>OY728140.1:1822845876-1824117849 GCA_963277665.1 Viscum album
ACATATCCCAAAGGGTGTTCCTGATCCCAATGGGTTGGTGACTAGCTATTGACATCATAAAACATACAAGTGGGAGAATATTTTTCCATAAGAATAAAAAAATCAACATAGAAGAGAAAATATTCATATCGAATGAAAACTTCACTTGGAGTGAAGTGCTAGAATACAAGAAGGAATTAAAAAATCCCAAAGCACTACACCCCAAGTACTAAATATGAAAAAATCATCCCCAGAGTCCCTAACGACACAACACACCAATTACAAATCTCAATAGTTGGATCATCATATAAGTGATTATTTTTCATTGCTCAAACCTAGAAAAAGAAAGTCTACAAACACATGGAGGCAAAGGTATGGTGTGATCCTAAGCCATGTATGATACCACCAAATATTTTTTAACTGATCACAAATATATATTATTTAAAGAAAATTATTTTAATTTAATATAAAGATGGAATGGAATTTTAAATCAAATGTAAAAAAATCATGGAATACAATTTAGGTAGTGGAAAACTACGTTAAAAATGGCTTTTCAAATGATGGAATATTCCTAAAATAATGGATTAAATAGAATTGTAACATAAAATAGTTTATGTAAACTCACTATGCATGTAAATAATTTTTATAAAATTGGATTTCATTTATATATCAAAATTAAAACACAGGAGAGAAACATGGTAATATTCAAAATAGGCATGTGAGTATTTCATGCTAGAGGATTTTCAACTCTATATGTGATCTTAGAAAAACGAGTTTTCCCACATCCCCTTGAAACCGGCAAATGGTGACTCATCACCTTCCCATTGGCGATGTCTTCCTCCCCATGTATGTATTTGAATTTCGTAATAACGTAGAGGGTATCCAAATTACTCACCAACTACCAATGACCTGCATGCACTCTTTCATGAAGGGAAATTTATTTTAAGGCTACTTAAAATACAATTGTGTCCCATTCTCACATATTAAATGCCAATTTTCTATATAGAAACCAAAATGAGGTTTTAATTAATGAAATGCATATATAAGTAGTTAGAACCACTGGGTTTCTATCCAAATATTTTTAATCCATTTTCACAAGTTTGAAATACATTAATTAACAATTCTATCATTTCACAATTCACTTCAACAAATAAATTCAGAAATTTAATTGAAATCATTTCCATCAAAATCCAAAAATTAAATTAAAAAATTTAAATTATCCATTATCCATAAAATAAAGCCAAATTAAGTAGAATTGGGAGGATTTTAATATGTCATGCCAAAATCATTTCAAATGTACCAATTTAACGGAATTGGGTTTTATCAATTAAATTAATAGAATATTAATAAATTGAATTTAATTCATCAATTAAAAATAATAATGAAACAAAATAATAATCAATTTGGCTAATTATGATAGAATCACCTACCTCAAGGTTATCATTGTGAGTAGAAAAGGTAAATCATAGCGTGGGGTTCAATACACCTCCTCACAACCTTATCATCATAAGCTTTAGAAAACCAATGGTCATCATTAATCAAGGGTTCCTCTTCATACACACCAAGTGCAAAGCTAAAAAGTTGTATCCACCTCTAAGTGATCCTTTCCCTTTGCTCGAACCTGGAAGAAGAATATCTACAAACACTAATGGAAAAGGTAGGGTGTGAGCCTCATCCAATTAGGAAACCACTAGTGATTCCATAAGAGATTCCAAATATATGATATCCATAGAAAATTATTTCAATTTAATATAAAATAGGCTTGTAATTTTATATCATATTTAATCAAATCATGATATTCAGTTCAAATTGTGGAAAAATATTTTAAAAGAACATTCTTTAATTTAAAAGTACAGTAATATTTCAAAAAACAATGGCATAAATAAAATAGATACATTGAACAACATATGTAAATCTATCCAACGCATTTAAAACAGTTTTACAATATTGGCATGCCTTTATATCTCATATATTAAGAATCAAGTGAGCAATATGGTTATCTTCCAAATAGGTATGATAGTATTAACCATATATAGGATTCCACTCTCTCTAAGTGAAAAAAACAAATGAGTATACTCACATCCCACTAACACTTTCAAACGGAAACTCATAACCCTCCCATCAGGGATGGGATGCACTGTAGGTATGGTTTTAGAATGTCGTAATAGCATAGAGTGAATCCAAATAATTGAACAACAACCTAAGGATTTCATGTTATCTTACATGATGGGAAACATATTTTAAGACTTCATAAAAAAATAAATTTCATTCATCCACTTTAATAATTCCAATTTCATTGCATTTAAAACCAAAATGATGTCCAAGAAAAATTAGTCACTTTTAACATGATAAAACCCCTTAGTTTCTATAAAATAATTTTTAATCCATTTTCACCATATTAAAATCTATTGAAGAAAAATTACATATTTTGCACAATTCATTTGAAAAATTAAAATAATCAATATGATTGAAAATATTTCCATAAAATTCACAATTTAAATTTATTAATTTAAATCATCCAATTTCCATAGTCATTCCCCATATCAATGGAATTGGGGGTTTTCTAAATTTCCATTCAAAAACCATTTCGAATCTCCTGGTTCACTGGAATCGGGTTCTATTAATTTAATTGAATGAAAATTTGAAAAATTAAATTAAAAATATAAATTAAAATATATCAATAAATACAAGGATAATCAATTTGGTTGTTTGAGACTGAACCACATACCATGTTCCAAAAGAACAACACTTGAAATGACACCCGTCAAATGAGAAGAATTGTGAAGAAAATCATGAAACCAATCCTAGAAGCAAGATCTAACACCACATGGAATAGATTCGTCAAATTGATGATGGTCTATTGAAAACACATGGGAGATAAATAGATTACATACAGAAAGAGTTGAAACACTTACCTGGATAACACACTATAAGAGAAACTATGATCCAATGCCAATGGAATGTACTTGAATGGGTTGGAAGGCTTCAAGGATGCCTGTGAAATCTTTAGGTTGTGGGAGGAAAAACTGGAGAGGAGGTAAATGAATTAACTATCAATTCTCCATATTTTAAAAACACCGTCTGGGGTATTAGATGATGTGCAATACCAATACATTTAATGAAAATATTATGTTTTGAAGCCATCAAAACACACATCATATGTCATTTAAAACAAACACTCCTGGTTAAAAAGTTGATCATTAATACCATCATAGTGTGTAATAAAAACACATGACGTGTACCCATCATGGTTTGAGATAGGTCATGACATTCATGAAGAGTCATTACATGATGTGTACAACTGTTACATGAGGTTTAATTCCCTATAAGTCTATAGGAAAACTTGAGTAGAGCTGAAAGTCAAACAAACCTTTGAATTCACCATTATAGGTATCATCCTAATTCATACTCAACCCTTAACAACTCAAAAAAGAATATAACCATGAAAAGGATTAAGGTGTACCTATTAGAGTTGTAATGAGATGTTACAACCTCCCCACCGTAAGAACGTTTTGTCCCCGGAAAGCCTATAAAGAAGCCTCCATGACTAATAAGATGTGGACACTGCTCTCTCATATGTGCTTCACATTCCCATATCACTTTATTATTAGAACCATGCTTCCATGGAACACAAACTAAATGTACCATCCTCACACTAAGTATCTTTGTCTCAAAATAAAATTACCTGAATAGCCACTCAGTCAGTGATAAATCAGGTTCAATGACAAGATTATTACATCTCACAACATAATATGGATTAGAGAGATACTTTATCTTTTGTGATAGATGAAATACATTATGTATTTACTTCATTTGTGATAGAAGTTATAAATTATAAGGACCATTTCTTACCATCTCAATAAACACAAAATATACCAAAAAATGAAGAGCTAGCTTCCCTTTCCTCCCAAACCTTCGATGACCCAACCGAGGTCAAACATTCAAGAACACCTAATCACCATCTAAAAACACCAAAGGTCTATATCATCGATCAACATTAGAATTATATCGACACTATGATGTAAACATTCTATGATGGATTATTGGAATCTTACATATCATCTCCTACACCAAGCTTGGTCATACCTAGCATCATTCACCAAAATTCGACAAAAAAAAACATTGATTTATAAGGCCGACCTAACAAGGCCTCAAAATAATCAATAATAATTATAGACTAGAAAATATTGTTATAAGAGAACCTGACCAGCCCCAAGTTATCATCCCAATCCCCTTCGAATTCATGAACATAGGGGAGAAGCATGTCCTCAAATATAACACCCACTACAAGACTCGTCATCGATAATAAAGGTGAAAAAGATATCAAAACCCAACCTAGAGGAAATATCCAACACCACAGGGCATAGATCTGTCAAATACATGTTGATCTATTGAAAACACATGTGTGAAGAAAGATACATATTCTGGAACGTGTGGAAACAATTACCAGGTTAATAAAGTGCAAGAGAAACTATGATCCAATGCCAAAGAGTGGATTAAAATGTGTTTAAAGGCATTAGGATTAGTGGGAAGATCCTTTAGTTAGTGGAGTAATGTCAGGAATGGAGCCAAGAAGAATTAACCAGCCACACTTCCTATTTTAAACACATAGTCAGGGAATTACATGATATTTAATTATAATAAATGTTGTGAAATTATTATATTTTGTAACCATCTAAATGCGTACCGTTTTGAATTAAAACCAATGCTATGGTTTAAAAACCAATCATTAGTTCCAACATGGAATGTACTGAAAACTCACAATGATTATCCATCGTGTTGTGAAGTAATTCATGACCTGCATGTAGAATCATTACATGTCATTTACTAATATTACATGACAATCAATTCACTTGTAGTCTATTGAAAATCCAGGTTAAAGGTGAATGTACAAAAAACCATTGACTTCACTATCATAGGTATTCTTCCAATCCAATATCAACACTTACCCACTTAAAAAAAGAAAAACACGACAATGTTTAAGGTGTACCTTTTAGAATGGTCCTTGAATTGGGGTGTGTCTTATAGATAATATATAATTTAATTTATGGATTTTGATGGAAATCATTTTAATTAAATTTCTAAATTTAATTGTAGAGGTGAATTTTGAAATAATGGAGTTGGTTTTGAATGAATTTCAAACATGTGAAAATGGATTTCAATTTTTTTGATTGAAACCCAGTGGTTTTATTTGGTGAAAGACACATGTTCTTATGGTAAGAAGACAGTTTCCTAGTGGTCATTCTCCAAATCTGGTGTTCTATGAAATAAGAATCTCTTTATTGTTCTTTTAGTAACACGAAAGACTGTGATGAGGGATAGTCATAATTCTTATTGGGAAGTGCTCCCAAGAACGACAAAAATGTTTTATGATATTTTGTAGTATTTTTAGTGGCTAGTGATGAGGTGAGACATTACTTAGTTTTTATCTCATTATTTTACATGACAAAAGCTTAATAATGAGAACTATAGACCTTCAATTTTTTCATCAAGATCTAATAGTCCCTACATGGAAGTGGGATGAGATATCCATTGATTTTTTAGTCAGATTTTCATGTACCCAGTGAAGGATAATTTGATATGGGTTTTTATCAAATGGATGAAACTGTTGGATCACTTTATACCCATTCTGGATACAACCATGGTTGAAGAGTTGGGTTGTCTCTATGATAAAGAGATTATTTATTTTCATGGAGTTCAATATGTTATAATCTATGATATAGATCATTTATTTACATCCCTCATTTTTAGAGGCCTTCAAGAGGCACTGAGATCTCAGGTTAATTTGAGCACGGCCTATCATCCCTAATAGGATGGTCAGATAGAGATACCCATACCTATTTTTGAGGATATAATTTGTTCATGTGTTCTTGATGTTAGTAGGACATGGGATGATCACATAAAAGAATGTTTAGTTCTCTTATAAAAATAGTATCTAGTCTGTTATTGGGATAGATACTTTTAATTAATTTTATTATTGTCCTTGTAAATTTTTATTGTATTTGTCTAAGGTTGGTAAAATTTTCTTTGGTTGGACAAAGGTTGGTGTCAGAGATGATAGCTAAGATTCAAAAGATTCGTTAGAGAGTGTAGAAAAAACAGTTATGAAATATGTCTTTTATGGGTCTTCGTCATAGACCATTGGAGTTTTCATTTGGAAACCACGTGTTCTTGAATTTATCACCCCGGTTGGGTCATCAATGACTTGGGAGGAATGGGATGCTTTCTCATCGTTTTGTGGGAACTTTTGAGGTCATAGAGATGGTAGCTATTGTTTATTAACATTTATAAAATCCACCATAGTAGAAGTCGATACATAAAATATTCCATGTATTGCAAATAAGAATGTTTCTCTCTAATCCATATCATGTTTCACCTAATGTAATCGTGAGATAGAACCTAATTTATCTTTGACAGAGCAACTAGAAAGGGTTGTTGATTCTTAGACCAAGGAACTTCATGGGAAGATGATACATTTGGTTCTTCTGACATAGTTTCATGGTTTTAATAATTATAAGATGTGGGAATGTAAGGAAATGATTAGGGAGTAGTGGATTCAACTTTTTAGGATGGATTCTTCTTTAAATGATATCTAGGGAAATAATGATTTGGTGGTGGGGAGGTTGTAACATCCCGTTGCCACTAAAACAGATACTCCTTAAGCCTTATCATGGTTTTCCTTTTCGATGATCAGGTAAGGGTTGAGTTTCAATTGGGAGGATACCTATATTGGTGAAGTCAATGGTTCGTTTGGATTTCCCCATTAATGAATCTTTTCTGCATACTTTCTTAGCATTATACATCATGTTACAGTAATACACATCATGTAATGGATCTGAATGCATGTCTTGAACTACTTCACGCTATGATGGGTAATCTTCACGAGTTGTTAATATATGTCATGATGGAATTTTTGATCATTTTATAATATTACAAATCATTTCTCAATGAAAATGGGTACATGTTTGTATGGTTACAAAACATAAGTATTTCATAACATGTGTTGGTATTACATGTTACATAATACACCGACTGCGTTTTTAAAATAGGCAGTGTTGTTGGTTAATTCATTTTGGTTCCTCTCTAGTTCTTTCACCCTCACCCTCAAGCTCCCCCATAGTGACCATGAATCCTTGTAACCTTCAGGGATCCATTCATTTAGAATTCATTCATCATTTCACTTATGGTTTGATTCTCAGGTAAGTGTTCTCTCTCATTCAACAAGTTTCTCGATTTCTCATCTCTTTTTTTTCAATTTATCATCTTAGAATAGATGTATCTATGAAATGTGTTATATTATCTTCATTGTAGGATGATTTTCGTTGTCTTCTACACCTTTTTTCTCATTGACGGGTGCTGTTTTGAGTCATATGTTTAGGGAAGGGGTAATTGGTTCCTTTTCGATTAGATAAATTAGATATCCATGTATTTCATGTTTTATTTTAATTGTTAGTTTAAATTAAATTTCTTATATTTCATTTCAATTAAATTAATAAAACTCAATTCTAGTGAACAATGATATTTAAAACGGTTCGGGATGGAAAATTAAAAAAAACAAATTCCATTGAATTGGGGTGTATTTATGGAAATGTGTCGATTTAAATTATTTATTTTTAAATATGGATTTTAGGGAATTTATTTTAATTAAATTGTTGAATATAATTGTGGAAATTAATTTAAAAAATATATAATTGGGTTTTAATGGATAAAAAACTAGTGAAAATGGCATAAAATTATTTGATATATTGTCATTGTTTTTATCTTATGAAAAGGGAATATTTTTTTTATTAAAATTTTTTTTTGATTTAAATGGAAAAAAATATTATTTTTAAAATGGAATAATGGGATTTAATTTTTTTTATGATGTCATAAAATAAATTTACCATCATGTAATAGCACAATCAATTCTTAGGTAGTTTGTGAGTTATTTGGATACACTTTATGGTATAAAAATATTCTATAACATAACTGTGCATGTCACGACTCTAATGGGAGGGTGAAGTGTCACCTCGGGCCAGTTTCAGGGGGACGTGTGTAAACTCATTTCAATTATTTCACTTAGATAGTTTGGAATCCAATAGCTGGTTAATATTATCTTACCTACTTGGAAGATGACTACGTAATTCGCTTGTTTATTTGTATTTGAGAAATAAAAGTATACTAATGTTGTAAACCACTTTACATTACTTAGATAGATATGCATAAACTGTTATATGTAACCTTCTTATTTGATTAATTTTTTTAGAAATATTACATCTCTTCTAATGTAAGGAATGTTCTTTAAATGTATTTTACATCATTTTGAAACTGTATTGCATGTATTATAAATATTTTATTAAATTTCCAAACCTATTTATTTTAAAAATTAATTATTTTCATTGGATAATTATAATTTTGGCATCTATTATGGAATCTTTGGTGGTATCCTACTAGGATTTGGCTCAAACCCTAATTTTTCCTTTGGGAGTTTGTAGAATATCATTATCTATGTTCGAGCAAGGGGAATGGATATATTATAGGGTGATCTAGGTGTTGAACCATAGTTATGGTGAGTAGTTTCCTTGGGACCTAGGGCTAATTTTTCCTTATTTAGTACTTTGGATGTAGTAATTTGGGATTTTATGCATTATTTAATTCAGTTGCCTTGCTCTAATTGGAGTTTCTTTTTTATGCATATTGACAACCTTGTTTTAAATATACTATTTTTTGTGGAAAATTGGTTCCCACATGCATGTTGTATGATGACAGGAGCTAGTTTCTAAGCTGTTTGGATTGGGAATTCCCTTCGGGCCATGTTAGGGTTGGCCCTCTTATCAGGTATCCATGGTACCGAGGCATGTTAATGAAAAAGTTGAAGCGTCTTCTTAACACTATGATAGGTACACCATAAACCTTCTCATGGGTTTTCTTTTCGCTGAGTGGCCAAGGGATTAGTTTTAATTGGGAGGATACCTATAATAACGAACATAAAGATTTTTTTGTGATTCACCAATAACAATGCTTTTCCACAGACTTCCATAGAATTACACTCCTTTTAATAGTATTACACATCGTGTAATGATCCTTTATGTTCATTGAGAACTTCATCACACTATGATGGGTACACTCCATGACTTTTATGTACATGATGTGAAGGAATAAATGATTGTTTTTAACATGGAGAATCAATTTTAAATGAAAAAATGTATTTTATTGGATGGTTACAAAACAAAAGTATTTCACAATGTGTGTTGTTATTATACCTCCTGTAATACCCCAATTAACTGTTTTTAAATAGGCAATGTGACTGGTGAATTCCTTTTGGATCCTCTCTTGTTCTATCACCCTTGACCTTAGCATCTCCCCATGATACCTTGAAACCTTCCAACTTTCCCGAATCTATTCCATTGGAATTTGGTCATTATTTCTCTTACAGTGTGATTCTTAGGTAAGTGTTATCTATCGGTCGTCATGTTTCTATCTTCCTTATATCTTGGGATTTAGAGGTATCATCTTGGAATTGATGGATTCAGACCATATTTTGTTCAATCTAACTTGTAGGATAAGTTTCTATGTCTTATACACCTTTGTTTTCATTGAAATGTGTCATTGCGAGTCTATGTTCTGAGAACATGTAGGGGGTTCCATCCCAGTTATCTAGGTTAATTATCACTTTATGCATTTATTTTCTTAATTGTTTATTTATATTTAATTGATGAAATTTTCATTCAATTCAATTAATAATACTCGATATAAGTGAACCATGAGATTTATAATGGCTCGGGCATGTGAATTCGGAAAGCCACCAATTACATTAAATTGGGGTTTGTTTATCAATTTGTACAATTAAAATTATTTAATTAAAAATTTGGATTTGATGGAAAAGTATTCAATTAAATAGTTGAATTTAATTTTGGTAATGAATTGTGAAAAAATTGAATTTGTTTTTAATGGATTTACAACATATAAAAATGGCTTAAAATGATTGGATATAAACCCAATGGTTTTATCATTTGAAAAGGGAATTTTTTTATTTATTAAAATTATTTTTAGTTTTTAATGAAATAGAATTGGAATTTTGGAATTTAAGATTGGAATTTAATTATATTTTAAGAAGAATTAAAATAAATTCTATTCTTTTCAAAATTAATTTCCAGAATTAAATTATAAAATTTAATTGAAAACATTTCCTTCAAATACAGTATTTAAATCATCCAATTTTCAAAAACAAGTCCCAATTAAATGGAATCGGGTATAATCAAAATTTTTATTCCAAAACCATTTCAAGTCTCCCAATTCACTAGAATTGGGTTTTATGAAATAAATTTAAATAAAATGTGATTAATTGAATTCAAATATTCTATTGATATAATTCATGTAGTATAAGGATAATCAATTTGGAAATTCAGGATAGAACTACCTATATCAACCCAGAATTCAATCTCATAAAGGCACCAAAAAAACGAGAATGAAGAGGTTAAAGACCTCAAAACAACAAACTTGATGTAAGATCCAACACCATGTCTCACTGATCAATCAATTCCCAGATGCTACCCTAAAACACCAGAGATGAGAAATATAACAAAATGATGAACTTATAGGTAACTTATCGAAGAATCACACCGCAATAGAAATGACGACTCATGCCAAATGAATTGATCCAGGAAGGTTGGAAGGCTTCAAGGTCATCTGGGGAGAGCCTGTGGTCAACATTAAAAAAACAAGAGAGGATCCAAAAAATTAACCAGCCCCATATCCAATTTTATAAACATATTTGGGGTATTAAATGATGTGTAATACCAATACACACTATGAAATACTTATGTTTTGTAACCCTTTATGTGCATAACATTTCTCATTAAAAACCGACACTCTGGGTTAAAACTGATCAATAATTCCATCCTGACATGTACTAAAAATTCATGATATGTACCAATAATAGTGTGAAGCTATTCATGACATGCATGAAGGGCCATTACATGATGTGTAGTACTATTACATGACATATAATACTCTGAAAGTCTAAAAAAATCATTTTTAATGGTGAAATCCCAAAAAATCTCTAAAAGCACCAATATTGTTATACTGCCAATTCAAACTCTTCCCTTACCCACCCAATGTAATGGAGAACCATGAAAAGGATTATTATTTATCTATTATAGAATTAAAATGATATTACGACAACCCCTCCATAAAAACTATCTATCCCTAAAAACCCTATGAAGATGATTACATGAAAAAAAGATAAGGCCATCGCTCTCTCATCAATGACTCACATTACCTTGTATCATGACTACCATAACCATGGTGACATAACCATCAAACCAAAGGTACCATCCTCCCATGAAGTACCTTGGTCTTAGAATCAAATACCTTATCTTAAAGCTCTATCAAAGATAAATGAGGTTCAACTTCAAGATCATTCCAACACAAAATATGATATTATTTAGATAAACACTTTTGAATATGAGATACATGAACCACATCATGTACCAATGATAGTTGTTGGGGAAGTGTAAAAGGATATAAAACTTTCCCCATATATTCAAGAACGTCAAATGGTCCAACAATACTATGAGAAATCTTTCCTTGCCTCCCAATTCATTGATGAACCAACTGGGGTGAAACCTTCAATAATACATGGTCACCAATTGAAAATTACAAAGGCCTATGACAAAGATAAACATATGACTTATATCGGCAATGTGCTATCTACATTATCTGATAAATCAACAGAATCTTAGTTGTTGTTTCTTCAACCAAACATAGTCTAGCTAAGTAAGCATCAAAAATCTCCAACCAACACAACATACATTTACAAGGACAACAATAAAAGGCCTTAAAAGGATCAATTATAATCACAGACTAGTAAATTTTTTTATAGGAAGACTCAACTAGCCCTAAATGATCATCCTAATCTCCACCAAATTCTAAAAAACATGCACGAAGCATATCCTCAACAATCTGTATTTCATTCTTTATCTGGCCATCAGACTACATATGCTAGGGAATGCTCAAACGAACCTAACCTCCCATAGGTATGTAATAGAATGTTTTAATATCGTTTATTTTATCCAAATAACTCACCAACTACCTAAGATTGAATGTTCTCATACATGATGGGAAATTTATTTTAATACTATGAAAATTAAATTAAATCCGAATATTATATTTTAAATTGTCTAATTTATTTCCTCTTAAAACCAAAAATGGTTTTAAATAAAAAAACATTCATTTTACAGAAGATATATCCTATGGGTTTCAATTAAATAATTTTAAGAAAATTCTAAATGTTTAAAATTGATTCAAAAATAATTCCTTCATTTTAAGAATTTATTACCACAAATAAATACAACAATTTAATTTAAAAAATTGCCATCAAATACAATTTTTGAAATTAAATAATTTAAATCATAAAGTTTCCTTAAACACACCCTAATTCAATGGGATAGGGGGTTTTCCAAATTTCCATGAAAAAAACATTTCAAATCTCCCAACTCACTGGAATTGGGTTTTATCAAATCAATTGAATGAAAATGTGAGTAACTGAATTTATATTATTAGTAGAATTAAATAAAGGAGTAAAATGATAAAAAATTTTGGAAATTTGGGATAGAACCACCTACCTCTTCCCATACCCCATGAATGAAAACGACACCCATCAACGAGAACAAAGGTTTATAAGACTTCAAAAATCAACATAGACGTAATATCTAACACCATATGGAATAGATACATCAATTCCAAGATGGTCCCTCAAAAACCCAAGAGAGGATATAGAGATAATCTTGATGAATGATCGAGAAAACATACCTGAGAATCACACTAAAAGAGAAACAATGACCGAATGGAAAAAGAAAGGATCCGAGAAGGTTATAAGGCTTAAATGTTGTCTAGGCAGAGCTTGAGGTCCAAGGTGAAAGAACATGGGAGGAGGCAACATGAATTAACTAGTTGCACTTCTAGTTTTAGAAACATATTTGTTGTATTACATGATGTGTAATTATAATTCAATTCATGTAATACTTAGGATTTGTAATTCTCCAAATGTGTACAATTTTGAATTAAAAACTAATGCTATGGTTTAAAAACAAAAATTAATTCCATCATGTCATCTTCTGAAAATTAAAAATGTATACCCATAATATCTTGAAAAAGTTCATGACTTGCATTTAGGAAAATTACAGGAAATGTAGTACTGTTACACAACATGTAATGCTCTATCAAACTACAGAAAATCATTATTAATGGTGGAATCCCAATAAACCTCAAACTTCACCAGTATAGGTATCCCCACAATTCAAACTCAATCCTTAACAAGTAAACTAAAATTAAAACCTTGAAAATTATTAATGTGTATATATTAGGTCAGTTAAAGGATGTTACATTACATGTTTGAATAAATAGCATGAGTGAGTGCCTTTTTATAATGGAGGATGAGTGACATTCTTTTAAATTTTTTAAAATGTAATTCCTCTAATTTTTTCTCTAGGAAAAGTTATAAGGCCCCGACCTTAAACCTTACTTAATATTGAATTAAATGAATAATTCACATTGAGTATCTATTCAGGTTTAGAGTTTTAGAGAATTAGGAAATAACTATTACATCTCAAAAGATTACAAAGTAGACACTTCTACTAAGTCTCCATAAATAAAAAACTCTTAAAAGAAACATGTCTAGTTCCATGTTTTAGATAGCATGTCTTTCCTTGATCCCATCCTTGACCCTATTCATCTTTATGTATTATGTAAAAAATTTAAAAAACTTGGGATGAGCATAAAAAGCTCAGTAAGGGTTATAAAAAGTATGGAAAGGAAACATGAGTATATATATACATAAGAATGAAATCATAATTTACCCATAAAACATAGGAACTTTAACATACGTCATAAAATCATGAATAAATCATAGAAATCATAAGACATAAAGGTAACTTGAGGCATTCATAATATTCTTACGTAGGGAGTAACCCTCTTGGTTACATTTGGAATACCCATCATAGTATATTCCATAAATCTCTACGGAGAAACCTTAACGTTTAACTCCTTCACGTTACCCAATGCATTGGAGAGCTATATCGGGCTCACCCGCTGTTAGTTTATCATGGAACCACCCGTCTTCATAAACAATTCCCAAGAACCATAAAATAATCAGAACACATAAATTATGAATAAAGAAAAGATAACATTCCCACATAACAATATAACATTTTATGATATTGAAATAATGAATCCATTCTAAAAAACATTTTTAAAACAATTTAAATCATTTAATAAAGAGATTTTTGAATCAAAGTGTCCCAAACCACTTTGAATCTTTTAACATTTTAAACCATTAATACCCATATAAATAAATCCTTAAAACCATTTTGAAAACATGGGTATTAAGGAGAAATATTTATAAGAATAAATCATTATAACATTTTAAATGACATTTTAGTTAATGGGGTTTTAAAAAAATGAGAGACACATGAATACAATAATTTAGGAATAACATTTAATCAGAAATTTATAATATCATGAGAATAAAGGGATTCGTGACATAATATTCCAAAGGACAGTATATACACCATATAAAAGTGAATTGGTGCATAACAACAATGAAGTCTCAATAGAAATGTAAAATGAGATGAAATCCCTTATAAAGAAGGTATCCTTAAATTAAGGATAAATCAATCTCATAATTATGTGTGACAAACATAAATACACCCAATATAAGTGTATATTAAGTGTAAATCAATCAATGGTCATTCAAACATATTAAAAATATGACATATTCAGTAACTACATGTTGAACCCAAAATAAATCGAAATTGGGTTCAGAAGTTCCCTTGCTAAAATTCGACAGCCTAACGACGTCACCTTAAAATTAATAAAATTAGTTGATGAGAGAGAAAATCTTATCTCGTCACTTGGACATAAAATTTAAATCAATAAGGATATAGAAGAACATATCCCAACATAAAAAGATGTAAATTAAAAGACATAACAAAATAAGTCAGTTAAAAAGTGGAGTGTGAAAGGTTCCCTTACCGATTTGGGAAACTTTTGAGACGTACACCCCATGAAAGAAGGGTCATACAATAAAGATTTAAGTACCCATAAATGAGAGTATATTATAAAAATAGTAAAATAATGGGCAGTACATAAACCACACAAATTAAAATAGTGGCCAATGTAGCATGAATCTCACGAGAATAAAAAGTGACATGAAAATTCCCTTATAAAAATTCCGCAGCCTAACGGTGCCACATAAAACCTCCAAAAATTGATTGATGAGATAAAATAGGGTCTCTCATCATAATAACATAACATTTACAGAAGGAGGAATATATAAGAAGATCCCCCAACATAAAAAAGAGGAGCTTAAAGTAAGATACATAAAAAAGAGTACTTAAAAAAGAAAGAGAGAGTTCGGATCCCTTACGATAATTCGGGAGCCTAACGGCGCCACATAAAAATTATTAAAATGAATTGATGAGAGTAAGAGGGGGTATCTCATCATATGAAAATATAAACAACAGTATGGTGAATATAAAAGAACATTCTCCAACATAAGAACATAGAGCATTAATGAAATGACATAAAATAGGGTACTTGAAAAGAAAGAGAGAGGTAGGATCCCTTACCTCGGGTTCGACATGACTCGATCGTTATTTAACCTCCTGAAGAATAAACATGAGTTAAATTATACTTGATTAAGAACCTTTTTGAGTTCATTATTCCTTTTATATCACTTACTACCATGCTAGGAACACTATGTAATTATTTAAGTTAATAATGGTCGTTTTGTAGATCATTGTTACTTGAGTCAAAAATAAACTCTTCTTAATTACAAGTTGTTCATGTGGTAAAATATATATTATATCCAGAATTATATAAATTTTGTAGATATCATATATATCATATATATCCATTATAAACATGCATTTATATTATTACATAACATTTAGAGGTAAGAAATGAAATGCACCGTTCATGGAGACGGTAAGCCGTACGTACGCATTAACGCTACTTCCATTTATATTTCTTATTTAATAGAATTAAAACATAATGATACATAATAGTATTATAATTACAGTATGGTATCATATATAATATCATTAAATCTATCCTTTATAAATACCACATATGGTATTAACGAATCAAATCACTTTGAGGGGGCGGAAGTCCGCACTTCCTAAAATGAAGATATCTGGATTAACCATAATGGAAACCATAATGGTATGCCATAAATGAAATATACAGAAGCTTAAGTAAAACATAAACATATTATATATCATATATATATATATAGTGACATCTTAATGGCCACCTTTGATGGTGTTAAAAGAATATTGGACAATCATCGTTTCATGAGGCAGAAATTCACCATCCACAGAAATAGTATGTTCATTAACCATTAGATGTAGGTGTGTGTAAGTGTATCTCGAATCCTTATTATAAAAAATCCTAGTATATTGAAGATACTATATTTGTTACAAAATAAATGAATAAAAATAGTTTAGGGGGTTGGAGAAGCAAAATAACACAAAATAACACAAGTGAAGACATTACCTTAAAATCGGGTATCTATCTTTGATTTGAGAACAAAGGCTTCCATGAGAAGACTTCTTCCCAAATATAGGAATCTAGGAGTAAGAGAGGGATGTGAACAGAAAAAAATGAACATGAGTTGGCCGAGCCAAAGTCTTGAGAGGTGGGGGTAAGGTGGTAGAGGTGGGGGCCTTCTATAAGAGGAGAGGATGGGCACTCTTGGAAACATACAAAATGATACTTTATTTTCAAATGAGTTTAGGATTATAAAGGTCCCACATTGATGTATTTATAGGATAAGGTGGTAAGGGTTCGAAATATACTCATCCAATAGGTCTTTTACAAGTGTATGTTATAGTTTTAACATTATCTTTTCATTTTATTTAAATCCTTTATTAATGAGGTAATCGTAGCATCATCATGATGTAATAAATAATTTAATTTATTTAATGTCTAAAAATTATAAAAAAAACTATCATGATGTAGGAATTCTTTTTAGCTTTCTATTGAATATTTATAGCCAATAATATGATTGTATAACCCCATTTAAAAATTGTTTTAGTAAAACAACTCATGCTTGTGACTTAAAATAAAAAGTTATTTATGTCATTTTCCAACCAATGTAGCTCCATGGGGTCCCCAAGTTGACCCATGGATTTTATTGGTCGGCCATGACACATAAAATGGGGTTAAGACATGTGTCTAGGTCATTTCATATTATTAAAACATTATTTTTACCATAAATTACACTAATTACCTCTAATCGCGATTAAAAACATAAAATTTACTATTCCCCAAAAAAATATTTTAATCCCATTGAACCACATTTTACAATATAATGACAACCATGTATGTCGGATTTTTAAAATTCAAAACAAAGAAGTGGTAAAGTTTCATTTAAACGAAAAATCAGTTTTTAAACTACCATATAGTGGTTTCACTATTCATCAAAAATTGATGTTTTTCAGAAAAATACCAAATATTCACCCTAAGATATATTTGATATTCCGAATTCAAAAATGATTTCTATTTTAAAAAATTCAAAACATATATGTTGCATTAATTAATTTAATAATTAATTCCCACTGTCAAAACAAATAGCGTGTTTTTAAGAAACAATATCTATTAAAATATTGACACTATTTTAAGTCCAATTTCAAAGTGAAATTAATTCCAACGACGACCATTAGATTAAATAGAACAAATATATTCTAAATACACTCTAATATAAATTAAAAATATAATCTATCCATATAAATAAATCAAATTAAAAGGAGGTTTTGAATTAAAATGCAACATTTTCAATAAAAATGATCTTTATCGGAAAAATAACAAAATTTTACACAAAGTAAATTTTGATGTCCAAATATTAAAGCAAGATTTTATTTTGTAAAATAAAACATATAAAATTGTCAAAATTATATTTAAAAAGGGTTCTCCATCAAAAGGCGGTTAATCATCCTTTTAATGAATATTAGAAGATTTATTCTTAAAATTGGATTCATTTGCATTTTAAGCCTCCAACATTTATTGGATAAAAGTAAAAATATTTGACAAACATATATAATCATTTTTTATTTAGTTCCCTTAATTTCCACCATTACAAAAGTTAGGTGTTAACTACATTTTAAAATAATATTATTTTATTATTAGAGTGCAACGTAAGATTTCAATGAATCTCGTTGTTGCATATTGGGTACACCCTCGAGCATAGCATTACCTTTAAAGTATTATTAATATTTTATTCAAAAATATGGATAAATATGAGAATTTCATATTATTTATTTACCTGGGGTGTTACATCCTTCCCCCCATTTGGGAATTGCATCCTTGCAATTTTAAAATTGGGCTTGGAAGCTTCATTGAAAATCCCACATCGGAACAAGAGTCAATAAAACTATCATTTTAAAAGAATGGGAGAGAAGTACAAATGTCACCCGAGTTAACCCATACTAGGATTCCAAGTATGAAAATATGGATATGGAGGAAAATAAGTGTCATGTTCTAATGGAGATTGATAATAAACATGTCTAGGAGAAATATAACAACATGAAAATCACAAACTTATGATGGGTTAAACGGTATTTGATTCCCCAGTAGGAAAAATTAACAGACAACATTTTTTTTAAGTTACTTTTCATTGAGGAATTTATTTATGAGATTAACTAAAACATAAGGAATCATATTTAATTGTCATGTTGACTTTCAACTTTTACTATATTTCTTTCACGAACTCATTTTTTCTCCAAAAGACGAGTATTTAGGATGACTTGTTCACATTAAGAGAGCTATAATCAACTTCTAGAGAATCCCCTAATCCACAAAAGAGAACTATATACTTCCCATGTCTTTAGACCTTAACCAAAAATAAAACCCAAAGTTCAACAAATACCATTCAATAAACATCTATCCATAAAATTCTACAAAGTAAACCAAACTAAGATTGAAACCCAAATATTTTAAGGATTTAATCACATAGTCTTCCAAGGTACAAATTAACTTTTATCTCCAAATAACATCATTTTCTTGTAAATTCTCATATTGAAAAGTAATTAACCTAATCACATATCCTCCAAGATAGGTTAATCACTTCCATAGAAAACCCAAAATCAACTTACTATTGATTCATAAAATCATATACCAAAAAAGAATTAGTCAAACTAACCAGGGAAATCACGTAGTCCAGTGGTAGGCGATAAATACTAGTCGCACTTCGGTTGTGGGTTCAATTCCCGCATCTTTGTCCGACGCAACGGGTTATCACACGGTCTGTGTGTTGTCCCTTTTCAAAAACTATATAATTTTTTAAGATTCCTAAAAAGAGATAAATTCATCAAAAATAACCATAACATATTTTAACCACAAAGGTTATCTGATAACTTCCATTTTGCAACCCAAAATTTATTAACCAGTAATTGCCTCAAATTCAAGGATCATATAAACCCAAATGGTTCTTTATAACTATATCCACAAAAGAAAGGATAATTATTCAATGAATAAAATTTTCATATATCAAACATCAGGGTTACTATAAAAAGTCTTATAATGTAACCCCATCCTCAAAAAAGACTTAATACATCTAAGAATTTCACCATCCTAAAATCTATCATAACTCTTGAATCCCTTATATGATGACTTCTTACTCATTCAACATTCTTCATGATCCATTATCCATTCCTTTTAAACTTATTCTGAAATAATTCTTTCCTACAAACAAAATCATGAATCATATCCTAAGATTCCAATAATAGGAAAACATATGTTAAGCAATATTCGATACCTTTCATTCTTTATTGTCAATTTCTTCATCATCAATCGGAATGGCATTAAGTATTGGTAAATGAATATTTGTATGATCTTGGTGACCCCATTCCTGAAACTTCTTCGTAATACATGTGTTTTCATAAGGACCTTGCACACTACATTTAAAACATTCAGTTGATCCTTCAGAAAGAACTTCTTTCTGTTTCCTAGAGTCAACTAGATGCTTCCTTTTTTCCATGGAAGGTTCTTGAATTATGACCATCATTTCCACATCTATAACATCTTTCTGTCCTTTTGAAACATTTTCTTATGTGTTTCTTTCCACATATTTGACACATAGGTTTTCGAACATACTTACCTTTATGATTATTACCTGAACTTCCGTAGGGATTTTTTTCTCGCATATACGATGCCTTATAAAAATCAATAAGGTTCAGGTGGTCAATCATGACTCCATATAGTTGGTTGAGGATAACCACAAGAGTTCTCATTGTAGCTCCCATATCATTTAGTTTTTCTTTCATAAAACCATCACAGTTTTCTTCAAATACACTGTTACTTTGGTGCCTGATAGATCCAGCCATTTACTAAAACAAAAAAGGTTAGTGTGAGTATATCTGTAAAATCATCAAATAAAAAATAGGAAGATAAACACCGATATATACTTATACATGTTATCTAAAACTCATTCTAACTTTCAAAAAAAATGATGACTCAATCTAATATACAAACCATTGTGGTTATACACAACTTTTCACTTTTTCTTAAACAACACTCTAACCTCTAAAGTTATCTAAACCGACCTCTGCTACCAACTAAAAGGCCCTGAACTTAAACCTTACTTAATATTGAATTAAATGAATAATTCACATTGAGTATCTTTTCACGTTTAGAGTTTTAGTGAATTAGGACATAACTATTACATCTCAAAAGATTACAAAGTATTCACTTCTACTAAGTCTTCATAAATAAAAAAACACTTAAAAGAAACTTGTCTAGTTCCATGTTTTAGATAGCATGTCTTTCCTTGATCCCATCCTTGACCCTATTCATCTTTAAGTCCTGTGTAAAACATTTCAAAAACTTGGGATGAGCATAAAAAGCTCAGTAAGGGTTATAAAAAGTATGGAACTGAAACATGAGTACATATATACATAATAATGAAATCATACTATACCCATAAAACATAAGAACTTTAACATACCTCATAAAATCATGAATTAATCATAGAAATCATAAGACATAAAGGTAACTTGAGGAATTCATAACATTATTACATAGGGAGTAAACCTATTGGTTAAATTTGGAATACCCATCACAGTATATTCCCTAAATCTCTTCGGGGAAACCTTAACGTTTAACTCCTTCTCTTTACCCAATGCATTGGAGAGCTATATCGGGCTCACCCGCCCTTAGTTTATCACGGAACCACCCGTCTTCATAAACAATGACCAAGAACCATAACAAAATCATAACACATAACTTATGAATAAAGGAAATATAACATTCCCACATAACAATATAACATTTTATGATATTGAAATAATGAATCCATTCTGAAAACCATTTTCAAGACCATTTAAAACATTTAATAAAGAGATTTTTGAATCAATGTGTCCCATACCACTTTTAAGCTTTTAACATTTTAAACCTTTAACATCCATATAAATAAATCCTTAAAACCATTTTGAAAACATGTGTATTAATGAGAAATATTTATAAGAATAAATCATTAAAACATTTTAAATTACATTTTAGTTAAAGGGTTTTTAACAAAATGAGAGACAATTGAATACAATAATTTAGGAATAACAATTAATCAGAACTTTATAATATCATGAGAATAATGGTATTCATGATATAATATTCCAAAGGATAGTATATACACCATATAAGAGTGAATTGGTGCATAACAACAATAAAGTCTCAATAAAAATGTAAAATGAGATGAAATCCCTTATAATGAAGGTATCATTAAATTAAGGATAAATCAATCTCATAATTATGTGTGACAAATATAAATACACCCAATATAAGTGGATATTAAGTATAAATAAATAAAAGGTCATTCACACATATTCAAAATATTACATATTTAGTAACTACATGTTGAACCCAAAGAAATCGAAATTGGGTTTAGAAGTTCCCTTGGTAAAATTCGACAGCCTAACGGCGTCACCTTAAAATTAATAAAATTAGTTTATGAAAGAAAATATGGTATCTCATAACTTGTACATACAATTTAAATAAATAAGGATATATAAGAACATATCCCAACATAAAAATATGTAAATTAAAAGATATAACAAAAAAAGTCTTTTAAAAAGTGCAGTGTGAAAGGTTCCCTTACTGATTTGGGTAACTTTCGAAATGTACACCCCATGAAAGAATGGTCATACAATGAAGATGTAAATACCCATAAATGAGAGTATATTATACAAATAGTAAAATAATGGGAGGTACATTCACCACAAAAAATAAAATAGTGTCCAATGTTGCATCAATATCATGAGAATAAAAAGTCAGATGAAAATCCCCTTATGAAAATTCGACAGACTAACAGCGCCACAAAAAACAACCAAAAATGGATTGATGAGATAAAAAGGGTCCCTCGTCATATTAACATAAAATTTTCAGGAGTAATATATATGAAAATCCCCCAACATAAGAAATATGATCTTAAAGTAAGATACATAAAAAAGAGTACTTAAAAAGAAAGAGAGAGGTAGGATCCCTTACGAAAATTCTGCAGCCTAACGACGCCACATTAAAATTATTAAAATGAATTGATGAGAGTAAGAGGGGGTATCTCATCATATGAAAATAAAAACTACAGTATGGTGAATATACAATAACATCCTACACCATAAGAACACAGAGCATTAATGAAATGACATAAAAGAGGGTACATGAAAAGAAAGAGAGAGGAAGGATCCCTTACCTCGGGTTCAACTTGACTCAATAGTTATTTAACCTCCTGAATAATAAAATTGGGTTAATTTATACTTTCTTAAGAACCTATTTAAAGGTAATTATTCCTTTTATATCACTTACTATCATGCTATGAACACTATGTAATTATTTAAGTTAATAATGGTCGTTTTGTAGATCATTACTACTTGAGTCAAAAATAAACTCTTTATAATTACAAGTTGTTCATGTGGTGAAATATATATTATATAAAAAATTATGTTTATTATGTAGATATAATATATATCATATATATACATTACATACATGCATTTATAATATTACATAACATTTAGAGGTAATAAATGAAATCCACCGTTCACGGAGACGGTAAGCCGTACGTACGCATGAACACTACTTCCATTTCTATTTCTTATTTAATGGAATTAAAACATAATGATACTTAATAGTCCTATAATTAAATTATGTTATCATATATTATATCACTAAATCTATCCTTTATACGTACCATATATGGTATTAACGAATCAAATCACTTTGAGGGGGCGGTTGTCTGTACTTCCTAAAATGAAGATATCGCATTTAACCAAAATGGAAACTATAAAGGTATGCCATAAATGAAAAATAAAGAAGATTACGTAAAACATAAACATATTATATATCATATATAAATATAGTGATATCTTAATGGCCACCTTTGAGGGTGTTAAAATAATATTGAACAATCATCGTTTCGTGAGGCAGAAAATCATCATCCACAGAAACAGTATGTTCATTAACCATTAGATGTAAGTGTGTTTAAGTGTAGCTCGAATAATTCTTATAAAAACATCCTAGTATATTGAATAAACTTGATTTGTTACAAAAGAAATGAATAAAAAGTGTTTAGGGGGTTGGAGATGAAAAATAAAACAAAATAACACAAGTGAAGACATTACCTTAAAATCGGGTATCTCTCTTTGATTTGATCTCAAAGGCTTCCTTGGGAAGCCTTCTTCCCAAAGTGAGGCTTCAAGGAGTAATAGAGGTATGTGGAGAGACAAAATGAGTAGATTTTGGCTGAGCCAATGTCTTGAGAGGTGTGGGTAAGGTGGTAGAGTTGGGGGCCTTTTATAAGAGGAGAGGAGGGGAACTCGTAGAAAGTTACAAAATGTTACTTTATTTTCAAATGAGTTTTGTATTTTAATTGTTCCAAATTTATGTATTTCTAGGATAAGGTGGTAAGGGTTAGAAATATACTCATACAATAGGTCTTCTACAAGTTTAAGTTATATTTTTAACATTATCTTTTCATTTTATTTAAATCTTTTATTAATGAGGTAATCGTTGCATCATCATGATGTCATAAATAATTTAATTTATTTAATGTCTAAAAATTATAAAACAAAATATCATGATGTAGGAAATATTGTTTTTCTTTCTAATGAATACTTGTAGTCCAAAATATGACTTGTATAACCCCATTTAAAATTTGTTTTAGTAAAACAACTCATGCTTGTGACTTAAAATAAAAAGTTATTTATGTCATTTTCCAACCAAAGTGGCTCCATGGGGTCCCCAAGTTGACCCATGGATTGTCTTGGTCTTCCATGGCACATAAAATGAGGGTAGGACATGTGTCTAGGGAATTTCATATTATTAAATCATTATTTTAACCTTAAATTACACTACTTACCTCTAATCGCGATTAAAAACTTAAAAGTTACTATTCACTAAAAAATTATTTTAATCCCATTGAACCACATTTTACATCCTAATGACAACCATGTATGTAAGATTTTTGAAATTCAAAACACAGAAGTGGTAAAGATTCATTTAAATGAAAAATCAGTTTTTAAAATACCACTTAGTGGTTTCACTATGAATCAAAAATTGAATTTTTTCAGAAAAATACCAAAAATTCACCCTATCCTATATTTGATATTCCGAATTCAGCAATGATGTCTATTTTAAAAAATTCAAAACATATATGTTGCATTAATTAATTTAATAATTAATTTCCACTGTCAAAACAAATAGCGTGTTTTTATGAAATAATATCTATTAAAATATTGACACTAGTTTAAGTCCAATTTCAATGTAAAATTAATTCCAATGACCACCATTATATTAAATGGAAAAAATATATTATAAATAAACTCTAATATAAATGAAAAATATAATCTATCTATATAAATAAATCCGATTAAAAGTAGGTTTTGAATTAAAATGCAACATTTACAATAAAAATTATCTTTATCGGAAAAATAACAAAATTTTACACAAAGTAAATTTTGATGTCCAGATTCTAAAGAATGATTTTATTTTGTCAAATAAAACATATAAAATTGTTAAAAGTATATTTAAAAAAGGTCTCCATCAAAAGGTGGTCAATCGACCTTTTAATGAATATTAGAAGATTTATGCTTAAAATTGGATTCATTTGCATTTTAAGCCTGCAACATTTATTGGATAAAAGTAAAAATATTTGAAAAACATATATAATTATTTTTTATTTAGTTCCGTTGATTTCCTCCATTACAACGGCTTGGCGTTAACTACCTTTTAAAATAATATTATTTTATTATTAGAGTGCAACGTAAGATTTCAAAGAAAATCATTGTTGCGTATTGGGTACGTCCTCGAGAATATAATTCCCTTTAAAGTATTATTAATATTTTATTCAAAAATATGGATAAATATGAGAATTTCATATTGTTTATTTACCTGGGGTGTTACAAAAGTGGTTCTAATAATGGTCCATATACAAACAAAGTTTGGATAGTGTCTAATTATGGATATCTAGATGATTTTTGATAAGTTTTTAGGTAACATTGGCCCTTAGCATTAATGATTATTCTCTTATTAAGCTAATTTTCCTCTTAATTACTGTAATTAATTTTAATCACATAAACCAATATTTTAGGTCAGATAATAATTTGAAATAATTTAAAATTATAATTTTTCATATATAGAACATGGAAACCATTTTTTCAAGTTCTAGTAAAATAATTGGAAAAAATTATTTTAAATTTAATCTAACATATAGGACGACAAAGCCTGGTTTTAAAGAAAAATGTCCAACAATTTAGAATGTTTTTATAAAAAATTTCATTGTGAAATTTAATAAAATTACCTAAATTGAATTAATTTAATTATAATTTATCTAATTGAACTTTAAAACATATCAAAACATAATTTATCCTTATAAAAAAATTAAACAAAAAAAATTTTCAATTAGAATTTGGTAATTTTCACTATTCATTTAAGAAGTAAAACTTCTCAAAAAAAATACAAAAATATTACCACTATACAAATTTTTATGTTTTTATTTAAAAAATTATGTTCATTTTCTCATAATAAATTTAAAAAAAAATGGATTTTTGTATTTAAAATAGTATCTTCATTAAAAGGAGGTAGAATTATTATTTAGAAAAATACATCTTTTTATTCATAAAATTGGATTTATTCTTATCCTATACCTATAAAATCTATTGGAAGAATATCCAAAATATTTATTCAAAATATTTATTCAATATATAACATATAAAATTATTAAAAACATTATTCAATATTTTTTTGTTTAATTTATTTAGATAGAATTTTGTTTTTTCATAGAAAAATCGCCTTCTCAGAAAACTAATTTATTTATTTTTAAATAGTTCTTAAATTCACATTGATTAATTGATTACCGAATGATTAATTTTATATTCATGTGTAATGAATATTTTCACAATTTACATAATATTATTCACAACTTTCTTTCAGACTCCTCAGTGGCAGCTAACATAATATTTATTAATAATATTAATAGTATCTTGTTGTCCTTTAAAACACAATATTGTGTGTGACAATAGAAATCGAAGGGATAATATATTGTGTATAATACGCACTAAAAATAAATTTTTATGTGTCTAAATATAATATATGTGATTCATGTAGCACAAGTTGGAATTTTTGTTTCATATAACACCGAATAAACTAAGTGATTTCTCATAATGAAGGCTATATTTAGTGTCACGTGAAAAGAAAGCTATAAAAAGATTAAATTAATTTGAAAAAGTAAATTATTTCAAAAAATCATGCTGTGTTACATTTCCAATACCAGTTTTTGACCATAATCAACTCATCCATTGTCCATAGTTTATATTAATTGGAGTCTCAAAAAAATGTAATTGTCTTTACCAAATATGCTAATGTTTCTTTCCACTTGCACCTTGTTAAAATATTTTATTACCATAATATTGCAATAAAATCATTTTATTTATTATATTTTTATTTTATTATGTTTATTTTATATCTTTTTTTCATAAATGTTCAATTTTATTGAAAATGAAAAGGTTACTGAGGCATACATACAAACTACCATCACCAAGAATGATACATTTTATTTTTATTTTCTAAATCAATGGATGGTCATATAAATGGATTTAATGAATTAATATTATATTTTTAATAGTATTATCATTATTTTAATTTAAACATTTAACTAATTTATTTCCATTCCATCCATTGAATAATTAAAATAATTCTTATGTGTATTTGTATACAACCACCTCCACAAAAAATATTATATTATTCATCACCACTATATATGGATGGTTATTAATGTATATTGAATGATTAAAAATGATATTTATTAAATTTCAAAATTATATATATGATAAAACCATGACTATGGTGAAATAATTAGAATATCTAAATCAAAACAAGAATGGTAAATGGGGCAACTGATTCATAATTATCATATTTAATAATTAATTTCATGTAAAGGGGAAAAAATAAGTTTCCATTTAATAATACAAAAGTAATATATTTTTAATTACAATTATATTTTTTATTTATAATAAATATATATTCATTATGTAGTAGTTTATAATTTTTTAAACCAAAAAGAATTCAATGGTAAGTGTATTTTTTAACTCAATTCCCATTTATTGGGATATATCACTCTATCATTTATTACATCACGCTAAGATTATGTTTCCATATTAATATTTTATGTTGAATAATATTTTTATTAATAATAAAAACTTATCCTTAAATCGATCTATATGGGAACCCATTAAATAACCCATATGCCCAAATGAATGTGGCCCATGAACATGGACTAAAAATATAATGGCTTAAAAGCCATAATTTTAGGCCTGAAATCCAATTATTTTTTCCAAAGGACCCTTTGATGTATAGAAAAACAAATTTATGTCTGATACTATTATATTACCACTACTATAGTTCTTCCATGATTTCAGATTATCCACTAATAAAGTTTTTCTATTATAACTTGAGAAATCATCCATTCTGGGTTTTCAACCAATTATTTTGGATAGAAGATTATGGTTTTTGACACTTATGAATGAAAAAAATTTTCTGTGTGTTGTGATATTTCATTTTTACTTTTTATATTATTATTTTTGTGTTTTAGCATTTTTCATAAAATTATACTATTACTGATGTTATCTATTTCAATTTTTATGGTCATTGTAAAGGTGCCTTGGTCCGAATATTCAATTCATTGATATGTGTTTTTTATTGTTCATCATTATTATTTTATACATTGTACCTAAAATTCCAATAATTTGTTCATACCTATTAATTTTTTTAAGTCATTTTTTATTGAGTTATATAATTTTTTCATTAATTTAGTGAATTTTGATTGAAGAATAGCAATTTTTTGAAGGCTTTTTCATATCCAACATCATTCATTTAAACATATTTTCATTGATTCATCAATATTTATATATATGATGCATATATAAATAATATTATAAATATTTCATAAATTAATATATATTAATGGTACTTTTTATTCCCTTCCAAGTTCTTTCCTTTAATATGTTTTTTGTTTTATAACTTCATAACACATTTTTTTTAAAATGTCACTTTAAACATATTTAAACATTTTAGTGAATTATTTTTCCTCACAATACATTTCATTTAAAATATGTAAATAATGTTTTTATTTATTCTCAAATTAGTGATTAATTTAATTTTATAGTAACATTTAATTTTTTTAATGGTTTTATATTCAATTTCCTTCTTTTCCAATTCATAGCTATCATATCACTTTCTTTATAACGGGTTGAAAAGACTATTTTTATAATGTTTATAGCAAGAATAGATTTTATATCTACTATGAAAAAACATAATTATAAATCATACCTTAAAAGTTTAAATGGTTTTTAAATTGAAATACCTTTAACATTATTTTATGAATTTTAGTTTTCCAAAGAATTAGTACATGGAAATGATATTTATTTTTTTACAAATTTTATTTAAAAATACTTGATATTTTTTTCATCTTTGTATATATAATTTAAAGAAAATTATACTTTAAATTGGATAAATTGAAATTATTTCATCCACCATCTTTATATAGATTTATTGTGATTACATTTTTGGGAAATTTAAAAGAAAACTCATTTCTTCTCAACATGTTATTTGAGATAAGATGGAATGATGCATATTTTTATGAGTTCTATGAGGTTAATAAAAGAACCTATTTGTTTTGATAATTTTATGGTTCTTATAAATTTTATATTAAGAATCGTTGAAAAAATATAGTCCTAAAATTCATTCTATAATGATATGATCTCATAAAGATACATTATATAAATTATAGTAAGGGTTATTCATTTGTAAGGGTGATTGAAAGGATAATGTCTCATCATACCTATATAGTTTTTTATAAATTTAATGATTCATATTGGAAATATTTTGATAAGAAATGTGTTTATGAATAATAGAAATTTAATAAAAATATAAATGGTAAAATATTACAAATAGAAAAATTTTCATACATGATTTATACTTTTTAGGTAATTTAATGATTATTGTTTTATTATATTTTATGGAATTTTTCGATGTAATTTATTATATATGATGTTTAAAAGATTATAAATCATTATTTGTTGGATATGAATCTTATATATTATATCTATGATTTTTTTATGGTCTCACACCCATGTGGTCATGTTTTTCAACTTATGACCCTTGATTGATAATACCAAAATTTTATATCATTGATAATTTGAGATTATCATTATTATGTTTCAATTTCCTTAGGTTAGGAAGAATGTACCACATATTATATGTCTTGAAGGGTTTCATGTTTGAAAAATATTATTAGTTATTGTTAAGAACTTATTTATGATAATAAATTCCTTCTATAGTAGAAAAAATTACCATTCGATGAGAAACATATTGATTTTATAAGGAAATCATATTTTCCTAATTCATTAAAACACAAAACCTATAATATTATGTTTAAATAAGTGACTCAATATTAGTTTTTTATAATTTATATATGGATTTTTAAAAATTAGTGGAATATTTTGGCATCAAAGCTAGTATGTAATGAATATATCTTTAACACCACGTAGTATCGTACATATTTAGTGTGTTTTAAACTCGGTATATAAATTAATAATATGGGATTATTAATTTTTTCATAAATTCTAGTAAATATTTATGAAAATTATCATGCGTTCAAAAATTAACACTAAATAATTCCAAAAAATATATCTATTATTAAAAAACCATCAATGCATATTCTATTTATAGATATAAACTTATAGAAATTATCAATAACATATTTCCAATAAATTAATTATTTCGATAATAAAAAATTAATTTCAAAATCTATCTCATTTTATTTATTTTTTGAGAATAAATATTATACTAAGTTTATATGAAATATTCATGTCTAATTTCGACATATCATGTATTGATACATCAATATTAAAATGAACCATTTACCCAATTACTAATGTCATAAGATTTTCAGATTTAGAATAATTATCAATGAACTGAAGATTCAAGTGATCAACATTATTTCAATAGTGAATGAAATTTTAAAATCATCCAATGGTCACTATCAATTGTTGATTCAAAATTTTATTCTGTATTTTTATCATCCTAATTCGATACCATACATTGTTCTTATCTGGAAATATTTATGTAAAATCATAGAGATCATAATGTATTTTTTCGGGGAAAATTAATTACCTGTAAAAATTTCATATAACTATTCCTATTTTCTTCATACATAACTTACCATTAATTATTTTAATTCATTCTATTAATATTTATTATTAATCCTTTCATTCAAATAATTTTTTTACGTTCCTTAATAAACCATTAAAACACATAAATATACATCTCTTATTTCATCTAACATATCCACATACTCACCACCAAAACACATCAATGAATCCTTATTTATTTAAAAATAACAATTCATCTAAAATATACCACTAAATTTAAAATGTAATAATATTTCCCTAAAACATACCATATTAATGATGAAAAAACCTCTGTAAATGATATATGACTAATACCCAAGGTTATAAATTGCTTCTTGAATCTAATAGAACATTTTAAATTCCATTCTATGGCTTTAATAATAAAAGGTTTTCCTTTTATAATTGAAAATATATAAAATATCTCAAATAGAAAACTTGATATTTTTTTTATAACCACCTTATTATTTAATCAAAAAATCATTCATACAAATATCCCATAATGTCAAATTTATTAAAAAATACAATCACACACACACAGACACACTATATAAACAAGTTGGTCAAGGCTCATCCCCCCTTATTGGTATTTGATTGAACCCATGAGGGATGTAATAATTTTTCACATAATAAAGGTCTTATATTAATAAATCGCAAAAAATATTAGACCAAAGGACATAAATAAAAATGACCCATGGTCAGAATGGCCATAATATATTACTTTTCGCTTTTTGTTATCATCTCTTTTATCCCTTATAATATCATTTTCCCTGTTGTGATTCTCATATCCTACATGAGTTCATTCATATTTTATGACTAGTATGCCACCTCCTCACTATTCTCAGTTTCTCCTTAAAAACATGTCATCATCCACCAGTATCATCGCCAACTGTGAACAAAACAAATTATTATAGAATGAATTAATACATGACCATTTGAAAAAATATTGAAGACCATTCCAACCTTCAACGCATGTAAGTTCATTATTTCCAAAAAAATCAGTATTATTGAATAAATACAACTATCCATATTGAAAATAAAATAACTCTAAAAAATAATCAAAAGAAAATTTATCTCAATGAATAAATAAGAATCCAGCCATAAGAAACCATTGTTAATATATTTCTAATTTAATTTCTAAAATATAAATAAAATACCACACTAAAATGGGTTTTTTTTTAATTTTTTCACATTATTTTTTAAAATCCATTACATATTATTTATTTTTATAAATCATTTCATTGTCCCTATTTCAACACAATAATTATAAATATAATTTAATAAACAAATATAAATCCATAATTAAGATCCATAACATTTTGTACCTAATATTGTGACTAAATATAACTTACAGTTGGACTCATCAGTGTTATATAAAAAATATATAATCATTTGGATGAATGAATGTGACATTTAGAATTGGAATTTGATAAATCAGATAAAATTCCAAATTAATACTGCACGTAATTCTGAGTAATTTTATATAATCCTAAGGATTATAAATGATGTTTTTATAGGGATACCAATTGAATTAAACATCAACAATGGATAATATAAAAAAACATTTTTCTATATAAATTTCCCATATTATACATAAACACAAGAGAGGAGAAAAAAATAAATTAATGGGTTTAAATTACTAAAGACCAAAATTAAAACCATAATAAAAGGGGTTATAAACATCTAATAAGAAATTAAAAAATTTAAAAGTAAATACTTAAATAACCTAGTTAAGAATTCTAATTTTCTAAAAAAATTTATTTATTCCATGTATGATAAATGGAGATACCACTATGTAAAAACCAAATTCATTTCATATCATGGTAAAAAAACAGAATTATGCACCATATAAGGATGAAATGGGTAATTAATGACATGAAAGTTGACCTATTAAATAATAGAAATGGGGAGATTCTATGAGTACCTAGGGAAATTGGAAAAATAAAATAACTCACATATTCTATTAGGGAAGTGCCACTACCATACCTAGAAATAAAACCATCCACCACATAACCATTATTATCACACCCCACACATCACAAAACACAAAATTATTAATTGATGAAAAATAATTTTTGAGTTTCTGATCATATAAATGAGACTTAAAACTCACCAATGAACCTATATTATAACACTACACTCAAGAAACATCATCCAATCAAGAGATAATCATGATTTCACGTGTGCATCCTCGTATGAAATAAACTACTAACTAGAAGTTAGGGTTCTAACACCATCAATGGGTTTAATTAACTTAGAATACTATCTATATAGATAATGAATAAATAAATATAATAATCTGGAGTGTACTAGTAGAAGCTAAATAGCTATAATGCAACCATATATAGCCTAAATTTTATATGAAAAATGTACATGGATACTTATATAGAAAACCAAACCACATTATGTAGAGTGAAATAAAATAAATAATGAAAATGCAGTGTAGTTTTATAGAGTCAGTCTTCATCATTCTATCGTCTCTATGCTCTATAAATGATCTATCTCTTATGGTATCATTTCTATAACATGTATCCTGACTCATATTTTATTCACATGCATTGTGATTTTCATGAAAATTGTGAGTAATAATTCCAATATGACACCACCAATGCATCCTTAACAACTATTTGTAGGTATAACATGTGTAATTTAATGACCTAGAATTGTCTCAATGAAAATTTTTATTCATATTATTATTTAATATAGTAAAATTCACATAAAATCATATAGAGAACACATTAAAAACGTTATAAATTAAGAATGAATGAAATAAAAGTTATTTATAGAAATTGAGGAACCTATAACAATTAAATATTAACTTGACCTTTGGAAAAGTAATATGACTCTTATGAATAGTAAACCAGGCATTAGAAAAGTGACCTCACCTATGAAATTATAAATAAAATATTTCCATCTTATAAATGAAAATATGATATAATTATATCATTCTATATTATAATTATTTTTTTTTGAAATTGATAAATTATTTTTTGTATTTTTTGGAAATATAAATTATTATTTAATGTTTTATAATTAATATAATGATATAAATTTATTTTCAAACATTATATTCATAAATTAATATTTTTTATCCTATGATTATAATTTAATATAATGAGACCTTGAGTAATATTATTACGTGTTATAAAATTATATATAATTTTAAAATTGGTATTTTTTTGAATAAATGATGATTTTTATTAAATGTTAAATTTATCATATTTGGAAATAAATATTCATAAAACGGATTCCATTTTTAATTCTATATGTCCAAAACTGGTAAGGGTAAATTTTTTGAATTTATTTTAAACTATTGATTTTTTTTGTGAATAGTGAAATATGGTCATTTATAGTATAAGATAAAGACTTTAATTATTGAGTCAGGGATTCCATTTGGATGATGTAGGAATCATTGTTTAGAAATAACATGCTCTACATACTATAATTAGTCGAAATAATACACACTATTAATAGTCTTTGTAACGACCCAAACTAAATTATAAATATAATAATAATTTTTTTATGCCAATTGGTGTAATTTAATCCAGACGCATAAATGACAGTGAGAAAGATTTTATTCAGACGAAAAGTGGATATTAAGAAATATTTTTTGTCAAACACTTAATTATTACATTAATAAAATTGATTAAAACTACTCAAGAAAACTCCTCAGAACACCTAATATAGTAAACAGAAGACTACTAAGAATGAAAATAAAGTAGATATTGGAGTTCAAATCCCTTGGATCGGCCATTACAAAAAACAGTATGGAATGAAGTTTAAAAAAATTGATTACAGTTAAAGAAATATATAACACCATTATTTTGAAGAATGAAATGATCTTTTGATTTTATTAATACCTTGAACTGGTATTTATATGGCTTATATGACAATTATAAAGATCCATTGAGGTTTTAAAGTGACTATTGGGTCTTATAACAATTTGATATGTTTTAGATGATTTAAAATAATGTATTTGTTTAAATCAAATCATGGTTTTATATTAATTTTTAATGACATGAGTATTAAATGTTAGTATTAAATGTATTTTAGTATGATAAATATTTAAAATTAAAATGGCATGGTTTTAAAGATAGTCGTTTCCTCTAATTTAGTGTATTGTTGTAATCGATGAAGTCAAGAAGGGAACAAACCAATTAGAAAAAAAATAATTTATTCATTATCTAATTTTTTTATTTTAATGTATTTATGTATTACTAATTTGGAACCAACCCTAGGCTAAGAGTACATCCCAAACATGCGGGAGGACTATTAAGGGGTCAACCCCAACATGGAGGTGTCTACCTGCACCCAAAGAGGCTCGAGATGTAGAAAAACCAGGCGATCATAGTGGAGGCAATCTGTGAAAGGAATTGTGTATATGGACATATTTAGGTATAAGAAGAGGGTGGGTTGAGAACCTAAGGTGGGGTCGCATGTATAAGGACCCCTTTTGTGTGTTTTTATGTCATCGAGACATGGCGTCACCTACTTAGCCTTATAAGGAATCCCCACAACTGACTCAATTTCGATGTGGGATGAGCATTTTTCCAAAGGATTCCATCTCAGCATCATGATCTTGTCATGTGGGACCCTAGCCATCTGTGTTGGTACCTCGTTCAAACACCCATCGCCAAATCTCTATCATCGCTTTTTTCTTAAGAATCCAATCATACTCCGCCTCATGTAGACCATCCAACCTTTTTATAATTTTTGAATCAACAGTAGTTGTCCAATAATTTTCAGATCTAATCTTATCTATCTATATATTTTAAATGTCCGGATCAACCATAGACGTTCGATCAGACCCACGACTACATATGGGAATTATGTTTCTATGACTGCCACCTCCTCCCAAAAAAAATTATTAGGATTATTTCTAACCCTTGGATCAGGTCATGATTAATCTGATGCATCCATTCGTACTCCCATATTCTTAATCATTGATTCATACTACTCCACATCACACATTGTAGCCACTATGCCCTCTTTGTCCACACATTACTATGAGTCATTCTTTCAATTCTCTTCGTTGTTCCTTTGATGTCAGTCCCTTCTTTTATCTAAAAATTATGGTGTTATTTTAAGATGAACATCCATATCCCTGACTCAAATCTTCGTGATTGTTTAATTTATTTATTTTTCAGGTGTTAATAAACACTATTTCATGTTGAATTGGTTCTTGGAGTTTTATTTTTGTTTAGATTTAGTCTACATAGATCAATAATTGAATCCTTGGTTCTTTTAACCGTCACTTTACACACCCAAGTGCTACTCCAAATTTTTTCTCTATCTAGTTATCTCCATCAGTTAATGAAAACCCTCAGACCACACTTAATCTGAATCACATAGGAGATTTTTTATATTCAGTTTTTTATACATATATATAGTTATATATATTTATGTTAAACCATATCTTACTAATACAAGTTACATATGTGGAGACTCATCTGGATTTAAATGATTTTCCCAAATAATATTATTATTTCAAGGGTATTATTTTGACTATCATGTAATGATTTATAATAAAAGAATTATATATGTGTATATACATAAATATATACACATATATTGCCAAATAATTTCACTATTCCTATATATAAACATTATAAGAGTTATTTTGGTCTTGAACTGAATTTTTAAAAAACTTATAGAACATCATGATAATCTTGAATGGTTATTATAAGGGTGATGTATATAAGTATAAAAACATTGAGGTTTATATATGGGTATACATGTGTTAATTCATGAAAATAAACACACATACTTATAATTATCAACCCATTTTGATGTGAGTTCACATAAGAGGGTTCTTGTTTTAAAAAATTGAAAGAGTTTTTACACACATACATTAATAAGTATATATATATAGTTATATATATATAATAATTTTTTATAAACAACATAAGTATAATTATTCTTTATCATTTTTTTAAAAATTATAATTTCCATTTAATGACCTCCAAAACAATGATAAATCATAGACACTTCATTAACTCAGATTTCCTGAGATAAATCTTATCATTTTATGTGAAATTATGAAACAAGTTATCATTTCATGTGTTTAACTACATTCACCCCCATTTTATGTCATGCATAGTTAGTTTTGGTCAACGTCTAATTTAAAAATGACATTACGTTCATTTTAGAGAGAATGTATGTATTTATTTCTTTATACTACTTATTTGTGCATTGAAAATAGGGAAATTTATTTAATGTGTGATATTAATCTTATTATGATGTTATATGGATTAAGAATTAAACATTTCAATGTGGTGTGGGACACATTGGATTATTGGGAGATTATGTACCTCAAAAATTTTTCAATTAATTTATTTTCATTTATGATTAAGATATAAATAAATCAAAGTGGTATTAGATACATTGATTTTAGGATGTATTTTTATTAGACATATGAGTAATGAATTAGACTTAGTAGGTTATGAGTGGGGGATGATATATCCCCTCGATACATCGGTACGTATCATGATACAAACTACAGTCTTGGCATGAGGCCTTGAGAAAATGGTTATTTATGGTCTTGGCATGAGGCCTTAACAGAATGGTTATTTATGGTCTAGGAATGAGACCTTGATGATATGGTGATTTTGTCATGAATTATGAATTCGCTCATTATAAATCTAGTATGTGAAAGTCCATGTGATTATTCGATTAGTATAATATCCATTGTTAAGGATCATTCTCCTATGAACATGTATTAATCAATTATACATTCCAAATGCACATGGTATAATGTAATATATTTATATATATATTGTTAAAGAAAATCATCTATTAAAAAAGGATTAATAATTTACTTTCAATACATAAACAATGGTTAGGAACATATCTATCATTTCATGGTTTGATTTTATGTGTTAAATTATAGTTGATAATGTTTTATGTGTAATTCTGAACAAGTAATATTTCATGTGCAGATATGTATATGTACCAATGGATGGTCAAAGATAATTAGGTGTGGGCATTATCTGACTTAAATTGTATTTCACACATTTTTTCTTGTACATGTATATTTTAAAATGAAATTTATTTGTAACTCTTAAATAGGTTTTAAATGTTTTGAACATGAGATTATACTAAACTATGTTTCATAATATCTCAAGAATCTTATGATGGCATTTATTTAGAAATGATTATTTTATTATTTAAAGAAAGTATTTTAATGAAATATTTAGAAAGTATTTAGTAATTGTTTTTTAAACCCCTTACTAGATAATTTAGGCTCACCCTACGATTTATAAACACCTTTACTAGTTTAGAAATCTTTTTTCATTGAAACACTATTGTGGAATCAACACACTGAAGAATTATAGTTTTCAATTTGTGTATTTTATCAAAATGTATGTAATATATCTAATTTTCCAAAAACTAGATCATTAATTATACAATGTTTTAATAAATTATATATATTTATTCAATTTTATTTAATAACAAATATTACACAGCAATTCTAAAGGGCTGAACTCGGGTTTTGGGTTCAGGTCATAACCAATTGGTATTAGAGGAACAACCTCATTAATTTTTGAAAATTCGAATGATAATGATAATGTATGTATGTTTTCTTAATTTAAATTCCTTTCTTAAATTTTTAGATGGAAGTTTAGGGTTCACCAACTAACCTCTTGTCTCTTCCTACTTAGCTACTTGAGACCATAATTTTTAAATCATGTTCAGATGAATACCAAACTTTCTTGAACCTATGTCTTTCCTAAAAACAACTCTACTGGGTGTAAAAAATCCCAAATGTACATAGATTCTACCATGTAACAAATCTTGTCTATCACATTATAGAATATGAAAAAATTGTATATTATTGTCATAAAGGAACGTGATATGATGGAATATTCTTATGTTTCACCCTGTCAGAGTATTATCTAGCGTTAAGAAAATTCCAAGAAGCATCAGAAGAGGGTGACCTCCGTGTAGCCTATCCATTCCTAGTTCTGAGATATAGTATATATGGGGTAAAATAAGATATTGTAACTTTTTAAAATAAAATATTTCTACATGACTTTAAGGAATATTCCACTATGATATCATTGAGGTCCACACCTTCCATGCCTCTCTCTAAAAACCATGTTGTTTCATTCGTGATTCTAATCCATGATTCTCAATGTGTATTTGTGATAAAGAAGTTGATGAACATAAAACTACCCTGGGAAATATTTTTTTGTCATTAGCTAACATTCCATGGTGGTGCACCTAGTGAAGGAACAAATTAATTTCATTTTATATTTTGTTAATTAATAATATTTATGATGCTTTTTGTAGGATATCTAGGAGGATGTCAAAATGAATTTTGTTGTTGTCTTTGTGTGGGTATGTTAATTGCGATGATGAAATTACATTAATGGGGTATAATGTAGCGCCCAAAACATAAATATAAATTTAATAAAATATTTTTTGGGAAAATTAGTGTTATTTAATCATGATGCACAAAAGACAGTGAGAAACATTTTTTTTCAGAAACACAGAATATAGTGAAAAACATTTTTATTCAAACAAATAAATATTACATTATTTAAATAGATTACAAGAATATAAGAAAACACATCACAACACCCAGTAGAATAAACAGAAGACTACCATGAATGATAATAAGGATGATAGTGTAGTTGACATCCCTTTGATCAGCCGTAACAAAAACATTATGGAATGATGTGTAGAAAAAATAATAAGAGTTAAAGAAATATAAATCACCACACGTTTTTTGAATAAAATAACCTTTTAATATTTTTAATACATTGGATGTGTATTTATACGACTTATATGTCCATTATAAATAGTTATTGGGGTTTTAAAGAGATTGTTGGTTCATATAGCTGTTGCATGTGTTTTATGTGTTTTAAAATAATAGTTTTTGTTAAATGAAATAAATTTTTTATATTAATTTTTAATTACATGGGTATTAAAAGATAGTATTTCATGTGTCTCAGTATGATAAATATTTCAAATTAAAATGGTAAGGTTTTAAATATATAATTTTCTTTAATTGTGTGAATTTTGGTAACCAAATAATTTAAGATGGTAACAACACATTTTGAAAAAAAATTATTAATTATGTTATTTTTTATTTTAATGTATTTTATTATTAAAAATTTGGAATCATCCCAAGGCTTAGGGGAAACCTCAACTAGGATAGAGGTAACTAAAGGGGTCAACCCGAGCAAAGAGGCTTCTACCCGTTCCCATGGAGGGTTGAGTATTAGGAGAACCAGGCGATCATAGTAGATGCAAGTTGTGCACAGACCCTTATAAGCGGCCCTATTCAAGAATGAGCAGAGGGTGGGATGAGTGCATGGGGTGGGGTCCAATGTATAAGGACCCCTTGTGTGTGTCTTTGTGTAATAGAGACATGGCACTGCTAGTTGAACCTTATAAGGTTGTCCTGAAACCCACATGATTTTGATGTAAGATGATCCTTTTTTCGGGGCACGTGATCTCAACTTCATGATCTCATCTCATGATATCCTAGCCTTCAGTTCCGGTATCCCATTTGTGCCCCCACCTCTATATCTCTATCACCAAATGTTTCTCAACAATCTGATGTGGCTCTTTCTGATTTGGACTATTAAACCTTTTTAATATCACGAGATCAACAACAGCTGCCTAATCAAGCCCTGATTTAATCTCATCTATCCATCTCTTTTAAAATATACAGACCATCTATATCCATCTAATCTAACATGCGACTACATCTGGGTTATCAGTTTATAATTTTCACCTCCTCCTCTCGTAAAATTTTTAGGGTTATTTCGAACCTTTAGATAAGATCAATGTTGATTTGATATATCCATTCTTCTTCCCTTATTATTCTACATTGATCCATGCCAGTCCCATCACACCTTGTACGTATTAGCTCTTCTTTATCCCCAATTTTTTTGACACTATATTTTTATTATCATTGTGGTTCCTTTAATTTTAGTCCCTTATTTTATCTCCAAATAGGGTATTAATTTCAATATATGTATCTATCCCTAACTCATATCTTCCCCTATATCTCATTTTTTTAATTTTTACGGTGTCAGTTAACCCGTTTTCGATTTGAATTTTCACTTATAAACATGTTTATTTTATTATCTTTAGTGTATTTGGATCGAAAATTGTATCATTTTTTTTAAAGACCTCACTTTGGACTCCCAAGTTCTACTTGGAAAATTTTCTCATTCAAGCTCTCTCTCTCTCTCTCTCTCTATCTCTCGGTTCCAAAATACCCTCATCCCTCTCCCAATCTAAATCAAGGAAGAGATTTTATTATTTTTGATTGATTTTGTTAACATATACAAATATGTATATATAGTTATATATATTTATGTAAAACATAATCTTTCAATTCGATGTTACATATACGATGAGCCTTCTAGTTTTAAATGATTTTCTCCAGAAATTTTATAGCTATAAGGGTATGAATTTGATTATTAGGTAATTATTTTTAATCATAGATTTTTATTTTTTTATATTAATAATTATGCACACATATATGGTCTTGATCTGAATTTTTAGAAAACATATATAAATTCAAGATTATCATTGTTTTTTGTTATAAGGGTGATATATGTAAATATATAGACATATAAGTGTATATATGGGTATATGTTTGTTCCTAAATAAAAATAAACAAAAATACATATAATTCTCAATCGTTTTTTGGGTGACTTCACATAAGATGTTATTTTTTTAATCATGAATGTGTTTTTACAAAAATACATATATATGTATATATATTGATATATATATAAATTCATTTATGTATAAAAAACATTATTATAGTTATTATTTTTCATTTTTTTAAAATATAATTGGAATTCAAAAACCATTATTCCAATGATTAGTGTTATAATGTTCATTTAATTAAATTGAATGAGATAAATCTTATCATTTTAGGTGAAATTATGAAACAAACTATCATTTTATGTGAAAAAATCTGTTCAACCCTCATGGTATGACATGAATAGTATGTTATGATCATAATCTAATTTTTAAATGGGATTACATGCATTTTAGAGAGAATTTATTTATTTATTCTATTATAATCATTTTGTGTGCCTTACAAATAGGGAGATTCATTTAAACTGTATGATTAATCTATTTATGATATTATATGTATTAAGAATAAAAATTTTCAAAGTGTTGTGAGACACTTTGGATTGTTGAGAGATTATATACCTCAAGAATTTATCAATGAATTTATTTTCATCTGGGATTAAAATTCAAAAAAAAAAATGAAAGTGGTATGAGAAACATTGATTTGTTGAACTATTTTTATTAGACATCTACGGAATTCATTGGACTTAGTAATTGTTGGGTGGGGGCCAATAAATCCCCTCGATGCATTGGTATATCTCATGAGACAAACTACGGTCTTGGCCTAAGGCCTTGAAAAAATGGTTTTTATGGACTTGGCATGAGGACTTGACAGTTGAGTTGTTTATTAACTTTGCAATAGACCTTGATGATATTATTTTGATATCTCTCATTATTAATTTCCTCATTATAAATCTATTAATTGAAATTTTGTGTGATTTTTTGACTAAAATAATATCCATGGTTAAGGATCATTCTCTTATAGACATGTATTAATCTGTTTTATATTTTCCAATACACATAGTATAATGTTTTATATTTAAGTATATAATTATAATGAATATCATCTATTTAAAAGAATTAATGATTATATTTCCATCAGAAAAACTATTTAGGAACATATCATTTCATGGTTTTCTTTTACGTGTTAAATGATAGTTTATATCGTTTTATGTGCAATTTTGAACAAGTAATATTTCATGTGAAAATTTTTTATCGCACCCCAGGCATGTCAATGATAATTTGTTGTGTCCAATGTTTGACATAAATGTTATTTCTTGTATTTATGTTCAAGTATGTGAATATTTAATAATGCAATTTACTTGTAACTGAGAAAAATCGTCAGAAATTTTGAGCATGATATTATCCTAAATGTTGTTTCATAATTTCTGAAGAAAATGATGATTACATGTTATGAGAAATTTTAATTTAATGATTTAGAGTATTTATTTTAAAGATATGTTTTAGAAAGTCTTTATTAATTGTTTTGCTTTAAACCCATTATTGGGAATTTTATTCTCACCCTATGATTTATAAAAACCTTTATGGGTTTAGAAAAAATTATACGTTGAAACTCTTTTTTGGAAGTAATATGATGAAGAATATTTGTTTTCAATTTGTGTATTTTGTTAAAATGTAATTCATGTATCTAATTCTCCATAACGTAGACATATACTAATTCACAATTGTAATAATTTATGTGTATTTATTCAAATTTCATTTATAGAAAAATTACACCACATTTTTAAAGGGCAGAACCTAGGTTTCACGTTCAGTTCTCTACAATCCTAAGCTAAAATAATAAACAAATGAGTAAAATAACCAAAAAACCCATGTCCTCCACTATAAATAAAAATCCTCAACACCTCATCTTCTTATATTTCCTAATCCATGACGATCTTCCAATTTTGTAACAATACACTCCTAATCCTCTTGCCCCATGTCTGTGATCATTTGGTCTCTATAAAATTCCAATCTCAAGTACCTCAATGAGGTGCTCAAGGAGGAGAAACTATGTGGTAAAATTGTCTTCCATTCTTGTTTAATTTCATTTATTTCCTATTATTTCCTCAATATATCATCTCCTCCTAACATAAAAGTTACATGATAACTCTATAATATTTTACATAATTTATTATTTAAATGGAACAAATTATTATTTTTTTCACTATCCTATTATACTAGAAATGAAAACATCATCCATGATGTGTTTATATATTGGAATCAAGGATGACATGTTTTCAATTTCCTTTACCACCTTTAAATATTGTTATATAAGAAATTTTATGGTTAAAATAAATTAAAATATATTTATTAAATCGTATTTTTTTATAAAAATCATATATAGATAATATTAATTAATAACGAAAAACATATTCTTAATAATAAAAATGTCAAAAATAATCTAAATGGTTAACATTAACATTTAATTTAATGATTGATCCTCACATATCGACCCAAAATGATATATATGTGAATTTAATTTTCTCTATTTTCAATAACAAAATATAATTTCAATTTTATACTAATATTATTATTTAAAATCATTTTCTATTCATTTAAACAAGTAAAATGATTATCGAATCCAAGGAATGAAATGCTCCTGAATGATAAAATTGTATCTTATAACCCTTTAAAAAAGTACATAAATGAAATTAACAATATAATAAGAAATAAATTTTTGGTCAAATAGGTTATAAATTAATTAATTGATTGATTTTATTTTATTATCCATGTCATTAAGATCAAGTGCAGAATACTTTCGGACATAATGTAAGGGCTTCTTTACAAACCCATAATTTTTTATTCAGGTAACACTTTCTCTCTCTATATACCATTTTAATTCATAATAATTTTTATGTTATACTAATAAATTATATGTTTATGTTATAAATATATGTTCCAATACCAATTATTACTTCATTTATGGGAAAATACATATCTTTAAAAGGGTATCTTCTCAAATCTTCTTGACATGGAAGCCTGATTAGAGGAAACATCATGATATCGTATGCATTTTTAGGTTCAATCTATACTCAATTTCAAGTCAATTTTTTTTATAAAATCACCCATTTCAAAATAAAAAACAATATTGGATCTTTTTTTGGGTTTATGGAAACAAATATTCCTTTTCACTTTAAAATATCTTCAATATTTTCCTTAAACCACACAAAAATGTTTGGTTTATAATTTCTCTTAAACACAATTTTTAAATGTTTACACTTCAGTTTGAACCCACTAATAATTATATATTTCTATTCTACCTTATTAATTTCCATTTTTTAATTAAATCCTTTCTTTAATGGATTATAATATGATATTCCCTTTTTATAAGCCTTACGACATGAACATAATATTTAATTATTTTCGTGGTTACCCTTATGCTTGATTCTTCTTGCGGAAAACATATGAATGAACATGTTATGATGGGTTCACCCATAAAGTACACTAATTAATTATGTTAATTTTAGTTTTAGGATACTTAATTCTATTATAGGGAGTGAACCTAATTGTATTGTGGGAATTTTACTTCGACGCGCAAGGGTCTAGAAAATTTTCCTTGACTCATGCTAATGTATGGTGGTGTGTTTTTTTTCAAATTCCTATGATGCCTTGATTACATGTTCCCATTTATTATATGTCATTATTCCTTGTGTTTATTAATTTTACAAGATTTTTTATGTCATCTTGTTGGGAATTATAAACCATGTAAAATAATATCCCTATGTTTGTACACATACTGGGATTTTTAGATCATCCCTTTTGTTCATGAATTCCCTAGGCTATCCTATGAAGTTGTAGGAGCTCAATGGGATCAAGAATCTCTTTATGGATGATTAAAATAAATATGTTATATTTTATTTTCGGTTTTTCATTTTTATGTACCTAATCATCTAAATACACCAAACATTATGATCTCAGGATTATAATTTGATGGATAATTACGCATAAAATCATGTAATAATACGTGTAAATGGATAGGGTATCCTTAGATGGCATCATATAAAGGTGTACTTATTTTTATAGATTTGGACTATTAGATTTTATTAAGAAACCACGGTATAGATCAGTCACCATGGATAACCTAGAATGAAACATAGGGTATCACGTGTCCGGATATAATTTTTGTATACAATTTTTTCCTTATATGTTCAATATTTCATTTTTATTTTCTTATTCGGTGATTATTGAAGCCCCCCTAATTGTACATTCTTTTTTCATACTTAATTTATGGAAATAGAAGAACACGTTCTAACAATCAATTTTATAGGAATTTTTAGGATTTCCATAATGATATTCCAAATATGATGGGAATGGGTGCTCATAACATCATTAAAGTACTTTATCAACTTTCTCAGGTTATGAATAATAACATAAATCATGTGGAATGAATTGATTCTCCTAAGAAACTAAAATTTGTGGTAGATTCCATGATATGTTAAAAGCCTCTTATCTTTAATAGGTATCATGATCATTCATCGTAGAATAATGGGTTAATTAAATTGATTATATATTCTTTTTCTTCCAATGCATATATGAATAAAAAGTTTTCCTGGAAGTATATCATTTTAATGGCGAAGTTGATCATTAGTGAGAACTGATAAAGAAAAAAATTACATGGAATAAATTGATTCTATGTAGTGGGAAGACATCATGAAAATATTTTTCAATAAATATTTTCCCTAAACCCTCCATATAATGATGGTAATAGTATTCCTTAGAATAAATTATAAGGAAGACGAGTCTATTGGAGAATATGAGGAAAACATTACAAGGATTTCATGATATGCCCCTTTCATTGACAATAACAAAAATATATGTTAGATTGGTTATTTAGTTTACTAAATCTATGTCATTAAAAGGTTTTGGTGATTTGAGACTTCAATAATTATAGGGAAATTTTATTTTTTGAATTTTAGGTTGAAAAAAAGATCAGAGACTCTCGGTGGTATTATAGGCCCAGGGAAAAAAATTAGAAAATGGACTTTAATATTGGTGTATCAAAAGGAAAATACCATGATGGAAGAAACACCCAATATACCATGGTTCAAATGTGTCGGAACAAGAATCTAGGAAATTTATTAATGGGAACAAAGAGATTCTTCAAATATAGAAAATAGGAAATATAGCTATCAACTGCTTAAAGGATATGAAGAGTCCTACTAATGATGAAGAAGAAATGAAGGATCATATCGACACTCAAACTATAGTTCATTGTTTAAAATTTAAGGAACATGTAAATTATGAAATACACTACACTATGGAAAGAAATTTTATGTAAAATCAAAAACAACAACATCCAAGGAAACAAGGAAGGGAATATTATATCACTAATAATAAGGTGGATCCCGAAAATGATGTGGAGACAAGTACACTAGATAATCATTCAATAATATAGAATATTATATTTAATTATTGATCAACACATTCTTTAATATCTAAATATTTTAGTATAACTATTCAAAAAACACCTCAAAATATAGAGGCTGAGTTATATGTGATAATATAAAATGGGAAAATTATTGTATCCAATGTACATAAATCCAACCTAATTAGTGTTTGTGGACTGAACCTCCCATAAAATATTTTATTTTTTCATTTTCTGTAGATTGATGATATATTGTGAATGGATTGGTTGTATTTAAATAAATCTAACATCAACTACCAGGAAAGGGAGACCACTCTTCACATCCTAAGGTATCTTCTAATTTTGTTAAAGTTTAATGTGGAGGATAAATGTACATCAGAATAATTGTCTCAATTGTGGATATTATTACCTTTTGAGAAAAATATCTATGTCAAATTTTTGAGACAAAGGAGATGATCATGGTCGAAGAAATTCCCATTGTGAGGGACTAAACTAATGTGTTTCCCTGAAAGGTTTTATAGTCTTACTCCAGAAAAATAAGTTGAGTTCTAAATTGAAATTATTCTTTAATATCTACCAATATCAAAGAAATATTTTAAAATGAAAACCATTGAGTTGGAATAATTGAAGAATTATTTATTAGAGAATTTGGACAAAGGCTTTATACACCTAAGTGCTTCGCTATGGTGTTTTCCATTACTCTTTGTCAAAAATAAGTATAGATCAATTCAACTCTAAGTTCATGATATAAAAAAAATCATGATATATAATATGTATCCCCTTCTATGGATATATGACTTGTTCAATCAATAATATTGGGCTAAGTATTTTTCTAATGTAGACCTTCAGTTAGGATATCACCAGGTAAAGGTGAGGAAGGAAGATATTCCCAAGACTTCCTTTCTAATGAGGTATGGACACAATAAGTTTATATTGATGCCCTTCAGACTCAAAAATGCTCCATAAAGTTTCATGGATTTAATAAATATATTACTTATATATTACATCATCAAATTTTTTAATTGTTTATTAATAGTATTATGATATACTCCAACAACAATGAGGTATATTATAGTCATTTTTATACTATTATGAAGAAATTCTGAAGGGGTAAAATTTTTGAAATGTACAATAAATGTGAGTTCATGATGGGGGAATTATCATTCTTGGGGAATTGTATCACTATAAAAGCAATATATATAGAACCTTCCAAGATAATTGAAATTGAGTAGTGGACATTACCGACATATGTAATAGAGATTGGTAGTTTACTTAGTCTATATGGGTATTAATGATGGTTTGTGAATAAATTATCATGATTTTTAAACCCACATCCAAACTCACTTAGATGAGAGTAATGTTTTTCTAGTACATTTATTGTGAATACTTCCGTAAGGAGTTGAAAAAAGAGGCTAATCACTTCACAAATACACAATCACTCAACTAGTGGGGAACTCTTTGTTATGTAATGTGATTCTTAGAAGAGGGTTTTAGGATATGTACTAATGAAAAATTATAATGTGATATTCTACACCTCAAGGAAGTTAAAAATCATTAGAAAAACCATCACACTCATGATTTGAAGTTAGAAACTATGATCACTGTATTGAAAATCTTATGACAATATCTCTATATAGAGAGCTGTGATATATATAATGATCATCATAACTTCAAATATGTATTCAAACAATAAGAGAATAATATTCACCAAGAAAGGTTTTTATATCTCATTAAATATTGTGAAAAATAAATCCACTACCATCATGGTAAAGAAAATGAAGTGGAAGATTCTCTACATAGAAAGGATCCTACATAATTATCAATGATTATAATTGAAAATGATCCAATATTATTATATTTTCATAGTATGGTCATAAGAATAATTTAGGAAGGAAAATAATCACTCCTTCTTCAATTGATTTCCCAACCATACATCAAATAAAAGACAATGGATGCTAAAAATTGAAATGGAAATTCTGAAAAAGGTGGAAACTGTCAATAATGGGATATAAATAGTTATCAAATTGGATAATGAGTAAAGATAATTGGGTAGAGACTATGTATACCATTCCATAAAAAGATAAATAATCATATTCAGAATGATTCACAGAGGTCAACCTTCTCTATTAAACTATGTAGAACAATGATGTATCAAGATATCAAAGAGAACTATTGGTGAGAAAATATGAAGAAGCTGATCGATGTATACAAATAAATTTTCCTGGTATATCAGAAACTGTTTTTCAAAAGGAAAAAGTATCAACAGATGATGAAACCATTTCCCATACCAAAATGGAAATGGGAGAATAACACCATGTACTTTGTCCTTGGATATTTTAATACATCCATAGAAAACAATTCTATATGGGTAGTTGTGGATCAGCATAAAAATAAATCTAACTTTATCATAATTATATATGAATTATCTTTAGATAAACTTACATGGATATATATCAAATAAGTGGTAAGTTTTCATGGAGTAGCACTATCAGTTTTATCTGATCAATATCAATTATTTACCTCAATGTTTTAGAATGGTCTCTAATTTGATATAAATACTAATTTGAACATTAGTATGGTCTATCATCCTCAAACTAATGTCTATTCTGAGAAGGCTATTCATAAATGAGAAGACATGTTGGGAGCATGTTTTATGTACATAAAGAGAGGATATGACCAACAACTACCTATGTTCATGTTCCCTTACATCATTAATTTACACTTAAGAATCCAAATGGCTCTATATAAATCCCTTTATATGAAAAGATGCAGAAAAATTGCATGCATGGATGAATATGGGGAACGTAATCTACTATTACCTGAAATGATTGAAGAAATGGTAGAAAAGTTGAAAACCATTCACCAACACATCATCACAACACCAATTTGATATAAGATCTATTCTATTAATCACCGATGAGGCCGTGAGTTTAAATATGGGTACATGGTATTCCTCTATATATCTCTTTGTGTATGGGTCATGAGATTTTGGAAAAAAAAGAAATCTATGTCCCATATACATCAAACCCTTCAAGATTGATGAACATGTTGAAGTTGTGGATTATTAACTAGAATTTAAACCAACATTGTCTCAAGTAATATATGTATTCTACCTATCCATATTGTGGGTTTACATACTGAATCCTTCACATGTACTAAATTTTGAGATGGTATAGTTGGAAAATGATATCTCCTAAGAGGAATAAACGGTAAATATATTGGACTGTAAAGATAATGTTCTATGACACAAAACTACCAACTCGTTAGAGTATTATGGTGGAACCATAAGTATATAGAGGAAACATAGGAACAATGTGAACTAATTAAGGATAAATACCCTCAAAAATTTTACCCATAGTTTGTAAAACAATATTATGGCGGTGAAATTTTATATTGGGGAACAATGTAATAACACTAAATACTATCAATTAATGATTACCATCTAATAATTATTTTATATATTATAACTCATATAAAATCACATAGATAACATACTAAAAACATTATAAATGAATAATGAATGATATAAAAAGTATTTCTAGAAATTGAGGAACCTATAAAAATTGAATAGTAACATGACCTTTGTAAATGTAATATTACCTTGATTAATAGTAAACTATTGACTATAATAGTAACCATGCCTATGAATATATAAGTAAAATTTTAGCCATTTTATAAATGAAAATATGATATAATTATATCTCTGTATAAGTAAATATTTTTTTAAAAACAATTAATAGTTTTTTTCTATTTTTATGAAACAAAAATGATTATTTGTAATTATTAGATTAATGAGGTGATTTAAAATTTATTTCCATCAAATAGATCAATAAATTAATATATTTGGTCTTATTATAATAAAAAATGTATTAGTCCTTAACTACTAATTCAAAATGTTATAAAATAACATATAATTTTAAAATAGGTATTTTTTGAATAAAATAATATTTTATTAAAAATTTAAATTTCAAATATTAAAAAATTATTTCCCTAAAATGGATCTCATTTTTTAATTCTACCCCTTGAGAAATGGTTTGGGTTAATTTTGGAATTTTTTTGAAAAGGTTGATTTTTTTGAATAGTGAACAACAGTAATTTAAAGTATAAGCTAAATACATGAATTATTGGTTCATTGATGATGTTTGGATGATGAAAGAACCATGGTATTGAAAAAAATTTTGCACTTACTTTACATAGTCAGATGAATTCACACTATTCATGATGTTGAGAAAAAAATAAACTAACGTGTAAAATAATCTAAAAACAACCCTCTCATCCACTAAATACCACCCCTCACCACCTCATCTCCTCAAAACATTTAGGCCCTGAATATTTTATAATTTCTACCCAATAATTTCCCAAACCTCTCCACCCATGTCCAGGGGAATACTTTTCTAATAAAAGGCCAATATCAAGTGCCTCAATGAGGTTCTCATGGAGGAGAAATTCATATTGTAAAATCCACTTCTGTTCCCTTATAATATTAATAATTTTTTTTCATATTATATCCTCACATAACATTATATTGTGGAAATAATAACTCTATTAACTTTTTATATATATTAATTATATTTTTTTAATGGAAAACTCCATCATCCTTTCTCTTTCCTTCTCATTTGTACTAAAAAAGGAAAACATCGTCTGTGATGTGTTGATTTATCGCATTCAAGGATGAAAAGTTTTTTATTTACCTTACCACCATAAAGGATATTCATAAAACCATTTATACAATTTAAAAATATAATATAAATATTAAAAACAATTTAATGATCTGTATCTTTTATATATACATAATATTAATTTATAAAACAAAACTAGTTTCTGATGACAAAAAAACACCAAAATAATTTAAATGATTATCATTAAAATTTTATCAAAAGAGTCATTCTCCTATATGGAAGGAAAATTAAATATATGACCGTTTAATATTTTTAAATTTCATTAACAATATATAATATCATTTTTGTAAAACTATTATAATTTTATATGATTTTCCAAACATATGTACAAGTAATCCGATCATTAAAACCAAGGAAACGAACACTATCGAATAACAAAATTCTACCTCATAACCCGTCAAAAATAACTATAAATGATCTTAATAAAAATATAATAAATTAAATAAACGTTTAAAAGGTTATGAATTAATCAATTAATATATATTTTTTATTATACTAGACTCTAAGGTCAAGTGAAAAAAACATTCGGATATATGGTAAATGATTATTTCCGATTAAAGTGGACTTCCCGGTTTCCTACTCATTTTTAAGTGCACTGAATAATCTATTTTAATACAGAATCAATTTTCACAAAACACTCAAATGATCTTAAAAACAATATTTCTTCATTTGTGGTTTTTTGAATATAAATATTCCTTTTCAAATTTAAACACACTTTAACATTTTCCTTAAACTACACTACAATGTTTCATTTCTATTGTCCCTTAAACAATGTTTTTACATGTATTCACATAAGTATGAAATATCATGTCATGATCTATGCCTATATTACATTAATAAAGTACATTAATTATATAAAACCATTATTTTTTAGACCCCATTCGGATATTCCCTTTTTTATCCCTTATTCCATGGTTATGACTCCCAATTCATTCCATGGGTAACCCATATTCCTGATTATTCATATGGAACACATAAGAATGAAAATGTTAGGGTGGATGTACCCTGATATTTCTCTAATTAATTGGATAATTTTGTGTCTCATGAAATGAAATTTTGTGACATGAAGTGAACCTGATTTCTTTATGGGACTTTATCCACCATGTGAAATGGTCATGAACAGTAGCATTGACTCATGCTTATGTCATGTTGTGTGCTATAGAAACATTCCAATGATCACATGATTAAATGTCCCCAAGAACTTCATATTAATATACTTATTTGTATTCATGTTCCCTACCTTTTATCGTCTTCTTCTTCCTTCTAACCCAAATAAATTTCCTTATTCCAATGATTATACCGTTATATGGATTTTTAGCACATCCATTTTGTCCAGGTATTTCTCAGGTTATCATATGAAGATATAAGAACTCAATGGATGTTAGTAACAGAGGATGGCTCTCAACGGTGCTCCTTCTGATCCGTCTTCTTTATTTCCTCTGATGTCTGGTGGTGGTGTAACCGGTGACGGGGGTGGCATGCTTCCAAAGGCTTTCGACAGTGGTGTTGGAAGTTTTGATGGAGACGGGGGTGGCGAACATGAAAAGGCTTGTTTTAAAGAGGTTTTGTGCGGTGTTGCTTCCAATGTCTGTGAAGGGTCTTCCTCTTCCTCAGCTGTAACTCCTCCGGTTATTCCTCCCATTGCGGTGGAGAGATGCCCGACTAAGAAGGTTGCAGGAGTTCCGATTATGACCCTTTCGGCTCAGGAACTCAGGGAGGCCGCATCTTTCCATGATCTGACTCTGGTGGCCTGTTTTGGCGGCAACAAACCTTCTTAGGCTTTTTTCCGGAGTTTTGTGGTCTTTTGGGATCATTCCCAGCCGGAGGTGGTTTCATAGTTGTCTCGGGTGTCTTTCTATATTCATCTAGCATACAGGGAAGATGTCATTAAGGTTTGGCTAGAGAGGTCAGGCGTTGTGGTTCCTGGAGGTTCTCGTTAACTAGATGGTCTTGGGACTATCACTTTTGCTGCGAAGCTTCTATAGATGAAGTTTGGATCTCGCTTCCAGGGAATCCTCTCCCTTTCCATAACCCGACGATTCTCAGGGAAGTTGGTAACTCGTTCGGGACCTCCCTCTGTGCTGATGAGAAAACTAGGACCCTTCAGGCAGCTGCGAATCCAAGAATTTGTGTGGAGCTAGATCTAGCTCTGCATCGTCCGTCCTCAGTTTTATTAGAAGCTTGCGGCGGTTTCTCCTAGAAACAAAGGTTATTCTATCATCAGGTTCCATGCTTTTTCATATTCTATGTCTTACAAGGTCACCTTGAAGTCTCCTGCCGGCGGCGAGCTGGTGTCTCTCAGCAGGAACCTGAGGTGGCTTCAGGTCGTGACCCACCCATCTTTTACGGAGCGAGAAAGGATGAAGTTACCGTTTCCCCCCATCTTGGTTCAAATTCAAATTTTCCAGGGAACCATCGTACGATGAATTTGGTGTGTGGATAGTGCTCGACTGACACGGTTCCCTTACGGTCGGCTCCCTCTTCGGTCTGTAAGGATCTCATTTCCTGGTCGTCGTTGTCAGATGTATAGGTTGAGGTACCTTCCTAGGAAGCACGGTGCGAGCGTCAAAAGGAGGCATAGGTTTGCTTGGCTTTCTCCCTGTGGGGTGCGTTGTAGACTCTGTCTCCTCCTGCGTCCCCTATCTTAGTTTCTTCCCAGCTGACGTCGGATCTCCTTCAGATATCCTTGGTGAGTAAACTTACTTTACACACAGTAGAGGAAAACTTTACAAGCGGCATGTCTTCTGGAGTGGAAAAGGAACTGGCGAGGTCACATATTTCTCCCCAAAGAAATTTTCTGGTGTCGTTAGTCCATGGAGACGTGGAGACAGATACTTTGGGATTTCAATCTTCTGGAAGAACTCTTATTCTAGATGATGATGAGACCTCTTTTAAGAAATTGATTCTGTCACCAAAGAAGAGCTCATGCGGAAAGGGTATGTTGGGGCCTCTTACTCGCTCTCTATCCAAGGGGAAAGGTATCCTTACCCTTACATTATCTCAAGAAAACCATTCGTCTATTTCAAAGTCCCGTAAGGGCTCCCTCTAATGTTATCTGTTATCATTTGGAACGCACACGGCTTTGGTGCTCAAGCCAAGCGCACATTTTTGGCTACAGAAGGCAGGAAGGAAAACGTATCTGTGGTGGTTGTGTTGGAACCGAAACATTCTTCAAACAAGTTGTCTAGGGTTGCTAGGAAGTTGGGGTTCCCGAATTCAGTGCATGGAGGTGATATTAACTCCCAGGTTTGGATTGGATGGAAGAATAACATCTCCCTAGAAGTGGTGAGTATCTTTCCTCAGTGTATTGATACTAAGATTGTTATTGGTGATGTTCAATTGTTATTTTATTTTGTGTATTCAAGTACTACAAATACCGGGAGAAGGGATTTATGGGACCATTTAAAGTCTACCCATGCGGGCTCCCTCCCATGGTTTGTGGGAGGGGACTTTAACACTATTGCAGATCCATCAGAAAAGAAAGGTGGAACAAGGGTTCTCCATGAAAATTTAGTGGAGTTTTAGGAGTGCATGGAACATGCAGGGCTAATGGATTTAGGTTTCACGGGTGGAAAATTTATGTGGTGTAATAATCATAGAGGTTCGGGTCGCATTTGGTGTAGACTGGACCGCTGCCTCACCAACATGCAAGGGCTCGACCTATTTTTGAAAACCTCGGTCACTCATCTATCCTGCATTTTATCAGACCATGCTCCTATTTTAATAAAGATCAGACATGAAGTGGTGATGGGAAGATCCTTCAACAACTCCGGGGAGTGGCATCATGATCCAGGTTTTCTTCATTTAATCGAAATGTCTTGGCTTAAAGACCAGAGAGAGTGCTCTTGGGCAGGATTGGTTAATCGCCTCAAACGTCTTAAACAGGATATTAGGAACTGGCTGTACAAACAACAAGACCATTATTATGGGGTTATTAGTATGTAGGATGACATTGAGAGGTTGTAAAATGTCCTACAGGTGGACTGAGATGAGAACACCTTTATCACTCTTTGTGATAAGAAGGTCTCTCTCGCTGAAGATTTTCTTGAGTTGGAAAGAATCTGCAAGGAATGTTCTCGGGTTAGATGGCTCAGAGAAGTAGATTGTAATACCGCCTTCTTCCAAGCTTGTATTAGGGAAATAAGAAGCACGAATATTCACATTAATATGGAGGACGGTTCTTTCATGTCAGATGTGAACATTTATGGAAATATTGCGCTGAAACACTTCAAGAGTCTTTTGGCTGGGGAACCTTTGTCCAGCTTTTTGAGAGATGATACAGATGAAACTGGGTTCTTATGTGGTCTTCTGATCTTGTTGAATGAAAATGATAATGAGTGCCTCTCTTCCTTTCACCTGGAAGAGGAGATCAGGGAGGCCCTACTGAGCATGCCAAAAGGAAGTGCACCCAGCCCAGACGGATTTCTGGCGTCCTTCTATATTTTTTCCTAGAATTTTATCGGTGGAACTGTTGTGCATTCTATTCAATGTTTCTTCAGGGGGGGATTTCGTGAACAAGGGTGTTACATCGTCAAGGGTGGTGCTTGTTCCTAAGGTGAAATACCCCTCCCTCATCAAACACTTCCGCCCCATATGCCTCTGTAACGTGTCTTATAAGATCTTGGCCACAGTGATTGGGAGGAGGCTTTCAAATCCCATTCCCAAAGTGGTCTCGGTGGATCAACATGGGTTTATTCAGGGTCGTAATATACAGGGGTGATTGGTATCGTGAGTGAACAGGTACAAGACGTCAACAGGCACACGGTTGGATCAAATATCATACTCCAAGTCGACATGAAAAAGGCTTATGATCAAATGGAATGGAGTCTCATAATTAGAGAAATGAGGAGATTCGGGTTCCAGGAACATTTTTGTGATTTTTGTTTCAGGTCCTACTCCTCGCCATGGCTTTCGGTGGCTATGATGGGAAAGAATTTTGGTTTTTTCAAAACTGTTTGCGGCGTGAGGCAAGGTGACCCATTATCTCCATCCTTGTTTGTTATTGTTCAGGATGCCCTCTCGAGGAAACTGAAGACGAGTTTGTTAGAGGGAAAGCTGAAACCGTATGCGGGCAAAAGGAACTCGGGGAGCATCACCAATATGATGTTCGCTGATGATGTCCTGTTTTTCATGAATGGAAGGAGAAGATCCTTGAATCATCTTAGAGTAATCATGTCCAGTTACAAAAAACTCAGTGGAATTTCGATCAACTTATCGAAGAGAAATGTCTTTATCTCTGAGAAATGTTCGAGAAGGCGGTGTAGAGACATACCGAGGATCACTGGGTGAAAATAGAAACAAATGCCTATTCTGTATCTTGGGGTTCCATTATCTTCGGGCCACGTCAAGAAGCAACTATTCAATGGAATCATGGATCGTTTACTTGGTAGGATTATGAACTGGAAGAATAAACTTCATTAGTTTGGAGGTCAGGTCATGATAATTAATAGTTTTCTTCTTTATATCCACATGCATGTGTTTTCAGTCATTAATCCACTGAAGGGAACGATACAGAAAATGGAAAGTATACTTACAACCTTTCTTTGGGATACCAAGACAGAAGAGTGGTGTCATTGGGCCTCGTGGAAGAGGATGGTCCTACCAGTTGATGAAGGAGGTGTCGGTCTAAATGACATCCAAGATACTATCCTTGGTCTACAGGCACGGCTTGCACTGGAGATTATCACGGGGGAGACTCTTCGGGCTAAATTCTTCAGGGGACGTTACGGATGGGGTGAGGTTTTAAACATGCATGGTGTGACGAGGCTGTCCAAATGTATTTTTGGACACTTTGAGGTGTTACTTGGTTGTTCTATGTGGATTATAGGCAATGTGGATATTAGTTTCTGGCATGAAAACTGGGTGGGTGAGAAGGTGGCCTTTGACGGTTGCCCGTCTCTGAACGTGTCTTTCAGGGATGCTTGCAACTGGTACGATGTTATTCATGTGGCGTTGAACCCCACCCAGTTGAACCTTTTCGCAGACATTGTCATGAGTAAGGAACCGGATGTTTGCTGCTTCATGGAGGCTGTGTCTGGAAGGTTCATTGTCCACGACTACAGGAGGTTACTCCAGAGGGATAGGCCCTCGGTGGAAGGGGAACATGTATTTTAGTTCAAGGATATTTCGACGAGGATGAATTTCTTGATGTGGAGAGTTATCAACAGAGCACTACCGACGGAGGAGAACATCCAGTTTTGGCCATAGTGATTGGGAGGAGGCTTTCAAATCCCTTTCCCAAAGTGGTCTCGGCGGATCAACATGGGTTTATTCAAGTTCGTAATATACAGGGGGTGATTGGTATCGTGAGTGAATAGGTACAAGACGTCAACAGGCACACGGTTGGATCAAATATCATACTCCAAGTCAACATGAAAAAGGCATATGATCAAATGGAATGGAGTTTCATCATTAGAGAAATGAGGAGATTCGGGTTCCAGGAACATTTTTGTGATTTGTGTTTCAGGTGCTACTCCTCGCCATGGCTTTCGGTGGCTATGATGGGAAAGAATTTTCGTTTTTTCAAAACTGTTTGCGGCGTGAGGCAAGGTGACCCATTATCTCCATCCTTGTTTGTTATTGTTCAGGATGCCCTCTTGAGGAAACTGAAGACGAGTTTGTTAGAGGGAAAGCTGAAACCGTATGCGGGCAAAAGGATCTCAGGGAGCATCACCCATATGATGTTCGCTGATGATGTCCTGTTTTTCATGAATGGAAGGAGAAGATCCTTGAATCATCTTAGAGTAATCATGTCCAGTTACAACAATCTCAGTGGAATTTCGATCAACTTATCGAAGAGCAATGTCTTTATCTCTGAGAAATGTTCGAGAAGGCGGTGTAGAGACATACCGAGGATCACTGGGTGAAAACAGAAACAAATGCCTATTCTGTATCTTGGGGTTCCATTATCTTCAGGCCAGGTCAAGAAGCAACGATTCAATGGAATCATGGATCATTTACTTGGTAGGATTATGAACTGGAAGAATAAACTTCATTAGTTTGGAGGTCAGGTCATGATAAATAATAGTTTTCTTCTTTATATCCACATGCATGTGTTTTCAGTCATTAATCCACTGAAGAGAATGATACAGAAAATGGAAAGTATACTTACAACCTTTCTTTGGGATACCAAGACAGAAGAGCGGTGTCATTGGGCCTCGTGGAAGAGGATGGCCCTGCCAGTTGATGAAGGAGGTGTCCGTCTAAATGACATCCAAGATACTATCCTTGGTCTACAGGCACGACTTGCATGGGAGATTATCACGGGGGAGACTCTTCGGGATAAATTCTTCAGGGGACGTTACGGATGGGGTGAGTTTTTAAACATGCATGGTGTGACGAGGCTGTCCAAATGTATTTTTGGACACTTTGAGGTGTTACTTGGTTGTTCTAGGTGGATTATAGGCAATGGGGATATTAGTTTCTGGCATGACAACTGGGTGGGTGAGAAGGTGGCCTTTGACGGTTGCCCGTCTCTGAACGTGTCTTTCAGGGATGCTTGCAACTGGTACGATGTTATTCATGCGGCGTTGAACCCCACCCAGTTGAACCTTTTCGCAGAAATTGTCATGAGTAAGGAACCGGATGTTTGCTGCTTCATGGAGGCTGTGTCTGGAAGGTTCATTGTCCGCGACTACAGGAGGTTAATCCAGAGGGATAGGCCCTCGGTGGAAGAAGAACATGTATTTTTGTTCAAGGATATTTCGACGAGGATGAATTTCTTGATGTGGAGAGTTATCAACAGAGAACTACCGACGGAGGAGAACATCCAAAGGAAGGGGATCTATTTGGCGTCTCGTTGTTTTTGCTATGAAGTACCAAGTACTAAGTCTGTGATGCAAGTCGTGCCTGTTGAAACTTAATATTGATGGATCTTGCATGGAGGGAGTAATGAGGGGTGGAGGCTTACATCGAGACTGTTGGGGATCAGTGTACGTAGCCTTTAGTGCCTATTATGGTCCTGGTAACTCCCTGAGGGCAGAGGCTCGGGCCCTTCATTCATGCCTTTTGATTTGCAAGAGGAGAGGCTTGGCAGTGACAGAGATTGAATCTGATTCAAAGGTCCTGGTTAAGGTGGTGCAGGGAAGTTATGGGATTCCTTGGGATCTAACTTACATTAATCGAAGGTGCAAGATAGAAACTAGTCATGGAAGGTTTATTCGTCATAGATGGAGAGAAGCTGACATTGTAGCTAACTCACTATCTCGTTTGGGCAGTCAGGAGGACCCTCTTGTTGTTTTTGATAGTCCACACTCCCTTCCCCTAGAGTGTTTACGTGTGGTTCGAGGGGATTCCCTAGGACTGCACCATTTTCGGCCCCCTTGAAGGGATTTTATTATTTTCCCTTGTCTTTCTTTTAAAATATTAATAAAGAATAACATTCAGAACAATGGATGTTAGAAGCTCTTATTGATGACTACAAAAGATATTTTTTATTCTATTTATATGTTTTTAGGTTTATGTACTTAATCATACAAAGACAGTATACCTTACAATCCATGGATTTTAATTCGATTGTTAATTATGCTTAAAATAATTTAATAATATGCGTACAATTATATGGTTTATATATATCTTCGATGATTTTTTTAAATATCACAAATAATCATATTATAAGAATTCACATTCTATCTATTTTAAAATGAGCTATGTATGTACTGTTTTCTTCTCCATTCCATAAAGATAATCAAAATATTTCTTAGAGTGATCAAGAACTAGCCCCCTAATTGGTGAACATGATACTCGAAACCCCTAATGAATTGGGTGATCATGTTACTCATCTTCATTCAGGTATCAAGTTATATTTATTTTGGAATATATTGCACATCAAGTGGATAATATAAAATGAATCCACTAGGCTTCAAATAAAAATTCAATTTTGAGTCACTAATCATTAGAAACATTCTCATCATCATATCTCTACCCTGTGTTCTAGAATAGTGACATCATCATCACATGTCATGTGTTCTCTCCCTATATGGGATAATCAAATGAAAAAAATCCAACTATTTTATGATTTAAATTAACACCTCAAAATTCATGGTACTTTTACATAATAAGGCAGTTCACTGAAATTAATGCATTGAATGAAATCACGAATATTGGTTGAAATGAACTATTACATGTGTTAAAAATCACACATAATCTACCATGATACATTAAAATACCCATGGAATCAAGAATCATATATCATCTCCATAGACACAGATTTGAACTCTATAAATCATGGAAATGAAGTTATTCCAAAAGAAAAAACATATCAATACAATAAGAGTATAAAAGGTCAAAAAATGAAATGGAAATTTATACCTCAATATTTACATCATTATAACCAAATAACCCCCATAAATCATCACCAGAGACATGTATATATACAAGTAAATTTCAACCCACGTCCCATTGATTTTAAATGATTATTGCGATTATTTAATTTCTATATGTAATAGATGTATCAAATGACATAAGTTGTTTCTAAATATTTTAAAATTTCTAAAATATCATTTTATAACCAATCATGTGATAATTATTTATTTATATAAGGATAATTATAAATCCACAACTGATAATATTGTATCTCAAAAAATAATCTGTGAAAATATTTTGGAAGTTAACTTTTATTATTGCATTGATACATGTCAGTTAAATCTATTTTACAATAATTTATCTCTTCTAGAAATCATAGGGAAAACTTAATTTACAAAAAAATAACATTAAAACTGATATATATAAATTTTCCCCTTAAAATTTCCTAACTCAAGAATATAGGATTGGGGAAAGTCTCTACAATTACTAGAAACATGACAAAGTACGTTGGATTATTAAAACAATACTTCACAAGTATTTGATGAATAGTTTCTTGAAATCATATAATAAATTATATATCATAATGAAATTGTAGGTGATGTTTTTATATTTTAGGATGTGAATATAGAAATTCTTGTTCAATGGATTGAAAACCCCAAATAAAATTCTTCATTTTTTTAATTTTATGCAAATTATGAATGTGGATAAATTAAAACAAATTTTTTTTTTTACAATTTTAATTGAGTCAAAAATTTGATTTCCAAAGATTTTTTTTCATTATGAAACTTTAAAAATTGTTAAAGGTTCATTATAGTTGAGTAAAAATTAAATTTTGGTTCTAACATTACCCATACATCATAAAATCCATTGTGTATGTGTATCATGGTTTTACCCTAATGCAGATCAAGGCTATAATATAAGGGTGCGTAGATTTACCCGTACATAGGTATTGTATCCTTACAAAACACATAGAAATGTCTACTTACTCTAACATGAAAATAAGACTAATCCTATGAAAACATTATAATAAATGGGTTTCCATTATGTAACCATTAAAACCATGATATTATCATTTTGTATAAAATATATAAAATGATATATCCTTACACGCTATATATAAAAATGTAGTAAATTTAGTCATCCTTTGAAAATGTGGAGTTTCCATTACACATCCCCAAAAACCAAAACTATATTTAGATAGAAATAATTTATATTTATGTATATTTATCATGTGAGGTTAAAAGAAAAATTTAAAATTAACAAATATTATCTTTAGGTACTTATAAATTAAATTTATAATGATTTTTCAAATATTCCAAAATTGAGAATGTTGCATCTATGTACCAAATAAAATGATATAGGAAGATTTAATGCCTCTATTTTCGTCTATAAAATATAATGAACTACCCCCACAATACAGCTATAGAGATGAACCAGAAGTTTATTTCCATTAAATCTCAATTAAACAAATTATAAACATCTAACACCCTGTCACTGAATAATTTTTCCAAACCAAACCATATAAATGTTAGGAACAAAGCCCACTAGTATAAAATTATATTAAAAGGTTATATACTAAACTCCCTCAAACCAATAATCCAATAGAAAATAAATTTATCCACATATCAGTTTTCAATTAATTACCCTTACATAGTGAAAAAAATTTATGGATTAAAAAATTATAAATATCTAAGAATATGCATCCTCTATTTAAAGATATCAAACATAACATTTATAAAAAAATTCATTCTAACTATAAACATTAGAAAAATATCGTTATATTTTATAAAATATATTCTTATATGATATCATGAAACTAAAACATTATCACATATATCTTTTATATTTCTATGATAATCCTTATTAATCTAAATCAATACTTATTTGTCACTGACTTGGAACCTAGAAATATGACCCTCAAAAATGACCTTTTATCTAATCCCAACATCATATAAAACTATTCTAAAAAATATCCATTTATATTAATAATGTACATATATGAAACCCACCATGTAACTATTATATTAAATTTTTTTATAACTATATGTTATTTTTATATTTTGTAGAATATTATAGAGATAGGTTTTCATTTTGATTTTATTGTACTTTAGTTTTTTATCCGGTGTGTTTTACCATAACATAAATGGATCACATCATGATGACTGTGTGGGGTGACCAGATATTTTATAATATATCTATTAATTATTAGATATATGGAATATTTTTTGATTAGTGGTTGTGTATTGGTAAAGTTATGAGAAACATAATGATCACACAACAACATAAGAGGTTGTGACAGGACCAATCCTAGGAATTGGGGTTATTTTCATGGGATGTGTTACTACTGAGTGATAAACCATGAGGTTAACCCACATCTGGGATCTCATGATATTATTTAATGGTCTTTATATAACATTTCATTGTTCTATGAGCCAGCGGTTCTGTAGGACAGTCATGTCACACAGTGATAGGGAGGTCATGTCACGAAAAACATATTCCCAATTTTAATTTTTTTATTCATATATATATATACCCCTCTTTTTTATTAATGGGAAGACCATGTTTTCATCCCTATTCAATTAGTTACATCATGGAGTCTATCATGGGATTTCTCACTTACTCCATATTTTAATTTTATCTTCTCCCCCTTCAATATAAGGAGGTTCTAGATATTGAGCTCATATATTCTCATTTCCCTTTTCTACCTTCCCCATTTTCCCTTGGATTTCATTTCTCATATAAATTAAATATATTTTAATGTAAAATTTAGAGATTGGGATATATATAATATTTTGGATTTGGTTTTTTAGGTCTTAAATGGTTCATAATCTTGATTGGTTTGGCATATTTTGTAAAAGTTGACTTACTTTTTCTTGGATTAAGGTATCAGTTTCTACGAAATTATTTTATTACACATATTGATAAATTCCTGGGTTTTCTAAAACCATTTTTCTATCATGAAATATATATAAATAATATGCACAAAGGGTTCATAAAAAATTTCCATGTATTTCTTTACTGGGTATGGATTATTGAAAATAATTTCATATATATGTTTGAAACAAAAATGTTTTGTGCATTCCATATGTTTTTGAAAATTCATAAGAGTTAATTTAAAATGAATATTATGTTTAAAATATGATTTTGTTTTATCCATTTTGATTTCAAAATAATTTAAATAATGTTTAATGGATTGTTTTTGATCAATTATATAATTTGTTTCAGAAAAATCCTATGGGCCGAAAATGATGTCATTAATTTGACATATCCTTGTTTGGTATTCAAATGATGTTATATGAATAATTATTTCCATATGCTAAATTTGGTTCTAAAGTCATTATTTTAATTTTCTTACATGTGTTAATCTAATGGTTTTACACACTTTTTAAGAGATCATTGTTATTATGTTTTATTAATTCTTATTATTCTTTGTTGGGATCTTGATTTATCATTAATATATGATTCATGATTATTAAAAAATGGGTTATTTCATTTTAGGGTGTTTGAGGTGATATGATGTTTATTTTTTATACATCTGAATGTATGTGTCGAGCATCCCTTTTAAAGGACTACTCATCTCTTCTTATTATTGTTATGCAAATTTGGGTGGATTTGAGAGGGATTCAATTTTGGATAGACAAAATTTGTCTCACTCCATTGTAATATGGTTTGTAATCTCTATGGCTTGATTAGATTATGGTAGATGAACATCAGGAATTTATAGGACTCTGGGAGCATAACAAAATATTGATTCTATTATGATCACAATGGTATATCTCTAGCATGAAGATGAATTTAATCAGTGTAGGTATACTTTTAATCCAATTTAAAATGCATCCCTTGATTATCACATTAATTGTTCTATGAGTGGATATATCTCTTTATCTATCATTACGTTGATATATAGATATATAATACGAAAGAAACATAAGATAAAACCATGATTTATTAATGATGTGTTCCTTCTTATAGATGACTACATCCCCATTTACACATGTTTATTATCACATTCACACATATTCTTTCATTTTATCAAAATTATAAAAATAAATGCATGAAAATTAACCCATAATTCTATAAAAAATAGATTCAATGAATGATTTAACTTTTTATTTAATCTCTATAACCAACCAAGCTATTCTTCAATAGATTACAATATTTTACAACAATCCTGGGGATGTAGATCAACAATAAAACTCCATGTCCCCCCTAAGATAGTGGGTGTAATATCCTTCACTATTTACCAAAATCAAGACTTATTTCTAAATATACATTATAGTTTCCTAATAGAATTTTTTAGGATAGGTACCTCAAAACATAATTCTATATTTGATCATCTTTTTATAGATGGATTCTCTATTCTAATTTTCTTCTCCCTTAACACATTGTAATATCATTGGGTAACCTAACTCTTATCATATTCAGTGTAAAGGATGGATATTTTTTATGTATCAATGGTTACGTATTTTTTAGTTGTCAATAATTCAATGTTTTTAAAAGATACAATATTAGATCACATTTCCCCTTCATTGTTTGTACATTAAAGGATGTGTAATTATTTACTTCAAAAGACTCACAACACCATAATTTTTCACATTAGAATATAGTGAAAACTATATCAATTTTCAACCTACATATTATATATATATATATATATATTGTTTTGTTTTCAATAATTTTTGTTCTTATTTATATTTTAAACTCTCTGAAATCTCAAATATATTTCTTCTTTTTATTACTCTAGAAATGGAACATTATTTATATAAATCCTACTACTCAATCCTCATGAAATCCTGGACATTAAAGTCGAGAATATTTTATTTTTAATCAGACTGTATAATGATCTTAATTATTTATTTTCCATGCATGAAATCTAAATGTTCCCATTCCTTTTATAGATGGGTTATTCATCTTCATCACATGCTTATAGTATAAAACATCTCATGATATTTAGAAATATATTTCTTTATAGTGAACAGCTTCTTGATATTTTTTTCCATCTTTAGCTGCTTGAATCATGGAATATATCAAGGGTTTTTAATATCTAGATATCGGCGTATACTTCAAAATTATCAAATTTAAATATATTTATAAATAATAATTTGGAAATTTTGATATCATACATAATGAAAAAGGATTATTTTTAATAGATAAACCATTATTATTAAACATGTATTTATCAAAATTAACTACTTGTAAAGGGTCAATCACCAGTCACTGTAATGACCATATGAAAAAAAATCAAACTGACTACAAAATATTTTTTTTGAATTTGGTCACTTTTCTAACAGTTATATAGGAAAAAATTCATTAACACATTTTTTTTATCCAAACATCCCTATATTTTTTAATATGTTCATATTGCTCAAACTGATGTTTACATATATTTTAGATGACCCTTACATTGTTCCTCTACACTCTAGTGACTATTACAAACCTATTAGTCCCATTAATACATATCTCACAATATATATATATATATATATATATATATATATATATATTATTTATAAGTGACATGAACATTGAATATCTTAACAAGTCCCCTCATTAATATTAGAAGAAATGTTTGTGACCATTATGTATCCCATTGAACATGAGCCTCAACCTAGTTGGCGGGGACTCTTAAGTGTATCTAGGCGACATAGGATCAAATCTAGGCAGAGGCATAATTTCTGAGTACTGTAGTAGTACTGTAGCAGGTGATGTAGCAGGTACTGTAGTCAGAACTGTAGCGAACACTGTTTGGCACTATAGCAGTAGGGAATTTGCCTCTGTTTGGGCCTTCGGGCCTCCGATTTGGTCCTCTATCCCTTTAAGGCCTTCAGGATACCCAAGCCTTCGGGCCAGTAAGGCCTTCAGGCCGCCTCAAGGCCTTCGGCGGGTTGATGTCCTTCGGGCCACCTTACGTGCATATGCAAACCAAAAAACCTATAAGGAATAAGCTCTATATGAGGACGAGTAAAGATATGTCGCCATAGAAGAAGCTACACAGATTGGAAGAATGAGAGGGTATGGCACCTACCATCGGGACAAGTCTGTACATGCACAAGATAGCCTAGGAAAACAGCCATGCGAAGGTGGAGAGCTGATTTCAAGATGAAGATACTGGGGAGGAGGACTTCCAACTAGTTAGTATGGGTTGTATATAATGTTTAAACACTACTGGAAATGAATTCTTCTAAGGCCTACGGTCCATGTAATACATAAGACTACATGCCTTTTAAGGGTTCAACCTCACCCGTTGAAAGGTGGATTATCAAAATCAATAAAAAAGTGAAGGTCGTCAGGCCATTTGATGGATGCAACCCTTTAATTTTAGCATTACCTTTATATTTGTCGTTGATGACCATTGCACCTAAAATATTTCTAATAATATAAATTTTTAATTAATTTAAATATAAATAAATTCAATATCTTATAAATATTAATTAATTATATTTTATATATTTATATTAATTATAATAATATTAGTTAATTTTTATATTAAAAAACTTGTTTCTTGGAAAATTTGGTATTCATGAATTATGTGGTATTATTTATAATACTGAGTTTCAAAATATATAATTTTTATTAAAAAAAGTTAATTTATCATTTGAATTTATTATATCAAAATTACCACATGTCTAATTTTGAAAAAATCATGAAAATTTTGTTTTTTCAAAGCATTTTGAAAAATACAAACATCTATTGAAAAACCTTTTTCATTTAAATAATTTAAAATGAAAAATATTATATTAAGATGGAATTATATTTATATTTGATAATTTATATTATTAATAATATTATTAATTAAATTGGAATTAAATTTATTTTCTATATTGACCCAAAACAATTTTTATTCTTAAAAATACATTTTTTTAATAATACATTTTTCCTCACTTTTTTTGGATTTAATTTTATGTTAATATATTACAACTTTATAAATTTATTTTGATAAAAATTATTTTAATTTTTTAAAAATAATAAATAATATTACACAATATGTGTTAAATATATTTTTTGCAGAATTAATAGTAAAAAAAAAAAATTATGGTTAAGGCAAAAAAAATATCTATTAGGGGTTAAAGTAACATGATAACAGTTAAAATGAACTAAAACCTTATCTAAATACAATTGAAGAAAATATTTTGAACATATAACATATTATATTACTAATTGTTTGATTTTTTATCTATTATGAATGAGTAATATAATAATATTGTTTTAATTATTAAAACTTTTATGTGTGTCCTCTCCCCTACATATAAAAAGAGCAAACCTGTCCAATTTTCTCTTAATCTAGAAAGCCATTTTTTAGAAAATACCCACCAAAATTAATTCCTTACATCCCTCCGCATTTTTTAGAGCCCCATATTTGATTACAAATCAAAAATAGCAATATTTTATGTATAAACATAATGTGGTTTTCTAAAGAAGAGGTATATTTATTTAATGTGTATTTCGTTATTTCTTCGGCAACCTACCTAAAATAATATTAAAAAATGACAAAATAATAACACTATTGTCTTATATGTATGGATGTGTTTTTATTATAACATAAAAACAAAAATCTATATTGCTATTCAATTTTATAGAAAATGTAACCATCGATTGTGTGTACAGCGGTCAACCACCTTGTAGATCGATTTAATTCATTTTCCACCACTACCACTCATGGATGGTTATAATGATAGAATTAATATATATATATATATGATATCATATTAATTATATTATTAACATTCTTTACGGATAATAAATCATAAAATTTCTTACCTATACATCCATTTAAAAATGATAACATCATTCATGTGTACCTTTGGATTTCCATCACTATGAAGCGATATAGTTTATATATCATGAAAAAATCACATATCTTGTATATATAAGTTTATTTATGGTTATAAAACTATATTTAATATATAATAATAAATATTTAAATATAAAAAATAGTTACTATATTTTTATCATTTTTATTCAAAATTGGAAGTGTTAATCATGCGTACATATTGAATATCATATCCCTATTGTGTCATGGTTCATTTCTCATAAACATATTAAATGGGACTTTAATGTATAATTTTTGAATAAAAATGAAAAATATTTCAATATTATTATTCTTGAGATTAATTACTAGTAATATCTTTTATCATAGTCAATCTAACGAAGTCATTTTGTACATAAATGTCAAATATAATCAAAACTCTCAACTTGAACGTAATTGACTATGTAATTGTATATTTCATGGTAATAAATTTGATGGATGAAATATTATAAATTAAAAATATTATTAATAATGTCAATTGTTAATGTATGTTTATTATTCTAGATGATAAATAATTTTCTTGACGATTTAGTCATGAGGGACATAAGACATTATCAAAAAAATCATTTAAAATTTTTAAAGATTTATTTTCAAAATATTTTATATCGATATATATATTATAAATATTATTTTATGCATCTATTTATTATAACATAAATGTATTATAAAAGAAATATTATGACCCTTATAAATCTCTTACCATGGTTTCAAAAGGATCATATATAAGTTTGTTGTTTGGAATGTTTTGACAACAAGGGAAACTGAATGTTTTATTTTAATGTATAATAAAAAATGGTTTTACCATCAATATAACAATTTATTATATTTGATTCATTTAAATCAGACTTTCTTTTATCTAACAAAAATATCTTCTTTAAACTATGTTTTGTATTTTCAGAAATTGTTTTAAATTGATTATATATTTTGACATCCTTGTTTTTTATTACAGGTACAATGAATATTCTTTTGAGTATAATTACAAAAATGAAAGATTTAATGTTTTAATATATTTTTATGGTTCTTGGATATTTTTTATTATGACAGGTGATACCACTATAGCTCATGATGTGTGGTGATCTTTATATATTGATCATTATTTTGGTAGAACTAGATATAGATCACCAATGCATGGCATAATGGAATAGAGATAACTAGTTAAGTTTCTCATATTAGATTATTGGAATTTAACTTGTACATTATTTTGTTATTATAAAACATTTCATAAGTTGTATAAAATTATGTTCCATGTTACCTACATTATTTATCATCTCTTTTTATGTGTTTCTAAAAAAACATTTTGATTTCACAGGTTAATATAATCAGATTATGTTTAAAGGAAATATTATATTACCTCCTAAGGGTAAAATGTATATCATTTTGAAAAAAATCATTGGTTTTTCATGATTCTAATGAAATATTTATGTGTATAATTAATTCATAAAGATTTCATACGTAATGGTTCATTATAATATTTTTTTAGTGAAGTCGTTTTATTGGGTGAGGAAATTTTTATTATGAGTCCAATGTATTTATTTGGGAAAAACACAGTTTTTTAAAAGTATTCATGAACAAGAAGGTTTTATTATTAATTTGTATATGTACCTTGTTCATATTTTTTCCCATTCTTCATTTTTTTCTTTTCCATAGGATTTTAATAATGATTATGGATGAGGATGAGGCCTATATGAAAAGTATGAAAATATGTAATGAAAGAAATGTTATATCTTGATTTTTTATATTGTGAGAAAATGGATACATAGTGTAAAAATAATATTATTGACATGATGGTCCAATTTTTTTGGTTTATTAAATAATTATTTAAAATTATAACACTAAAAGATCTATTCGAATACATGAAATTGAATTATTTAATAAATAATCAATTTAAAAGACAATTTATGGTTGCGTCATTATATTTGTTATCAAATGGGAGGTTTTGATAATTTTCGAGGGTATGATAATTTAATTAAATACCAATAAAAGAGTATAATTAACATTTAAAATGATATATCATCTGATGATTACAATGTTTCTTCTTCTAAAAAATTTCTAATCAGAATGGTTTTCCATAGAGGAAATATGGAAGGTGACGTTAGATGTTATGTAGATGAAAATATCATTCCAAATACAAAACATATAATGGGTCTTATTGGAGGTTATAATAATGTTTATTTTATGGCTTAATTTATGTAGGATATGATATAAATATGATCTACCATAGTGGAACATGTTGATAATTGACCATTTTATAACACCTAATCATCTAGTATTCAGTGAATCATTGGACCTAGTGGTAGCCGAGGGATTGATTAGATCCTTATAAAATTTATTTTAATTCAAGCGTAGTTCAGAATATCAAAAGTTAATTATATATATATATTATTTTGAATCTAATGTTTTTCAGGGGTGGTAAATGATTAATAATAATAGATAAATAAAATATATTGACGCCATGTAATGGGATGGATTTAGAAATATTTCCCTTGAAAAATATTTTCCAATGGTTGTTAAACATAGTTTGGAAAATAAATTCGTGTAATTGTGGAAAAATTGGTAATATTCAACGGCCTTTTATGATGAAAAAATCACTCGATTATCAAGGTATGCACCAAATTCATTTTGGGGACTTGATAATATGATTAATCAGTTTTATTTGGGATTAAAACCAAGCTACTGAAGAGTTTTATTCTATTTTGAATTTCAAATATATGAGATACAATTTTATATTGTAATATTGAGGAAATAGAGTTTGTTGTTTATCATGTGTTTCATGAAAATAAAAAAGAATATTATTTTGGGTGTTTAAAATATGGGTAAACTTTATCAATGAAATCTAATGGTAATAAAATCATGATCAATGTTTATGATAGTTGTGGTAAAAAAACCACTTGTGGAATTTATTATGGACTCTAGGAAGTGCATATGTATGATATGTTTGGTAACATGGCTTGTGAATAAAAAGACAAAGATCATAATAGTTATAAGAAAACTTTTTACAAACATGATTTAAGGTGCTTTAAATGTAATGAGTTGGGTCATTATGCATATATGTTATCAAAAAAGATCATAAATTATTGGAAGTATAAATGAAATAAGAATAAGGGTGACATGAAATTATTTGTAACTACATTGAAATATCTTGGGCCATCCAATGAATTTGTAACAAGGTAATTATTAGTGTAATCAAATTTTTCTAATTCCCTTTTTGATTCTAGGTCTACACATTCTATCATTTATGGGAATGTTTCTGGAAAAATAAGAATTTATCTTCAATAAATAAACTCATTAAATTTGGGAAAAACAAATTGGGGAAATATTAAATAATAAAAAAATTTAAAATATCCACATGTTTTCATTTTAAAAATGGATTTCCTTGTATGATTTTTTTATTTCTGAATGTATGATATATTTTTTTTTTGTTTTGGGTATAGATTAGATTTTTCTCATCATGATAAGATAGATTAAAAATAAAGATTAGTAATTTTATAAACTTAGTTTAATTATATATATTATAATGAAGAAATATCATTGAGAAAATATCAAGAAGCTGAGAATATTTTAAAAGATGAAAATGAATGTTACCATGCTCATAGAGTTTAAAACAATGATATGATTCAAATTATAAATATTCCTATAGTAAAATAATATCATGATGTTTTTACAGATGATTTATCTTGTGTTACACATAATTGGGAAGTTAAATTTACCATTTATTTAATTCTTAATGGTATAAAAATATGAAGACCTATTTGTCAAATGAATTAAGTATAACTTTTGGAATTGAGAAAGAAATTACATGGATTTATTTTTAAAGATTTTATTTTCTGTAACACATAACAATGGGGTGATTTTATTTTGTTTATTAAAAAAATATGGTTTTATTAGGATTTATACTTGTTATAATTCATTAGATAACATCACTGTTAAAAATAATATTCCATTAAATCATATTGAGGACTTCTCTGGACAGCTCTAGAGATCTTAGTATTTTATGATTGATGATCTAAAGTATGTGTATCAAAAACTGATGGTGAAAAAATTTCAAATCCCTAAGATATTATTTCATACTAGGTAGGGGGTATAGGAGTTTTTGGTTATTCCATTTTTATTGATGAATTTTCTTGTTATATTCATGAATCATGTTAATGGGGTCCTTAATGAATATATGGAAAAATTTGTTACTAAGTTTGTTTTTGATACACTAGTTTATTTAAAAAATTGATGATAAGGAAAAAATAAAATAATTATACACAAGAAACTAAAATAAAATAACATAACTAAAAAATTTAGTAGATGTGATTTTGTTACATAAAATTTCATTCAATAGACATATTGTAATGTTATATGGAATAAATTTTGGCCTTTCTTTAGAAAATGTGTTTTATGAATGTCCAAGAAGTAAAAATGTTACAAAGATGTTTTGTCTTCATGGATTAAAAGGTTATTATTTATGTACTTTTGAATAGTTTCTACAGTTATCTATCTCTCTAATCATGTTAACATGAAGTTGTGTTAGGTTCATTGAAATAAAGTAATGAAAAAAACTATTTCTAATATTACAAAAAATTATTGAATGGTCCAATTTTATCACATCTAACTGTAATTGGTGAGTCTAGTATATACAATGATGCTTCAATGAAGTGATTGGGATGTAGTTTAATATTTAATGATCATGTAATTCCTTGTCATTAACATTAATTAAAACCTAATGAGAAACATTATCATACACACAAACATGAACTATAAGTAGTACTTTTTTCTTAATAGTTTTAAGACAATATTTATATGGATTAAACTGAGAAATTTATTCTAATCATAAATGATTTGAACATGAGATAAGTGAGATGGTTTCAATATAAAAAATATTACTATAGTACAATTCATTAACATCGTGGTAAAAAAATAAGATATCTAATTCTTTTAGTTATAAAGATAATGATACATTAATAATGACTCATTTGGAACATATTCATTTGGTTACTGATTAAATTAATGATTCCTTATAATTTTTTCATATAGGAAATTCCTGAATTTTTCTGTAGGAGTCTATATAATTATCGTTTTTTGACACAATTATGCAAGCTTGAATGGTTGATCATGTTTTATAGGAATAGGTAGAATTTTATTTTAAAGTTATGTTTCAAGAATATTATATAGACTAACAAGTTCCTTTTACATATTTAGAAAATCACTATATGTTCCATGTTACACATAGTTAAATAAATAACATTATAATGATTCTTATAGTTCTTTCTTTTCTTTTCATCTTACTTTCACAAAAACATTAACAAGTATACATGAACATTTCTACTGGGAAGGAATGATGAAATATAATGAACATCATACTATGAATGTGAAACTTCTCAACATGTAAATGGTAAAATATAAAAAAATAATTTATTTATTCATGATTTTATAATCCTATAAATTAAATTATTTAATATATACATATATGTTTTTATATATTACTAAGATATTCTTGAGTTTATAATTTATTTTGGTTCATTGTTGACTGATTAACTAAATATTCTCATTTACATCACATTCATTATAATATTTCCATAGATAACCATTATCAATATTATGTAAAAGATATATTTATACTACATGGATTCCCTCTTTACATTGAATTTTATCATGATCTATGATTCAACTCTAATCTCTATAATGAAATATAATATTTATTAAATAATAAATATAAATATTGTACATCATTTTATCCATAGTCTAATTGAAAATCCATGTGAATGAATAAAAATTGGAATATATTAATTGATATTATTTAATGAATTATTAGGGATGTTGGGATTAACATCTTACATTGGTTGAGTTTCATAATAATAAAAAAATTTAATCCATTATACAGATGGAACCTTTTGAAACATTTTATATAAAACATTATCTCACTCTAGAATGTTTGGATGAAGCTGGGGAAGAATGTTTTAGGGAAACCTTTTAATAATAAATTATTTAAAATGTGAAAATGGTTTATAATAACATGCTTTCCTTTCAGAGATAGAATAAACTATATATTTTTAAGTTTATAAAATATATATCATTGGAGGTAGGACATCATTGTTTTCATAAATTTTCTAAATTAAAATGTGTTATCCGTTTTAGTAGAAAGGGAAAGAGAAGTATGTAGTTCATTATACCATATAAAATTATACATAATATTAGAATACTGCCTAATTGAGTGGTATTGCATCCACCTTTATCATATGTTCCTGACATATTTCATATTTGTTTGTTAAGAAATTATGTGTCTGATGTATCACATGTTTTGAGCCTTGAAGCAGGTTAGCTAGATGAGAAAATTTCTTATGAGGAATATCCAATATACATTATTGACCAAAGATCAAATTTCTTGTGAAATAAAGTGAATTACTTGGATATTGATTTTTTGGAAAATCGATATGGTTGTAGAGGCAACATTGGAATCAAAAAAATGTGAAGGAAACAAATCCCCACATGTTAAGTAACAAATAAAATGGGATACTTGTAATATCCAAAAGAGGTGATGAATGTTAAATCAAAGGTATTGTTAAGATAAATAATTTCCAATATTATTATAATTTCTTAATTAGATTTTATATTTTTGTATTCATTATAATTATATTAGGTAATTTTTTTGTCTAAAGGATAAACGATTTATTTTTAACCAAATTGGTCTTTCATGCACTATATGATTTTAAAATTTTGATTTCAAAATTATATAATTTTAATTTTCTAAAATTAAATGAATTTTTCATTTCATAATGTTAAAATTATAATATGATAAATTTTTAATAATTTTTTGAAAATTATTATTATTGAAATAATTGTGACAAAACACATTTTTTATTTAAAAAAATCATCTAAAAATATAACAATGATATATTTTAAAAAAATGTTCTAAAATAAAATTAGATTAATTATATTATTAATAATAAAATCATTTTTATTTGAATCATTTTTGTTATTTATTTTGGTATAAATATATTTTTATACTTACTAAGATATTTTATTAAAAAATGGTTTTTCGTCACTTTTTATGAGTTTAATTTTAAATTATTTTCATCCACCTAAATTAATTGCGAAATTATGAAATGTATTCCCTATTTTTTATTATAATAATTAATATTAGGTATCAGGTTCAACATAATTTTTATTCATAATAAATAATACAAATAGTAAAAATCTGTTACCACTTTTAATGTTTAAATAAATTTTCTAGTTGTTAAACTGAAGTGATAAGGGTTAAATGTCCAAAAAATATCTAAATCCAATTTTATTGCCATGTTGTGTCCATATATCTTATCATATAAAAAAATTATATGTTTAGATCCTTTTTAATTTTTTGTTACATTATTATATTTTAATAATTAGAAAATTATTAAGTGTGTCCACTCATCCACATATAAAAGGAAATCTTGTCTATTATTTATTCTACACATAAAATACTTTTTATCATCCAATAAATAACCAAAAACATTCAAAACATCCCTCCTCACAATATACAATCCTAGTTTTGGTAAAAAAAACAAATATAGGAAGGCTTTGTGTATAATCTTGATAAAGATGTATGAACAAGGTGTTTAGTTCTCAACAGAGAATTTATATTTTATTTAATCTTCATCCCCATGAAATATTAATAATACAAGATTAAATAATAACTCTGATATGTCCAATTTTCCTATATTATGTTAACATAATGGAATAACCAGTTTTCTTCTCCTTCTTCAATCAAATGGGGAAACAAACAATCATTTATGTGTGTGGTGGACTACCTCTTCATGAACCGATTTAATTCATTTTCCATCACTGCCACTCACAATATGTTACAATGTTGCATATAATTTATATATATTATATTAGTGAAATATTTATCAATAAATAAATTAAACATATCATTTAATTTTTCACTTTTTCACCCATTGAAAATCGATATGGTCGTTCGCCCGAATGTGTAGATTAAAACCTCTATGAAGTGATGTGATTCATTTTTAATGGAAAAAACATTTATGTTAAAAATATTATTACTTAATTATTTAATGTTATATTTATTATAGGATCATAATTCTATAATTATAAAATATGAATTACATTATTATGTTATGTTTTTTTAAAAAATTAAACTTTACTCGTGAATATGTACGACCAATTGTTCATATGATTATAACGTAGTTATTTTCTCACATATATAAATATATATTTAACATATAGTTTTAAAATTATAATTGATTTATAAAAATTATAATTATGTCATGATAAATATTCTCAATTTGGGAAAATAATGAACTTTTTCTCCATATTCAACCTATCGAATTCATTTTGGACATTTGAGACGAATATCATCAAAACATTCGATGTTAACATATTTTATTATGTAATTATATCTAATAAGGTAATAAATAAAATAAAATAAATAATAAATGTTAATGTTGTTACTGATGAACCAAATTATTTACATAATTTTATTATTTAGTAATTTAATGAACATATGTGATGAGTCAAACTCGAGGTAAGGTACACTTTACCTTAAACCACATATTCTTAAAGTTTTAAATATCTATTTTATAAATATTATTATTCAATTTCAGTATTCTTAAAATTATTTTATTAATGATTTTTTATAGAAATAAATTTGTTATATAGTAAAAATTATGGCTCATTTTACACTAATTGAATAGGTTTTAAAAGGAGTCTTTTTAGATATTTTATATGGAACTCTTTATAAGCATAGAAAAAGGAATGTTCTATTTTAACACAGTTGAAGTCAAAAAAAATAATCCACCATAACCATTATTTTATGTTTTTATTCATTTAAACGATTCATTTTTTATCCTCAAATAAAAACTATTCTTAATTTTATCATTCATTTTTTTCACAAAAGAGATATAAATGGAAATGATATTTTGATATCTATAATTGTTTTCTTATGTGTACTTGGAATGTTTTATTATATGATGCTAGAAATAAAATATTTTATTTCTAAATATTTTTTAAGGTTCTTGAAATTATTCACCATTATGGTTGAGCTAGATATAGCTCAAGCGTATCATTGAACCCAATATAGATCTCCAATGTTTTAGGTAAATGGATTGAGTTTCCCATTTCTGTTTCAAATTCAAGATTATAGAATTTTTATAGGCATGTTATTATATTTGTAAAATTGTTAGTGTAACATTAAAATATTTTATAATTTATCTTCATTATTTTTTAGAGTTTACTATTATTTTTTTGAAATCCTATGATTTAACAGGGCAATCTAACGGGGTTTTGTTTAATGGAATATATATGATACTTCTTATTAGTAAAATATATAACTTTGTAAAAATTAATTCATGATATTTTCTTGATTTAATGTGTAATAACTCTGAATATTATATTTTTTAAAAATATCTTACGAAATTGTTTCAAAAAAATCATTAGGAATTGTAGTTGAGTTCTTGGGTAAGAATTTTTTTATTTTCAGATATATTTTTTTAAATTGAAAAGAAAATTATGAGTATTAATGGAATAATGTGTCTCTATCTATATTTTTATACTTACCTCCCTGAGATCATCATTCCCATACCACATTTTTTATTTTTTAAATATTACATTTTTTATTTTTATTTACATGGATGAGCTCCAGATTAAAATTTTGATGATACCTTTTGAAAAGCGAACGTACTATTTCTTAAAAGTTTCTCATTGTGGAAAAAATAGACACCAACATTACGTTTCCACTTTTTGATGTAACATTTTGATTTTTAGGTTTAATGAATTAATTATATATATCTATAATCCTAAATTATCTATGATAATAAGAATAAATTAATTCTTTTCAAAAGAATCATTTTTCATTATTGTTTTTAGGAGATGTACCATTTCATAGTCAACAATATTACATTATATTGTTATATAATTATATTATTATATAGTCTTGGATTTATAGTTTACCCTTATTTATTAGGAAAAATATTTTAATTACATTTATGTATCTCATGGTTACCATTATTCATATAGTGGAATATCTATGTATCATTTACGAAGAATTTCAAATGTCTCAAAACATGATCCATCACTTGTGGATGGATCCTCTAATATATCCTTTGATATGTGAATTGAATATTAAAGATATATTTAAACAACCTTTAATGGAAGTTTCTTCCACTATTTTCATATAAACAATGAAAAGATAATTCAATCATATTTAACGATGATTTATCTAATACATCCCATCCTATCATGAAGTCGTTTAGATTTAATTAGAATAAGTCTTGGGAAGTTAGTTTTTCCTTAAGCGTTGGGTCTCCAAAAATCATCCAAGAAATCCAAAATTGCATATTCATTAACCATGACAAATTTTTAGTCCCCTATTTATATATTTTTTGGATACTAACATTATCTCATATATATTATTCCATTTATCATGATAAATCATCAAGTAATACATTATAATACCCTTCTTGGGAACTCATACATTCATTAAAACTTACATGAGAAATCATTAATTATGTAACATATTATTTTACATAATATATTGACATTATTTAATCAAAATCATCCTTAACCATCAATAAAAAAAAATATTCACCACTATTACAAATTTGATTCAATAATATACACCATTGTATTTTTTTCAGTACCATTAGTTTTAAAATGATATGATAATATGTTCACTCATACTTTATTATCTCCAAATTCTAATAATTATATCTCGTTTTCAATATTATCTCTTACAAATAAAAAATTCAATATACATAGAATATGATCATATCACTTCATAAATATAAATGTTCATTATTCATTCCACTCGAATTGCACATGAGTCGTGATCAGTATAGAAAGAATAAGGGTCTCAATTAGATATTTTTTTCCACAACCTATATTATCAAAATACGAACCAACATCCATAACTGTAACAAATTCCTAGGATATCCATATTACTTTATATTGATTACAGGCAATTAAAATTGATAACTCTATTCTCATTGAAAAATAAACCTACAATCCCTCACAACTCTCAACACACATGTTAAAAAAATTCTAGTAAAATAGTATGTTTTATAAATTTTCCTTAAGATATCATTAAATTTACTTATTTATATATGATTTATTAAAATAATTTATCCCCTTTAATTTAGGTTTAAATTATTTATTTACAAGGATGAGATAATGAGAATTCATATTATTTCAATTAAACAATGTCATGAACCTTCCTAAAATATCATATTTATTAGAGGTTTCTATGATGTGTCCTCTTTTTTCAAAAAAGATAAAACATCTTTGTTTTAAAATTCACATTCCATTTCCATGTATCTTAAACTCTCCCTTTTATCTTTTTTTAGATGGGTTTCATTTGGGGTTCTTTTGTGTGGTAATTTGGAAATCATTTAATGTTTCTGGGTGGTGCATGGTTGGCGCACGATTTACCCAAATCATTCACCCTCTTAGTGGAAACCTTGAAAATCCAAATAGTTAGGGGTCTCATGGCTGGTACACAGTTTAATGAACCATGAAACCATATATGAGAAGCATTATTCCTTGGAAAACATATTTACACAACTATGGTGAACTGTTTTTAAAACAGTGTGACCCTACACTTCTAACCATGTGTGTAGAAAATAATTAATCCAAATATTATTTTTCAGACCCATAGACCACTATTTTATGTTCCAAATGGGATTATTAAACCCTAATATGATTTATTCTTCCTTTGAGGCACCCAATAAGTTATTTTATCCCCTCTACACCATTCTTAAATTGTATTTTAGATATGAGAATAACATTAAATCTCTTTCTGATAAATTAATTCTTCACATTATCATTCTCCCATTCTCTCATCATTCCTCCTTAGGGTTTTATAGAAATTTGTGTTTTTGTATGATCTAATCCTAGTTGTTTCGAATCTTGAATATAAGTACATGACCTTAATCATTACATATTCTTAAATTAAATTGATAATTCACATTTAGGATCTTGTAAGTTTTAATTTTTTAGAGAATCAAGTCATAACATTTACATAACATCATGAATATTACATGTAGACGATTCTACTTAGTATCAATTTTTTTATAAAATAAAAACTCTTTAAAAAAAGAGTCATGTCCAGTTCTATGTTTTAGACATCAATCCTTTTCCTTGATCACATCCTTGACCTTATTCATCTTTAAGTCCTGTGAAAAACATTCTAGAACATGGGATGAGCATAAAAACCTCAATAAGGGTTATAAAATAAGAAAGAAATCATTAGTCCATCAATACATAAAAAACATGAACTCTTTTACTTACCTCATGAAAACATAAGATTTATGAATAACATGTAGTAATCACAAATCATAATGGTAAATATATAATTCATATCATACTTACATTGTAGCTATCACATCTGTATAGGGAGTTACATTGGAATACACATCGTAGTATATTCCCTAAATATCTTAGGAGAAACATTCACGTTTACCTCTATCACGTCTCCCAATTAATTGGAGAGATATCTCAGGATCACCCACCCTAGGTTTATTATGGAACCACCCGTATATGTAAATAATACCTAGGAACCAAAATATATTCATAACACATAAAACAAACATAAAGGAATGATGACATTTCCACATTTCAATCACAATATATCATTTAAATATATTGACATAAAAAATACATTATCAAAACCATTTTTAATACCAAAATATGTAAAATATATATGGTATTAATTTTTCATTAAAAAAACACTAAGGCTTTTTAAAGAAGCCAAGGATCAAATAATACTTGCGGTGGTGAAAAAAGGTCGTTGTCACTACTTATGTTAAAAAGACATTCATTTTTTTCATTTAGTAAATCACTTCTTATAAAAATATTCCCCTTGAATTGAATGAATATTCAAATGTTTTTATAAACCATATAAAATAAAGTCCTGTATTTAATCAAAATATTCATCAACAATGGAATATTGAGATGAAGTCCCTTACCTCGTGTTTGACATGACCCGTTCTTTCTTTAATCTCTTTTAATTTAGGTAACTCGCTTTGGTTTGAACCAAAATAACTTCTTGAAGGGCCTTTAGTCTTAGTTAATGCTTCTAGGAGGAGGATAGGGATCTTGAGAGCATATTTTGGAAGGGTTTGGATGAGCCATGGGGATTGAGAGGTGTGAGGAATGAGTATGTAGTGAGGGCTTCATATAAGGGGGTGGAGGGGGTCTTTAGGAAAGTATGAAAATATTCTCTTATTATATTATGATAATCATTTTTAAGGTCCAAAACTAATTAAAGTCTACGATAAGATGACTCATGGTCGAAATAAAATCATCCAATATTTATTTGATGGGTTTTGGATATTGTTTTAATATTTGTAATATTTTGTATTTAAGTAATTTATTAATGAGGTAAATACTAGATCATTATTTTGTCAAAAATTATTTAATTTATTTAATGTCGAAAAATTATAAAAAAATGATTTAAGAAATCATTGTATCTTATAAAAAAATATTTATAGTAAAAAAGATGACTTATGTAACCCCATGTAAAAATTGATTTACTAAAAGATATTAGTTTATGTCAATTTTGCCTTTACATTCAGTTAATTAAAATAAAGTTTCATTGTCACTCATAAGTTGCTTCATGGGGTCCCAAAATAGATCCAAAGATGATCATTGTCGTAAATGACTCAACCAATAAGGATAATATAAGTGTTCAGGTAATTTTTTATATTATAAAAAGCATCTACCTTAAATTACCAAATTTACCTTTAATCACGGATAATAAAAGTCAGAAGTTAATTTTCACCAAAAATTATTTTCATCTTATTGAACCCCATTTTACTTACTAATAACAACAATGTATGTTGGATTTCTGAAATTCAAATCACAGAAGTGGTAAAATTTAATTTAAAAGAAAAATTCAGTTTTTTAATTACCACTAAGTGGTTTCACTCTTCATCAAAAATTGATATTTTCGAGAAAAATGCCTAAAATTCATCTTAAGATATATTTGATATTCCTACTTCAAAAAATGATGTCTATTTTACCTATTTCAAAACATATAATTTTCATAAATTAATTTGAATTTAATTCCTGCTGTCAAAACAAATAGCGTTTTTTTAAGAAACAATAAGTATCAAAAGATTGATACTATTTTATAACCAATAGCAAAGTGAAATTAACTACAATGACTAAAATTGGATTAAATTGTTAAAATATATTCTAATTAGACTTTAAAACAAATAAAAAAGATAATATAACCATATTAATATATTATATTAAAAGGCACTTTTGAATTAAAATACTGTATTTTCACTATTTATTAAAAATGAACTTTATCAGAAATATTCCAAAAATTTCTCCAAAGTAAATTTTGATGTCCTGAATCTAAAGGATAATTTTATTTTGTCAAATATAACATATAGAAATTACAAAAAGTATATTTAAATAGGGTTTACCATCGAAATGTGTTAAATCATCCTTTTAGTGAATATTAGAGTATTAATTCTTAAAATTAGATTCATTCATATTTTATGCCCCTAACTATTATTGGATTTATGTAAAAACATTTGAAAAACATTTATAATCATATTTATGTTAGTTCTATTCATTCCCTATAATACAACATCTAGTCATTAAATATCATTTTAAAAAAAATAATATTTTATTATTAGTGAGCAACGTAATATTTCAAAGAAACCCGTCGTTGCATATCAGGTAAACCATCAAACATATCATCCCATTTAATGTAAAATTAAAATGTAATTCAAAAATATTAATAAATATAAAATTGTATTATTATTTATTTTATTGGGATGTTACATCCTTCCCCCCTTTTGGGAATTGCGTCCTCACAATTTTTTCACTTATCAAATAAATAGGGGTATTTATCCCTCACATCATTTTCAGATTCCCAGGTTGCCTCTTCAACAATATGGTTTTTCCACAAAACCATTACCTAGAGAATTAACTTATTCCACAACACATACTCTCTATGGTCAAGAATCGAGACTGGTTGATCCTCATAATAGAGATTATCTTCCAACTGAACTACCTCTAGGTTAAAAACATGAGAGGGATCTAGAATATACTTTCTAAAAATCGAAACATGAACAACATTATGTACCTTGGATAATCATGGAGGTAATCTCACTCTGTAAGAAACTGATCCAAATTCCTCTAGGATTTCATAAGGTCCAATAAATCTCAAACTCAATTATCACTTCTAACCAAAACGCATCACACTTTTCCATGGAGAATCATTGAGAACGACATGATCACCTACCTCAAAAGAGGGATCCTTCATCTAGTTATCCACATAACGTTCTTGCCTGCTCTGAGCAATTCTCATGTTATTTTGAATCAAGTGAACCTTTTCTTCCATATCTTATACGAATTCTAGTCCCATCAGTTTCATTTCAGCTAATTCATCCCAAAATGCTGGAGTTCAAAAAGACATTCTATATAATGCCTCAAAAGGATCCATCTATATACTGAAATGAAAACTTTTATTATATGAAAATTCAACCAAAAAATGATGTTTATCCTAACATTCTTGGTAATTCAGTGAACAAGCATATAGCATATCTTCCATGATCTGAATTTTTCCTTCAAACTGCCCATCTGATTGCAGATGAAAAGATGTAATAAAATTTAATTTAGTACCCAACGACTTCTGAAGGCCTTTCCAAAAGTTCTAAGTAAATTTGGGATCATGATCAGATACAATGGAGAGGGGAACTCTATGAAACTTACCTATCCCTTTAAAATAAAACCTAGAAAGATTATTTATAGGAAAAGTATCTCGAATAGGAAGGAAATGAGCATATTTAGTCATCCGATCAATAATAACCTAGATTTAATTATTACCTCGATATTTATTTGTTAATACCACAACGTAGTCCATGGATATATATTCACATTTCTACTCTAGCACCTGTAAAGACTAAAGAATCCCTTTTGGTATCTTCCTCTCTACATTAAACTACTGACAAGTCAAACACACCATAGTAAAATAATCAATATATTTTTTCATTCCATCCCACCAGAAATTCTCCCGAAGATCTTGATAGATCTTAGTACTGCCAGGATAAACTGAAAATATAGAACTATAAGCTTCACAAAAAACCTCATTCTTTAACTGTGAATCAGAAGGCACAGATTTTCATTTTCCCAACATCAAACTACAATCATTACCATTGTTAAAATCATGTAACTTACCCTTCGGAACCAACTCTACCATTTTCCATAACTCATTGTCTTCTTTTTGCGATTACTTTATTCTGTCAGAAAAAGATGATTTCACTGACACCTTAAACAAAATAGAATAATTTCTTGCACCAAAAACTTCTATGCCAAATTTCATGAAATCAAAATCCATAGGATCTCGTTCCAAAAGTATCTTGGTTAATTATGGATTACGTTTTCGACATAATGCATCTACCACATTATATTCCTTTCCTGGATAGTAATGAATTTTTCAATCATAATCCTTGATTAATTCCAACCATCACCTCTGTCTCATGTTCATTTCTTTTTGAGTGAATATATACTTCAAACTTTTTTGGTCCGTATATATTTTACATTTTACTCCATACAAATGATGCCTCCAAATTTTTAAAGAAAAAAAACAGCAGCTAATTTGAAATCTTGTGTAGGGTAATTTAACTCATGAGGTTTCAACTGACGTGATGTGTAAGCAATTACTTGATCATTCTACATAAAGGCACAACCACATCCTTTCAATGAAAAATCACTGTAAATAAAAAAATCACCATTTCTAGAAGGCTTTTAAAAAACTGAAGCATTCACCAATCTTCTTTTAAATTCTAAAAAAATAATCATCACATTCTTTTGTTCAAAGTAACTTAACACATTTTCATGTGAACTTTGTCATTGGACTAGATAACTATGCAAAATTATCAAGAAACCTTCAGTAATAACCTTCTAAAACACGAAAAATATGGATATTGGTTATATTTGTGGGTCTTGTCAATTATTCAACAACTTTTGTTTGAACAGGATCAACCGTTCCGCTGTTTTATGAAACAATGTGACCAAGGAAAGAAATTTGTTGTAACCAAAACTCACACATTATGAATTTCCCAAACACTTTATTTTCTTTTAAGGTTTTCAAGACAACCCTTCAATGAAATTAATATTCCACTTTACCTTTGTAAAAACCCAAAATATCATCAATGAACACAACCACAAACATATCCAAAACTCACGGAAAATTCTATTCATAAGATCCATGAATATAGTATGTGCATTGGTTAAACCAAAAGGAATAACTAAAAGTTCATAATGGCCATATATAGTAATAAATGCGGCCTTCATAATGTCTGCTTCCTTTACTTTCAACTGATGGTAACCCAACCTCAAATAAATATTTGAAAAATACTGTGCTCCCTAGAGTTTGTCAAACAAATAATAGATATGAGGCAAAGGATACTTATTTTTAACAGTGATGTTATTCAATGCTCTATAATCAATGCAAAGTCTCAATGAACAGTCTTTCTTTATAACAAACAAGATAAGAGAATCCCATGGTGATGTGCTAGGTCGAATGAATCCTTTATTTAATAACTCTTCCAATTGCTTCTTTAACTCTCAAAGTTCAATTTGATCCATTCGATAAGGGGATTTTGAAATTGGCTTAGCATCATGAAATAAGTCAACAATAAATTCAAATTCCCTATCAAGAATAATACCAGAAAATTCATCAGGAAAAATATCAAGGTACTCATTTACCACTTGCACATCATTAATCTCTACACATCCATTATTTTTAACAATATTTCCAAGGTAACACTCATTTCCATCTTTTAATAGTTTCTCGGCTTCTTGATATGTTATCAAAATCAAGGTTTCATTCTTGTACACAAACTGAAAATAATTCTGAAAAGAAACCTCTTTAGCTCTTCAATTAATCTTATAATGAAAAATAGAAATCCAATCCATACCCAAAATAACATCCAACTCTACTAGAGGAAAAAAAATAAGGTTTTCCATTAGATTCGTCCCAGACACAAGGACATGAAGGTTCTTATAATTTATTTTTGTCTCAACATTTAGCCTGGTGTGTTTACCATAATTTCATGATTCATATCTTGAGATGGAATTACCAATTTACAAGGAAAACTCTCAAAAACGAGTGAATGTGTAGACGCTGAATCAAACAACACATTAGCATAATCTGAACAAACAAAACGTGTACCTGCTACTACTTTATTTGATGGCCCACTATCTGCTGAAGTAGTTGAAAAGGATTTCACCCCCCCCCCTTTTTGCTTGTAGTCTAGCTGATTTCCATTAGTTGAGTTCTTCATTGGACACTCATTTTTATAATGACCCATTTCATTGCACTTAAAACCTTTTACTGACTGTAAATCGTATTTTGTCATACCATTAACCCTTTTTTTTATGTGCAATTTCAAGCCTTATGTTTCATTTTACCACTTCGGTAGCACATACCAGAATTCAAAATAATTTCCCTAGGATACTTTTTAGCACAATTTTCACAAACAACAAACTTAAGTTTCTTACCATTTGACTTTTTTATGAGTTCATTCTTTTCACCTACCACCTTGACCTCTTATTCTGTTGTTTTTCAAAGAACACCTAATCATTGGAAAACTCCATTTACACCTTCTCCACACAACAAACAAGTTTTTCATAACTTTTGAACTCACGATATGCTAAATCCCGTAGATACTTAGGCATTAATCATGTGTAAAAAATGGTTGATTTAAATATCAAGACCTCATATGAAATTAGGAGCATACCTTGCCAGTAGATTGAATTTTTCTTCATAAGCTGCCACTAAGTCATCCTCCTACCTTAATTCCAAGAATTGTTTTTCCTTTCTAAAATGAACCACCATAGGAAAATATTTCTCAAGAAACCTACATTTTAATTCATCTCAATCAAGAGCCTCAATATCCTCATGATCCCTGAAATTTATCACCATCGACCACTACCGATCAACTTCACCTTCAAAACAGTAAATAGAAAGACTAACGTTTTGATTTTATGAACACCACATGACATCAAGAATCTTTTATAGTGCATTAATCCAACATTCTAATTGAATAAGGTCAAATGACTGTTTGAATTATGGGGGATGTTGCCTCATGAAGTTATCCACTACTGACATGTTCCTCTGTGGTTGATATAGCTGATCTCGTGCATGGATACCACCACCATTTATATCATGAGCCAATTGGGCCATCACTGCAACAAACTGTTCAGCTCCGATTCTGACCATATCATGTTTCTGATTTGGAAGTTTGTCTTCCTCCTGATGTTGTCCCAATATATCTTCCATGTTTCCTCTGTGAAAAACCATTCTGAACACAGAAATGTCTTAGCTAGAGCAACATGGTAATCTGAAAATGCTATATCATTTCAATCATAAAATAAGCTAAAATATAATTTATGGATATTAATATAACAATATTCTAACTTCTAAAGTTTTCTAAAACTTTTTCTCATACCCACTATAACGACCTTGACTTAAACATTACATATTCTTGAATTAAATAGATAATTCACATTGAGGATCTTTTCATGTTTATTGTTTTATAGAATTAGGTCATAACATTTATATAACATCATAAATATAATGTGTAGGCAATTCTACTAAGTATCCAATTTTTCATTAAATAAAAACTCTTGAAAGAAAGAGTCATGTCTAGTTCCATATTTTAGATAGTAAGACTTTTCCTTGATCCCATCCATGACCCTATTCATCTTTAATTCCTAAGAAAAATATTTCAAAACTTGGGATGAGCATAAAAAGCTCAGTATAGGTTTTAAAATAATAAAGAAATCAATATTCCATCAATACATACAAAACATAATCTCTTTTATTACCTCATGAAAACATAAGATTTATGAATAACACATAGTAATCAAAAATCGTAAAGGTACTTATGGAATTCATATCATACTTACATTGTAGATATCACATCAACATAGGGTGTTACGTTGGAATACCCATTATAGTATATTTCCTAAATCTATTAGGAGATACATTCACATTTACCTCCATCATGTTACCCAATGCATTAGAGAGCTATCTCAAGCTCACTCACCCAAGGATTATCATGGAACTACCCATATACATAAATATTTCCCATGAACCATAACATATTCATAACACCTAAAACAAACATAATGTAAAGATGACATTTCCACATTTCAGTCACAATATATCATTTAAATATATTGACATAAAAAATACATTATCAAAACCCTTTTCAATATCGAAATACGTAAAATGTATATGGTATTTATTTTTCTTAAAAATAACTATGTCTTGTTAAGGAATCCAAATATCAAATAATACTCATGGCGGCGAAAAATGGATGTTGTCACCGCTTATGTTAAAAAAAATTCTTTTTGTCGTTTAGTAAAACGCTTAGTATTAAAAGATTCCCTTTGAATGAAATGAAAAGTCAAAGGGTTTTATTCACCATATAAAAGAAATCCTTTTATTAAAGAACAATATTCCTCAATTAATGGATATTGAGACGATGTCCCTTTCCTCGTATCTGATGTGACACATTCATTAATTAATCTCCTTTTATTTATGTAACTCCATTTCGTTTGAACCAGAAGGACTTATTGAAGTGCCTTCTGCCTAAGGTAAGGCTTCTAGGAGGATGAGAGGGATCTTAAGAGGATATTTGGGTAGGGGTTGGATGAGACAAGGGGCTTGAGTGCGGTGAGGAATGAGTAATAAGTGAGGTCTTATTATGAGGGGGAGGATGGGCTCTTTAGGAAAGTGTGAAAATATTATTTTGTTATATAATGATATTCGGTTTCTAAAGGTCCAAAACTAATTAAAGTCGAAGATACGATTACTCGTGGTCCAAATGAAATCATCCAATAAGAATTGGTTTGGTTTTTTATATTTTTATAATATTTATAATCTTATTTATTTTAATCTATTATTAAAGAGATAAATACTACATCATTATTGTGTGAGGAATTATTTAATATATTTGATGTCTAAAAATTTTAAAAAAATAACATGATGTAAGAAATATTTTTAGCTTTCAAAATAATATTTATACTCGAAAGGATATCTAATATAATGTAAAGACCCGGAAATTTCAAGGAAAATTTTTTCTTAATTTTCATTGGAATTTTACAAGAATGCAGTTTCTGACAGCACATGAATCCAAGGTCCGGTGTACCCGGAATCAATTTCTGAAGTTTTGCTCAGGTACGTTCAGTGAACGAATGAGCGGGAATTTCTATCGTTTGAACCGGTGCTCGGAATCAAATTCAGAGGGCACCGATGGAACCGCAGCACCGGTTTTTTCTTAGGAACACCTATTCCGCAGTTGCATTTTATCAAGTTTGGAAGTTAGTTTTCACGGTTTTTTAATTAAACTGAATAAAAATATGTGTTTCCCATATTTTTATTTGAAGTGGTAGTTAGAACCTCCAAGGGGAGGTTAGTGGAGGGGCCCACCCTAACATAACCTCCCTTGGGTGGATGTTATAATGTGGGGCCCACATGATTATCAAACCCCCTTAACCCCCTTTAACTCTTGAACTCTCCATTTATGTGCCTGAAACTCTCTCTCATTAAATGAATCTCTTCACCTCCCTCTCATTAAATTTGACAACTTGAGATATTTAATTATGTGAGTTAATTTATTTTCGAACTCTTGAATTTCAAAGGTTTGTGGTGTTAATAAATTAAGTGAGGCTTAATTTATTTTTGGGTTAGTTTCTTAGTTTCTTGAGAGCCATTCGAGAAAAAAAGCTAAGGTAAGATAGAGTTCTTCATCCTCTTCGACGAAGAACACGAGGAACGTGAAGAACGCATCGAACTCCATCAAAGAATGCAGAGTCCTCGAAGACCGACTCCACGACACCGATCTGCGATGCGACGTCTCTTTCCGCAACAGTTCTTCCGCAAGGTCTCTCTTTCCGCGACGCCGTTCCCGCGATGAGACTTCCTCCTTTCATGTCGCCTCTTTCCGCGACGGTTATACCGCGAGGTTTTCTCTTTGATGAACCTCCGAACAAGCTCCACCCTTGAAACCAGGGTAGGGGTTTTAATTTTATTTATTTATTTTGTTCGTGAATACCAACTTGACGATCTTTGTGGTTTAAAACCAATAGTTATCGAATAACGCGAGGGGGTCGGACCACACAAACACGGCCGACCCTCCACTTTTTTTCATGTTGGTTCCTTTGTTGTTTGGTATGGGATGGCGTGGTTCCATCGCACCACGCAGAATCATGCGACAAGGAAATGCGCGGCGCCGCGCCGTGAAATGAAGAACAAGGACGCGACGTCGTCGCGCCGCGTTAGAGAAACCCATGGAGTCGGGCCACAGCGATGGGGCGCGGCGTCAACACACCGAGCCAGAGAGCCACGAAGACGGCGCGTTTTGTTAATTGATGTGCGGATTGACGGGCGACGACAAAACGGGGCTGCAATGTATTTTTGAAGATTGCGCAGTAAAATACGAGACCCGAGATAAACACCGGCTCAGACAGTTTTGAAAACGGACCACCGGAGCAATTCCGGTGGCCCGCGGAAACACCCGGAGGCGTGAGTCAGCGGCGCGGCATAGCCGGACACGAAGGCGGCGGCCGGAGCCATCCGAGCGCCAGGCGGCGGTGGCGCCCGAGCGCGCCACCAGAAGAATTGGCGGCGGCGGTTGCGCCACCGCCCTCAATTAACGGCGAGGGGCGGGCCGCGCGCACCCCCCGCTCCCCGACTTCGGCTCGGCCACACCGAGCCATAGAGGGCCGCGCCAGCCGGACCGGGCCGGGCCGGATCCAGTCGGGACGGACCCGGTTCGGGCCGACCCGGGGAGGGTGTCGGTCCGGGCCCAGACCCCCCGTTTTCGGACAACTTTTAGTCAAATACCCATATCTTGGGCTACGGATCTCCGATCGACGCACTTTCAGTTGCGTAGCGATCCTTGGAATGAGGAGGTCGTTTCGGTATATTACACTCAAGGTTTCAGAGAACTTTGCGTTCGTCCGCGTTGGTCCGTACACAAAATCAACCGGGCCCTCGGAGTGGAAACGCTTATATCTTGTGTTCCGGATGTCGGATTGACGTGCCATCAACTTTGATGGATTCCTCTAAGTGAGACGGATCATTTGGCTTACTCCTATCGGGATTTGGATACAATTGGATAGCTGCCGGGTTGGATTTCACCTGAAATCCAACTAAGCCCCTCGAACGGAAAAGCTGATATCTTTTAGACAGGACATCCGTTTGACGAACCGTCAGCGGCGTTGATGATCTCGTTGAGAAAAGGTCCCTATGATTATACACTATGAGAGTTCGGGGTACAGTTGAGATACGTCCGGGATTGGTTCCCTCACGAAACCAACCGGCCCCCTGGGATGAAAAGGCTAGTAACTCACAGACAGGGCGTCTGATTGACATGTCGTCTGTTGCGTTGAGTCCCCTATGACGAGGAGGTCCTTTGAGATACTTCTTTGTGTGACTTTGAGATACTTGGAGTATCGACCAGTAGCTCATGGAGTGGACCCTCCCAGAGACGAGGATACGGAGTACAGAGACCGTGTAGCTGGCTGGAACCTGAAGACTGCTTGTCCGATTCGATTCGGAGAGACTTGTATAGCCCAGTGGGGAGCACTACTGTGTTTGGGAGGAAGACCCACAACGGGGAGCACTACTGTGTTTGGGTGGCAGACCCGCGGTACTCGACCGGAGGAGTACCTCTATAGGCTATGAGGGGGGAGCACTACTGTGTTTGGGTGGCAGACCCCGGCGGGAAGCACTACTATGTGAGGTGGCAGGCCCGCGGTACTCGACAGGAGGAGTATCTCAGCAGTCTTAGGTTAGTGAGCAGTACCTCAGAGTCATGATAGGACCTCTATACACTCTAGAGACGGAGCTCTTTAGCAGTTATGGTTTCGATAATGAAAATCCTGGTTTGAGTTGAGTGAATGACCTTTGTGTTTCCTCATGATTGAGATGGGTTACTTGATAAATTAGGAATATGTATGGGCATATACTTGGGTAGTGGTTATCCGTTGATTTCACAATCCTTGCGTTTCCTCATGATTGAGATGGGTTACTTGATAACTTAGGTATATGTATGGGCATATAACTAAGTAGAGGTTATCTGTTGAGATCTTCTTGTGGGTATCCTTGTTGGTTTTAGTGAGACCTTGAGGGTCTCAGGGTCCCTACTGAGTATCGTTATACTCAACCCTGCACGGGCTATTCCCGCACCTCATTGTGTTGGTTGAAGACGACTGCAGTGCTGACGAAGGCCGAGTGTTCGAGGACTGGACGGTACCCAGAGGTGGACTACATGACGAGTCAGTACCTAGAGGTGGACTTCACGGCGAGACAACACTCTGAGGAGGTTGACGGGCGAGAGCGTTGTGGAAGCTATCTGTACCTACCCTTCTGGTAGGATCCGTGTGGACGATCTAGAAGATGCGCCATCTGTACCTACCCTTCAGGTAGGATCCGAGGAGGACAACCCAAGAGATACTTCCTTTCTTCCAGCTGTTTGTATTTTTCTGTAGTACTTTCGTTCAGTTGTAGATGTACTTTCAGTTGGGTTTGTATTCTGGCCCATTTATTTTTCATCATTTTTTTTGTACTTAGTGTTTTACTTCCGCTTGTACTCTGTGGTGTTTTTTTTACTTTTATAAAGGCAATGACTTCCCAGTTATCGGGATTTACGCCTTTGGTGCTAGTCGCCAGCCCCTGGCCTATGGAAGGCGGGCTTGGGGTAGTCACGGCACGAGCCCCGAGGACGGGTTGTGACAAATTGGTATCAGAGGAACCGGTTCTACCACAAAACTTATTACTCTGATATTTTCTTTCTGTGTAGAGATAGTGTTAAGAATACCGAGTGTGGTTTTCAGTTCAGGGAGTCCAGTGTTGGTGCGAGCGGCCGACGTATCCATACACCAGGACCCTGACAACTGATTTCCGACTTTGTGCACGAAAACACTGTTTGCGTGTGTGTTTCCATAAGTTTTAAAAGTCAGCTCAAACCAGGTCAGCTCAATAGGTATAAATCATTTAACCGTGTCACGTTGTTTCTTTTAGGATGCCTCCCCGTGGACAACCAGCTAGAGCCTTGAGAGTGGTTCGTACTGATATCCAGACAAGCGACGCGGCCTCAGTACATGGCCCTATCACAGTTGAGGCACCAGCGGAGGCACCGACGGTACTACTACCCGTTGGGCCACCGATGCCACCAACCCTAGCAGCAGAGGGTGCACGTTACATGAGTGCACTATACAAGTTCCAGCGCCAGAGACCACCCAGGTTCCATGGAGGGACGGACCCGCATGCGGCTGAGGATTGGCTGGAGGCTGTGGTGAGAGTTTCCAGGCTAGAGGGGACGCCGGAAGACTTCATGGTGATCCTTGCTGCCAGCATTCTTCAGGAAGCATCCGGAAGATGGTGGAGCCTGATGCTCCAAATGCATGACGAGGCGAATCTTCTTTGGGTAGACTTCGAGAGCCTGTTCTGGGCAGTGTTTGTACCAACCACACATTGAGCAGTGCATATACAGGAGCTACTTCAGCTGCGTCAGGGCAGCATGACAGTGGCGCAGTATTCAGCGAGGTTCACAGACCTCTCGCACTACTCCACAGATATGGTATGGGACCCTTTCTTCAGGGCCCGAACCTTCGAGCAGGGGCTCAGGTGAGATATTCGAGCTTCAGTGGTTCCACTCAGCATTCCGACACAGACAGGGGTGTTAGAGCGAGCCCTTTTGGTGGAGAGTTTCTTTGCTGAGCAGTCTCCAGCAGCAGGACCCACCACTAGCTGGCATGTGCCAGAATCTTCTACAGCAGGCAGTAGACAGATGACGCAGTGTTCTAAGAGGACCAGACCTACAGGTGGTCGACCAAGTGACTTAGGGTCGGTAGTGCGAGGAACCAAGGGAAGTGATAGAGCCAGACCTGCCATGCAGTGTTACTCCTACGGTGGAGTTGGTCACATGGCACGTGACTATCTGACCCGCCATGCAGATGACCAGCAGTTAAATAAAGAACCTGCGAGGTAGAGGCAGAGGTTCGATCAGGGCGGACCGCAAGGAGTAGGCGGCCCTGGCAGAGGAGCTGGCCGTGCAGCTGGAGGTGGACGACGCTTCGGGATGTTTCCACCACCACCACCAGGAGGTCCACCCCGACCACAGGGGACATGAGGACATGGGAGAGCTCAGCTCCAGGCAGCAGAAGCTTTTGACTACGGAGCTCCAGAAGCGAGTGGACAGTAGTGGAACTAGTGGTGTATATCAAGTTCCATGATTTTTTTGTTATATTTGTGTCTTTCTACCATGAGCTTCAATAAAATAAAGACACTTACCATTGTGATGTTATCAATCATGTCCTCTCTTGTGTTGTTACTAAGAGGTTCCAGATTAAACTGTTGACTTGACCCTCACGTGTGAGATACCTACTGGAAGAGACCCAGTTACCACACACTGAAGACGACAGTGAGACTTAACCCTTGTAGGCGAGTGTAACGGTTGGATCTCTTGGTAGTAGCGTCAAGGCCTTACGACATCATCCTTGGTATGTATTAGTATCATCCATGTCGGGATTGACTGTATTAGGCAAAGAAAGTGGTTCATCTAGGGGATGAGATCAGATTTCTCTTATCGGCAAAGAAGAAATCTTTGCAGCTCTTGTGGGACCGGAGATGGTCCAAGACACGACAGAGAAGGTCCAGGTCATCCAGGAGGCAGAGACCACTAGAGTTCGAGGATGGGGACCACGTTTCCTTACGGGTCTCACCTCAATGAGGTTTACGGAGATATGGCCTAGGTGGAATGTTATCTCCGAGGTTCAGTAGACCTTTTCAGGTCCTCAAAAGGGTAGGAGAGGAGGTTTACCGCTTGACCCATCCACCTCAGTTGCACCAGGTGCACGATATTTTTTCAAGTATCTCAACTGAGGAGATACGTGCTTGATCCTTCACACATCATTGACCTCAGGGAGTTGGACATCGATAATAGGGCGTCATGTACGGAGGTTCCAGTGGGGATCAAGGATCGACATGAGCAGATTCTATGAGGACGGTCGATTCCTATTGTGCGTTTTCGTAGGCAGCACGGAAACCTCCAGGTAAGCACATGGGAGCGGAAGGCTCAGATTCGTGCTCTATACCGCTTTTGTGACCCTAGTTTGTGTTGAAGCTTTATGGGTACATAAATCGCTGTGGTGGGAGTAATGTAAAGACCCAAAAAATTCAAGGAAATTTTTTTCTTAATTTTCTTTGGAATTTTTCAAGAACGCAGTTTCTTACGGCGCCTGAATCCGAGGTTAGGTGTACCAGAAATCAATTTCCAAAGTTTAGCTCGGGTACGTTCAGTGAACGAACGAGCGGGAATTTCTATCTTTTGAACCGGTTCTCGGAATCAAATTCTGAGGGCACCGATGGAACTGCAATGCCGGTTTTTTCTTAGGAACACCTATTCCGTAGTTGCGTTTTATCAAGTTTGGAAGTTATTTGTCGGTAGTTTTTAATTAAACTGAATAAAAATATGTGTTTGCCAAATTTTTATTTGAAGTGGTAGTTAGAACCTCCAAGGGGAGGTTAGTGGAGGGGCCCACCCGCACATAACCTCCCTTGGGTGGATGTTAAAGGTGGGGCCCAAATGAGTATCAAACCCCCTTAACCCCCTTTAACACTTGAACTCTCCATTTATGTGGATGAAACACTCTCTCATTAAATGAGTCTCTTCACCTCCCTCTCATTAAATTTGACAACTTGAGATATTTAATTATGTGAGTTAATTTATTTTCAAACTCTTGAATTTCAAAGTTTTGTGGTGTTAATAAATTAAGTGAGGCTTAATATATTTTTGGGTTAGTTTCTTAGTTTCTTGAGAGCCTTTGGAGAAGAAAAGCTAAGGAAAGCTAGATTTCTTCATCCTCTTCGACGAAGAACACGAGGAACGCGAAAAACGAATCGAACTCTGTCGAAGAATGCCGAGTCCTCGAAGACCGACTCCGCGACACCGATCTGCGATGCGACGTCTCTTTCCGTAACGGTTCTTCCACAATGTCTCTCTTTCCGCGATGCCGTTCCCGCGACGCAACATCCCCCTTCCAAGTCACCTCTTTCTGCGACGGTTATACCGCGACGTTTTCTCTTCGACAAACCTCCGAACAAGCTCCGCACTTCAAACCAAGGTAGGGGTTTTAATTTTATTTATTTATTTTGTTCGTGAATACCAACTTGACAATCTTTGTGGTTTAAAACCAATAGTTATTGAATAACGCGAGGGGGCTGGACCACACAAACACGGCCGACCCTCCTCTTTTTTTTTCATGTTGGTTCCTTTGTGGTTTGGTACGGGAAGGCGTGCTGTCGTCGCACCATGCGGAATCATGCGACAAGGAAATGCACGATGTCATCGCGTCGCGCCGTGAAAAGAAGAACAAGGACGTGACGCCGTTGCGCCACGTCGGAGAAACCCGAAGACATCCGCGGACGGAGTCGGGCCACGGCGAAGGGGCGCGGCGTCAACATGCCACGCCGAAGAGCCATGAAGACGGCGCGTTTTGTTAATTGATGTGCGGATTGATGGGCGATGACAAAACAGGGCCGTAATGTATTTTTGAAGCTTGCATAGTAAAGTATGAGACCCGAGATAAACACCGACTTAGACGGTTTTGAAAACGGACCACCAGAGAAATTCCAGTGGCCCACGGAAACACCCGGAGGCGCGAGTCGCCGGCGCGGTGCCGCCGGCGACCGGAGGCGGCGGCTGGAGCCGTCCGGCCACCAGGCGGCGATGGCGCATGAGCGCGCTGCCAGAAGAATTGGCAGCGTCGGTTGCGCCGCCGCCCTCAATTAACGGTGAGGGGCGGGCCACGCACACCCCCCGCTCCCCGACTTCGGCCCGACCACGCCGAGCCGCGGCTGGCCGGTCGGGCCGACCCAGGGGGGGTCGGGCCGGGTCGGTCCGGGCCCAGACCCCGCGTTTTCGGACAACTCTCAGTCAAATGCCCATATCATGGGTTACAGACCTCCGATCGACGCACCGTTAGTTGCATAGCGATCCATGGAACGAGACGGTCGTTTAGGTATATTACACTCAAGGTTTCGGAGAACTTTGGGTTCGTCCGGGTTGGTTCGTACACGAAACCAACTGGGCCCTCGGAGCGGAAACGCATATATCTTGAGCTTCGGACGTCCGATTGACGTGACATCGACTTTGATGGATTCCTCTAAGTGAGACGGATCTTTTGGCTTACTCCTCTCATGATTTGGATATAGTTGGATAGTGTTCGGGTTGGATTGCACCCGAAATCCAACTGAGCCCCTGGAACAGAAAAGCTGATATCTTTCAGACATGACGTCCTTTTGACGAACCGTCAGCGGCGTTGATGATATCGTTGAGAAACGGTCCTGATGAGTATACCCTATGACAGTTTGGGGTATAGTTGAGATACGGACGGGATTGGTTAACTCACTACACCAACCGGGCCCCTGGGATGGAGAGGCTAGTAACTCACAGACCGAGCGTCCGATTGACGTTCCGTTTGTTGCGTTGAGATCCCTATGACGAGGCAGTCCATTGTGATACTTCTTTTTGGGACTTTGAGATACTTGGATTATCGACTAGTAGCTCATGGAGCGGACCCTCCCAGAGACGATCGTACGGATTACAGAGACCGTGTAGCTGGCTAGAACCTGAAGACTGCTTGTCCGATTTGAGTCGGAGAGACTTGTATAGCCCAGTGGGGAGCACTAATGTGTTTGGGTGGCAGACCCACAGCGAGGATCACTATAGTGTTTGGGTGGCAGACCCCGATGGGAAGCACTACTATGTGAGGTGGCAGGCCCGCGGTACTCGACAGGAGAGGTACCTCAGCAGTCTTAGGTTAGTGAGCAGTACCTCGGAGTCATGACAGGACCACTGTACACTCCAGAGACTGATCTCTTCAGTAGTTATGGTTTCGATGATGAAAATCCTGGTTTGAGCTGAGTCAATGACCTTTGTGTTTCCTCATGATTGAGATGGGTTACATGATAACTTAGGTATATGTATGGGCATATACATGGGTAGTGGTTATCCATTGATTTCACAATCCTCGTGTTTCCTCATGATTGAGATGGTTTACTTGATAACATAGGTATATGTATGGGAATATACCTAAGTAGAGGTTATGTGTTGAGATCTTCTTGTGGTTATCCTTGTTGGTTTTAGTGAGACCTTGAGGGTATCAGGGTCCCTACTGAGTATCTTTATACTCACCCCTGCACGGGCGATGCCCGCACCTCGTTGTGTTGGTTGTAGACGACTGTAGTGCTGACGAAGGCCGAGTGTTCGGGGACTAGACGGTACCCGGAGGTGGACTACACGATGAGTCAGTACCCGGAGGTAGACTTCACGGCGAGACGACACTCTGAGGAGGTTGATGAGCGAGATCATTGTGGAAGCTATCTGTACCTACCCTTCATGTAGGATCCGTGGTGGACAATCTAGAAGCTGCGCCATCTGTACCTACCCTTCAGGTAGGATCCGAGGAGGACAACCCAGGAGCTGCTTCCTTTCTTCCAGCTATTTGTTTTTTCTGTTGTACTTTTGTTCAGTTGTAGCTGTACTTTCAGTTGGGTTTGTATTCTGGCCCATTTACTTTTCAACACTTTCTTTTGTACTTAGTGTTTTACTTCCTCTTGTACTCTGTGGTGTTTTGTTTACTTTTATGAAGGCAATGTCTTCCCAATTATCAGAATTTACGCCTTTGGTGCTAGTCGCCAGCCCCTGGCCTATGAAAGGCGGTCTTGGGCTAGTCACAGCACGGGCCCCGAGGACGGGTCGTGAGATATAACCCCATTTATAAATTGATTTACTAAAAGATATTTGTTTATGTCATTTTTTCCTTTACATGAAGATAATTAAAATAAAGTGTCATTATCACTAATAAGTGGCTCCATGGGGTCCCAAAATCGACACAAATATTTTCATGGTCGTAAATGACTCATCCAATTAAGTTAGGATAAGTGTTAAGTTAAATTAGTATATTATAAAATTTTTTTTACCTTGAATTACCCTATTTACCTTTAACTACAGTAAATAAAAGTCCAAAGTTACTTTTCAACAAATATTATTTTCATCTTATTGAACCATATTTTACTTACTAATAACAACCATGTTTTGTGGTATTTCTTAAATTCAATTCATATAAGTGATAAAATTTCATTTAAATGAAAAATTCAGTTTTTTAACTATAACTAAGTAGTTTCACTTTTCATCAAAAAATGAAGTTTTTCAGTGAAATACCAAAAATTAAGCCTAAGATATATTTGATATTCTGAATTCAAAAATGATGTCTAATTTAAAAAATTCAAAACATATAAGTTTCCTTATGTAATTTAATATTAATTCTCATTGCAAAAACAAATATCATGTTTTTAAGAAATAATAACTATCAAAAGATCGACACTTTTTTATGTCTAATTTCTAAGTGAAATTAAGTAAAATGAACAACATTAGATTAAATGGTTAAAATATTTTCTAAATAATCTTTAAAACCAATTAGAAAGATAATATACTCATATAAATAAATTAGATTAAAAGTCACTTTTGAATTAAAATACAGTATTTTTCACTATTCATTAAAAATTAACATTATCTGAAAAATACCAAAAAATTACCCAAATTAGATTTGGATATTCCGAATCTAAAGAAGATTTATTATTTTCCAAATAGAACATATAAAAATGACCAAAACTAGATTTAAATAGGGTTCTCCATTAAAAGTCTGTAAATCAACATTTTAGTGAATATTAGTGTATTTATGCATAAAATTAGATTCATTCATATTTTAAGCCCCTAAATTTTATTAGATAAATGTAAAAACATTTAACAAACATATATAATCATATTTTAGTTAGTTCTATTTATTCCCTCCACTACAAAGAATAGTCGTTAACTACCATTTAAAATATTAATATTATATTATTAGTACGCAACGCAAGATTTCAAAGAAACCCGTTGTTACATATCATGTAAGCCATCGAACATAGAGTCCCCTTTAAAGTAAAATTAATATTTAATTCACAAATATTAATAAATATGAAAATGTATTATTCATTATTTACTTGGGATGTAACATTGAATCTTGGTTTAATTCTGAGATACTCTTTGTTGATGTTCTTTATTAGAGTTTCCTTATTATTGTTTTGAGTTTTGAGATCCCATTATCCTGAGGTAGGTTATTATATTTATGATAGCCAATCGGATTGAAACTAGATTTCATGATTTAAATTAAATTATAAGATTTAATTGTCATTTTATTCAATTGGATTATAGAAAACCTAATTTCCTTGAATTGGGGATTTGAAATAATATTTGGACTGAAATTAGGGAAAACCCAATTCCTTTGAATTTTTTTGTGTTATGAAATTGGATGGAAATTGTTTAAATTAAATTATATGATTTTATATTGATATTTAAATTGTGAAATTTATTCTAAAGAATTTATTTCAATTTTATATGTTAGAAAAAACCTAAAATTTATTTTCATAGTATTAAAGTGGGTTTATCCTGGGGGAATACATTATTTTTTTATTAACTCGTGTAGTGGTTTTTAAAAAATTAAATTCTGATATTTGAGATTGAATTGTGGGATGAATTTTATTCTAAATAGTTTTGAAATAAATTTCCCATCATTGATTGTTGTTTGAGACCATTCATGACTAGGTAGTTATTGAGAAATTCAGATAACATTATTTTTATTATTTACAAATGAAACAAAACCTAGTAATGTAGGTCAAATCACTGATGGTATGGTGATGAGTCCTCTTTGACTATGGTTAAAGGGACCACTATATACACATATTTTCATGATTCAACCTCGAGTGTGTGAGGATCCCACAGCATATAACTATCATACTTATATGAAGATAACAATTTTGCTCGATGTTTGTAGTTTAAATTTAGTTCATTGTTTGTAAAATAATTTACTAATTCCTTGTGAATATATATAAAATATTTTGTATAAAATGTTGTTAAGAAATTTATATATAAATATTTCCATCATTTGAAATGTAAATGATGATTGGTTTTAAATATTATTTTGAAATTCCATGTATATGTTTACATAAAAAATGAATACATTTTTGGGTTAATAAAATGTTGTCGTATAATTATGGAATCCTTTGTGATACCCAATAGATCATTTTTCTCACACCCTACCTATGTGATTATGGGTTTTTACATTATCTTCATCCAAGTTGATCAGAGTTAAGAAACATCTTGGAGGTGCTAGTAGCTATTGATCCTTGGTCTTTGAGAGTTGTGTCCACTGGGACATGGGGTTTTAACATGCATTCTAGTGAATTTTCTTTTCTCATTAGGATGTATGTTCCTATTTAAATTCTATTACACTTTTATTGGTTGAGATTTTCTTATATTCATTCTAGCTTGTTTATCTTTCTTTTGTTCTCATCGTGTAAAATTCATTCACACTTTCATATTGTTTGGTGTCGGGTTCTAGTCACTAACCTATGGGGATCACGAACTACCTTCAGCCTATGTCAAGACTATCTCGGTTATCAGGTTACTAGTTAATTCTGGGTGGATGGTGATAAATTTGTTTCATAGGGATATATTTAGAATCTTTCCTTGATGTGAGTATGTAGTTGTGTAATCATCTCAAGATATAAAAGGGATTTGTGATGGAGTTCATGGTCATCTCTCCCCGCAATGATTGTTCAATTCCTAGTTGTGGTTTTGGAAATAACATCATGGTGGTTAGTTGTACTATTTTCCTTGTTTTTTATTTTTTTAGGATTAAATCCGTGTCTTTTTATTATATCTTCTATGATTAATGTCTTTGTTGATCTATTTGAGAGTTAATATGATGTCTTTGATTTTTTATGATAATTTTGTGTAGCAGCATGCCTCTGAGAAAATGAGAAAAGAAGATCCATGGGGAAGGTATTAATGAACCATAATGAGATAATCCTCTTTTGGACCAAAGTCTGTTCGAGCTGATTGTGCATACTATCCATGCTCTGGGAGAGGCACCACCACCAGTTCCCATTTAGACTCTAGATGTGGAACCTCATTGGGATGTTCTCCAGAATTTTGCTTTTGGGTTCCATTATCAAAAGCCTCTATAGATCAAAGGAACTTATGATCCTAAATAGTTTTATGAATGGTTGATCATGATTTACTTTGTTTTTTTATTTCTTAGATAAACCTTATGTGATAATGGTGAAGTGTCCCACATTTGTGATAGGGGAACCAACTTGAATATGGTGGGACATGATGGTGATAACAAAGAAGAATGAGGTCTTAGAGTGGATATACATAAATGATAGTTTCATTAAATAGGTCGATCAAGAAATGATGGTGTTTTTCAGGCTATTAGATATTACAAAATTGAGAAGGCTAATAGGACTATGACAAAATATGAATATTGTTTTACTGATCCAGTGCAGTGTTTACCTGAGATAGTATCTAGTGAAAAGTTGAATACATTGTGGTTTAAGAAGGTATTTAAATATGATATTCATTATTTTGTTTTGTTACTGATGAATCCTTCCTATGATGATGTGATGGATATACTATTGATTGTTAAAATAAACAAGGATGGTATGTCAATGTTGAAGGGAGTATTTTACCCCGGTGGCAGTTTGAATTCCACTAAAGGATAGAAGATGTTTAATGATTCTATTGGTGTTTCTCAAAATTTTAGATTTTAATGACCAACTTCAGTGATTTGAAGTCTCCCATGGGATTTTCTAACAGTGTTGAAATTTAATTTACCCAATAAGTGGTTTCACTAATTCACCCAAGGTATGTGGTTCATGTGGGTGCTCATGTCACTTACATATGTTCTTCTATGTATCTGACACTATTGTTGGGAAAAAAGATCATCAATGCCTACTAAAACTAATGTTCAATCATATTCGTCACATATAAAGGGGTTTCTACCAAAGGGGTCCAGAATGAATATTCATCACATAGTGGATTAGTATCTAGAGGAAGTGGATATGGGTCCAGTGTCAATGATAGGTACGATCATTATAGCTTCATCATTTCAGACTGCTTTATTTGATATTGGGGCAAATCATTCATTTATTTCAACACATGGTTTTAATCTTATTATTCTATATTTATATATATATATGATTCATCTTATTTGATGGATATTACTAGACCCCTTGGAAAGAAGTGAGAGTAGGGTCTCCATTAGCCCGTTTTTTGCCCATTATCATACATTGGTATCACCTGGGATTTTATATTTCTTGACATGAAACTTCTTAAGGTCATAATTTGTATGTATTGTCTCATTTCTAGTAATGCCTAAATTTATTTTTATCTTCATCAGGTTTACGTTACTGTACTTGATAAGGTGTTCCATATCTTCTAAGGATAATGAGACCCATGTCGAGTAGAGATGGACACTCTTATCCCAAGTTGGAGAAAGTAATATCACTATTTTCATTTGATCGAGATAAATAATCTTGATGCTATGGTCTCCCTCAAGTTTTCATCGAATTTCCCAACGTATTTTCTTATAAATTGTATAGTTTTCCACTAGTAAGGGAGTTAGTCTTTTATATCGATTTATTTCTTGGTACTCAACCCATATCCAACTCTTATTATTTCATGGATCCATCTGAAATGATAGAGTTGATGTTTACTTGGATTTTCTTCTACAAAAATTATTTATATGCTTGATTCTGACACTTTGGGTACAACTAGTCCACTTTTCTCATAAGGATGTTGGGTCACATCACATTTTCATTGATCACTAAAAAACAACCAATTTATGCTAAATAATATATATCTATTCCCATGGACTAATGACATATTTGTCCAGTTGATTAAGGAGAAGTGGTTCATAGAGATTGAAATTCAATTTAGTTACCTTATGTTATGGATAAAAGAATCTAAAATACAAAATACCATCTATTAGATAACGTATAGAAATTATGAGTACTTTTTCATCCCATTAGATTTAACGAATTATCCAATAGTGTTTATGACTTTAATGGGATTGATTTTCTATATTTATCTTGATACATTCATTGTAGAATTTGGGGATGACATCCTTTTTTAATCTATGTCTAAGAAGGATAATTCCAGTTATTTGTGAGTTGTTTTGGGATTATTGAAAAACAGCTGACAATATGAAATGATTTAAAAATGTGATTATTTTATTCATGAAGGGAATTTATTGGGAAACATGGTGTTAAAACATGTTATTTCAGTTGAACTATAAATCTAGATGGATATTATGACAATAAAAAATCAAAAAATGTTTTTAAGATTTAGAGATTCTTGGGATGAGCTTGGTATAATCATTAATTCATTAAAGAATTATCCATGTTGTCTTATTCGATGTCTTCTATAACATGGAAGGTGTTCATATTCTTTTGAGATGAGGAATGTCAAAAATGATTTCACTACTTCATTGGTGATGGCTGTTCTAGAGGACGTGCCGGGCTATGTGGCCTTCTGTGATGTATCAACATCATTTTTAGGTTATGTACTTCTGAATGGTGATCATGTTGTTTCTTATATCTCTCATCAACTTATTCCAAATGATAATAAATATCCAAAACATAACATAGAACTTGAAACTATGATGCACACACATAAGAGTACATTACATTAAATTTATAGAGAAATCTTAACATTTATTCTAGACACAAGAGCTTGAGTTATATCTTTTCTAAAAAATATTTTAATCTCTTTTAGAGGAGTTTGGTTGAGTACCACCATCTAATGTAACCCTGTGAATGTAAATGTCCCCACAAATTCATTTTCTAGTAAACTTATGACATAATCCTTTGTAGTATTTTTTGAAGTGTGAAACATGTTGTTTGTCTTTGAAAAGTTTCATTCTGGACTCTCTTTATGGTGGGGATACCATACCTGATAATTCATTTTCCACTGAGGTAATTCTATGCTATCGAAATTTCTTTGTTGAATCATTATTTGTAAGGAAAGGTGTGACGGGGTATTTCTATAACGTGAAGTGTGAGTTTTACCCAGGAGCCTAGAAAATATTTTTTTGACATGAGGTGAGAATTACGATATCCATGTGTGAGATGGCACAATTCTAATTTTATCTCTTACTATTATACTTTCTAAAAGGTTAAGGACGGACATAAGAGACCTTTAGGTTTTCTTCAGCCACTTCGATTACCAAATTTTATCTGGGATGAGATATCTATAGATTTTTTTTGTTTTTCCCCATAGCTAGATAATTAAGAAATGTATATGGGTTTTGATTGATAAGATGACTAAATCACCTCACTTTATACCCATTCATGACATAACCAATGTTGAAGAACAAGGAAATCCCTATGTAAAGGATATGGTTTATTTGAATGGAGTTCTATATACTATATTCTCTAATAAACATCTTCGCTTCAATTTATTCGTTTGGGGAGGCCTTCAAAAGGCACTGGGATCCTATGTCTAACTGAGCATGGCATACCGTCCATAGTCGGATGGCCATACAGAAATTCCTATAAATATTCTTCAGGTCATGCTCAGTTCCTGCGTTCTTATGTTGGGTACATTTTTGGATGAAAAAAAGGTTAGTTGAGTTTCTTTATAATAATATTTACAGGTCTGCAATAATGACATCTTCTTTTGATTCATTTTATGGTTTTTCTTATAAATCTATATTATATTGGATGGTGATTGGTGAAACGTCCATTGTTCGACCAATATTAGTTCATTAGATGAAAACAGATATTTAATTGATTTCTTAGATAATATTGATGGCATAGATTCAGATAAGTATTATGGTATTCTACATCACATTCCATTAGAACTTTTTGTTGGTGGTCATGTGTACTTGAATGCTTCACCACAGTTGGATTATTGATGGCATGGGAGGAAATGGAGACATTCTCCTCATTTTGTGGAACATTTTGATGTTGTTGAGAAGTTGGGGGGAAGTATACTACCATTTAGAACTTTTTTAACACCCCATATTATTTAAAATTAAATTTAATTGTATGAAACATTCTTTTATGTAGATATTTATAAATATATTTCAAATAGAATTTATCCACTTATGTGATTTTAATTTCAAAAAACAGTCATCTATGATTGTGATTAGTAAGATATTTGGTATCTAATGGAACCAACTAGATTTTTGTGAAAAGAAACACACACTTATGAATAGTAATATGAATTCTAATATGACCCTAATAAATATTAAATTGTGTTATTGTTTTATTTTATTAAATATTTTAGACAATGACTTCTTGATAAAATTTTCAAGGTGATATAAAATGAATTTTATTTTTAAAAATGTTAATTTTTTATTAAAGTATGATTTTATATAAAAATTAAATTAATAATATTTATAAAATTATTTTCAAAAAATGGACTTCTTTTTTCAAATATATACGTCGAAAAATGGTTAGGGTGAAATTTTGATATTTTCCTAAAATTCATGTAATTTTTATGAATCTTAAAATATAATGAATTACGATAAATGGTAAATACATGTTTTACTACATCATATGTGATGAAAGGATGATATAAGACTAATTTATTTATTCTCACATGTAATTAATACTATTTTGGGTTATATTAATCTTGACTAATCATAGTCTTGTGTAAAAAAATTAAAAAATGATTATTATACTGTAAAATCCCTGATCTTTTCCACTATAAATACCACCCTCATCCCCCTCTTCCTCTCACACTTCTGAAGCCTTGAAAATTTTCAATGTTCTACCAAATCCCCTCCCCATGAATATTTTCCATGTCCAAGACCATCTGGTCTCACCAAAAGGCCAAAATCATAGGCCTAAAGGAGGATCTCAAGGAAAAGAGATCAAGAGGTGACAATCTTATTCCTTTTTCTTCTGTTTTATTTTCAACCCCTTTTTTTCTTATACTCTCTTACCCTCACCTTATACAAGAGGTATTAAATCTATATAACCATATATATTATCTATTTTATCATGTCCATGTAAAAAAAATCATCATGTTTCTTCCTCTCCTTCCCCTCTTATGAGAACATCATTCCTGATGTTTTGTTTTACCAAAGTCATTCATGAGGTGTTCGCAATTTCCATTACCTCCTACAATAATGATCATAAATACCATTTAATGGATGAATTAAAATGTAAATTTTATTACATAACCCATCTTATATTATGTAATGAAATCTTAGTCATGACATTGAATTATATAATCGAACGAGTTCATGATCATCGAGGAACCACAAAAAATGATCAAATCAAATATCATTAATTTTATATCTAATAATTCATCATCATATATAATAAAAAATGATTTATATTATCACTATGTATTCTGGAAGAAAATTAATACCATTTCATTCCGCTTTTGGAATTTCAATTTGATTCGACGAGAACATCAAATCAAACCTACCGTGGAAGTCATGTAAAGAATACACCCAAAACCATGGATGATACAAAATAATAAAAAGTAAATGGTGAAATGATTTTATTAAATGATCATATGTGGTGTTACAAACATAAATATGGTTTTAATTATATTAATAACAATCTTTTAACAATTATAAATGAGGCATAGACATGTTTTTTTTTAAAAAAACATGATGGAATAGACTTCTTAAGGCAATTTCCATTCTTTATGTTAACCTTCTACTTCATAGATTATTTGGTATTAAAGTGGTTTGTATGATAATTTTTTTAAATTATGTTCAATTATATTAATTTATAGTGTATATGAACATTCCATCAACTCTATTAAGTCTAACATCAAATATATGATATTTGTAAGGGGATTTTCTTTTAAAATAACCTTTTAAAATATTGTTTTACAAATTTTAAAAGAAATGTTTTTATTAAATTTTTTTTGTTGTATGATTGTATTCTTATTGGCAATTTTTTTTGATGAATGGTGGGACTTGTATCTCCCTCCAATGCATTGGGTATGTGTATGTTGGAGGTCAGTTGTATGGTTACTCCATCTGTTGTTACGATGGTTACACTATGAGGTACCGATGATGGTTACATTGTAAGGTAGTCATGAGTGTTACAAATCATAAGTTATTAATTAGGGTTACAATATAAATAAGTAATTCTTCAAGGTAACTTTATGGTTAAATTTACATTCAATATGTTTTGTGTAAATATCATGGAAATCTCAAGTATCCTAACATATTTTTTGATGGGTGACAAATATATATATATATTTAAAAGATTTCATATGACATAAGTATTCATGGAATAATTTTTTCAATCCTTATTTCTAAATCCATTACTGAGCATTTCGTGCTCATCCCAAGTTTTTAAATTATTTTCACAGGTTATAATTATGTGTATGAAAAATAAAGAATCCATATTAATTGTTATAAATATTTTTCAAAGAAATCATGTTTTATTTGAAAAGTTATATTTTTTGGAAAAATATACAGTATTTTTACTGTATCCTATATATACTAATGTTGAATTATAGGTATGTATTTATATCCCAAATCTTAAAAACTCTAAACTTGAAAATATCCTCAATGTGAAAGGACGTGAGTTATTGACTAAAATTCAAGATTCTGTAATGGAATAAAGTCTGGTCCTTATAAAATCCACTATAGTTGACATCGATACATAATATGATTCATGTATCTTGGAAATGAATGTATCTATCTAATAAATATCATGATCGGAGATAGAGTTATATTAACTACGAACGTGATTTATCTATAACTGAGTATCCAATCATAATATTTTTTTTCTAAAAACAAGGTTCTTAATGGGAGGAAAATACATTTTTTAGTGTTTTATGGTTTCATGATTTTTATACCCATGATAGGTGAGAAAGGGATTCACTGATGAGAGAGAAGTGTCCTCGTATTTCTAACATAAAAGCTTTTTAATAGGATTTCTAAGGACATGAAGTTACTATTATAGGAGGGTTGTAACACCCTGTTAATATTTCTAGGAATTAAAAAACCCCTTTTTGATCATGATTAGGATGGGTTTCATTTTGGGTTATTTTTAGTGAGAATTTAAATAATTTATGATTTTTTTGGGCTATGTACAGTTGGTGCATGATTTTCCCAAACTATGCACCCTCTCAGTGGAAACTGTGAGACATAAAAAATGGGGGTTTAAATGGCTAGAATATGGTTTAAATAACAATGTGCATGCCTAGGATAAATCATTCCCTTAATGAAAAGGGGCGCATGTTAATGGGCCATGGTTTTTCTAACATTACAGCCCTGGCTAGCTAACAATGCATAAATGAAATAATTAATCCAAAAATTATTTTTAGACCCCAAAAACCCCTGTTTAAGTGAATGATGGGGTCATTAGAACCTAATAAATTTTTTTATTGCTTGGAGGATCCAATGAGATGATTTGGTTCCATGTACACCATTCTACAAGATAATTAGTTCTAGGTGAATGAAATTTGATATCTTCCTAATTACATTCCACTTCATGTTCTCTTTCTCCCATTCTCTCTTATTTACTCCCTATGGTTTTTTAGATATCTATTTTTTTGGAGGATGTAATCCCCATTGATTTAGATATTGAATATCAGTTTTATTCTCTGATCCGCATTGTCCTTACTCTTCATAGTAGTTTCCTAGTTAGGGTTTTATATTTTAAGATCCCATGATCTAGAGATTTTTGGTTCTATTTATGATTACATATTTGATTAAAACACGATTTATTGATTTAATTTAAATTTTTTCATTTAAATTTTGTTTAATTCAATTAGTTTATTAAAAACACAATTCAATAGAATTGGGAATTTGAAATTATATTTCTCATGAAATTGGGAAAGATCCCCAATTCTGTTGAATTGGTGTGTGTTGTGAAAATGAATGAAAATTATTTAAATTTAATTGTGGAATTTAAGTGTGATATTTAAATTTTTGAATTTAAATTTTGAATTATTTTCGATGAAATTGATTTCAATGTTTTATTTGAGAAAAATGTATAAACTCTTTTCGATTAAAACGCAGTGGTTTTATCATGGAAAATGAATTATTTTATTAATAACCCATGTACTGGTTTTTTAAAAATAAATTATTATATTTGAAATAGAATAATGGTATATATTTTATTTTGAAATATTTTGGGATAAATTTTTTCTGAATAATATTTGTTAGTGAAAATGCAATCCTTAATTGTATGTGAGTTATTTGGATAACACTTTTGGACTCCTTACAACAACAACAAAGTATTGTAGTAGGTCACATCATTGATGGGTTAGTGGTAAGTTCGCTTTGACTAGTGTTTGTGGGATATGTTTATACCCATATCCTCGTGATTCATCTTATTGTGTGTGAGGATCGCATATTCTAGAACTGTCATATCTCTTGGAAGATGTCTATGTTGATCGTTATTTGTATTTGAAATATGTTCCATTGTTTGTAAAAATTACACAAATCATTTCAATTTATATAATTTTTTTAATATAAAATTTTTTCAAGAAATTATTTATAAAAATATCCATCATTTGAAATGTAATAAATGGATCGTTATAAATATGATTTTTATGTTCCATGCCTATTTATTTAAAAAAATTGAAATCTTTTTTTTGGATAATAATATGTTGGAATCAAATTATGGAATCATTCATGCGACCATATTGGTCTTTAGATCACACCCTACCTATTTATTCGGGTGTCTTTGTTATCTTCTTCATAGTTTTATAAAGGGTAGGACTCCCAATGGAGGTGATATTAGAATTTTTCTATGTTCTTATATAGTTTTGTCTACTAGGACATGGGTTTTTAACCCATATTCTAGTTATTTGAGGTTCCACTTTTGGAAATTTCTCCCTGTTTGACTTCTAGTTCAATTATCCTAGTAGAGTTTTTTCTATACAAAACGAAATCATTATCATTATTCAATTGTATATGTTGAAAATTCATTCATACATTAATATTGTATGATGCCATATTCTAGTTTTCAACCAATGGGGATCGGGAAGCCAATTATGATATGTTAGGATCAGCTTCTTTATCATGTTTATAGGTTTTTTGGGTTTTTTCATGAAATAATTCATGCTTTAGCTTCCACCATATGAATATCATATAATTTTACTGACATTCACTTTTTTTCTTCCAATTTTCACCCATGTCAAAAACACCTTCCTTCTACATAAAAATTATAGGAATTTTCTCCTCAACATAATTATCATAATTGATTCCCAAGGTAACACTATCCTTAATATTTATATTCATTATTCTTATCTATTCAGTTTTATGGTTTTTTGTATGAATTATTAGTAATTTAAGTCCTCTTTACTCGGACCACATCCATTTCCAATACCAAAGTTATTTCAAATAATTTAAGATCATTTTTATATTGTTAAATGAATATTTATTGACTATGGATATTGTTTTTTGTAAAAGATCCTCCCACTAAATATTGGTTTTTAATATATTTCACATTATATAATATTATACCAAAAGAAAAAATCCATATGTTTGAATATGTTATAATTGAAAAAATAACTAATAAACCTTATTTTCTCTATTTGAACTTAATGCCTTCCAAATTTTATAAAACTAGCATTTTTCAATTTTTTTAATATTTAAATCAACTATTTTGTGCATCATTAAAGACAATTGCATCATAACTATGATTTTTTCAACATATATTTTCATCTGGATTCTATATGTAACACCCCGACCCCAGTTACCTAGAGTTGATGCATTATTACGTAACATTGGAAAGATATAAGGAAATCATGTCCCGAGAGACCGATCGGTTTAGTAGCCTTGGAAATACTAGATACATTAATAAGTTCAACATTAGAACTTGAAAATAAAAACAACAAAAAATTGTTTTATTAGATACATCCAAGACTCCTAAATTATTCCTGCAAGTCACTCATAACTAACTTCTTCACATCCTGGGAAAAATAAAACATAGAAAGGGTTGAGCTCAGATGATCAGTAAGGATAACAATATAGAGGAAACATTCACAAATAAGCATAAAAATTTAAGATAATGTATAACTAAAACAAAATCCTTTTAAACTTGAACTTCAGCATAATATGGAAAAAATGAAATGAAAAAACTTAATTTACTTATTCAGATGGATATTATACTAGTTGAACAATCACATGAAATATCAATAACCACTTTCATAATGATGGAATGCATAATGGTAGACTATCAAAACCACATACACAAGGTCCTGTGCCAAGAATACAAATAAAATTTTGTCAAGGCCTTGTTCTAGGACACTAGTTTGTCTCATGAGACCTACCGATGCATTGAGAAGCTATAGCGGGCTCTACCCGTCACTTATTAAGTCCAATGAATTCCTCATGTGAACAGGTTTAAACATAACATAAACATTCGTATTAAAACTAGCATACGAAATGTCTATACTTTCTCTATAAAACATGAATGGTATAAACATAACACATCCACAGTCAAACATATCACAAAACCTTCAATACAATATGGAAGTTTTGTATCATAATAAATCAACTTCATATAAGCTTAATATCCATCAAAAGATGTTGTCATAGATGAAATCAAAACTATTTTAGAGAAATAACCCTTTTTTAAATCATTTAAAAGTCACATAAATATAAAAGAAAACAATTAATTTGAAAATATTCTTATAAGGTTTTATGTTAAGCTTGAACGATTTTATAACAGCAGAAAATAGTCACATCCACCGTATATGTTAAAAAGACATTCTTACCTTAAGTTTGTTGAAAATGTTAAAAAGGACCTTGTTTGGAAAACGATAGAAACATTCCTTTCAATACATTTTATAAAAAGTCAAACAAAGGTATAAATGAATTTATCCCATAGTCTAGTAAATATTAAAAATGTTTTGGAATACATTTTTAAGAACATGGATGTAGATGATAAAGAGGTCCTAGTAGATAATTACTTATAATCAACCTCGGATAATGAATAGATTGTGAAATCAACATTTACTTTGTACATTTTACTTGGTCAAGGGTAGGTTAACCTATTGTATAATGGTGAAATAATTTTTATTGAATTATACTAGAATCATATATATTAATATGATATCATATATGATCTTTTACAATTGATTTCTTAATAATATCTTAGTATAATCATCGTTTCGTGTGTTAACTGATTCATTTTCCTTTATAATCTTTGTTATGTGTGCCATGTTTGTTATGGATGGGATGTATATTATTCATATCCAGAATTATATCAAGTCCTTAAAAATTATTTTTAATCATAAAATGAAAATTAGTCTTGAATGGATACGATGGGGAATGAATCTCATCGCTTTCGTGGAGACGGTAGTCTATACGTATGCACGAGCAACAATATCATTCTTTTGATATTAAAATAATATATAATTGGATGGTGTGTAATATATACACAATAATTATCATGTTAAATTTAATATTTACATGAATTACACATCATTATTATACCAATCCAAATAATAATGTATTGAATAACAATTACAGCATGACGTGGAGACGTTAAGCCATACGTACGCACATATGGTGACATGTCATTCAAAGGATGGATATAATACTGAATATGGTTGTACCATATTTATAATAACATTTAATTATAGAGAAGATACTAGAGATATTATTTTAGAATGGAAATAACAAAGAAATAATAAGTGGAAGAAGAAAGGAACATGAAAGAGGGTGGTGAAATCATTACCTCTTCTTCTGGTTCTTCCTTTCGATTTGATCAAAAGGTATCCTTAGGTTGGATTTATGATCAAAATAAAGCATCTAAGTTTAATTTAGGGATGTTTAGAGGATATTTGGCAGGGGTTGGCCGAACCAAAAGGCTTTTAAGGTATGAATTTGATAGAAGGGGGAGTGACCTTTTTTAAGAGGGGTGAGGTGTGCCTTAGGAAAAACATAAAATATCATTTTATAATAAATTATTATTCGGTTTATAATGGATCCAAAGTGACTTATTTAGAGGCTATGGTGGGGAAGGGTCTAAATAATTTCAACCAATAGATTATAGATAGGTTTTGGTAACTATATTAACCTTATCATTTATATTTAACTCTTAGTTGACTAGTTTAACATTTACCATGTCTCTTAGTATTTTTATATTATATGGTTAATAAACATACTATAACAAGCCAATCGAACCCCAAGTGGTTCATTATTAATATATATAACCTTATCTTAGTCATTTGGCCGAACCTTATATTTTTAGGAATAGAATACCAATTAATAATATAATATTTGTTTTAAAAACTCTTTTATGTCAATTTTGACACTATTTGGTATTTTGTTTTTTCTAATTTCATAACAGCATTATTAATTCGAAAAAAAATCATCTACCCAACCCTAATATTTCAAATTAACCTATAAAATTAGTTTAATTCATAAAAATTCTCCAATTACAAATATTTTTATATTTATAATATCAATTATTTTAATATTTCATTAATTAGATAATTACTGCATCACCAATTTGTTATAAATAAATTAAATTATATAAATTCTAAAAATTATAAATAAAATAAAATTATTTAGGAAATATTTTTAGCTTTCTAATGAATATTTATAATCAAATTTATTTTATGTGTAACCCTATATTAAAATTTTTTTAATTATTAAACATTGATTTTAACTCTTTTAACTCTTCTTTGAATTAAATAATAATAAATGTCCTAATCTAATCCAAGTGGACCAAAGAGGTTGATATTTTATTCCTAACGTTATTTTAGGTCGAATTATACTTATCCAATAGAATTAGGACTTGTTTTAGGGTAATAAAAATATCATTTTTACCCTTAATTACCCTATTTACTTTTATCAATGGTAAATAAAAGTAAAATGTTACTATTCACATAAAATTATTTTTATTATATTGAACCAAATTTTACTCCTTGATATAAATCGTGTCTCTCAGATTTTTTAAATTCCACTCACAGAAGCCATAAAATTATGTTTTATGTGAATTTGTAAATTCTCCTTGGAGATGGGTAAAAGACGGTGAAAAGTTCAATAAAATTTTTATATATCTAAAATTATTCTAAACTAACTCCAATGAATTAAATTCAACTTATATAGTTATTATGTATCTATTTTTACCTTTATTAGATTTGAATAAAATAAATAATTATTTAAATAAAAATTCTGTTTTAAACTATAACTCAGTGTTTTTTCACTATTCATCAAAAATTGAATGTTTTCAGAAAAATACCAAAAATTCACCCTAAGCTAATTTTGATATTCCGAATCCAAGAATAAAGTCCATTTTGATAGATAAAATTTATAAAATTTCTAAAAGTGGGTATTACTATTCATAACGTGTAGTTTGATTGGTTGTGGTGTGTGTTAGAACTCGAAGTTGTGTACAACACACGCTGCTGTATTATTCAAAGAGAAGCGTATCATGGAAGCTTGGGGTGTAACAATATATCATTTTTCAATAAATATTTTTTATAAATATATTTTTCAAAACTAAACTAAACTTGAAAAACGATATAGTGGAAATATTATTTTTTGAAGTGAATGATAAAATTCGGTTTGATGTCAATATATATAGATAAATTATTGATATAATACTATTTTTTTTTCACGAGAGTTAGTTATTTCTACGTAAAAATAATCTGTATTAGTTAGTGTGGTAAAATACTTTTATTAAAATTATTAGCAATAAATTACTAGTGCTATTTCAAAATTTATTAATTTAATATAAACTTTATATAATTTGTTATTGAGAATGATATTCTCAAATTTAAATATTTTATATGCTTTTCTTCAAAAATTTCTGTTACCTCTTTAATTTTATCTTCATTCAAAATTTATATTTTTTAGCATATTTAAATGATATTTAATATTATTGGATTTAATATCCAATTAATAATTTTTTATTATTGTTTCCTTTAATAGTTTTCCGAATCATTCTTCAATATTTTTGTTGGATTCTTCTCTCTAAATCAGTAGTTTAAGACATTAATCATCATATTTTTAGCATTTTTATACAATCTTCACATTCACTACACCTACTCTTCTAACATATTGGTAGATTTTAATATAGTATTTTACCACTAATATCAAATCCATACCCAATTATTAATTATTATTTTCATGGTGGGTGATATCTTCGAAAATAATTTTAAAATTTCCACAAATATATGAGATAATTTATTTACGGAAGTTATACATTATAACTTTTATAGCACCAATTGATTAGACATTTGAGTCCTTGGAATTGTGATCATCCCTAAAAAATCATATGAAGTACATTTTAATTTAGTATTTCTGGTTATCCATCATAAAATAATGCAAAACTACATGTTCTTATATTATGGTTTGATTTCATTATCGTGAATTCAACAACCAGATCATCATCATCCAAGAATGATTTTTTTTTGATGGAATTAAATTTTGGTTAAATTAATATTCCATGATATTTACTTTAGATGGATACATTCTCAACTTTTTATCATTTAGGAGACAGGTTTTCAAGAGGACTATTATGATAAACTATACATTAATTTATTTAATTAATAAGGAACTATTATTATCTCTTTTATTACATGATTTAATCTAGGATATCATTCCTTTTATTTGATTATATCACTCTAATTTCGCAAAATGAATATCATCCATAGTTACTTTGATAGTATATTCATTGGCCTCTTTAAATATTCACATCATATAACCTTTTTAGTTTTAAATTTATTTTTTTAACATCAAATAATATAATCCATTAGAGGTTTAATATCCTCTGATTACAATCCATACAATCACATGGAGATGTGTTCAATAGTTAGAGTTGTGGTGGATCTGTGTTGGTATAATTTTAATATCATTAAACTTTTATACCTTAATTACCTTTAAGATATTCAGTTATTTAAACTCTTTTTAATCTATCCCTTTGTTTATATATAGATAGAAAATTGGAATACTACACAAGAGAACAATAGGTTCTATAAATTTTGATCTGCATTTCTAGATTCCCATGTCCCTAGTGAAACATGGTTATAATAACACAAATGTATCATCCATCATATTAAAAAATGAATAGCATGCATGTTTATGTACTTAAAACAATTATATTTGTATTGAATCGGTATAAATTATGCACTAACATTCTAGTGAAGCCCTGGAACTAGCTTGGTTATTCCACAAAATATTATATTATATCATTCTGATCGTTATGAAGTAGATTTTTAATGGAACTTCATATCCATCCATTGATTATATGTGATATCCTTCCTCAATATCAGCAATCAAGTAGGATAACCCCTCTAATTAAAACATCTATGGTAGAATCATGTATGTTCGATTTCCGAAAACTTCATCCCAGATTTTATCCATAGTATGTTTTTCCATAAAATCTTTTCTATATTTCATCTTTATTAGGGAATTGGTAGAGTATTGGAAAATAGTATTCATCACATATTCATAAAATGAGATGAATCATTTAATTTCATCATTGGTTCCCCATTTCTATATCATTTATTCAACATTTTTTTAAAGACGTATTATTGGTCCATCTTTTCCCATCCTTAATTTGATATGTTGATATATGATAGAATAATTTTTAAATTTATAATATTTTTTCAATTAATTCCTTTCAATATAAATTCAAAACATATATTTATATAACTTGTTGTATCACTGAGTCCCCCCATAAATTCTATGATACCTGAAATCTCAAATTTTTTCTCCTTTTCATCAATGAAGACTTATAACTCTCATTCTATATATATCAAAATTCAAAACTGATTAAATATCCATATCTAAACTCACACATATTTAATTTTAAATCATCCTAAATAATCAACTTATTTACATATATTTATTTTAATAAAATTGTATTTTTACATTACACATAATCATGGGATATTAATCTTCATCCCTTTCATGCAGCATAGAAACTCTCATGATATTTGAAAACTCATTAACTCGTAAAGAATACATTATTTGTGGATTTTTTTAACTATTTTGTATCTATAATCATGACATATATCATAGATTCACAATATTCTATCTTCCAAAAACATCACAGAAAAATCAATTATAAATATATTAAAATTTTATTATTTTAGAAATATAATAGAAAACATAGGAAATATATTGTTTAATTAAAGGATAAATCATGAAGTTCATCCATTTTTTTATAAGGGTCAACTATATGTACATAGACTATTTATCATGAGTGAATCCGCTGCAAAAAAATATTCATATTAATCATATGTGCAAAATTTACATCTTATCACTTTTATGATGGTTATGCTAGAAAACCCCCTTGTATATAGTCACTTATCTAGTCATCATGTTCGATTGCCTTATGTTTATATAGCTAAAACTAATGCATACATATAATTTATATTTCCTTTATTTCTTCCCTTTGAACTCCTTTCAATACTCTCTTAATTTCCATGTTATGTATATGTAGATGAGAGATGACCTTTAAGAAGCTTAATAGTATTCCACATTACTATTACACAAATTTCATAGGACATTTATATATCCCTTCAATTTCATCATTATCATTGCATTGGTAAATGATTAAATTTACTCCTATCCTAGAAATCTAATGTATATTTAAATAGAACAAGATCTACATTTATATTGGTGACACATTACCCTTAAGTGGAGTCTTGGATGACTACTATACATTCATGAAAAAGTAAGAGCCTTTTAATTTACCCTTATGTATCACATATTAACCTTTATGAAAGAAATTAAACATCCATGTGACCATTAAAAAAAATGAATCAAAAAATTATTCAGTATATGTGGATGTCTCTTCCTAAGTCTTCAAATTTTTTATTGAACAGTAAATATATCTTCTGACAACAATAAAAAGAATTATCATCCTAATTTATCCTATAAATATTTAGAATAATATTTAAAATAATTAAAATATTAATCATCCAATATGTTTCATAGAATCAAGAAGAAGGTTTTTTCATGTTACAATATTCATGGGAACTTATCCTTTATTCAATACCATATTTCAAAATAAAAAATCCAATTTGGTAAAATTAATTTATTCTTTATAAATGAAAATTTTTTGGCCTTAACATTAGGTATTGGAAGGATATTAAATTCAACACCAAAAAATTCATCACCCAAAAATTCATCTGAGGCTCATGGTAAATCAAAATGTAAAAAATTATAATACATTTATTAAGACCTCAATCCTTCTTCTCATAATTCTTGGGAATTTCTTTATTCTTCTATGATATTATTCCGCATCACATACTAACATCTTTAAATAAAGTACATATTTAATGAACATTGATATGAAATAAAACCCCGATACAATGTGTGTCAAATAAATTATAATAAGTTGTTCTATGACAATCTCAATGTAGTACAGGGGGATTTAACAAAGATACTTACCCATTTTTAGATGGTTTTATATAGAGGTATTTCCAATTTACACTATGTTTCGAACCCCTAATTCTCGTTTGGGATTTTTGAAACCAATTTTATTATTTATTTTCTCATTATTTTCATTAATAATATGGATACCTTTAATCATATTCCTTCATTAATTATGATGTGGTTCACTTTTAAAAATACTTGGAATATTGTATTTTTCATAGGTCTTAAAACAAAGTTCATTTTTTTGTTTCAGAAATGTGGAAGTACCCCTATAAAATGCATTAAAATTTTTCTATTTTAAATATTAGATTCATCCAAATTGGATAAAAATTGTTTATGAATGTTCATTTAAATTTATAGTTTATTTTTTCCACGAATTTGATTTCTTGCTTTCCAAATTAGATAGAGTCCAGTTATATAAAAGGGATTAAACTTGGGTTTTTTGGAAAATTTTAAATGCGTGACAATTTCTTTTGTAAATATTTACCAATTAAAAAAAAAATTTCTACATTAAATTCAAAACAAAATTTAGGACATGTTTTATAATTTTTTTTATATTCATTTCTGAAATCCTACTAGGACTATTAAGCTCACATCGTATCGACACACACATGTGTGATTGGGTGTGAATATTTCGTTATTTAATATCGATGAACATGTTAAAAGTTCATTTAGGTTATTAATCAGACTATTGATGTATTTAGAAGATGTGGGAACTGATTTTTGATCACACATAGATATTAAGGTGCTGGATCAAGTTGTTTTTGTAACAACAAGTGTTTTATAAAAACAATTAATTCATTAAAATAAATATTAATAACTCTAAATTAGGTTGTTATATTGTTTAAATAAAACAAATGTGAATTGTAAATAAGTCATAAAACATATTAAATATACTATGAAAACTATATACATTCATAATGTTACATTAAAACATAATTACATGAAACTATGTAATACATACAATAGTATATTACATACCATGATAAAATACATCTCTTATAAGTGCATGTATTAAAAATGCCAAATAAACCTAAAAGAATAATATCATTACAACTAAAAAACCAATTGGTCTTATCCACCATCGACAGTATCATTTTTTAGAAATGAACCTACAATAAAAAACATTATGAAAGGTTAAGTCATCCAAGAAATATTAAATTAAAACTATATGAATGTGATGTTTTCAATTTGTGTTATAATAAATTGAATTTATTATAGTTTATGGAGGTAATATATTCATTATATTATTATTTTAATGTTGTTTAGAGGTTTTGGGTATAACACCAGTAAACTTATTACTAGTTTGGAATAACTTTTAAATAGTTAAAACACCTAAAGAATATTTTTATACTTCAAAATATATATTTTCATTATAATATTTTTAATTGAAATAAAATAAAATATTTTTTTGATAGACTCAAATAATACTAATTCATATGTGGAGATAACTTTTATTTAATGAAATGTTTCTAAATAATATGAATTTTTATTAATACTATTAATTTAAATAAATGATTTCAAATTAATGTACTGGTAAAAAAGAATGATTAGTAATGTAAATAATATAAAATTTATAAATAATTAAGTAACTATATTAAATAATGATTTAATAATTTATATTTTAACAAAAATTATTTATTAAAAACCATTGTATTTATTGTAAATTTTTATTTAATAGAATCAGTTTACTCATTTTATATATTAACTATAATGTGTTTTTATATATAAAAATGAATAATTATACATATATTTATTATAAAATTAGTATAAATTAAAAATATCACATTTAATCATAAAAAATATATAGTTTGTCAAAGAATTATGTTCTTCATGTAAAGTATCTTCATCTTAATAATTTTAATTAATCGGTACTGAAAAATAATATTAATTATATTTATTGAAAATATGCACAATAAAATAAATTTTCATTCTTATATGTCTAGTAAATTTAATATTATAAAAATAAATTCATCTTATGCTTAAAAATTTGTTTTCCTAATAATTGTTTTTATGTGTTATGTGTTTTCATATTAAAATAAATTATTATCCCTTTTATAAATTAAAACAACTAAAATGCATTTCATATTTAAAATCATAATATTAATTTTTTAAATAATTATCATTTCATTTTTATGCATAAAAATAACATTTCGTGGTTAAATTTTGTTACCATAGAAAAGTTAAAATGGTTATTTTAAAATAATTTCTTTTTATATATTTATTGTATTTGTTTTAAATTAATTTAATTAATAAATTTTATATGATGAAAATATTATAAGGTAGAAATTTATAAAATATATATACTAAATTTTATTTATATAGTAATTTATAATTAATAAAAATAATAAAACATATTCATTAAAAATTTAATTTTCTCTAAAAAATAATTTTTTCTATATGGCTATATTTTAATTTAAAAGATACATTTATAATATATTAAGAATAAATTAAATTAATTGGGATAAAAGTTTTATTCATCATGTGTAAATATTTTGTAATGGCTCATCATATACTTCTAGTAAAAAATAATTATAAGGAAATGTAATTAAAGAATATGAAAAGGGGTAAATTTATGTAAATTATTGTGGATAATGTTTTGTTCAATTAGCATGAAATGTTAAAGTTATAGATAAAATTATATTATATTTGTACCATTTTTACAATTATTACCAAAATATACACACACAACTCACTAAACAAGAATTTTATTCCATCTTTAACAATTACCTAACTTATGTTTTTAAAGAAATGTATCTGAATTTCAAATATAAAATTACCTCTTATCCACAATCTAAAAACCACTATTATCATTACAATACCTCATGAATCCAATACCATTTTCATATTATATACCAATCTTCAATGATTAGTGGAATCTGGTCACAAGAAGAAGGGTTCAACCCTTCATTCCAAAGGAATTCATTAAGAGATGGATCGATTTCACCCATGTAATGGTTTCATTTTCATTAATTTTATTTTTAATTGTCACCTCCACACTTCATAAACCTCATTAATCACGCCAATAATGTATTATTAAATTCAATATTATTCTATGAAAATGATATTATTATAATATAACTCATCATTCTTTAACATTAAATTTTAATATTGTATTCTCATTTAGGTTGGTTATACCACGTAAATAAATTGTTATATATTCCATATATCACAGATTATTAATAAATATTAAATTATATTTATATAATTTAATAAGGATTAATTTAACAATTTTATTCAATAAAAATAAATATATTTAATTAAAAATTAATATCCCACAAATTATTTGTTTAGAATTATTGAAACAAACACTCTCTGGACTTTATATTAGAGAACTATACATTAATCTCTTATAGAATAAACAATGAATGTCAAAAATAATTATGATTAATCAATTCTACTATATTATATATTTTTTAGATGAAAAACTCAAGAACATATATTGATGAGACAAAGTAATATACTAAAAACCCATAAGGGTGAATTGAAACTACTAATATTCATTGACCAATATTAACAATAATATGTAATAATTACATAATAAATGAATATAATAGATTAGTTTAAAATGTAATATACAAGAATATGGTTTTAAAATAGATGATTAATTAAAAATAGTTTATCAAACTGAAGATCATAACATGTCCTATTATGACAGAATCTAGTGAAATGGTTTTTCGACCCAATTTACATCATTAAGAATATGTTTTTATATTCTGAAATTTATTTATTATAATGAATTTTGGAACCTAACACCACCAAATTTTTCATTTTATTCCAAAACTCTATTTTATATCTCATATATATTGGGGGCATATTTTAGGCCATGTTCGAGATTAGTTCGTTTATAGGTGTTGGGGCAAATTAAACCATTTCATTATTTTTTTAACATTGAACTACACCATTTAATGGGTTAAAAACTTTTTTAATATTAAATCAGGGATTACACTCATATCAATAAAAATTACATTTCAAATATATTTTATATGGATGTTTTATTTATTTACCTGGGATTTAAATCATGGTTTCAAAATAGGAAAGTATTTACTTTTACAAAAAAATCTCTTATAATTTTTGAAAATGGTTAATGGATAATACTTGTTTTGGTTATGTGTTACTTATAGTAAACATTATTCAAAAAAATTGGAACTAGTATTTATGAAATTATTTATAAAATTATTTTCATATATACTTTGCTGAAATCCATTTGGGCCTATTTGTCTCGCCCATGCATACACAAATGTTTTTTGTATGATTCTCTATTATTTTTTATAGGTTTGAAGTATTTAATGTTAATTTTTTTGGTCTCTAGTACTTTTATAGAAATTATGGATGTGATGAGTGGAAATGGGTTGCATGAATGTGGTGGATCAGGTTGTTTATTTTTTTGGTCTATTTATGTGTTTTCCAATTAATTTATCCAAAAAAAATTACATTTTAATTTTCATTTTTAATAATTATGATACATTTATATATATTCATATTTATTTATATTAGTTCTTGTTATATATATAGTTGATGTGGTATATGTGGATGTTTCATTGTTTGGGTTTTTCATTTTTTTCACATTCATTGCCTTGATTGTTCAATTTGTTTTAATTTTTTATTTCACCGATATATGCATCTAATGTATTGAATTATATTTTTAAAATCGTGGTTGGGTCGTAAATGTAGAGACCCAAGGTTTATGTACATGGAAATTACCTTACTTTTTCTGAATACTTAATACATAACAAAAAATGACACCTAAGGACCATAATAGTTTAGTGTCATTGGGAACTCAGAACATAGTCTTCTAATCATGGTGAAAGATCTTCAAATCTCCCATAATGATCTTCCCCTTTTGTTTTCATACCTAAAAACATTCTTTATATCATGGGGAAAATAAAACATATAAAGGGTGATATCAAATTCCCAGTAAGGATATGCATGGAGAAAATAAGAAAACTATTTACATTTGAATTTAAAAACATGAACATAATGTTTAAAAATCAAAATATTGAGCAATGACATAAAACATGGCAGTATGTAAGGAATAGATCATAATGTATCATCAATCATGAAAAATCAACATGTGAATAAAACATGTAATTTTGGAAACCATTAAGCACATTTTAGTATTTCCATAGCAGCCAAGGCATGGTATCCAAGACCATCATATTGGACAAAGTCCATTACTGAACCGGTTTTACTTGTCGTTCAAGCCATGTATCACGAAACCAGATTCACATGTAATTCCAGCCATGTCTATCTCATGAGATATAAATCATTACCCAATGTATTTGATGGAGATATAGGTCCCACCCATCTCATAATGAAATAATTCTTTATTTGTTCCACAAAATAAACATAAATCATTCATCACAACCCAAAGAATAAAATGGGTTTCATAAACATCATCCCATCATAACATAATCCATATAAAACAAATTGATATCATTTCATCATAAGAAAAACCAAAAAATGTAAATAATAGAGACATTATACTTTAAATCATAACCATATTAAACAATGTCATTTTAGATGGAAAATAGTTTTGATAAAACACTTGAAATGAATTCTTGAGGAAAATATCATTTTTTTCTTCAAAATAATTTTCTTTTCACAAACTGTCATGCAATTTTAAAAGAAAATGATTTTTTTTTGAAAATAATCATGAAATATTGTATAGGAATCATTATTAAAATAAGGCATTATGAAACCATAAAAATCTGTTCACGCCGTATACGTTAAAAAAACATTCTCTTCGTACTTTTGCCGAAAAAGTCAAAAAGTTCCTCGTATGATTAACAAAAGAAAGATTCCTTCCATAACACAATGTAAAAGTCAAATTGGGGAAAACATGACTTTAAAAATACATGGAATAATATTAAAAAATTTAGGAAAAACATTTTTATGGACATGGATGAAAAATATGACCCCATTAAATACTTACGTATAAGCAATCTCAGTTAAAAATAATATTTGAAAAATTTTCCATTACCTTATGTCCAATTTCTTCTGTATGTGTCATAGACTCCTGTATAGTGGGATAGAACATAATATTAACTTGTAACATAAATATAATAATATTTATGATATCATATATGACTCACTTATGACTTTATATTACCCGTTCTTTTGTAAATTCCACATTAAAGTAGCGTTTTGGGTAAAATCGTTTCATTTATCATGCGTGTTTCGACTTGTTGTTCTTTATATTATTACTTATATCCTGATTTAATTAATTCCAGAATGTAAAAAATTATTTATATATAATATATATTCTTCATATAAATATTTATGATAGATCGATAAATGGAATGAAATACACCGTTCCTGGACGCGGTAGGCCGTACGAACGCATGAATGTTGTTTTCGTTTCTTTATTGTATTGAATGGAAATAAGTAAATGAAACATATATGTAAATAAATACTGTATAATTTTTAGGTAATATTTTTCAATATTATTTATTATATATACTTTATTATCAGACTTGAATGGTTAATTATAGAAAATGAATCTCATCACGTTCGTGGAGACGGTAGTCCATACGTACGCACGAGCGACAATATCATTCTTTTGATATTAAAATAGTATATAATTGGATGTTATATAATATATAAATAATCATAATAATGTTATATATATTATTTATATCATTTATAGTCATTATTATACACATCCAAATGATGAAATGTTTGAATAAAAAACAACACCACGACTTGGAGACAGTAAGACATGCGTACGCACATGTGGTTAATTTTTCATTCATAGGTTAGATAAAATAACTAATATGGTTATAATATTTTTAAAATATCATCATAGTATATAGACTATGTTGGAGTTATTATTTTAGAATGGAAACAACAAAATAAGGATTAAGTGGAAGAAGAAAGGAACTTGAAATAGGTGGTGAGATATATACCTCTTCTTCAGGTTATTTCATTTGATTTGATCAAAATAGCTCCATAGGTTGGCTTTATGACTTAAGAAAGGACTCTTGGATGATGGAAGTACATTTTAGAGCTTATTTGGGCAGGGTTTTGATGAGACAAATGGCTTTGAAGGTGTGAATTAGAGAGAAGGGGGGTGCCCTTTTATAAGTGGGGTGAGGGGAACCTTAGGAAAAAACTAAAAATATTATTTTATCAAAAATTCATATTCGGTTTATAATGGATCAAAATTGACTTATTTAGAGTCTAGGATGGGGATGGGTTGAAATACTCTCAAGAAATTGGTTTTAGACACGTTTAGGTAACCATTTTAAGCTTATCATTTAGATTTAACTCTAAGTTAAATAATTTAACTTTTACCGTGTCTTCATGTATTCTTACACTATATGGTTAATAAACATACTATAAGCTATCAATAGAACCCCAATTGGTTCATTAATTTCATCTATATTATTATATAAGCCTTTTTTCCGAACATTATATTTTTAGAACCTTTAAATCAATTATTAATATAATATATATTTTTTAAAACTCTTTTATTTCAATTTTGATACTATTTGGTGTTTTGTTTTTTATAAATTCATAACATCATTATTACTTCAAAAAAAATTCTTCTAACCAACCATAATATGTTATATTAACCTATAAAATTATTTTAATTCATAAAAAGTCTCAAATGACATTTATTTGGGTATTTATAATATCAATTATGTTAATATTTCATTAATATGGTAATTACTGCATCATTATTGTGTCATAAATAAATTAAACTATTTAATGTCTAAAAAATATAAATAAAATACTATTATGTATTAATTATTTCTATATTTTTAATGAATATTTATAGTAGAATTTATCTTATGTATAACACTATATTAAAAATGTTTTAATTTTTAAACTTTGATTTTATACTCTTTTAAATCTTCTTTGAATTAAATAATAATTAATGTCCTAATTTAATCCAAGTGGACCTAAAAGGTAATACATTATTCCAAAGTTTGTTTTTGGTCGAATTACACTTATACAATCGAATTAGTACATGTGTTACAGTAATAATAATATCATTTTTACTCTTAATTACCCAATTTAATTTTAACTGTGGTAAATAAAAGTTAAAAGTTACAATTCACCAAAAATTATTTTCATCTCATTGAACCACTTTTTACATACAGATATCAATCATGTCTCTCGGATTTCATAATTTAAACTCACAAAAGAAGTAAAATTAAGTTCTATGTAAATTTTCAAATGCTCATAAGAGGTGGGTAAAAGACGGTAACAAGTTAAATAAAATATTTATATATCTAAAATTATTATATAATGTATCCAATGAATAACATTGAACTTATATAGGTATTATGTATATATATTAACCTAAAATAATTTTAAATAAAATTAATAATATTTTAAATAAATAGTTGGTTTTAACCAATAACTCAGTGTTTTCACTATTCATAGAAAATTGAATGTTTTCAGAAAAATACCAAAAATTCACCCCATGCTAATTTCGATATTCCAAATCCAAAAATGAAGTCCATTTTGAAAGTTAAAATTAATAAAATATCAAAAATATTGTATTAATATTTATAACAGCTAGTTTATATAATATTTTAACAATATATCATTGTTTAGTGAAACTCAGTATTTCACACAACGCAAGCTATCAAGGAAGGTTTATCTTGCATGTAATGCAAGACAAGAATAGTTTTTCATATAATAAAAGATAATACAGTGTTTTTTATAGTGCAATATAATCTTGGTGTAGCGTACAACAGAAGACAATAAATAAATTAAAATTATTTCTCATAAAATCTTGGGGTGTTACATTTTACCCCCCCTTAAAATGAATTTCGCCCTCGAAATTCTTTGGGGTTATAAATGGTTTACTACTTAAAAGTTTCATTCATAGAAACCCACATATAAAACTTAATTTTAAAAACTAATATATGAAACTTAATGGTAACCCAAATTAACTCATCAATGGGTTTCTACATAGAAGAACATAGGTGAAAATATGGATAGAGAAGAGAAATCTGACCATCAAGTTCTAATGGAGAGTGGTAGAGAACATGGCTATCAAAAAGGCAACAATCACAAATCCATAAATTTGTGATGATCTAAGGTATCATCTAGGACAACTTTTTTGGTTTTCACGATCATTTCCCTAATGTTGAAAAAATTGGAATTAGAAGAAATACTTAATTTATTTTGGTACAATCTCACAATTGGTCATTCCTAGAAAAATTTCCACTTAATCTATTAATGAAATGAAGTTTAATTTTTCATTCGTGAAGTGTTAGAAGATCATGCAATATATTGATAGGTCATTCCATCTGTCGCAAACAAATGGTTAGCAAAAGTTAATAAATATACATAATTTCATCTATGGTGATATTAATCGAATATGGTTCCTAAAATGGACTTATATTTCATCTATCATAACACTTAATAAAATAAAACTAATTTCTACTAACCAGGGACATATTATAGGCCATTGGTAGGTGATAATGGCATGTCACACTTCGGTTGTGGGTTCGATTCCCCCAACCTTGTCTAACGCGACGGGTTGTCGTCCATCCTGCAGGTTGTCCTTTTTCTAAAACTTCACCATTATAACATTCCAGAAATAATATAAAAAATGGTTCTACACATAAACAATACTATATGGTGTCTAACCCAATTAATTCTAATCTTTAGGCTTATCCAAAATACTTTTGTCCAATTTCATAGTATAAAGAAAAAAACTACTAGAATGTTCAAGCATGACAATACCATCATTTATCCCCCATATATCATAAGATATAAATTTTTGGTCACATTCCAAAAATGTGAATACCTTAATCATGTATTCTTCTAAAAAATGAATACCCGTTAAACCTTAGTGAATACATGAATGCTATCATAAGTTAAATCCTTCCACATACCAAATTCCCAAAAATTTTATATACTCAAACCATGATATCACTTTGTCCTTATATCATTCATGAGCTCATTAACACTATCAAAAATTTCATTATCTCTTTTTGCCTTCATTATGAACATATCATCTTCTTTCCAAAAATATTTCAATCACTTTCCATGGTTACAAATACCATATAATTATTGAAAACCACAACAAACCAATACATAGATATTCCAATATTCCACGATACTGAAAATGAGATTACACAACACTATTTTGTAATCCCATTAAATAAACACGTAATCATTCCACCACTTCATTTTCATATTCAACATCACCAATAGTGATTTCATGTGACTTCCCTTTGTCATTTCTCTTGAGAGGTCGTTGATGTTGATCATCATTAACCCTTGGATTAGGGCATTGGTTAGCATAATGCCACATTTCCTTGCCCTTGAAGCATTAAAGTGTTGGTGGTGTGTTCTCTATAGTCTTTTCACTATTCACATCATTAGCTTCCTTTTTCCCATTACCTCGGAAATCATCTCATTGATTACCTTCTTTTCCACATATAAAACAATTTCTAGTCCATTTAAGACAATCTCCACAATTCATTTTTCCACAATTTGAGAACGATGAAACATTCATATTATTTTCACCATTGTTTTGAGATTTTTCCTTAAACTCCATCCTTTGTTTCATGTCAAAACCATGATATGGATGCGTAACACCAATTTCCAATTCTACCTTGATAGCAAAATACACCATTTCTTCATAGCTATTGAGGTCTCTTATAGCTAATTCCCTTAGAAGACTTGGTTTTAATCCACTGAAGAATCGATCAACTTTACTTTTATGTTGGATGATAAAGCCAGATGCATACCTTTCAAGATTTGTAATGTTCACCTCATATATACCAACAGATTCATAACTGTTTTTCTTAAGCTCATGGAACTCCTTTTCCATCATTATTCAAAGAATACGAGGGAAGTACTTATTGAAAAACAAGTTCTTGAACTCACACCATTCCATTGATTTAATTTCATCTTGGGGCCTTTTATTCTTAATTAGAGTCCACCACTAGTCTGCTTCACATTCTAAATGGTAAACTACTAAAATGACTTTTTCATGCTCTAAATAGAGAATAATGGAAAATATCTTTCCAATGGTTCTGATTCATTGTTCGGAAACAAGTGGATAAGAAGACCCACTAAAAGAAGGGGGTGTTGCCTCATGAAGGACTGAATAGAATATTATTCCCTTCTCTTCTCATTTGGATGTCCAGAATGATTCATAGCTTGTGTATGTATAGAAATACGATTTTTCACTCCATCTCCCATAACATTGGTTTTTTTAGGAGGACAATCATTTCATCTTCCTTTACATTGGTCAAAATGGTTCCTTCGGGTTCCGGCCATCATATAAAACCTAAAAAGAATAGTCTGAGATGTAAAAAATTCTTATTAGGAAAACAAGATAATCAAGGGGAGTACATTAAATATCTATCATCATAGGTTAAATTTTAAGATCGTTACTATAATTCTAGGACTATATCTTATACTTATACATAACCCTATAGACATTCCTATACTTACTATAGAAATATCTCTAGGGACTTAACTAATGGTTTTGAATCCTAGTTTCCAAAGGTTAACTAAACCTTTCCTCTAATACCAACTGTAGAGACCCAAACTTGGCGTACATGGACATCACATTACTTTTTCGGAAGACTTAATACATAACATGAAATGAATCCTAAGGACTATAATAGTGTAGTGTCTTTGGATACTTAGAGCATAATCTTCTAATCATGGTGAAATATCTTCAACATCTCACATAAAGATCTTCCCCTTTTGTTCTCTTACCAAAAACGATTATTTAAATCCAGCGGAAAATAATACATATAAAGGGTGAGCTCAAATTCTTAGTAAGGATAATCCTGTAGAAAATAAAACAAACCATATACATTTGAATTTAAAAACATGAACATACTATTTAAACATCAAAATCTTGAGAAATGACATAAAACATGGAAGTATTTAAGGAATAGATCATAATGGAACATCAATCATGATAAGTTAACATGGGAATTAAACATGTAATTTTGGAAACCATTAAGCATATGTTATGATTTCAATAGTATCCAAGGCATTGCTACCAAGACCATCATAGTGGACAAAGTCCATTACTGAACTGGGTTTACATGTTGTTCCAGCCTTGTATTACTGAACCAGATGCACGTTCCATTCTGAACAAGTCTATCTCATGAGATATAAATCTCTACCCAATGAATTAGAGGGAGATATAGGTCCCACCCATCTCATAATTAAATCATTCTTATATGTTCCACAAAATAAACATAAATAATTCATCACAACACAAAGAATAAAATGGGTTTCATAAGCATCATCCCATCATAACATAATCCATATAAAACAAATCGATACCACTTCATCGTAATAAAAATAAAACTATATAAATAATACAGACCTTATAATTGAAAAAATAAACATATTAAACACTTTCATTTTATATGGAAAATAGTTTGGAAAAAACACATGAAATGAATTATTGAAGAAAATATCCATTCTTCTTCAAAATTATTTTCTTTTCACAAAATGTCATGCAATTTTAAAAGAAATGAATTTTTTGAAAATAATAATGAAATATTTTAGAGGAATATTCATGAAAATAAGGAATTATAAAATCATATAAATTCATTCACACCATAAAAGTTTAAAAAACATTCTCTTCGTACTTTTGTCGAAAAAGTCAAAAAGTTCCTCATATGGTACTCAAAAGAATGATTCCTTCCGTAACACAATGTAAAAGTCAAAGAGGGGTAAACATGGATCTAAAAATATAAGGAATAAAGTTAAAAAATTTATGAAAAACATTTTTATGGACATGGATGAAAAATATAACACCAGTAAATACTTACTTATATGCAATCTCGGATAAAAATGAGATCTGCAATATTACCCCTTAACCTATGTCCAATTTCTTTCGTATGTGTCCGAGACTTCGGTATAGTGGGATTAAAGATATTATTAACTTTTATGATAAACAAAATAATATTTATGATATCATATATGATTCATTTATGACATTATATTAATTTTTCTTTTGTAAATTCCATGTTAAAGTAGTGTTTTGGGTAAAATCATTTCATTTATCGTACGTGTTTTGACTTGTTGTTCTTGATATTATTACTTATATCCTAATTTAATTAATTAAAGAATATCGAACATGATTTATATATAATATATATTCATCATATAAATATTTATGATAGATCGGTAAATGGAATGAAATACATCATTCATGGAGGTAGTAGGTCGTACGTTTGCATGAACGCCGATTTCCTTTCCTTTTTGATTCGAATGGAATTAAGTAAATGAAACATATATGTATAAAAATCCAGTATAATTATTTTTTAATATCGTTCATTATTATTTATTATATATACTTTATTATCATACTTAAATGGTTAATTATGGAAAATGAATCTCATCGCGTTTGTGGAGACGGTAATCCATACGTACGCACGAGGGACAATATCATTCTTTTGATATTAAAATTGTATATAATTGGATGTTATATAATATATAAGGAATCATAATAATGCTATATTTATTATTTATATCATTTATACTCATTAGTATACCCATCCAAATGATGAAATGTTTGAATAAAGAACTACACCACGACGTGGAGATGGTTTGCCGTACGTACGCACGTGTGGTGACTTTAATTCATAGGATAGATAAAATAACTAATATGGTTGTACTATTTTTATAATTTCATCACAGAATATATAATATACTGAAGTTATTATTTTAGAATGGAAACAACAAAGAAGGAGGAAGTGGAAGAAGAAAGGAACATGAAATATGTGGTGAGATATTTACCTCTTCTTTGGGTTCTTCCTTTTGATTTGATCAAAAGGTCTCTATAGTTTGGCTTTATGACATAAAAAAGGACTATAGTATGAAGGAAGGACATTTTAGAGGGTATTTGGGTAGTTTTTGTCCAATCCAAATGGCTTTTATGGAGTGAATTAGAGAGAAGGGGGATTGCCCTTTTATAAGAGGGGTGAGGGGCACCTTAGGAAAAACATCAAATATTATTTCATAATATAATTATATTCGGTTTATAATGGATAAAAAGTGACTTATTTCGAGGCCATGGTGGGTATGGGTCTAAATAATCTCAAAAAATATGTTTTATACATTTTTAGGTTACCATTTTAACATTAAAATTTAGATTTAACCCTGAGTTAAATAATTTAACTTTTACCGTGTCTTCTTGTATTCTTACACTATATGGTTAATAAAATTACTATAAACTACAAACTCAACCCTAATTGGTTACATTATGTCATATATATTATTATATAAGTCTTTTGGTAGAACCTTATATTTCTAGTACCATTATATCAATTACTAATATAAAATTTTCTTTCAAAACTCTTTTATTTCAATTTTGTCACTATTTGGTATTTTGTTTTTTATAAATTTATAACAGCATTATTACTTCGAAAAAAATTCATCTAACAAACCTTAATATGTTATATTAACCTATATAATTATTTTAATTCATAAAAAGTCTCAAATAAGATTTATTTGCGTATTTATAATATCAATTATGTTAATACTTCATTATAATGGTAATTACTACATCATCGTTGTGTCAAAAAAAATTAAACTATTTAATGGATAAAAAATATAAATAAAATAATATTATGTGTGAAATATTATTATATTTCTATTTAATATTTATAGTTTAATTTATCTTATGTATATCCCTATATTAAAAATGTTTTATTTATAAAACTTGAATTTTTAACTCTTTTAACTGTTCTTTGAATTAAATAATAATAAATGTCCTAATCTAATTAAATTGGATCTAAAAGGAAATATTTTATTCCTAAGGATTTTCCTGGTCGAATTATTATTATCCAATATAATTAGGACATGATTTAGGGTAACAATAATATCATTTTACCCTTTATTCCCCTATTTTCTTTTAATCGTGGTAAATAAAAGTTAAAAGTTACAATTCACCAAAAATTATTATCATCTCATTGAACCAATTTTTACATTCTGATATCAATTGTGTCTCTTGGATTTCTAAAATTCAACTGACAGAAGGTGGGCAAAAGACGTTAAAAGACGTTAAAAAGACGTTAAAATTATTATCATCTCATAAAATAATATTTTATGTTAATTTTCAAATTCTCTTAGGAGGTGGGTAAAAGACGTTAAAAAGTTCAATAAAATTTATATATATATACAATTATTATAAAATGTCTCCAATGAATTACATTGAACATATATAGGTATTATTTATCTATTTTAACAGAAAATAAATTTAAAGAAAATAAATTATTATTTAAATAAAAAGTCGGTTTTAACCAATAACTTAGTTTTTTCACTATTCATCAGAAATTGAAAGTTTTCAGAAAAATACCAAAAATTCACCTTAGGCTAATTTTGATATTCCAAATCCAAAAATGAAGTCCATTTTGAAAGATAAAATTTATAAAATTTTAAAAAATGGGTATTAATTTTTATAAAGACTAGTTTATATAATATTTTAATAACATATTGTTTTTTAGTGAAACTCGGTATTGTGTACAACGCATGCTATCAAGGAAGGTTGCTATTGCATGTAACGCAAGCGAAGAGTAGTGTTGTGTATACTAAATGCTAAAACGGTGTTTCTTATAGTGCAATATAATCTTGGTGTAGCGTACAATAGAAGACATCAATGAAATTAATAATATTTCTCATAAAATCTTGGGGTGTTACATTCTACCCCCCCCCCCTTAAAATTAATTTCACCCTCGAAATATGTTGGGGTTATAAATGGTTTACTACTTGAAAGATTCATTCATAGAAACCCACATCATAAAAAGGAATTCTAAAACATAATTTAAAAAACTAATGTATGAAACGTAATGGTTAACCAAATTAACTCATCACTGGGTTTCCACATAGAAGAACATAGGTGACAATATGGAAATCGAAGGGAAATCTAACCATCAGTTTCAGATGGAGAGTGGTAGAGAACATGGCTATGAAAAAGAAAACAATCACAAAGCCATAAATTTGTGATGATCTAAGGTACCATCTAGGACAACATTTTTGGTTTCCAATATCATTTCCCTAAAGTTGAAAAATTGGAATTAGAATAAATACATAATTTATTTTGGTACAATCACATGCTTGGTCATTCCATGAAAAATATCCACTTCATATCTTAATGAAATGAAGTTGAATTTTTCATTCTTGAAGTTTTAGAAGGCCATGCAAAAGATTGATTGGTCATTCCATCTGTCTCAAACAAAAGGTTAGAAAAAGTTATTAAATATACATAAGTCCATCAATGGTGATATTAATCGTATATGGTTCCTAAAATAGACTTATACTTCATCTATAATACAACTTAAAAAAATAAAACTAATTTATACTAACCAGGATCATCCTATAGGCCAGTGGTAGGCGATAAAGGCCTGTCACACTTTGGTTGTGGGTTCAAATCCCGTAACCTTGTCTCACGCGATGGGTTGTCGTCCATCCTGCAGGTTGTCGCTTTTCTAAAACTTCGCAATTATAAAATTCTAAAAATAATATGAAAAAATCGTTATAGACTTAAAAAATACTATATGATGTCTAACCTAATTCATTCCAATCTTTAGGCTTATCTAAAATACTTCTATCTAATCTCATAGTACAATGAAAACAATTACTAGAAAGTTCATGCATGTCAATACCATTATTAATCCCACATATATCATACGATATAAATTTTTGGTCACATTATAAACATGTGAATACCTTAATCATGTGTTCTCTTGAAAAATGGATATGCATTGAACCTTATTGAAAACATGAATGCTGTCAAAAGTTAAATATTTCCACATACCAAATTCCAATAATTTCTATATTCTTGAACCATGATATCACTTTGTCCTTATATCATTCATGAGCTCATTAATACTATCAAACATTTCATTGTCTCTTTATCACTTCATTATGTGCATATCATCTACTTTCCAAAAATATTTCAATCACTTTTCATGGTTACTGGTACCAGATAATAATTGAAAACCACAACGAACCAATACATAGATATTCCAATATTCCACGATACTAAAAATGAGATTCCACAACACTATTTTGGAATCCCGTTACATAAACACTTAATCATTCCACCACATCATGGTCATATTCAACATCTCTAATAGAGATTTCATGTGACTTCCCATTTACCTTTTCCTTGATTTTTTGTTGATGTTGATCATCATTAACCCTTGGACTAGGGCATTGGTTAGCATAATGTCGCCTTTCCTTGCACTTGAAGCATTGAAGTGTTGGTGGTGCATCTCTGTAGTCTTTTCTCTATACACATCATTAGATTCCTTTTTACCATTACATCGGAACTCAGCTGATCGATGGCCTTATTTTCCACACTTAAAACATTTTCTAGTCCCTTTAAGACAATATCCACCATGATTCATTCCACACTTTGAGAACGATGAAACATTCATATTCTTTTCACCAATGTTTTGTTACTTTTCCTTGAACTCCATCATTAATTTCTTGTCAAAACCATGAGATGGATGTGTAACACCAATTTACAGTTCTACCTTGATAACACAATGCACAATTTCTTCATAGATATTGAGGTCTCTTATAGCTAATTCCCTTTGAAGACTTGGTTTTATGCCACTAAAGAATTGATAAAATTTACTTTCAGGTTGGATGCTAATGCCAGATGCATACCTTTCAAGCCTTGTAAAATTCACCTCGTATATACCAAAAGATTCATCATCATTTTTCATAAGCTCAAATAACTCCTTTTCCATCATTGTTCAAAGAATACGAGGGAAGTACTTTTTGAAAAACAAGTTCTTGAACTCATCTCATTCCATGGATTCAATTTCATCTTGGGGCCTTGTATTCTTAATTAGAGTCAACCACTGGTCTGCTTCACCTTCTAAACGGTAAATAGCTAAATTGAATTTTTCATGCTCTGAACATCAAAGTATGGAAAATATCTTTTCAATGGTACCGATCCACTGTTCGACAACTAGTGGATCAGAAGACCCGCTGAAAGAAGGTGGACGTTCCCTCATGAAAGACTCAATAGAATATGGTTCCATTCTCTGCTCATTTGGAAGACTAAATTGATTCATAGATTTTTAAGTATAGAAAAAATATTTTTCACTCCATATCCCATAACATTTGTTTTTTCAGGAGGAAAATCATTGCATCATCCATTACATTGATCAACACGGTTCTTTTGGGTTCCATCCATCATCAAAAACACAAAAAGAATAGTGTGAGAGGCAAAAAATTCATACTTGGAAAACAACATAATCAAAGGGAGTACTTTAAATCTATAACATCTTAGGTTTAATTCCAATATTATTACTATAATTCTAGGTCTATAACCTATACTTATACATAACCTTAGATACATCCCTATACATACCTTAGAAATATCTCTAGGGATTTCACTAGATTTTTCGCATCCTATTTTCAAATGGTTAAGTAAAACTTTCCTATGGTACCAACTGTAGTGGCCCAAACTTGACGTAAATGGAAATTACATTAATTATGTGGAATACTTAATACATAACAAAAAATTGCACCCAAGTATTATAATAGTTTAGTGTCTTTGGAAACTCGGAATATAATCTTCTAATCATGGTGAAAGATCTTCAACATCTCCCATAATGATCTTCCCCTTTTCTTTTCTTACCTAAAACCTTTCGTTAAATACTAGGGAAAATAAAACATATAATGGGTGAGCTCAAATGCTCAGTAAGGGTAATAATAACTAAAATAAAACAAACCATATACATTTGAATTTAAAAACATGAACATAATGTTTAAACAACAAAATCTTGAGTAATGACATAAAACATGGTTGTATGTAAGGAATAGAGCATAATGGAACATAAATCGTGATAAATTAGCATGGGAATAAAAAATGTAATTGTTGAAACCATTAATAACATGTTATGATTTCCATAGTAGACAATTCATTGCTTCCAATACCATCATAGTGGACAAAGTCCATTACTGAACCAGGTTTACTTGCCATTCCATCCCTATATTACTGAACCAAATTCACTTTCCATTCCAACCATGTTTATCTCATGAGATATAAATCATTACCCAATTCATTAGAGGGTGATATATGTCCCACACATCTCATAAGAAAATCAGTTTTATGTGTGCCAAAAAATAAACATAAACCATTCATTACTTCCCAAAGAATAAAATGGGTTTCATAAACATCATCCCATCATAACATAATCCATTTAAAACAAATGGATATCATTTCATCACAAGAAAATTTACACTATGTAAAATATAGAGAAATTATACATGAACACATAAACATATTAAATACTTTCATTTTAGATGGAAAATATTTTTGATAAAACACATGAAATGAATTCTTGAAGAAAATATTCATTCTTCTTCAAAATCATTTTATTTTCAAAAAATGTCATGAAATTTGAAAAGAAAAGTATTTTGTTGAAAATAATAATGAAATTTTGTAGAGGAAAATTTATTAAAATAAGTCATTATGAAACCATTAAAATCCGTTCATGCCTTATAAGTTAAAAAACATTCTCCTCATAATTTTCTCGGAGAAGTCAAAAAGTTCCTCGTATGGTAAACAAAAAAATGATTCTTTCCCTAACACAATGTAAAAGTAAAAGAGGGTTAAACCTGGATTTAAAAATACATTGAATAATCTTAAATATTATATGAAATTTTTTTTATAGACATGGATTAAAAATATAACCCCAGTAAATACTTACGTATAAGCAATCTCAGATAAAAATGGGATTTGCAGAATTATCCTTTACCTTATGTCCAATTTCTATTATATGTGTCTGAGACTCCTGTATAGTGGGATTAAACATATTACTAACTTGTAAAATAACCATAACAATATTTATGATATCATATACTTTTTACTTATGACTTTAATTAACTTTTCTTTTGTAAATTCCATGTTAATGCATTGTTTTGGGTAAAATCGTTTCATTTATCGTATGTGTTTTGACTTGTTGTTCTTGATATTATTACTTATATCTTGATTTAAATAATTCCTGAATGAAAAAAATTATTTATATATAATAAATATTCATCATTTAAATATTAATTATAGATAGATAAAGGAATGAAATACACCGTTCATAGAGACGGTAGGCCATACGTACGCATGAACGCTATTTTTGTTTCCTTATTGAATTGAATGGAATTAAGTAAATGAAAATTATATGTACATAAATCCAGTATCATTATTATGTAATATATTTCATAATTATTTATTATATATACTTTATTATCATACTTTAATGGTTAATTATGGAAATTGAATCTCATCGCGTTCGTGGAGACGGTAGTCCGTAAGTACGCACGAGCGATAATATCATTATTTTGATATTAAAATAATATATAATTGGATTTTTAACATATATAAAGAATCATAATATTCTTATATTTATTATTTATATCATTTATACTCATTATTATTCCCATCCAAATGATGAAATGTTTGAATAACAAACTACACCACAACGTGGAGACGGTAATCCGTATGTACGAACGTGTGGTGACTTTTTCATTCATAGGATGGATGAAATAACTAATATGGTTGTACAATTTATATAATAGCATCAATGTATATATAAGATATTGGAGTTATTATTTTATAATGGAAACAAAAAAGAAGGAGGAATTGGAAGAAGAAAGGAACTTGAAATAGGTGGTGAGATATTTACCACTTCTTCAGGTTCATCCTTTTGATTTGATCAAAAGGGCTCCATAAGTTGGATTTCCAACATAAGGAAGGCCTCTAGGATGAAGGAAGGATATTTGAGTGGGTATTTGGTCAGGTATTGGCCGAACCAAATGGATTTGAAGGTGTGAATTAGAAATAAGGGGGAGTTCCCTTTTACAAGCGGGGTGAGGGCACCTTAGAAAAAACATAAAATATTATTTTATAATAAATTCATATTCAATTTATAATGGCTCCAATGTGAATTATTTCTAGTTTAGGGTGGGTAGGGGTGGAAGTAATCTCATCCAATAGGGTTTAGAAATTTTTAGGTTATCATTTTAACCTTATCATTTAGATTTAACTCTAAGTTATATAATTTTACTTTTACCGTGTCTTCTTGTATTCTTACACTATATGGTTAATAAGAATACTATAAACTACCAATCGAACCCAAATTGGTTAATTAATGTTATATATATATATTATTATATATGTATTTTGGTAGAGCCTTATATTTTTAGGACCATTATATCAATTAATAATATAATATTTTGTTTTAAAAACAATTTTATGTCAATTTTGACACTATTTGGTATTTTGTTTTTTCTAAATTTATAACTGCATTATTACATCGCAAAATATTCATCTAACCAAACCTAATATGTTATATTAACCTCAAAAATTAGTTAAATTAATAAAATGTATCAAATGACATTTATTTCGGTATTTATAATATCAATTATCTTAATATTTCATTAATATGGTAATTATTGCCTCATCATAGTGTCGTAAATAAATTAAATTATTTAACGTCTAAAAAATATAAATAAAATACCATTATATAGGAAATATTTTTAGATTTATAGTTAATATTTATAGTCTAAATAATTTTATGTATAACCCTATACTAAAAATGTTTTAGTTATTAAACATTGATTTTTAACTCTTTTAACTCTTCTTTGAATTAAATAATAATAAATGTCCTAATCTAATAGAAGTGGACCTAAAAGGTGATATTTTATTCCTATGGTTTTTTGGTCGAATTAAACTTATCCAAAAGAATTAGGACATGTGTTAGGGTGATAATAATATCATTTTTACCCTTAATTACCCTATTTACTTTTAACCGTGCTAAATAAATGTTAAAAGTTACTATTCACCAAAAACTATTTTCATCTCATTGAACCAAATTTTACTTACTTATATCAACCGAGTCTCTCATATTTTTGAAATTCAACTCAGAGAAGTGGAAAAATTTTGTTTTATGTAAATTTTCAAATGCTCCTAGGAGGTGGGTAAAAGACGGTAAAAAATTAATAAAACTTTTATATATCTACAATTATTATAAAATGTCTCCAATGAATTCCAATGAACTTATATAGGTATTATGTATCAATTTTGACCTCATATAATTTTAAATAAAACAAATGATTATTTAAATAAAAATTCGGTTTTAACCAATAACTCAGTGTTTTCAATATTCATAAAAAATTGAATGTTTTCATAAAAATACAAAAAATTCACCCTAGGATAATTTTGATATTCTGAATCCAAAATTGAAGTCCATTTTGAAAGATAAAATTTATAAAATTTCAAAAAGTGGGTATTAATATTCATAACGGCTAGTGTATATAATATTTTAATAACATATGTTTGCATAGTGAAACTCGGTATTGTGTATAATGCCAGATATCGAGGAAGGTTGCTTTTGCGTGTAACACAATACAAGAATAGTGTTGCATATACTAAAAGATAATACGGTGTTGCATATAGTGAAAGATAATCTTGGTGTAGCGTACAACCCAAGACATCAAGGAAATTAATATTATTTCTCAAGAAATCGCAGGGTGTTAGAGTAAAACTAATTTGTTTTGATTCAAGAGGGAAATTTTTCTCACTAGTTGTCTCCTTTGAGACCTTCACCTTAGTTTCATTGATGCGACAGTTGTTACCACTCTTACATCATTATGGAAGATCAATTCATGTTACAGTTAGAGATTACAACATACCAATTCAGAAAAACAAATCAGAGACCCTCTATAAATTTGCGAGCCTTTCAGTATAAATAACTAGAAAATCATGTCTGGTGAGGTGGGTTATGACTTTATAAATGATCAACAACTTTCACTATGAATTATGATTTTCATGGGTTGTTAGTATTTGAGTATTGAATTTGGATTTTCTAAATGAATATTAGTTGAATTATTTGGATCTTCCATTTAGTTATTTCAGATATATTTGTTTTCCTATGGATTTTTGGGAAAAAATAGTGGAATATAAATATCTACTTGGAGACCCCATATGAGTTTTCAAAATATGAGAATAATATACATACGGTTCTATGCTTTTCTCATAGGCTTTAACATGATTCGTCCATAGCATAAAAATTATGCAACTAAAGAAATTATATCTATAAATACCTCATATATTTATTAGATAAACCTATATTAATTATAAAATTATTTTAGAGTGATCCTCACGTGATGAAAATGTATTAAAGGTGGTTTTCTGTATAATGGATGTTTTTTAGAATTTATTTCAATGTTTATATTTTCTGCAAGGGGGTATTTTAATAATTTTTATGGTTTTAAAATCATTTCTGTTGGATTATTTGAAAATATAATTTTATGGAAGATTTTAGTTCGTAGAACAAAGTATCGTGGTTTAATTTTAGCTGATTTTTGTTCTCTATGGTTTTATCACTTGTTGTTGATTTTATTATGGAATTTTGTTAATAATATTTTTAATGAATGTATATTTTTGTTAAAATATTTGAAATAAAGGTACATTTCATGAAACAGTGTTGGTTGTATGATTCAATTCTCATATATTTTTCAAAACAAATGAAAACGTTATAATTTTTTATTTGATTATTATAATATGAAATAAGTCTTTGGTTTTTAATCCTTGTGTAAATGTTTTGAAAATTCCATGGTAGACATGTTCTTATTTAATGTTGTGAAATGGATTTTTTATAACAACCTAGATATATTGTAATGTTATTAAAGAATGAGTTGTTTCATAAATTTTTTGTAGAATATTTATCAATTAATGGTGACATTAATGAAATTATGTTTTTGCATGATCATATTTGGTGAATTTATTCTCTTTTTGAGACATTTATTATATACTGATCCACTTGATTGATTTGAAAATCATTAATTGGTTGAGTTCATATTTAATTTTATTTATAGTACTCCTTACCAAGGGTCATAATAAAATGAATAAAATTATTTTCTATAGATGATTCTTAAGATAAACCCCATTATCATTTCAATGTAATTTTTAGGTTATTATCCATAGAAGGTCACTGAATAGAATAGTAGATCAAGAACTTTTAGTGATCATTCCTCATAATTTATCCATATATGAATATTTATGTGCTCATTTAATTTTAATAGGCCTTCAACCAATCCATAGATTAGTTGTGTGGAAGTTTACTTTTTTACTTTATTTGGATGTTTTCATTAGGGATTCCAAAGAATAGTTAGGATATGGATGATTATATATTTGTGGGGTTTTTTCTTGATGTTTTATTTCGGGTTTATGTTATTAAGTATTGTGTTTATTTTTTCTTTCTTTTGGTATATCTTCCATATTTATATCTAGATCTGTATTTATTATTTGTGGTCACACTCATTCCGTAATACTTTTTTATGGTTCTTGATATTTATATGAGATTTTATCCATGTGAGGAGACCTTTATTTTGATTAATATTTTTTTGGAATCTTTGGGTAAATTATTTTGAATCTATGATAACTGATTTTTTATTATAATATATAGCTTTGAAGGTACTCAGTTTAATGTATTCCCTGATTGGTGATTTTTCTCCAAGGATAACCATTGATGGGAGTTTAGTGAGATGGGTATCATGTTTTTATTTTAAGAATCATTACCTGAAGGTTGTGCCCATATTTTTCTTATTGAGTTACTCTAGATTTTGATTCCTATCTTTTTTAGTTTAATGGGTGTTAATTGATGGTTGTTGAGGTTGTTTGAGGGTTATATTTATCTTGTAACAATTTGAGAGAACATTGTTTTTATAGTTATATACATCTCATAAAAGTTTTTGTAATTAATATCACCATTTTAGATGAATTAAAAATTATGGGGAGATGAAATATAAATCGTTTTAATATTTGATATTTTTGTCTTCTTATTGTGTTTTTACTTATTATTATAGATGTTCCATGATGTTTTAGGATTTACTTCCCATGATTTTGAGTAATTTTTTATGTATGCTGCTAATTTCTAATTAGTTCCCTTATATTACCACCAACCATCCAAATTATTTTTTTGAATGTGCATATTCTTTATTTCATATACATTCTTCAATTTTAATTACTTTCCACGGGCATAAAGATTCATAATATGGAGAACTGTTAAATAACTCATGTCTTTATTATATTATTTTCTTATATAAATGAAAAAAAAATTAAAATATTTTGGATTATTTATTATGTTGTAATTTTTATGTTTTTTTCTATTTTTTATTTCTCCATAATTTTTACATCTTGACATAGGTGGGTTACATCATGATAAGTGTGTGGGGTGACATGTAATTTTAGACACCAAGAGACTTTTCAACATTATGTGGTTCATTTGATGACTATTGGTTTTTCATTTTTGAAATTTTGAGTGAGGTAATTGTCATGTCTCAATAAGAATGTTCGCACCTTGACTATACCTCAAAAGGGGGTTTTTATCTATAGTGATGTCATGGATGAGTGTCTAACCATAGTGGGTCACCCGCATGTGGGATGTTGTATCATGATGGAAAGTTTTCATCATGATATGACCCTAGTAAGTTAGTTTTTAGTACATCTTGGGAGTCTAGTCACATTATGAGAGGATGTTCATGTCATTTTGTGCATATTCATAGTTTTAATTTTATGAATTTCTATAGAAAACACAATTTAATTTTTTGGGGGTTCATCCCTTCTCCCCCCCCACAATAATTTTTCCAATCCTAGGAATTAATTAATTAATATATCCCCTCATTCCTTCTTTTTATTTTGAATCCCCCTCCATTGATATCTAGTGGATATATAGGGTGATCTTATCCTTTCATACTCTTCTATTATCAATTCAAACTTCTCTATTGGGATTCCATTCTCTTGAAAACCCTAATCACATTATTCATTGACATTATGTTTAGGGATGGAACATATTACATGGATTTTGTTCTGTAAAGATTGTAAGGGATTTTCTCTTTATTTGATAATCTCTCACCATAAAATTTTTTTTTTTTCAAAATGGATTATTGTAGGTGTTTCAGAAAAATTCTTTACATGACATATCATGAAATGATTTTAGCTTATAAAATCCCTTTCTGAAAAATTAAATGGGTGTATAATACTAATGTGATGTTTTTTTATTTTAGAAATGTTTTCATTATATTGAATAAAGGATTACAATTAATTTCATATGTCTATTATAAATAAAAAATCAGGTGAACCATAAGTTTTTATCTAAAACAAATGACAGCATTTTTCAAATGAATTTTATGTTTAATACATTGGTTTCTGACCTATTCCTATTTCTAAATATTTTGACTCAACATTGGTGATTTTTTAATCAATGAAATATGTGGTTCTCAAATGACTCTTAAGGGCGGAATAATATTCCATAAAAGTGGTGGATTTATTTAGTTTTGAAAGGATGATTTAGAATTACATAGTTTGGTTTTCACTGTTTAATTCTATTGATTTATTTGGTATTTTATAAAATAATTTAATTTCATGATTATGTAAATAGATTTCATGTTTCTATTTATTATTATTTATTACAAATTTACCCATTTTTTGGGATGTTTATTGATTATTATTATATGATACATCAATATTGATAAATGTATTATTTTGGTTGAGGGAATTGGAGGTGATATAAGGTTTATTGTATATTAAAATTTATGTACATATTTATCATTTTGATTTTTGTATTATCACCACATTTTTTACATTTCATGGGATCCAAAGTAGCTATTTGAGGGATTTGGTTTATTCTATACTCTCATTTTTTACCCAATTTGAATATTGGATTTAATTTTGAAGACCGGATTGGATTGTGGGAGTAGAAAGACATGAAACGTAGAGTGTATGGATCTTATAATAAAATTTATTACGTTGATTATTTCAATGTCTATCTCAGAAAATCAGAATATATGTTTCCCATGAAGCATACTCATTAGATGATGGTTTTACTTACAATCATTTCAGTTACACACTATGTTTTTATCTCCATATTCTCTTCTGTGTTTTTATACACCTCTCTCATTATTAAAGTATGATTATATTATAATCCTTAAAAAACTAGATCCCTTTTTTAATATACCATATTTATTTATTATTTGGTTTAAATTTCAAAAAAATTTGAAAATTATAATTTGTTAAATTTTTTGACTGAAGGAATGTGATTTGGTTTTGTTTCATTAAGACGGAAGACTTCCTTTTAAGCGGTTTAAAATATTTAATACCTTAAATGATTTATTATACATCCTTCCACAAAATGTTTTTTAAAGATAATTTAATTTAATTTTTTTTACTTATATGATAGGTTTTTAATTCTTTATTTATAAATAAGATATCGATTAGTTTTCCAAAAATGATTTACCATATTTTTTTAGAAAATTTTGTTTTATAATAATTATTATGGATAGGTGTATAAATGATAAAATATTATTTTCTATATTATAATTTTTTTATAATTAAATTAATATTTTATATTAGTATTCTTGAAGATACATTTTTAAAATCACATTAGTACTTTTTATCCAACACACAATGCACACACGTGTGTAAGTGTGTAGATCTCATGATTTTTTGGAATCACTGGTATTGATCATGAGATGATTGATCATTAGTGTTTTGATGTAGTTTTTTATTGGATGAGAGACCATGGGATATAAAAAAATGGTAGTGTCTTTGGTTGATTATCTATTTTTTGTTGTGTATATATTAATCAATTCATTTGGTCATTATTATTTAGTATTGTTCTTTCAAACTTTTTTTATTTTGATCTATGTATATTTTTGTTTCTTTGTAACAATATCAATTGTATATAAAAAATATGATGTATATGTGTAGGTGATATTTATTTAGTTTTATATTACTTATAATTCCTCGATTGGATTGATAATTTATTTTTATTTGATTATTTCATTTTCATTTACGTCCAATGTGTTGATTCACCATACCCAATTAATGTTTCGATTCGTCTTCAACATTATTATGAACTATGGGCCAGGCTATTTCCACTATTAATTTAATTTTTCCCAAACATTTTTTTTCCTATATTGAAAATTATTAACATGCTTCCAGCCTTGTTTTGGATGGGTTTAGGATCTGTTTTAGGGGTTAACCAAGCCAGTTTACAATATATTTACTTGTATTTTATCAAATTCATCCATGTGTTATCTATACCATCAATTCATGATGCTTTATTAATTTTACATGTTCACAAGAATTTGAGAAATAAATATCATAATCTATTATTGACCTTATTTCAATCCATTCATATATTATCGATCAAATTATATAAAATAATTATGTATCTTTTAGTGATTTTAGATGAAATTATTCACATGTTCTTTTCACTACAAGAAGGGAAAATATTCTTTTTTTACATGAAACCTCACTATTTAGAAAATTAGTTAGACATATATATACATGTTAAATATAACTAAAATATTTTAATCACACATTTTTTTAATCAAATGTAAATACATTACATTAAGATGAAATTCACTATATAACACTAAATTTAATATACTGAGTTATGATTTTTTCCAGAAGAATCATATATATTATTGAAATATTTATATTCATTTTAACTTAAAAATAATAGTCCATTCTTTAAATATATAGTATAATATATAAATATATCCAGAGAAATTATTTTTATACTATGTAGATGTCCTATCAAGTAAAATTCCAATATATATATCTTAAAATACAATAATGTTGTGTGGATCTTCTAGACTATTTTTTTAAAAAAAATTTAATAATTTCTCCTTTCAGTACTTATGTTTTATTTTATGATTTATGAATATTTTAATATTATTACTTTTAAATATCACATATATTTGGGAAAAAATTTATTTTAATGAAATATATTTTTCGATAGAAATTATTTTTAAATTTACCCTGGTCATACCTATTGATTTTTTATTTATAATTAATAAATTTTGAGTTTTAATACTTCATTATTTTTTTTCAATATTTTAAAAACATCAACCTAACATTAGTTAATAAAAAAATTCTCATTAATTTTTTAAATTCATATTTCATATTTTACATTGAATCATTCCAAATTTAAATTTCCTCATCTACTTCCTTTAAGAATATCTCTACTATGGAATATTTTGTTTCGAAATATGTTATATAGTTAGCCACATGTTATATGAATCATATATTAATATATACAGTGTCCTAAAAAATAATCTAAATAATAATGTTTTAATATTGTCATAAGTTATATATATATATAATATCCTCCAAATAAAATCTATTTACAATATACTTAGTTTCATATTTTTTACATTACAAATATTTTGTTCAATATATTTTTTGTTTATCCAGTTATATGAAATATAAATGATACATAATATTATGTGTAAGTAATCTATATAATAGAAAATTTTCCCGATTTATCACCCTCCCAGTGTCTTCTATTGGGATCTCCCCTCTTAATTTATTCATCTTTTTATGTTTTTTTCTCCTCTATCCTTTATAGTTTCTCTATTTCATCCCTTCCACCAATGCTCTACCAATATATCTGGATGCACATAACCCCACCTTGGGTAGATTTTTTGGTTTATATGATTTATTTGCGATTGTGGTGGTGGGAGTGGAACAATGTGATACTCTTCTTTTGATGGCTCCCACTTTTGGTCCTTGAAATTTTTTGTGGTTTCTATTTAAGGGATCATTCATGATATCTTCTGGGGATTTCAATATTGTATCCATCTCTTTTATTTTTTTGGTCTTGATTTTCATTAAGTATTCATCCCCTAGATCTCTTATTTCTCTTCTGGTTATGATTTCTTCTTGGTGTCATACCTGGATTATCTTTTCAATCTATTTCATTTAGGGTTTCTTTACAAATATAATTCTTTCCCTCGTTTTCCAGTGTTGTTTCTCTCATTTGTGATCAAGTTTGTTACTTCCCTGTGGTGTGAGTGGAAAGTATTTTGAGCATGTCATGATGTTCCATGGGGTTATTTTTTGGCAGGGATAGTGTTCTTGTAGAGTTGGGGAGGGAATTTTCTCAAGGAATTGGTGGGTACTCATGGACTTTGGAAATTTTTGGAGGTTTTGTTTTCTTGGTGATGAGGCATTTGGCTCTTTAGGGTGAGCTTCATGAGGATGTTCATTGTCCGTGATTCTGATGTCTGACCTCTTGGTGGCACAACGACTGCGAATCTTTGACTATGAAGATAGTGACTCAACAACAACGAGGATGGTTCCTTTTTGATTTTGATGGTTTCTAGTGGGTCTCACCGGTGGGTATGGAATGAATTAAAATGATTTAGGTGATGTAGGTGATGTGAATTTGATGTTAGCGGATACTATATCAATTTGATTAGGTTGGAAATATGATGGTGGGGTGGGAATAATTTAGAAATGGTTTGTTCTTGAGGTGGTAAGATATTATTCATATTTTTTAATTTTTAATTTTGAATCAGATAAGTGGAGGCGGTAATATGGAATGGTCGATCATGTTTGGTTAGTAGCATATGGTGGAGGACTCCACTATCTTGTTATGTCTAATTTTGGTTGTTTATTTTGATATGTTGTGTGTCAAAATTCATAATAGGGTATTCACTGAGGATAATGTAAATCTTTATAAGGTTACCAAATTAACATAAAGTGGGTTTTAAAAAAATTCCATAAAATGGTTTGGTACTAAACCATCCATTATATATTGAATATTTCATATGGATATTTATAAAATATTTTATAGTATAGACTCAAGTCATTGAAAATATATTTTATTGCTACATTTTGATTTTCACATGAATCTTTAAACAATTGTATTCTAGATTGAAATTTTTATAACCCAAGATTGACTATTAGTTGATGTTTTGGGATGTTTTTAATATCATTGAAAATAATACGATTTGGATTTGTAAATGTTTTATTCATCATGAAAATATATAAAAACTAATAAAATTTAATAAATATCTTGTATAATTATTTTACATTGATAATAATGAATTTATAGATGAACATAAGTCATTTTCCTTGTGTTCATGACTTTGGGACAAATTGTAAAATTTTAATAATCATTCCAGAATTCATTGGTGTTAATCATAAGGCTTAAAATATTTATGAATATGTTTTTGTAGAAGAAAATATAATCCTTTCATCCATTATATATACTACATCATAATCCTTCATTGGGTGTAAGACATTGATGATTGAACATAAATCATCAATACTTAGACAAGTTATATGTTTCTATTGGGTGTAAAACCGAGTTTATAGAAGTATAATATTCATATGAAATAACTCCTAAAAATTGAATTTGCATTATTCAATAGACTAAAAATAAGATTGAAAATATGATTCAAGCTAAAATAAATGAAATTTATAAAATAGTGATTATTTTTTATCTGTTTGATGGTATGATTTACAATATCTCAAAGAATTCATTGACAAATGAAGTTTAACCTATTTTATAATAAACACTATATATTAATTATGGAATTTTATTATGAAAATGTTTTCCCTGATTTAATATATTAAATCAATTCCAACCCGACCAGTCATTCATGTTGATTTATTGAGATGAATTTATAAATAATATATGATTATTATTGTTTATTCCATAATTAAATTCAAATTACAAGAATATTGAGACTGATCTTGTTGAATCAAAAAGTGAAAATTAATGGTTATAATTTTTTTAACCAAAGTTTTTATATCTTATGCAAGAAGATGAATCTGTTCCACTAGACATTTTCATGCCAAACAATTCAATCAAGATCTTTATTATAATTTAAAAATAGTAAATTCATGTTGTTTATATTTATGATTAGTGATAAAAAATGTAGTGGGACACTAAAAATAGGAATTCTATGTTGGTTATTTTTTAAATAAGTTTTAATGTATTTATAATTTTCCTTTTATTTATAGTGAGTTTGATGAGACCCATCTAATTCTATAAAATATTATACCGTTCTATAAAATAAAGGATGAAATGATCCTGAGATGGTGAAGAGAAATTTATTCTATCTTGGAATAATGGTTATAGAGACCCTATCTCAAAATACAAGGATATTATATAAATTTATATTAATCTTCATCAAATTTTGAAATTACATTCTTAAGGATAATAATAGTTTAGTGTCATTTAAAAAATGGAACACATTCTTCAAGTTTGGTGAAATATCTTCAAAATCATTCTTAATGATCTTCCCCTATAGTATTGTTACTTAAAACCATTCTTCATAAGAAAGGGAAAGGAAACACAAGAAAGGGGTGAGATATAATGCTCAGCAAGGGTAAAAAGGAAATATATAAGAATATAATAATCAAAAGTGTAAGAAAATATAAAAAATAAGTATTAACATACATAAACATTTCATCATTTTTTATTAGTACTTAATTTATTTTGAAAACTGATTCTCAATCACTATATTATATTAGGTCCTCTGGAAATATTGAAAAAATTATTATAACATAGTGAATTATCTTTAATGATTCCCCCATGGATATTTCTCCCTAGTAATTAAACATAAAAACATTCTTTCACAACCTGTGTAGATGAAACGTAAAAAATGGGTGATCTCAAAAGCTCAGAAAGAGTAAATAATGTAAATACAGAAGTATAATATATATATATACATGTATGAGATTAAAATAATGATTTTAAAATATCATAACACAAAGATCAACGATCAATAACATTTGACATGGAACAATGACTAGTAGTTCACAATAAAATAATCATAAGATATTCAAGAACATGAACCATGTGAGCATATTATTCACATAAGAAAAAGAGTTTTTTGAAAACACATAAACAAGTAATATATATCACAATAAGTTAGGATTAATTTCCCAAAAAAATTAGGTAACATCATGTGGACTACACATACTGGGTGAGACACACCACCATCCCTGGTTGTATCCCTTTCATTGGTATGGAACGTTTTTTTCCCATATTCCCATATTAGATCGACTTTCCACATCTTCCCATAGTGGATCTGGTTTCCCTATATCCCATAGTGGATCAAGTTTCCCCATATTCCAATAGTGGTACTGGTTTTCCCATCTAACCATATGGGATAAGGGTTCCCCATCAATCCATAGTGGATTAGGTTTTCCCATATTTAAATAGTAAAAAAATCCTATGCACTTCATTTCCATCATTATCTAAAAATGAAATCATACATTCATGTGCCACAAATTAAAAAATATTAACACCATAACCAATGATATAAAATGATTCTCACAAAAATTTATTCATATCCTAAACTATATGAAAATATATGTTTTCACTACTGGAAATCTATCCTTTCCCAATGCTTCTATACCAACAGTTTGTAAAAACTGTTGGTAATGGTCCCCTTTCCCAATGGTTTGGCCAAACTATTGGGAAAGCCCACATTGAGGTCACTTTTCCCAACAGTTTGGCCAAACCATTTCGAAAAGTATACTTTGAGACCACTTTTCCTAATGGTTTGGCCAAACTGTCGGGAAAGGGTGTACCTATCCCAACCGTTTTTCCAAATCGTTCGGAAAAGTCCCCCACGTACCAACGTCAGCCCCAAACTCAAAGGATATATACCAATGGTTTTGACAAAGGTTGGTATATGTCCTTTGATTTTTGATCGAATATTCTTAGCGATAACATTATATATATCAAAATTTAAAATAATTATGATAATATAAATATATATTTATGAAATTATGTTCCCAAAATTCATGTTAGGTTAGTGGTTAGGTCGTTCACTGATAAACTTGAGGTTGTGGGATCAAATCCCACCGAATGTTTTTTTTGTAATACATATACCAACGGTTTTATGGAACAATTGGTATAGATTTTGATTAGACACATACCAACGGTTAAGAAAACCATTCGTATATGTCTATACCAACGGTTTTCCAAAAACTATTGGTATAGACCTATCCCAATGTCTTACTTGCCAACGGTTCTCCAAACCATTGGTATATGATATTTTTCCAGTAGTGTTTATAATCATTTCATCAAATTAAAAAATTTGAAAATAATCAGGTTTCATAATCATATTACCTGTGAAAGTGAAATGGGTTGCACTAACATAAAACCTGTGAAAAAGAAACATGTTTTGTAAAAATAATTCCATAAAAACATAACCCATTATGATAATGATTAATAATCTGACCTTTAGGTTATTTCCCCAAAATTTTTGAGTAACACCCATGGATTTCATCTTATATTGAAAATAATTTTTAAAGATCTTTTTAAAAAATTTCATTCAGAAAATATCCTTTCTTTTTTGGAATAAATTATTTTTAAAACATAAAAAACATTTTAAAAACATTTACTTTAATAATAAACATGATTATATATAATTTAATATAAAAAATTATTTTCTTTGAAAACATATAAATTAAACCATAACAAATTTTGAAAAACTTTTTCTATGTAAAAAGAAACTTGAAAACATTTTTGAAATCCATTTATTTTTAAACATAAAAAGGGATCATGATAACATTTTTTAAAACCATTTTCTTAGAAAATATATTGAAAAAATATAAATTAATATTTCCAATATTCTAAATTATTTTCCTTTAAAACATCCTTTTGAAAACATATGAGGAGATATTTGTAGATTAATTAAAATTATTTCTAAAAAAAATTTGAAAACTGTTTTCATTGAAAAAACCATTAAAACAATGAATTTAAATAATATTAGGAAATTTTTTTAAGAAATTAATCATTTTAAAATTCAAATGAAGAATCAATTTAATTTCGGTAATTATAGACGATAAATCCATACATGTAAAATATTCTTTTTCGGTAGTAAACACTGTATTAATATGTCTTCATTAGAAAATGAAAATGAAATTCCATTTAAAAAAACCAATTTCTTTAAAAAAAATTAAATTATGGGTAAAAATATCTTTTGAATATAATAGGATAATATTATATTATTTTTGGAAATATTAGTAGAAAATATGCTTTTGAAGGTACATATATTTTCGAACGAAGAGGGTGATGATGACATATTTTCATAAAAATATTTTTTTAATTATATTAAGTAAAAATCATAAAATACTGTAAAATTAATTAGATATACCATTCATATCCATAGGGTAATAAACATGATGACAGTACTTGAGAGATGGATTATAATATTTCATAAATGGAAGCATAATCATAAATAATCTCGATAAACAATGAGATTAAAGCTATAAACTATTACCACTTTGCTAACTATAAACGATAATGAAATGAAAATTATCACATTAAATTAAACATAAACTATAATAAAAATAAGTATATTCAAGATATAAAATTTCACGATATAGTATATATACATTAAGGAAAAATATAGGTTCATAACTTGGTACGTGTCTCAAGGAAGGAAAATTATGAAAAATTTACTTTACTGATCTGTAATCTGTTGATACATAAGACACCTGAAATAATAATACAAAAATTTATATATAAATACAGATATATTTAAATATATTAATCCTATAATACATCTGTGGTTATTATATACACCACAAAAAATAAAGGAGTTGTGAATAATGCATCTATCTTATAGAAATAAAAAGTGTGATGAAATTCTCTAACATTATGCCTGGACATTATTCAAACCCTTTAAAACCACATTTATAATAAATATAATTTTATTATAACTATAATAAAGAAAAATATTTTTATATCTAACAATATATATTATTTCTTATGACATTATATTTCCATTTTAATAACAACTCTATGTTAATTTTAGGTTTCAGGTAATATTATCATTAAGTTTTCATATATGTTTTCATTTTTTATTATTAATCATCATAAATATATCATGATTTACATATTTTATTAATGTATAACATGGTATAAATATCATATATATTCATTATATATGTACTTATAGTTATATATATATATGATAGTAGTGGGAAATTTAATAGATCATTCATGGAGATTATAGGCTTAATGCATTGATAAATGTTGTTTTTGTATTATTTTTGTATTGAAAAAAATAAATTAAATCACACACACACGCATACATATATAATAAAATTAAAGTAGAATTATTATTTCATCAGTATCATGTTAATTATCTAAATTATTCCCTAATACATTCTATGAGATTTTTTAACAGATCACATTTCTTTGTGGAGGCGGTAGTCCACAATTTCCCCAACAAAATTCTCATACATACACAAAATGGAAAGCATGAAATTATGATTAATATAATAATTAAAGAATAAAAAATAATAAAAAACGTATATAAAATATAAAAATATATTTTCAATCATAGTTTCAAAAAATGAGTGGTCGTAAAGGAAAAACAATGTTGTTTTGTGAGGAAGTAGTTTATCGTACACAATAATGGTAAGTTCAATACCCATTAGATTGAAGTGTGTGTATGTTCGGGATATACAATTAGAATATACAACTATAAGTATATATATTACACTTTTACTATTATATAATAATTTAATAAGAATATTTTTATCAACGGAGAAAGGAAATAAAACGAATGAGCTTGAGGAAGGAACTGGCTTCTTATGTGGGTAACACCTTTTTCGTTACACCAAATGGATTCCTTTTTTGGATTTGTTAAAAAATTTAGCATTAAATGAAGAAAAAAGGGAGTTTTGAGGATTATTTTAGAATATTTTCAGCATTCAATATGGCATTACATGTGTGAATAAGATGGAGGGGTGAGTTCTTTTTATAGTGGATGAGGAGTGGCATTCTAGTAAATTTTTTGAAGTGAATTCCACAAACATTTTTCCTATGAAAATTCAGAAAAATAGTATTCCAATTTATATAAAAGGGGTTATAGGGTCAATATACGTCCATAAAATTTATTTTGGACAAGTTCCTAAGTCATTTTGGACATTATGTGTAATTTCTAGTCCCTTGTTAAGCTAATTTTTGTCTTAATAATTATAATTAATTTTATATAATTTCACTATAAAATTTTCACAAAACTAAGTTAAAATTATTACAAATTATATATTACTATATCTAAAAAATTTTAATCTATTTTTACAAATTGCAATGAATGATTTTTAAAAAAATAATTCAAATTTAATCCAACAGAAGAGACAATAAAGTGGCTTTTTTAAGTGGAAAAGTCTATATTTTTTGTAAGTTTTTATACCTAATTTCAACATGAAATTGATTAAAATTACAAAAATTGGATTAAATGATTTAAATTTGATCAAATTAAACTTTAACACCAATTAAAAATATAATTTAACCTTATAATTGAATTAGATAAAAAAGAGATTTTGAATTAAAATACAGTTCTTTTTTCACAATTCATAAGAAAATTGAATCTTGAAAATAAATACAAAAAAATAAACAAAAGATAATTATTATGGTATTATTTAAAATATGATGCTTATTTTGAAATTTAAATTCAATAAAAGGCCCAAAAATCGTATTTAAAATGGGTTATCAACCAAAATGCACTAAATTTACTTTTTAGAAGAATTTGTCTTTGTATTAATAAAATTGGCTTTTTTACATATATTATACCGATAAAATATATCGAATATGTGGGAAAAAATTGATTAAATACATTATATATAAAATTTATTTAAAACATTATATAGAGTAATTTTTTTAATATTATTTTGATAAAATATATTCTATATAATGAAAATTAGTCTTCTCAGAAAAGTAATTTCTTTACATTCAAATAGTTCTTAAATTTATTTATACTAATTCATAACCAAATGATTCATTTTATATACAGGTGTACTAAATATTTTATAAATTTGGTTAATCATATTCATAACATAGATTATTATATATAGTTGGTCGCTATAATAATATTTTATTAGTAATATTAATAGCATATTGTTTTTCGGTAAAAACTCAGACATACGTGTTACAAAAGCTATCGAAGGAACTCAGCATTGTGAGTAACACATGCCAAGATTATGATTTTTATACCATAGGATAATCTAATTCATTCATATATGGAATGAAATCTAAATATAGTTTTTTAAACCATAAAAATATATATTCAATGTTACGTGAAATCAAAAAAATAATAATTATTAAATTAATATTAAAAAATTATATTTCACAAAGACTCTGGGTGTTATATTCTACCCCTAAAAGTTTAATTTCACCCTTGAAATTATTTTATGTTTTCAAAGGATCAATATTTAAATGTTCTATTCAAATAAACACACATTTTAGAAAATAATAATAAAACTACCATTAAAAAGGAATATGGAAACATAATGGTTAACCAATGTAACACATAACTAGGTCTCCACATAGGATAACATATATGGGAAGTGAAAACATATTCTTTTAGTAAAAGTGTAAATATTTATATAGAGTGATTTAGGTAATCTATCACCAAAACATGAATGATATATGGAATGTTGATGGCCATATAGTCAGAAATTTAAGATGATTTAAAAGTCCATTGTTTCAAAATAAATCAACTTATTAGAAAAAAAATTTATATCTAGATTGTTTATATAATGTTGAATAATTTTAATGAAAAGATATACTTACATGATTCAAGGATAACCTTATCTGTTGTTGTGACTTTACCAACTTCTACATCATCTCTCATTCCATGAAATGAAGGTAAATGTTTCATTTCTAAACCATTAAAGGATCATGGGATCCATGAATAGAATGATAGGTCCTTCCATCTATTTTTATCACAACAAAATTTTAGCACAAGTTATCCAGTTTGAATGTATCCTTAAATGTTGAGATAATAATTTAAGCTCTAAAACCATATCTTAAATTTAACAAAAATAATTTTTTAAGTGGTTAAACTTAATACCCTTCAAGAATTTGAATCTATCTAACACTATAAATAAGGACACTAAATTTCTTCGGAAAAACCTAAAATTGATTCCCAATATTATAAAGTATATATTTCTTGTCACATACCATACATGTTAATCCATTTATCATGTATTCCATTTAAAAATCGTAATAACATAAATTATAATAAATCCTTATTGAAAAATTCATGTTTCATTACTGAAAATTATATTCTATATATTCATTATATTCAAAAAATTACACAAACATCATCAATAATTAAATAACCACTTGTCCAAATGTCCTTAATTTGTTAATATGTAATTAGTGACATAAAATTCAATTATTCATATATAACATATATTTATCGAATCAATATTATATTAACATAAGGAAAATATTAAGGGTTATAATACCTTAGTCAGAATGTCCTATTCCCATTAAATCTCTTTTCCAGTCCATTAGAAACATTCAGCGTAAACATGTAAATCATGATGAAAAACGTAAACTGAACAATCCATGTATATTTCAGCATTTATATAAAAATAATTCTTGAATAAAAATACATAAAAAATTGATTATTCCACATTATCTATAATCCATACCTATGATACCTCAACCTATTACATAATACCACCTTCCATTCACATTTAATTTGTAGTCTCATCATCAACATCAATATAACCATTACACAACCACCTTTCTGATTATCTTATAGAGATTTAAATTTGTGACATATCTGTTCATATTTAACATTCATTCCACACATAATGACTTTAACCTTTTATGATGACTCTGGGAGGAAAATATTCCAAAACGTTTCATTAACAAAACCCATAATTTTTCTTCCTTACAATTACATTATTTGTGTCATTTTCGATATGCAAAACATCTTATTTTTCTCTAGGAAATTCATTTTTTGGATTATTTCCACATTCTCGACACAAAGGAAACATATTCTCTTTTCATACATGGTATAAATTATCCACAATATCAAATAACAATGTACCTCTATTCTATAATGAGTCCATGAGTTGGTTAATGTACATGTTGTTAATCATGGTTTATGAAAAAATAACTATGCATCATCACCACATCTATAACTCCAATAGCCATCCCATTTGACCACTCCTTGTAAAATTTTCCATCACATTCAATATCAACCCAAATCCTTATAGTTCCCACCAATTACTAAAATAGAAATCATTGATTAAGAAATAAGTTTCAAAGTCAAGAACCACATAATCGTGAAAAATCACTTATATGATGTCAGAAAAATGATGCATTCCTTAATATATGACACATTAGATTTATCCTATGATATTCATAGTAAAAATATATTTAAATCCTTCATGATGGTTTTTAAAGAGTTTGTTAATTTAAAAAGAATATCTCTCAGGAGTGTCAAAGAAGGTGTACAGTTAGCCTCATTATCATGTAATGGGTTACACTCAAGATAAGGCCAAAACACATTGTTAGATTTTTTACCCCTGGGTCATGCTTTCTAGATCCACACCTACCAGTATTATATATAAAGGGATGTAATTCTAGGAAACCACTCACTCTATGCATTAATAGATCATTTTCCAAAACATTAACTCATCCTTATACATACCCTTTGAGACACCCCATGAAATATCCATTGAAATATCCCTAGGTATCTCACTAATTATTTATCATCCTAGTTTTTAAAGGTTGACTAGAAATTCACTCTAATACCATCTATAACAAATGACACTAAATATACATATAAATTTCATTATTCTTTTTCAGAATATGTAATACAATATGAAAAAAATATCCCAAGACCATATTTGGTTAGTGCCTTTGGAAACATGGATCTAAAATCTTATAACTCAGTAAAATATCTTCTATGTTTCTCAAAAACACCTTCCCCCTTAGTAATTATACTTAAAATTTATTTCTTCATAACATGGGGAAAGGACACATAAGAAAGGGGTGATCTTGAATACAATGAAATGGTAAATAAAGGAAATACATAAGAATAATATGAAAATAAGGGTATGATAACATGATAATAACATTCCAAGATCATACCATGCATAGGAAATATAAAAAAACAAGTTTTAATGATTGGGATTTTATAAGACACGAATAATAAGATTATCAAGAACATGAACAATATGTGTATATCTTAAGAATAAGATATACATTTTTTGAGAAACACATAAACATGTAATATATTTCTTTATATGTTAAGGATCATTGCCAAAAAAACATATTAGGGAACTTCATTAGGGCTAAACCTACTTTGAGGGACACACCACAATCCCCATTTATAGTCATTTCAATGTAATCTATCAGGTTTTTCCATCTTATCGTTGGGAATCATGTTTCCCCATTACCAATTTTCGGTCATGTTTACCCATTTTCCCAATGTGGATCAGGTTTCCCCATCTTCTTATATGGGAGTAGGTTTCCCCATATTCCCATTGTAGATCATGTTTCCCCATCATCCTGTAGTGGTTCTGGTTTTCCCATCGTCTTAGAGTGGATCAAACTTCTCAACATGATTACATCATTCTCACACAAACAAATCATATATACATATTCCATAAAATAAAAAACAGTCATATAATAAATAGTAAAATGAAATGGGTGTCATAATCATGTAATCATATCATAACCAATGGTAAAATACAAGTTTCAAAATCATTTCATAAAATCAAAACCCATGAAAATAAGTGTGTGTCCTAAGCATATAACCCCTGAAAGAGAAAAGGGTTTAAAAAAACTAATGATAGAGAAATAGGTTTATAAAACATCATAAAATCAAATCATAAACCATTTATAGAAGTAATAATATTGGAACCATTAGATAATTTCACCATAATGGTAGGATTAAAACAAATGGATGTCAACTTAAATGGAATTAAATTTTGAATTATCTTTTAAAATCATTTCTTGAGGGAAATATGATTTCCTCATTGAAAAAATAATTTCCCAAACAAGAAAACCTTTTTAAAAATATATAAATTGTAAATAATCATGAATAATTTTAAAGGATACTAGAAATCCATTTTTTTAAAAAAAATATAAAATAAACTATAAAACCTTTTGAAAAATGTTTTCCTTGAAATCATAAGCTTGAAAGAGTTTTTGGAAACCACTTCATTAAAAAAATAATGGGAGATTGAAAAAAATATACCTTTTTATTCAAAATACTTTTCAACCTTATAAATTTATATTTTAAAACATTTAAATCATTTTATTTGAAAACAAACATTTGAAAAAATATAAAGGGAGCTATAAAAAACAATTTAAAATTTTTTAATCCTGAATAAATTTTGAAAAAATTTATTAAATCCATTAGAAAAAATAAATTTCCATAATTTTAGGAAAATAATTTCATATAAAATATTTTAGAAATTAAAGGAAAGCATCAATGGAAGTATGGTCCTTACGGATAATAAAAACATATGTTCTAAACATTACTTTTTCACTATAAAATGTTTAGAATAATATCTTAATCGAAAAATGATAAGAAGATTAATTTTTTTGAAAACCCTATTTGTTTAATAGTTAAAATATTGGTAATAAATAATTTTAAAGATCATACTGTAATATTTTAACTTTTTTCAAAAACATTATTATAAGACATGATTTTTAAAGGAACATAGATTTCCGAAAAGAAGAATGAGATAAAGTCTAATTTTCCTAAAATATTTTTCAAAATTATCTTAAGTACCAAAGAGTTATAAGATGGTACCATTAAATAGATATAAATTTAATATCCAATGGCTTATAAAGTTAAAGAAATATCTTGATAGATGGATCGTAATATTTTATCATTTGGAGAAAAATGACAAACAATATCAATAAATGGTGACATTAAAGCAATAATCCATTAGCACACTGGTAACATTAAATCATAATACAATTTAAATAATAGAATTAAATAAATATTTACAATATGATTAAAATAATTATATTTCATTACCCATCCTAGAGGGACCCATTATGTTACTCCCCAATGCCTTATTCTAATATCCCGGGAGCTAGTTACTAGCACCATGTAGAAATTTCCCACAAATGGGAGGCATTAGTCGAAAGTACCTATACACACAAAAACATCTCCAAGAAAAAAAATGTTGGAATGTAAAACAAATTATAGAATGCATGCATACCACTAGGGTCCCACAACCAAAGTAAAAAAAGGACGTAATGGGAATGTAAATGGTTCCAAATACAATCCCAAAACAGAGTGTTTATAACATAAGTTTAACTAAAACTATAGAAGTCCAACCTAGTCCTAGGGTGAGAACTATATAAATTGTACTCTCTGGGTAAACACATCAATCTCCCAAGCCTGAGTTATTTTCCACTCACTCCTAATCCTATTTGGAAACCATCTAAAGGGTCACCATATTCACATGACATGACATGCTTGGGAAAATCCCATGTAGGGGTGAGAATAAAAATGTAACGCCCCGACCCCAGTTACCCAGAGTCGGTGCATTATTACATAACATTGGCATGATCACAAGAAAGATCAAATCTCGAAAGACCGATTGGTTTAGTAGCCTTGGAAACACTAGATATATTCATAAGTTTTACATTACATCATAAAATGAAAAACTACTACAACAACATAATGTTTCCACAATCCACACTATTAACCCCTCATAAAATCCCTGCAGGTCATTCATAACTTACTTCTTCACATCCTGGGAAAAATAAAACATAGAAAAGGGGTGAGCTCAAATGCTCAGTAAGGATAACAATATAGCGGAAACTTTCATAAATAAGAATAAACATTTAAGGCAATGTATAACTAAAACAAAAACCTTTTAAATATGAACTTTCAACATGGTATGGCATAAATAAAATGAAATAATGCCATTTACTTATTCACATGGATATTCTACTAATCGAATAATCACATGCAAAAATCAATAACCACTTTCATAATGTTGGAATGCATAATGCCAGACTATCATAACCACATAGCCAAGGCCTCGTGCCAAGACTACAAATAAGATTTTTTCAAGGCCTTGTGCCAAGACACTAGTTTGTCTCATGAGACCTACCGATGCATCGAGGAGCTATAGCGGGCTCCACCCGTCACATATTAAGTCCAATGCATTCCCATATGAAAAGGTTTAAACATAACATAAACATTCACATTAAAACTAGCATATGAAATGTCAATAATTTCACCATAAACTATGAATGGTATAAAAATAGCACATCCACAGTCAAACATATCACAAAACCTTCAATACAATATAGAAGTTTTGTATCATAATAAATCAACTTCAAATAATCTTAAAATCCATCAAAGGACGTTGACATAGATGAAATCAAAATTCTTTTTAAAGAAATATCTCCTTTTATTTTGAAATAATTTAAGATCCATATAAAATAAAACATTTACTTTGAAAATATTCTTATAAGCTTGTAAGGGAAGCTTTGAAGATTTTATAACGGCAGAAAATAGCCGCACCCGCCGTATAAGTTAAAAAAAAACATTCTTACCTTAATTCTGTCGAAAAGGTTAAAAAGGACCTTGTTTTGAAAACGACCGAAAGATTCCTTTATAAACCACTTATAAAAGTCAAAAAGGGTATAAATGACTTTAACTCATATTCTAGTAAATAGTAAAAATGTTTTGAAATGCATTTTTAAGAAACATGGATGTGGATGATAAAGAGATCCCAGTAGATTATTACGTATAAACAACCTTGGATAATAAAGAGGTTGTAAAGTAAACCCTTACCTTGTAATTTCCCTTGGTTGGGGTAGGTTAACCTCCTGTATAATGGTTAAATAGTTGTTGTTAAATTATACAAGAATCATATATAATAATATGATATCATATATGATCTTTTAACATTGATTTGTTAATAATATCTTAGAATTATCGTCGTTTCGGGAGTTAACTTACTCATTTTCTTTTATATGTTTTGTTACATAAGCCATGGTTGTTGTATCTTATTCATATCCAGAATGATATCTAGTCCTTAAACATCATTTTTAAATCATCAAATGATAATTATACTTGAATGGATACGATGGAGAATGAATCTCATCGCGTTCGTGGAGACGGTAGTCCGTACGTACGCACGAGCAACAATATCATTCTTTTGATATTAAAATAATATATAAATGGATGGTATATCATATATACAGAATCATTAACATGTTATATTTATTATTTACATGAGTTACACATCATTATTATACCCATCCAAAAAATATTATATTGAATAACAATTACACCACGACGTGGAGACGGTAGTACGTACGTACGCACGTATGGTGACATGTTATTCAAAGGGTGGATAGAATACTGAATATGGTTGTACAAAATTTATAATAACATCACAGTATATGTGAGATACTGGAGTTATTATTTTATAATGGTAAGAACAAAGGAAGAAGAAGTGGAAGAAGAAATGAACTTGGAGAAGGGTGGTGAAATCATTACCTCTTCTTCGGGTTCTTCCTTTTGATTTGATCAAAAGGGCTCTTTAGGTTGGCTTTCTGATCAAACTAAGGCCTCTAGGTTGTATTGAGGGATGTTGGGAGAGTATTTGGTCAGAGTTTTGCCGAACCAAAAGGCTTTGAAGGTGTGAAGAAATGAGAAGGAGGAGTGCCCTTTTATAAGAGGGGTGAGGGGCACCTTTGGAAAAGCTAGAAATATTAATTTATAATAAATTAATATTCGGTTTCTAATGGCTCAAAATCTTATTATTCAAAGGTTAAGGTGGGGATAGGTTGAAAACCACTCAACCAATAGAATTTAGACAGGTTTGGGTACTTATATTAACCTTATCTTTAAGTATTAACTCTAACTTAATTAGTTTCACTTTTACAATGTCTCTTTGTATTTTTATATAATATGGTTAATAAACTTACTATATACATCCAAGCGACCCCCAAGTGGTCCATTAATGATTAACCTATCATGATATAAGTCTCTTGGCCGAACCTTAGATTTTTAGGAATTTAATATCAATTAATAATATAATATTTGTTTTAAGAACTCTTTTATGTCAATTTTGACACTATTCAATAGTTGATTTTTGTGAAACTCATAACAGATTGATTACTTCTAAAAAAGTCGATTAAATCAATCCTAATATATCATATTAGCCTATAAAATTAGTTTAATTCATTAAAAGTTTCATATCATATTTATTTGTCTATTTATAATATCAATTATTTTAATTTTTCACTATTATAGTAATTACTGCATCATCATTGTGTCATCAATAAAATAATTTATTTAATGTTTAAAAATTATAAATAAAATATAATTATGTAGTAATTCTTTTTATCTTTCTAATGAATATTTATAATCTAAAATAAAACATATATAACCCTATGTAAAAATTGTTTTTCTAAAAGATATATGCTTGTGTCATTTTTGTATTAATTTTAACTTAATTAAAATAAAGTGTCATTATCACTTACAAGTGGATCCATGGGGTCCTAAAATAGACCCAAAGATGCCCATGGTCGACCATGTATCAACCAATAGGGTTAAGACACGTTTTAGGGTAATTTAGTATTATTATAATATTATTTTTTAACCCTTATTTACCGGATTTACCCTTAACCATGGTAAATAAAATATTTACCGCAGTAATTATTCAAAATGTCTAAAAATAAAAGTTACCTATTTACACAATTTGAACATCCTGATTCCAAATATGGAATCCATTTTCCTAAATTCAAAACACAGAAGTGGCAGAAATTAATTTAAAATTAATTCCCGCTGTCAAAACAAAAAGCGTGTGTTTAAGAGATAATAACTATCAAAAGATTGACACTTGTTTATGTTCGGTTTAATTGTAAAATTATGTCCAATGACCAAAATTATATTAAATGGTAAAAATATATTCTAAATATACTTTAAAACCACTCAAATTCATAATTTATCACTATTAATTATTTTGATTAAAAAAGTTGTTTTTAATTAAAATTTAGTAATTTTCACTATTCATCAAAATATGAAAGTTATCCGAAATGTACCAAAAATTCACCTTAGGATAAATTCGATATTCCGAATCCAAAAATGAAGTCCATTTTGAAATATAAAATATATATAATTTTAAAAAGTAGGTATTACTATTCATAACGGCTAGTTTGATTGGTTGTTAGAACTCGGTGTTGCGTACAACACACGCTATCGCATTATTCAAAGGAAAGCGTACCGTGGAAGCTTCGGATGTTTCATTTTAAATTTTTTTGATGTCCCCATTTAGTCAAAAAGTTTAAAATATTGTATTTAAAAAAGGGTTCACTATTAAAAGTTGATAAAAGTGCAATACTGAAAATGAATTTGTTCTTGCATTATATCTAAGAAACTCATAATATGGATTCTAAAATTATAAGGATTATATAATGTTTAAAATTTAGATAATACTATTCATAACCTCTTTTTAATGGCTTTTTTTTGTAAGTCATGGTGTGATTGAACTCGGTTTTTCATGTAATGCAAGTTATTGAATTATTTTGAAGAAATAACACACTATGAAATCTTGGGGTGTTACATTCTCCCCTCCTTCAATAAATTGCGTCCTCGCAATTTGAAATTGTTCTTAGAAAATAAAAGGTTGAAAATAGAAAATATATTTCTGGGAAAACCCACATCGGAAATTGGGTTACTAAAATTTAGTCTTAATATGAGGAAAAGAGAAATGAAAGGGTCACCACCAAATTATGATCTCGATTAGGAGAACATTGGTGGAAATTAGAGACATATAATTGGAGGAAAAACGTAAATATTTATAGGTAGTGATTGAGGTCATCAATCACAAACAAGTATGAAATTGAGGTCCTTAAACTCATCAATCTATGATGATTTAAAATACCATCGGTTCAACAAAACATAGGGGATTAGGATAACACATTTTTGACATTTCAAAATATCTTAGTTGAAATCCCACATCGAAAAATGAATTAACGAGGCCTCTATTTAAAATAAAGAGTGGAAAGTATGAAGATTACCAAAAATAACACATACTAGGGTTCCATGTAGGAAAATATGGATATGGAAGAGAAATCTAACCATCAATTATCTGATGGAGAGTGGTAGAGAACATGGCTATGAAAAGGCCAAAAATCCCAAAGCCATAAATTATTGATGATTTAAGGTACCATCTAGGACAACATTTTTGTTCTAAGTTCCTTTTATTAATGTTGAGGAATTTATTTATGAGATTGGCTAAGATAATAAGGAGATATACTTACTTTATAATTAGAGTTTTATCCATTAATAAATTTCTACCACAAACTCATCTTTCACTCTAAAAGATAATAGAAAAAAAATTCTATTTATACTATTCGTACAGGGTTCCAAAATAAATGAATTTATAATTCATCTACCAGATCTTTAAAAAAAACTACATTATTTAATCCTGGACATCTCATGGGCCAGTGGTAGGTGATACACCCTTGTCGCCCTTCGGTTGCAGGTTCAAGTCTCGCGACCTTGCCGGTCGCGACGGGTTGCCGCCCGACCTCCGGGTTGTCCTTTTATGGCAATCCAAAATAATCCAAACTAGAACGATCCAAAATACTTCTTTCCAAACTCACAGTCCAACATTTATAAGGAAGGTAAACATAATTTAGATCATTTTTACCCCTTAATAGAATATGAATACCTTCATCATGTATTCTTTTAATACACTGAAACATCCTGAATTACCATATTCTTTATTGATTACATTAATGCTCCCTTATTCCATATAGAATGCTGGATATACTTCATCAATCCAAAAATGTTTTAAACCCCAACAAATCATTAATCAGTTTCAAGGTAGTCAAGAATATCTAATATAATTTATCCAAAACAATCATGTATTATTCCAAAATCACTACCTCAGTATCAGAACTATATTATGATTTATCATTCTCTCAACCATATATTTTCCAAAAATTTATCCTGCCATTGAGTCACTTTTCTTTGTTCCACACAATCTCAAGTCCTTAATGAAATAGTACTGCAGTACAATCCTTATATACTTCATAATTATTATAACAAGTACATTGTTGATACAACACTCAATTGACATAATCAACATAAGAAATCTAATCATTCCTCTTCATTTGTGGTAGTATCATAACTTGATTATTATCTAATAGCATCATTTGCGGCATAGTCTGATGACTGGTACATAGGTTCGCGTAGTGTCCAAACTCCTTGAAAATGAATCATTGTACATTTAAAACCATGTTCTTACCCTTGCAGTCACGTACTTTGTGCCCTTTTCCTCCACACTTATAACAAACTCCCATTCCTTTCAGGCAAGTTCCAGGGTGTTTCTTTCCACAGTTAACACATATGGGAAAATTCTTATTTTCCCTCTTCCCTTTATCCATCTTTCTCTCTTCCATCCTTTTCTTCTCTTGCTTCCCTTCAAAGCCATAGGACTCAGTAAACTCTTTACTTATCTTATCAACACATGATATTATTTCTTCATATGATGATAATACATGCGAGACTATTTCTCTTATAAATTCTAGCTTAAGACCATGAAATATATGATCCTTCTTTCTCTTTGCATCATGTGCATTGCTAGAGTTCTCATTCCTTCTACTGGGCGCCATTTCTAAACAATGGCATACACTAGATCAGTTTATGAATCAAAATACATAATCCCATACTTATAAAACACTTAACATAAATTGAACTATTTATGGATATAATCCATAATCATAAGAATGTTTTATTTGAGGAAGTATATACTCATAATCCCTTCAAAATGATTTGTAAAGAAAAATGAGAGTTATCCTAAGCATATCCCCCGGGAGTTTCGTAACCAAGAGTGCAGTAAGGCCCGTTGTCGTGCACCAGTTCCCGTTCGAGTCTAGCTCAAAGTGGTGTTTTCGGGTTTTACCCCTAGGTACATCTGTGCCAGAGCCGCCTCTACCTGCTCGTATCTAGACAGGGATGTATTGCTCGGAAAACTCACAAAATATCTACAATACCAAAATTCTGGGAAGTTCTTCTATACTAACCCTCCAAGTTCATCTTAGGTCTACGTGCTCTAATCAGAGTTTATCTAAATCTAGATTCCAAGGTTTGTACTAAACTTCCTCTGATACCAACTGTAACGCCCCGACCCCAGTTACCCAGAGTCGGTGCATTATTACATAACATTGGCATGATCACAAGAAATATCAAATCTCGAAAGACCGATTGGTTTAGTAGCCTTGGAAACACTAGATATATTCATAAGTGTTACATTACATCATAAAATGAAAAACTACTACAACAACATAATGTTTCCACAATCCACACTATTAACCCCACATAAAATCCCTGCAGGTCATTCATAACATACTTCTTCACATCCTGGGAAAAATAAAACATAGAAAAGGGGTGAGCTCAAATTCCCAGTAAGGATAACAATATAGCGGAAACTTTTATAAATAAGAATAAACATTTAAGGCAATGTATAACTAAAACAAAAGCCTTTTAAATATGAACTTTCAACATGGTATGGCATAAATAATATGAAATAATTCCATTTACTTATTCACATGGATATTCTACTAATCGAATAATCACATGCAAAAATCAATAACCACTTTCATAATGTTGGAATGCATAATGCCAGACTATCATAACCACATAGCCAAGGCCTCGTGCCAAGACTACAAATAAGATTTTGTCAAGGCCTTTTGCCAAGACACTAGTTTGTCTCATGAGACCTACCGATGCATCGAAGAGCTATAGCGGGCTCCACCAGTCACATATTAAGTCCAATGCATTCCCATATGAAAAGGTTTAAACATAACATAAACATTCATATTAAAACTAGCATATGAAATGTCAATACTTTCACCATAAACTATGAATGGTATAAAAATAGCACATCCACAGTCAAACATATCACAAAACCTTCAATACAATATAGAAGTTTTGTATCATAATAAATCAACTTAAAATAATCTTAAAATCCATCAAAGGATGTTGACATAGATGAAATCAAAATTCTTTTTAAAGAAATATCTCCTTTTATTTTGAAATAATTTAAGATCCATATAAAATAAAACATTTTCTTTGAAAATATTCTTATAAGCTTGTAAGGGAAGCTTTGCTGATTTTATAACGGCGGAAAATAGCCGCACCCGCCGTATAAGTTAAAAAAACATTCGTTCCTTAATTCTGTCGAAAACGTTAAAAAGGACCTTATTTTGAAAATGACCGAAAGATTCCTTTATAAACCACTTATAAAAGTCAAAAAGGGTATAAATGACTTTAACTCATATTCTAGTAAATAGTAAAAATGTTTTGAAATGCATTTTTAAGAAACATGGATGTGGATGATAAAGAGATCCCAGTAGATTATTACGTATAAACAACCTTGGATAATGAAGAGGTTGTAAAGTAAACCCTTACCTTGTACTTTTACTTGGTTGGGGTAGGTTAACCTCCTGTATAATGGTGAAATAGTTGTTATTAAATTATACAAGAATCATATATAATAATATGATATCATATATGATCTTTTAACATTGATTTGTTAATAATATCTTAGAATTATCGTCGTTTCGGGAGTTAACTTACTCATTTTCTTTTATATGTTTTGTTACATAAGCCATGGTTGTTGTATCTTATTCATATACAGAATGATATCTAGTCCTTAAACATCATTTTTAAATCATCAAATGATAATTATACTTGAATGGATACGATGGAGAATGAATCTCATCGCGTTCGTGGAGACGGTAGTCCGTACGTACGCACGAGCGACAATATCATTCTTTTGATATTAAAATAATATATAAATGGATGGTATATCATATATAAAGAATCATTAACATGTTATATTTATTATTTACATGAGTTACACATCATTATTATACCCATCCAAATAATATTATATTGAATAACAATTACACCACGACGTGGAGACGGTAGTCCGTACGTACGCACGTATGGTGACATGTTATTCAAAGGGTGGATAGAATACTGAATATGGTTGTACCATATTTATAATAACATCACAGTATATGTGAGATACTGGAGTTATTATTTTAGAATGGTAAGAACAAAGCAAGAAGAAGTGGAAGAATAATTGAACTTGGAGAAGGGTGGTGAAATCATTACCTCTTCTTCGGGTTCTTCCTTTTGATTTGATCAAAAGGGCTCCTTAGGATGGCTTTCTGATCAAACTAAGGCCTCTAGGTTGTAGTGAGGGATGTTGGGAGAGTATTTTGGCAGAGTTTGGCCGAACCAAAAGGCTTTGAAGGTGTGAAGAAATGAGAAGAAGGAGTGCCCTTTTATAAGAGGGGTGAGGGGCACCTTTGGAAAAGCTAGAAATATTAATTTATAATAAATTCATATTCGGTTTCTAATGGCTCCAAAGCTTATTATTCAAAGGTTAAGGTGGGGATAGGTCGAAAACCACTCAACCAATAGAATTTATACAGGTTTGGGTACTTATATTAACCTTATCTTTAAGTATTAACTCTAAGTTAATTAGTTTCACTTTTACAATGTCTCTTTGTATTTTTATATAATATGGTTAATAAACTTACTATATACTTCCAAGCGACCCCAAAGTGGTCCATTAATGATGAACCTATCATCATATAAGTCTCTTGGACGAACCTTAGATTTTTAGGAATTTAATATCAATTAATAATATAATATTTGTTTTAAGAACTCTTTTATGTCAATTTTGACACTATTCAATAGTTGATTTTTGTGAAACTCATAACAGATTGATTACTTCGAAAAAAGTCAATTAAATCAATACTAATATATCATATTATCCTATAAAATTAGTTTAATTCATTAAAAGTTTCATATTATATTTATTTGGGTATTTATAATATCAATTATTTTAATTTTTCACTATTATAGTAATTACTGCGTCATCATTGTGTCATAAATAAAATAATTTATTTAATGTTTAAAAATTATAAATAAAATATCATTATGTATTAAATCTTTTTAACTTTCTAATGAATGTTTATAATCTAAAATCCAACATATATAACCCTATGTAAAAATTGTTTTTCTAAAAGATATATGCTTGTGTCATTTTTGTATTCATTTTAACTTAATTAAAATAAAGTGTCATTATCACTTACAAGTGGATCCATGGGGTCCCAAAATAGACCCAAAGATGCCCATGGTCGACCATGTATCGACCAATAGGGTTAATACACGTTTTAGGGTAATTTAGTATTATTATAATATTATTTTTTAACCCTTATTTACCGGATTTACCCTTAACCATGGTAAATAAAATATTTACCGCAGTAATTATTCAAAATGTATAAAAATAAAAGTTACCTATTTACACAATTTGAACATCCTGATTCCAAATATGGAATCCATTTTCCTAAATTCAAAACACATAAGTGGCAGAAATTAATTTAAAATTAATTCCCGCTGTCAAAACAAAAAGCGTGTTTTTAAGAGATAATAACTATCAAAAGATTGACACTTGTTTATGTTCGGTTTAATTGTAAAATTATGTCCAATGACCAAAATTATATTAAATGGTAAAAATAGTTCTAAATATACTTTAAAACCACTCAAATTCATAATTTATCACTATTACTTATTTTGATTAAAAAATTTGTTTTAAATTAAAATTTAGTAATTTTCACTATTCATCAAAATATGAAAGTTATCCGAAATGTACCAAAATTTCACCTTAGGCTAAATTCGATATTCCGAATCCAAAAATGAATTACATTTTGAAATATAAAATATATATAATTTTAAAAAGTAGGTATTACTATTCATAACGGCTAGTTTGATTGGTTGTTAGAACTCGGTGTTGCGTACAACACACGCTATCGCATTATTCAAAGGAAAGCGTACCGTGGAAGCTTGGGATGTTTCATTTTAAATTTTTTTGATGTCCCCATTTAGTCAAAAAGTTTAAAATATTGTATTTAAAAAAGGGTTCACTATTAAAAGTTGATAAAAGTGCAATACTGAAAATGAATTTGTTCTTTCATTATATCTAAGAAACTCATAATATGGATTCTAAAATTATAAGGATTATATAAAGTTTAAAATTTAGATAATACTATTCATAACCTCTTTTGAATGGCTTTTTTTTTGTAAGTCATGGTGTGATTGAACTCGGTTTTTCATGTAATGCAAGTTATTGAATTATTTTGAAGAAATAACACACTATGAAATCTTGGGGTGTTACAAAAAATACTCATAAGGAGACCTAAAAAAAGGAACAATGTTTAGTCAATTGAATAAAATATTTTACCCTATATAACATATACATGAATTAAGGAAAATTCTAGACAGACTTAAGAGAGACTACAAACCATCATGCATTCATAACCAACATTCAGCCACATGATTCTGCTCGATGTAACGCTTGTTCCTTGGGAACTCAATCCACGATCCATGATACAAATAGAGAGACTTGACGAATAGGACTAGCTCATTTTTCCCCACCTAAAGAAATTTGCATTGTCCATGAAGACTATGATAAATAGATATGGGGTCACACCCAAATTATTTGGGGGACACCATGAACATAATATGGATCGAATATAAAAATTATTCCAAAAACCCTACTATCATGACCTACTAGATGGATGATCAAAATCCTACTTAGGGAAGTAACACTTATTCCAAAATCTAAACTAGGGATGAGAGATTATTTTAATCTAGTCTCACGGAGGGAAACGACATCCCTATATGAGACTTAGCCTCTAGAGAGAATTACAATCCTGTGATGTGCATGTAATGTTGCACTATACCACTATGGAAAGGATCAAGGGAATGCACAAAACCTATACAGGTACAAACTAGAAGAAATATGAACCATAAATCCGAATAAGATAACAATCATTGTTCCTGATTCGACCATCTTAAAATCAGGGTCATGCTACCATTGAAGCCACGTTGTTTGGAGGCTCTGTTTAGGAGTTATGACTTTTTGAACGAAGCTTCCGTAGACCTGTTGGGGCCTGTAGACCTACCGTTGTGGTTAGTCCACCTATCACCATATTTGGTCCACCTTCCATGCAAACCTAACACTTGTGGATGGACATTCATGATCAGTCCAACATCCATGGATTGGTCACATGGTAATTGTAACCACGATAGCTCGAGCATCCATGACAACACTATCACATGTCGTATCTTCCACTGCTGATCGTAGTCGCATGTTGCTATACAACCCACACACGAACCACTACCACAAACCGGTGGTCCCTTCCTCAGACCACCACACCTCTTATGATGTCCAAAAATTGAAAATATCATATACCCAATCTCCCTAGGTCCTGATCTACAATGATCCAACCTCAGTTGTTGATTCACCTCAAATCTGAGGGTTCAGTCGAGTTTGGAACCACCCAATATTGTTGATATGGGACAATGGGATCTAAATATTGAGGAAAGTGATTAATTATGGAGAAATATATAATAAAAAATGTTTTTCATCTTTGTCTAATTGTTCTTGGTCAATGATATAGAATGATGGATTTGGGATAGAAAACCTGATCAAATAAATATTGTATAATAAGTCACTTCCCACAAAGTGATCGATCCTCCAATTAATCTTGTTGTATATCGATTTAAATTCATCATATAAATTAATACAGGGATATAATAAACCCAAAAAACATTCCCTATAAGGAGTTTGGATTTATCATTGATTAAGGACCATTATGTTTTCACCATTGATGAGATTATCCAACTCCACCGGTGTTATGATCTATGATCTGATCCTGATATGTTTCCATCTTCCACAAATGCTCACCTCTAAATAAATTTTGGTCTCTAGGGTATAGCGACAAAAAATGAGACAAAATATATAGTTGTATACTTATATAGGAGCAAGTAATTGTGCTAATGAAAAATGAAATACATTTTTCTTTTAATTAATTTTATCAATTTTTCACCCCTTAATACTTCTCATAGATGACCCATGCCAACCAATGTTAGGTCAAACCTAGGGTAATTATTCTATTATGAACCTAATGAGGCCCTTGTATTTTTTATCATGGAACCCTGTTAGGATTTATTTCACTTTTTAGGAAAACCATGAACATGTCTATTAAATATTTTAATATCTTCCAATTATTTGTTCTACCCAGCCTCCAAATTCAAAGTTGTCTCAACGTCTGGTCTCAAAAATAATTCATTTAAAATATAAAATTAATACATGGAATATAATAGATTATACATTCTCCCAACCATTTGGTGTATATCCCTGAATAACCAAAATAAGAGATACTCAAATAGATGGGGGTATAGAGAAAGAATCTGAGCATCCTGCTCCCATGTGATCTCCTGTAGATTCTCATTTTTCCACTAGATACACAACAAAGGAATAAATCTCCCCTAAATGATCCTATCATACTGATCCTCAATCTTTACTGGGTACTCAACAGAAGTCACTCCATCCTCGATGTCCATATCACCCCAATTGATAATGTTTGATGGTTTATACACATACCTCCTCATCCATGAATCATGGAAGATATTATATATCATATCAATAAATATAGGTAGGATATGAGATTTTCCACCTTTTTAACTCTTTGTAGTATCTGGAAAGGGTCTTTCAACCCCAAAAAAGATTTATTCCCTTGATAAATCTTTTTATTCCTTGTCGAGATTAAACCTAAAGGGACACATGGTCTCTTTCATCGAACACCAAAAGGATCCATCACCTATCTGCATAAGACTCTTGATAGTTTTGCACAGTCTTCATCCCCTCCTACATGATATGAATCTTCTCATTTTTATCTTATGCCAACTCCAGGACCCTGAGTGCTGACACTCCAAGTTTAATCTAGAAAATTGGTTACATGTAGGTTTTCCCATTCAATTCCTCGAATTGTGAAATACAAACGGTGGAATGATAGAAACTGTAGATTGAAAACTCCAATAGTGGTAGGTTATCCTCCCAACTATGACCACAGTCTAACATAAAAATATCACTGCATGTCCTATAGAACCTATAATGTTTTCTTGGTATTGATATGATTATGTTGTTGAAACATTGTGTTAAAGTGAAACTGGATCCCAAATTTCTCCTTTAATCATTTCCACAATCGATATATAAATGTAGAATCATGATCAGAAATACTAGTCTATGGAAATCCATGGAGGAGAACTATCTACTACACATAGAGGTGTCCCAATCTCTCTTCTAAAATTTTCTCTCAGAAAGTTAGGAAGGGGACTGACTTGGTTATTCGGTCAAAAATCAACAAGATAAAATCATGTCCCCTGGACGTATATGGTAAACCCATCAATAATAATGTTGATATCTCATCCCACTTCCATTCTGGCAACTCAAGGGGTAGCAATAAAAAAATGGATCTTCGTGCTAAGCCTTAACTTTCTAATATGTATGGCATTGAGGAAAATATATTAAACTGTTTTCATCATCCATGGCTATCAAAATTGTTGTTATAGGACCCAATACATCTTCATTGCCTCAGTATGTACCACTAAAGAGGATTTATGAAACTCCCTCTAAACCTCCATCCACAACATCAATGGTACCATCGTGCATCCTATGAAGAGGTCAAATTGTTCCCCAACTTTTGAATACCCATTAGGTGTGTGCCCTATGCACATCTGAACACATAAGAACTCACAATCAGTATTCCCATGTTGTGCCTCCCTGACTTGTTTTAATGGTGGTGGGGTGAATACCATTGACTGGATGTAAGATTCTCTATCTCCATCCATACAAAATAACTATAACGGGTCCAAAAGATCTTATACCTCATTTAGTAGCTGCAAATTGGATCTCCTACTGAGAGAATCTACCACCATGTTCACCTTCCCATGATTATATACAATATCAAAGTCATATTCTGGGAAGAACTCTAGCCATTGCCTATATACCAAGAAATTTTTTTAAGATAGAATATATAATTTAGACTTTTGATAAGAGAGTATATGATGAACCTTTCACCAAACCAATTGTGTTTTCACATCTTAAGTACAAATACTACTACAAATAACTCATGATATTTGGTCATATAGTTCTTCTCATGTGGTCACAACTACCGTGAAATATAGGTTGTCACTACTTGCCACTACATAATGAAACAACAAAGCCTGGTCCCTAGTGCATCGTAGAACACCACCTACTCAACACTTTCCTATTGAAACCTTAATATTGAAGAGGTCCTTAACATCTACCTCACCTACTGAAGTCCCTATTGGCACATTTCTGTTCACATGAAAGGATTTCTTTTTCATGTCAAAGTTGTAAATAGAATTGTAACTATGGATAAGTTTGGTATAAACCTCTAATGTTTCCCAAACAACACAAGGAAACCTCGTACCTTGGTAACAATCTTGGGTGGCTCCAAAAATAGTACTACCTAAACCTTTACTGGATCTATTTCAACTGAAACCTTTGAGATATTATGTCCTAAAAATGGACCCCATGAATCAATAATGAAATCTTAGAGAGACTTTAACAATGCCAGTTCTCTTAGAGAGTGTCCAGAACTATTCATAAGTGTCTCTCGTGCTCCTCCTCAGATGCCGAATACACTAAGATGTCATCGATGAATACAACCATGATACAGTCTATGTAAGGATGAATTATCTAGTTCATGAGTCCCATGAACACTACTGTGGTGTTTCTCATAGAAAACGGAATCACCAAGTATGCATCGTGACCATAAAATCACTTGAATTTCATCTTCAATATATCCAAATTCGGTACTCGCAGCTTGTGATAGCTCGATTAGAGGTAAATCCCTGAGAACCATCACACCCCATTCAACTGTTCAAGGAGGTAATCAATCCTTGGTAGTGGACACTTCTTCTTAACAGTAACTTGGTTCACACTCCAATAATACAAGCATAATATCAATCTCTCATCTTCCTTCATGGAAAACCAAACTGGGGCTTCCTAGGGTGAAACACTATGTCTCACAAAGCCTTTCCTTTACAAGTCATTCAATTGTATCCCCAACTCAAGAAGATCTGTAAGATCCATCTGATATATATAGGTGTATATATTTATGTCATCCTAGGGTGTAGATCAATGTATAATTCTATCAAATGTTGGGGGGGGGGGGGTAAACAAGGAACATTTTCAAGAGAGATGTCCTCATTCTCCACCACCACTATTGGAAAATGAGAAATCATATCATACAATACACAAAGGGAGAGGCTAGCCAACAGATGTGAAATCCCACACAACCACCTATGTGTGAGTTCATCATGTATTTCCATGATCTCTCTTACCCTAAAAATGGAAAATTTAGTACTATCTTGGTGGATACACTACACTATTTGTCTAAAATAGTCAATTTGTGCTTGAATTGTGGATAAATAACCCTTCTCTTGAATGACGTCATAAGGCCTCAACACTACAACCACGATATCTAAACTGAAACCATCACCTTCAAGAGCTAGGCCACACTATCAGCACTAGTGTGAGATTATCAATTATCCTCTAGTTAGAGTCTCCAAGTGTAAGGTTCTATTCAATGGGTCAACCGAAATCTCTGAGTCTTGAAGAAGATTTGTTATGAGAAAATAATGACTATAAAATGTGTCTATAAATACTGTAGATAAGGTATAAAAAACATAGATCGTACCTCGTATCATCCCTAGAGCTTATATGTCATAATACTCCATAGCTTTTAGTTGGCATTTTCCCTATCCATAAGTTCCCTAAGCCCGACGTTGACGTCCTAAGGGTAGTGGTGGCCATTGGGTGAACCTCTGCCCACCTCCTGCTTCCCTACATGCCCCTATACCACATCCATCACACTATAGACCACCCTGATCCTATATATATATTTATCCAAGAGGTAATTCGACTGTATCTAGATTAGCAGTATGACAGGTCAAGATATATCTTACCAGATGACCCCGACCATTTAATGAGAAACACCGCCTATCTCTTGGTTGATTTGATCCACCCTAGGAGTCCTTCACCCATGACCCTGAGTTTTATGATCACCTCTTGAATCTCCTAACTACATATGCATACCGATCACATATGCATACCGATCACATCTTGTATAGATATAACTACTCTCTGAAGTGACTCTCAATGTATTTCCAAGAGAGAACTGTCTCATTATGTGACTATGTCATGAAGCTCCACCAGTACCAAGTATATATAAGAAGATGTCTCGAGGCAAGGACTACCATCGGGTCAATAGACATCCTCACGTGGGAGAAAACACATTTGACTGCCTCTAACCAATCCGCATCCATTTTGTTGTCTAGATCAACCTGAAACCAAAGAGGTTTCTTCCTCTGAAACTAATTCAACACATTCAACCTGCATGCATACTCATGTGGTAGGGTAGTTAGTAGTTGCTTCTCGATGGGTGGTGGTATAGTTGGTAAACCACCCAGAGCTTCTATCTTCGGTACATCCCCATGTACTGATACCTCATCACTAGGAGGATCATCCTTGTGATCACATGGTGAAATTTAGAATCGCTTCCTATGGGGAGGCATAAAAAACAATATGTAACACAATCAATAGAGTATATTTGTGGAGATGACTTGAGAAGGGAGTGAAAGACATAAATATTCATATACGATGCATAGACCATTGTTTTTTAATGCATCCTGTGTTCTCATGTACTGAGTTGAAAAGCATGGGTTCAGAGTCCTAGTGTATGGATATTTCATCTTCTTCACCAACAGTAGAGTCCTTTGCCTGAAATATGAACTTGAAGCAGATAACATGGTTTCCCAAAACCAACCTCATAGACTCTCGGCCCAAAAGAAGAACTGGCCAACTTTGATACCACATTATCATGAGCTTTCCTAGAGGGTCTCGTGTTCTGGCTACCCTAATCTGGCATTCAATAGGCCATGGGCTACTGATTAACACGGAGTAGGAATTTACCATAAATGGGAGGCATTTTCCTAAAATACTTATACACATATAGAAATATCTAAGCCTCACAATTCTAATATGTAAAACAACTGATATAATTCATGAATAAAACTAAGATCCCCTAAAATGAGTACAACAACAAGTAATGTAAATGTAAATTGGGCCAAATATAAGCCCATGACAATGTTTTTCTAAATAATTTATAACTAAACCTATATAAGTCCAACTTTCTCCAAGGGAAAGGTCTACGACAAAGGTATGATCCCAGTAAACACCTAACTCTTCCTAGCTCCATCTATGCTCCACCCACTTCCAGTCCTCCTAGAACTCTATCAAAAGGGGCACCATTTGCACAAGACACAACACATGATAGCACAACCCAGGCATGGGTGAGTATATAAATAATCAGTAGGACATCCCAAAAAAATTGAACAAGAAGCACCATATATACTCAGCTCAATATATGATGTAACACTATATAATATATAATTAGAAAATAAAAACCAAGATATTATCTGGGGATACTCAAAGAACTCAGGAGGTCATAACGAGCTACCAGTCATAAGAATAGGCTTGATGCAACACTTGCTAGGAGAACTCACTCTTTAATCCATGATACCATCAAAGACACTAAAAATATAGGTCTAGCACATTGAGGCCCCAGCTAAAGAGAACACATTGGTAAAAGAAGGAAGTGATACACAAAGATGGGTTCTTTCCAAAAATAGGTGACGGACACTACCAAACCAATCTGGATCAACCTTTTATGTTGGGGTAATATAGAAATGATTCAGGAAACCTTACCAATGCAACCCACTATATAGAGGTTCAATGTCCTAATCATGAAGGTCATGATGATTCCACAATGTCCACTATAGATGATATATAATCACACTCCAATCTCATGGAGGGACACAACAACTCTGTATTAGACTCAACCAATAGAGGGGTCTATAATCCATTGATGTGGATGTAATTCCACACTTTACCCTTGAGTAAAAGACCTAGGTAATGTACTCATTCTATACTAGTCCATACTAAAAAACAAAGAGTCAAAAAACCAAATAAAGGTACCCAAAATTTCTATTGTATAGACCATCTAAAAGTAGGGTTCATGATTTTGCAGAGATCATTTTGCTTGGAAGCTCCATTTAAGAGTTATGACTATTTGAATGAATTTATCTACTAACCTGTCGAGGCCTGGAGACCTACCGCCATGGTCCTTACACCTATCACTACAGTCAGTCTGCCTACCTCCTTAGTCTGTCCACCTACTATGCAGACTAGCCGCTCATGGACCGACTTTCACAATTGGTACACCTTTCGCACCTAACAGGATTCTTTGGACTGCCTATAGACTGGTCAGGCAGTCACTATTCCTATAGTAGATTGAGCGTCTAGGGAACCACAGTCTCCTTCCATATCTACCACCATCGATTCAATCTTCACTCTACTTCACATATCGTATGTGGACTACCATCATGCACCACCACTAGCCGTCAGCTACCACTTCTATGTGCATGTGGTCTCTTGAACAAACCACCAAACCTCTTCCGATGCCTAAAAAATGAAATGATCATACATCTGAGTTTCATGGTTACAGATCTACACTGATCCATTCATTTATATCGATTTGCCTAAAATATGGGGGTCTGATCGAGTTCAGAACAACATAGAAACACTGAGCTGAAACCACATGGATACAACCAGAGAATAATGCGAGCATGGATGAGGCAAAGTACAAGAAATATTTTTATCATCGTTGGTGAAGCATTCCAAGACAATGATAAAAATGTGGAAATTGGGTTAGAAAACCATATCAAATAAATCCAACAGAATTAAACCCTTCCCGCAAAGCGTTCCATCTACAAATCAATAGGTTCATCAATTAATTTTCGTTTCTTGCATTAATTAATAACAGTGAATAAAAAAATAGTAACACATTCCCTAACAAGTGTGTAGATGATCCTTAATGAAGAACAATTATTTTTTCTCGATTGATGGGATCCTCTTACTCTGTTGGAACGACAAACCATGATTTGATCTGGATCTATTGTTATCCACCAAGAATTATCTCCTGTAACTGCCTCTTGGCCTCTATGGTTTAGTGGCCCAAAATGAGACAAAATCTATATCCACATAATTATTGAGAAGAAAGTCGTTGCACTGAATAAATGTAACATAATTTTTTTTTAATTTATTTTATCAATTTCATTACTATGATAACTTTTTCCCATATGACCTATGCCAAACAATGTGAGGGTTTTCCTAGGATAAATATTCTATTATGAACTCAATTGTGCTATTATATTTTTGATTTGTTCATGAATTTATATGATATTCCACATTATCAATAAATGCATGTGTTCATTTATTAAATTTTTTAATATTTTTCAATACTTTATTCTTTGCAAATTGGGCCATAGAATCACACACGGTCTCAATGCCTCATCTAAAAAATCCATATAATATCTAAAAATAATACACATAATTTCTGTGAAATTAAATAATATTCATGTTATAACTTGTCAAAATGATGTATATACGACTCAAAGAAAAATATAGGTTCCTAACTAGGCATGTGTCTCAAAGAACGAAAATTGAAAGAAAATTACATTATATATTTTGAAACCTTCCAAACATAACCCCATTGAAAAAAGATTAATGATATAGATATGAAAATGACCATAAATATATGTATTAGAATCATATAATTCATTCAAAGGCATTGTACATGCCCCAAAAAACGAAATTAGTGATGAAGAAGTCATGGATATCATAGAAATAAAATGTGAGATGATATTCGCTTACCTTAAGTGTTGAATTTATTCGTATATGTTCAAACCTCCTATATAACAAATTTTTTTATAAATATAAAATAGAACCATATTATTATATCTAATACCATATAATATTGTTTATGATATTATATTTACTATTTATTAACAACTCCATGTTTATGTTATATTTCAGGTAATAACTATTTTATTTTTTCGTAAAAGTTTTTAGTTTTTATTATTCATCGAGTTAATTAGATATTGATTTATGAATTCAAAGAAGGTAAAAAAAGAAATAAATATCATAATTATTAATTATATTTTTATTTATAATAATATATATAATATATACGCATTAAATGGATTACAACTTTCATGGAGAGAGTAGGCCATACGTATGCATGAACGTTGTTTCTGTTTTATTGTCGTACTGAACAAAAGATGGTAAAGTAAATATAAATATATATAAATTCATATTATAATTATAGTATAATTTCCTTTCCATATATTTAATATAATTTCACAAAGATAAATTTTCATACATTCAATATAAGGTGTTAATGAATCCCATCACTATAAGGATGTGATAGTCCACACATCCCAAAACTAAATTATCATATTTACAATATATATAGAACAAAAATGTATTTATTTTATAATAACTAATTATAAATAAATGACACATAAATATAATTTATAAAATATAAAAATACATTTCACATAATAATTTCCAACCATGATAGGTGGGTAAAAGAAAAATGAACAACGTCAATTCGTGCGGTGGTCGTTCACCATACACAAGAACAATATGTTTGTTACCCATTTAGATAGAAGTGTGTGTAAGTGAGTCATAAAACATTATAATAAGAAAATTTTAGTATTTATAGAATAATTTTTTATTTTATAATAATTGAATAATAATCATACAGTTTGTGGAAAATGAAAATAAAAGGAATGATGTTGTGGAATGATGTTAACGCTTCACCAGGTAAATCCTTTTTCTTTGCATAAAGGGGATTCCATGGTTGGATTTGTTTTCAAATAAAGGATAAAAGGATTAATTAATTGATATTGAGATATTATTTGAGCATATTTTAAGAAATTTGAATGTTTAGATAGGTGTGGATAAGTGGGAGGGGTGAGTTACTTATTACAGTGCAGGAGTGGTATTCTAGTAATTTTTTTCAAGATAAATTCACCAACATTTTTACTATGACAAGTGGCTCAAATAGTGTTACAAATTATAGAAATATGAGGATAGGGTATAGATCATTTGGACATAATGTGTATGGTTTAGACCCTTGTTTAGTTAATTTTCCTCTTAATCATTGTAATTAAATGTAATTAATTTCTCTAGTATTTTTTCAAAAACTAATTTAACCTTATTTTATATTACATATTTTTTTATTACAAATATTGAACCCGTTTTTCAAATTTCTACCCACATAATTGGAATAAATTAATTATCATTTAATCCCGATGAAATGATGATAAAGGGGGTTTTCAAAGAATAAATGTTTGAATGATTGGAATATTTTAAAATCAAGATAAATTTAAATTATCACTTTAAAATTTTAATGTATTCTACAAACAATTCTGAAAATATTTTTCTTTAAAAATTTATAAATTAATCTTCAAAACATTTTAAAAAAATTTGGATTAAAAACACATAAATTAAGTGTAAATTCATTGTGAAAATAATTTTAAAACACAAAAAGGATTGAAATAATTTTGAAAACTAATTTCGTAAAAATATATATATGTGGATTAATGACATTTTTAAAACCATTATCTTTGAAAATATATAAAAGAACCATCAAAACATTTAATCAAATATGTAAACATAGAACATTTTCAAAACATTTTTATTTAAAAATGATGTTAAAATAAAAACCAATATAGAATATTAAGGAAATAATTTATTTAAATATAAACTTGTTAATATGTAAATTATGATTTGATAAAATGATATTCATGATGGTGGGTAACTCCATACATGCTTAATATTCCTTTTACACCATAAAAGATTTGAGAAGTGCCCTGATCAGAAATTGACATGATGATTCCTTTTAAGAACATTTTAAAAAATATAATAAATCCGTACAAATTATATTTTAAATATCATATTATTATAACAGAATGTTATTTTTATTAGAAAGTATTGTTTTTAAAGAGCATGAATTTTTGATCGAATGTGGGACTAAAGTCATTTTTCCATTAATTTTTTTATTAATAATCTTATGTTCAGAGGAGTGATAATGTAGTACCGTTAATTTGATATAAAATAAGCAAACATAGTATAAAAAAATTTATGAGAGTTCTTGAGTGATTTATCATAAGATTTCATCGTTGGAAGCTTAATCATAAACAATCTCGATAAATAATGAGATTATAATAAAAAACTATAACCACTTTAGTAAATTTTAATCATAATAAAATTACATGATGTTTTAAATATCATTTAAATAATTTTATTAAAGACATAATATGTCAAAGGAATTATATAAACCTCATAGAAAAATATTGGTATATAACATAACATGTGCCTCAACAAAGGTAAATTGTGATAAAATTAATTTACTGATTTGGTATCTTTTGAAACATAGACCCAATGAAATAAATATCATCACATGGATATGTAAATACCCAAAATAATTAATTATAATAATAATAGAATAAATTAATTGGTAATATAATCCCCACATATAATAAATAAGTGGTGAACATGGCTTCTACCCGATGGAAAGTAAAAGTTAGATAAGAAAACCCTTACTACATAAGTATCCTTAAAATAATGTTACCATAAAGTAATATCATATATTAAATACATAAATAAAATTAGCTAATGTAAATTAATAATATATTATTTACTATGGTGGTATATTTACCACACAAAATAATCGAGTGGTAAATTTTACATATATCTCATGGAAATAAAAAGTGGGATGATATTCCCTTACCTTAAGTATTGAATTTCATCCAACATGTTCAAACATTATATAGAATAAATATGATTTTATTATACATCTATAAAACCATATTATTATATCTAATATCATCTATTATTTTTTCAAGACTTTATATTAGCTTTATATTAATAACTCGATGTTAATGTTATATTTAAGGAAATATCTACTTTCTCTTTCATGTATGTTTTGTCTTGTTATTTTTAATCCTAAAAATTATATCTTGATTTACTTATTTAAATAATTTATATACATTTATAAATAACATATATATCCATTATATTTGTATTTATAATCATCTATAAAGTAAAAAAATATGAAATGGAATATAACGTTCACAGAGACGGTAGGCCGTATATATGCATGAACATTCTTTCCGTTTAGTTGTCATATTGAAAGAATGTAATTAAATGAAATATAAGTATATATGTAAGTAATTTCATCATAATGGAATTATTAATTAATATATATTATATAAATCTCTATACACTTCTTTAATAAATTTAATGTAAAGAGTTAACGAATCACATCACATTGAGGAGGTGGAAGTCCACACGTCCACAAACAACATGATCGTATTTCAATAAAATGGAAAGAATGAAGGTATGATTTATATAATAAATAAATATTAATAAATACATCCTGAATTTTATATATATCATATTAAAAATTAGTTTACATAAAAATTCCCAACCATGAGAATTGGTAAATTAAAAAATAATCAATAAAATTTTGTTAGGTGGTAGTTCGACATACACAATAAATATAAATTCGTATCCATTTAGATGGAAGTGTATATAAGTTTAGGTATAAACCATTTAATAAAAACATCATAGTATATTTATAACAATTCTTTTATTATATGATGTTGGAATAATTATATTTGACGGGGTGTAGAATGAAAATCAATAAAAGGATCTTGTGGAAGGCTGTTACCTCTTCCTTAGGTAGCTCCTCTTCCTTTGCACCAAATGGCTTCCATGTTAAGATATAATACAAAATTTAGGATTACTAGATGAGTTTTTATATTTTTTATATTATATAAGTATATTAGGGGTGATAAAAATGGATTTATGGGATTGAATAAATGGGAGGGGAGAGGGCCTTTTTATATCGGAGTGGGAGTTGCATTCTTGTACATTTTTTAACAGGGAATCCCAAACATGTTTTTCCATGAAATGTAGCTCAAATATTTTTCCAAATACTATAAAATCTATTATAAGTTATATATATGTTCATCCAATGGATTTTTGAAAAGTTCCTCGGTCATTTTGGCCATTAAGTTTAATGTTTGTCTCTTATTAAGCTATGTTTCTATTAAACAATGTATTTAATTATAATCACTTTTACGATTTTTTTGTCAAAAAAAATTGACCATATTAGACATTATAAATTATTTTTATTCAAAATATAGAATAAATTTATTCAAATTACAATCACATAAATGGAAAAAATTAAATAAATGTAATCATTATTAAGGGACAACAAAGTGGGTTTTTAGAGTAAAAATGTTCAAACGTTAGGTAAGTTTGTATATACAATTTATAAGTTAAATTGATTCTAATGAACTAAATAGTATTAATTTATGTATAATTTATTTAATTTAACATTAACTTAAATAAAAAAAATTAATTTCATAAATACATTAGATGAAAAAGCATATTTGAATTAAAATTCATTATTTTTAAATATTTATTAAAAACTTCAACTTCTCATAAAAATTAAAAAAATCATTATAACATAATTTTAATGTTTTCAATTCAAAGAAAAACGTTATTTTATTATATTAATTTTATAAATGATTATAATTTTATTTTTAAAATGGGGTTTTCATTAAAAAGTTGTAAGATTGCCTTTTAGAAAAATAACTCTTTTTATTCAAATAATGGATTTATTCTTATATTATAACGATAAAATATATTGACTGTGTATAAAACAATTTATTTGGTATATAATAAATAAATATTATTTAAAAAAATAATAAAATGTAGTTTGTTTAATTTATTTAGATATACATTTTTTCTACAAAGGAAACCAATTTTCTTAAACAAATAATTTCATTATTTTCATATTATTCTTACATTCACTTATACTAATTGACAATTATGATTAAATTTATATACATGTGTAAATCATACTTTCACAATTTTTTAAATAATATTCTTAAAATACATTCAAACTATTTGGTGGTATCAACAATAATATTATTTATAATATTATTGATAATATCTTGTAGTCCGCTAATAATCGATCATGCATGTAACAAAAGCTATCATAGGGAATCAATATTCTTTGTAATAAAGGACAAAAATAGTGTTTCTCATTCCACAGTATCATCTATATTATTCATGTAGTGCAATCATTACTCGGTGTTGTATATAATGAAATCCACACTTACTATACTCATATAAAAAGGCAAATATTCTGTGTTGTATGAAATATAGAATATAAAAATATTAAATTAATTTGAAAAATATATGTCACAATATCTTGGGATGTTATAGTGGTGGTTGTTAACAACAAAATAATTTGAAAACAAGTAAAATAGATCATAGTGTGGGAAGTTTAAATCTAGTAATCTACATATATTTGAACATGAGAATCTAGGGAATGGGATTTTATATTCTTATTTGAGAAGAATATCATAATAAGATTCTATAACAATTATATATATTTTCCTAAATTATTTTGAGGCTGATATAAAATATCATCATTTGTTTCAAAACAAACATGAAGCTTAATGTGATTTTTCACTTTTGTTACGAGCCATAGAAACCAATAGGATGCTAAATCTTACAACTAGAATGTTGGGTTTTGGAAGAAGTGGGGTTCTAAGAATCTATATATAAATTGTGAATCCCAAGACACTTTATAAAGTTTATTAATGTGTATTGTAAAATCTTTTGAAAAATATAAATGTATAGAGAAAGGTGTAGGATCAAATAATTTGACCAAAACATAAAGAATAAAAATTTGTTCCTTATTATATTTAATTTCTTGATTATGTTGCAAGGTTGGGAGTATGATATTCTATGATAGATTCATTCTATAACTATATGCCGAGGTTCATTTCAACATTAATAACAAATTTTAAAAATAGAAGTCCACATGGATGCACTCATCACCTCTTGGTATATTATTAATATATAGTGGCTCAAAAATATGGACTCAGTCAACAAGGATCCAAGATTTAAAAACCCATTATAGTAAAATAATTCAAATACATAATCGTAATTTATAACTATAAAAATATAGATCATTATATACCCAAACCTATAAAACAATAATTTAACTATCTTTGTTGATTTCATTTTATATTTTGATGTGAATTAAATAATTATGACTCAATATAAGTACATTGTGCATAATTAATGAATTTTTTTCATTGAAAAACATTTATAATGGTGTAAATTCACCCCCACCCTCTCATAAAAACGTATATAATACATTTTATTATATTATATATTACAAAAGTATTAGACAATAAAAAATATTGTGGAACATCACTTGGCTGCTTTAGAAAATGTGAAGCACATGGGTACTTCTATCACTATGAATCAATAATTTAATGGTCATAATTATTATGAAGGAAAGTTTGTATTGAAATTTCATCCACACAAAAATGGATTTTATTTTTATTTCATATAATAGGTAAACATGATCTACAAAATATATCAATCGATCCAATATAACCTCTTTACATTTATGGATTATATATATATATAATAATAATGTTATTTATTTGATTTTACCCCTTCATGGGGATTATTTTAATAGAAAACATCAATTCAATATTTATTCTCTAAAATGGGACACTCTTATTGTTTCACATTTAGTGATAACAATTTCAAATAACAAAAGGGATATTATTTATAATTTGAAATATTATTCATTACACGTAAATAAAGAATATAATATTTCTGAAATATTTTCAAATACCAAAGAAAAATATAAATCCTGATCTCATTTATTGAAAAAAATATAGAAATTATACATATTATTATGATTCTAGTAGTGATTCATCAATTGAGTACATATAATTCAATTGGAGGATCTAGTGTCATAAGAAAAAATAAAAAATACATTTTTCATTGATAATCTCATAATACATGATTATATATTTTTAACTTAAATTAATGACTTAGAAAATAAATATAAAAATTGAATTTTAATTAAAAAACATTCCAAATATGATAAAAAAGAGGAAAATATTACTTTCATTTCAAATAGAGTGGGGGAAAATGTAAAAATGTAATGTAATGGACTGGATTTTCATGAACCACTAGGATCCATCAATCCATCGTATGCCCGATCAAGCATTTGAGATGAAGATAGGAGAGTTACTGATCCCATGGGCATGCAACATATTTTAGAACATCAGAAATATGAATGGGGATAAAATTATACCTTTAATTACAGTTAAATTGAAATGGAGTTTCTCTTGATAATATATCATGAACCATTCGTAAGTTAGACATCCCTAAAAAACATGAAATATATAAAAAAACATAATATATAAAAAAATTCCAAATAAATCCCTCTACTCACCCCTAACTCCATCTACTGAAACATCCACCAACAGCGGTGCCTGTTCTCCACATACATAATTCAATCCAACAATCACCATATCCAATAGTACTAAAGAACCCATTAAAAGGGAATATGTGGCCAGAAATTCTATGAATGTAAACTAAATTACTAGCTAATCATACATCTAAATCATGTAAAAGGAATAACTTCCTGATGAGATAATTAAAATTAAATAAAAACTATCATCAAATCCTAAAATTTATCAATGATCTATGAATATTCAAGTTCTAAATCTATAAATAATGCATAAATATATATTAGGGGTGATAATAAAAAAAGCTTATTACTCCACCACCTTCTGTGACATAAGGAAAACCTTTAGATTCAAATCAATTTTCATGGTAGTTTTATATATAATAAGAAAATGTTTTCCTCTTTTTATTTATTTTTATAGTAAAAAACATATCTAAATAGTTTTAATTTTTTAAAAATTTTATTATTTAATAAAAATACATTGGAACATGTTTTATTATCCAAAACCACATTTCCCTAAACTCCCATTTTAAATGAATTTTTTCAAATATTTTTTAATGTACTATTTTTATAAACATTAGATCAAATTTTATTAAAACCAATTCTAATGGGTAATGAACTAAATATTCAGGGAGGAACACTAAAAGGAAATAATAATAGTCATTAAATGAATAATAAACAAAGGTTCAATACATGTTAATCAAGTATTGATCTAGGGGAATCATGAGAATCCACTATTTCAACCCACAATACAAAAAAGGTGACATGGTATCTAGCCTTGTAATTACATAGTGAAAATGATAGAATATAAAAAAAAGAATAACCACTAAGACTATAGTGCATCCTGAAATAACACACAATATTTTCGTACACCCATTCTCATCAAGAGAACATCTCAATTATCATTGGAACATTTCACAACTAGGGAGAGATATTAATAGTGTATAACCACCATGTGATGCATAAATTTAAACATTTCATTTATCATTATGTTCACATGACCAATTTAAATTAAGGATGAAAAAATAATATAATAGAAAAACGAATACAATTAATATGTAATAAACTCACTCTTTTCCTTGTCTCTTTCAAAAACTAATTCCCCAATTATACGCCCATAAAACATTCAATTTATAAATAATTCCCCATATTCTATAGATAAGACTTATCAAAATAAAATATTGATCAACAGGAAGACTCCCACATAATAATTTTATAAAATTTCGAAGGACTAAATTTTCCTTAGGATAATTGAACATAGAATTACCAGCCTTTCCTACTTGTATGAAAATCTATTTCAAATAAAACATTAAAATAAAAAAATTATATTACACTTTCCACAAAATATTCTAAAATATGTTTTCAAAAAATATGAAACTCTATAAAAAGAAACATTATTTTCAATTTAAAAATAATTAATGATCAAAATAAAATTTTCAAAATTCAGTTTGTGGACTGAACAAGGCCAAAGATATTTGGTCAAAACATTTTATTTAAAATCTATCTCGATACAATTTAACAATTCATGGAATTTTAGGTACCAATATAAATCCCATGTGAACCCTTTTGAAAATTTATTATAATTAAACAATAATATCTATTAATTTAAAAATAATTTTTAATCCATCACTCGGGTGATATAACTATAAAATGTGAGTGATTTTTAATAAAATCACTTATTGAACATGTTTAAAAATATAGAAACACTTTGCATAAAAATTAAAATCAACTGAAACTTGTTTTTACATAAAAATAAGACTAAAAATAATTAATATTAATTTTATGAAATTAATACATGAATTAATAACCCTTTAATTACATGGTTATGTTATTAATACCTGGAACATGGCAAAACCTACACGGAATCGACCACATATAGAATGGAATGTCAATGACAGCTTTAATGGAGCCCAAATAACTAATCACATTCCCTATAATCAATAAAAAGAAATAAATCAAAACTATAACACTTTATGGGGTTTTACTGAAGTGGTTTACAATGATTTGGACAACGAAAAAAATGAAATGTAGGAGTAGCGATGGAAGTGGTGGTTTTACATATGAGGCAAAAAAAATGGTAATGAAACTAGGTGAAATATTGAGGGAATGAGTTGAACCAGCGGAGGGAGTAATGCATGTGGAAGGTATAGTACAAGGAAAGTGGATTCATATGATCTACAATGAATAATTAATGATAGAAATAGGTTTATCAGTTAAAAAAGGTAAAATTATTAATTTTAAAAAAATTAAAGTCTATATATCGGGCATAGAAAACCCCACACAATTTACAAAATCATGTTTCTTAGACTTATTATAAATATTTATAATAAAAATGGTTTCTCAAACTATTCCTTTATGAATTCTCGTGGCATTTAATTGTTAATAGGGTTCTTGGGTATAATTTCCCCTATGTCGTCCATGATTTTTTTTAGTCCGAATTTTTTTCTCACAGTCAGATAGTTTCTTCTAATAGTTGGTAGTTTGTTCTCACGGTTGGATGGGTTTTTTAAATGAAAATAATTGTTTTATAATGATGGTATATGTTTTGTCAGATTCAAATAGTTTTCAATCATAGTTAGAATGTATTTTCTTATAGTCAGAGGGTTTTCAATCATGATTGATAGTATGTTCTCACATTAGGATAGATTTTTCTTCAGATTAGATGGTTTATTCATATGTTAAGTGGTTTTTTAAAATTATTGATAATCCTTTTCACAAATTCAATAGTATAATAACATATTCATGAAATTATTTCTCATGGCTGGATAATTTTTCTCACTTTTTAATGGTTTATTCCCACATTTTATGGATTATTCTCACAGGAAATTATTTCATTCTCATAGTCGATTTTTTATTCTCAAGGTTGTTAAATTTTTTCCCACTAATGATCCATTTATTTACATTTTTGATATTTTCTGTCATAATCAAACACTTTTTTAGGTTGATCCTTCTTCACAATCGATCCCTTCACGAACTGTCTAATAGTATTCAAAATTTATAATTTTTCATAACACCAATATTTTTCATAAAATCATGAATAATTAATAAAATGGTAAAAATAAAATTTAAATATTAAATAGATTCTTTAAAAATAAATTTTGTGGGGATTGATTACATATTTTAATTCACTAGACTCTGTGGTTTTAATCATGACATTCTTTCTATTTTAAAAAAAATAATTAAATGAATGTGAAAACCAAATCATTAAGTTAAATATTGGGGAAACATTATCTACCTTATTAATAGTATGGTATTTTATTTTCTGATATTTATAATTTTATATTTTAGAATAGATTAGAATTTCATTTTTTTAACATTTAGAGTTCTCTTCTTTCTTATAGTTCTTCCATGTTTATAATTCTTGAAACATCCAACAACTATGTAACCTCTCTATTTTAAAACAAAATGTGTCATGTTTGAGGTATAAGCCTATTTATACTTTATATTAATTATTTTTTATTCATTTTTATACGATTTATCAATCCCATACCTTCAATATATCTTTTATGTGACATCATATTCTTTTTCCTTATTCTTGGTGAAGTTTGTTTTGGGATTCTTATTCTTGGTTGGGGGGTCCTTGTTCTATAATATTTTTTGTATATTTACTATTATCGTGATAATTTTTTCAAGTGGGTGGGAATCTTGGAAATGTAAAATGAAGTTAATAAACATGATTAAATTTAATTTTAACTGAATTATAGAAATACCATATTTTTATTCATTTCTGTTCCTTTACTTATTTTATTTCAATTCCAAATTACTACATCTTTTGTGGAATATATGGTAGATATTGTGAATTGACTAACCCATGATTATGATCGATAATTCATTTTTTTATTCATTATTTAAAACCACAACTTGTAAAATTATTTCTACATATATTTTTAAAAAAATTGGATTTATATGGAAATTTTGGATCTGTATAAAATACCAATCTAAAAGAAGGGGATTTATATTCAAATACCCTACTAAATGAATTATAAAAAAAATGTGTGGTTTTGAAATATATTTATGTATACTACAAGTATATATTTTATTATATTTTTAGTTGTTACCCTTGGTGGGGCTTGTATAATTATTATGGTGATTGATTTTTATATGGTATTTATTACAGGTAGTTGAAGTGGATTTGTAGTTATGTAGTTGTTGTGGTTCCAAGATATGTTTTTTGTGATTTTTTATTGTGGAATCATAGTTGTGATGGAATATGAAGATTTTAATAATTTAATGATATTGTTTAGGGATATATTTTATCCACTGTGTTATAATTTATATGTGGAAACTAGTTTAAAATTGATTAGATAATTAATAGTTTTATTAATGTATTAATTTAGTGATTTATAAGGAATTATTTATAAAATAATGGAAATTGAGTGTTTTTTTGGGTTTTATGTGGATTGGTTTCATTTAGTTGTTAACATCTTATAGTGACGTTGGTAAGATGTTGATGTTATTGTGAAGGTGATGAAGTACTCATATGAAACCAGTAGTTTGGGATTGTGTGTTATTTAAGTATATATATATATATAAATATATTTTCTTGTTAGTTTTATATGAATCAAACCCTCATCTAGTGCTATGTATGGACACAATGATATTCTAGGGGTTTTTCCCCAATATTCATATGGTAATGAATAGAGATGATATTACTCGGTGTTCCCCACACATCCTTCAGTAGTAGTGACATGTAATGGTGTATTTTCATGCAAATAATGTCATTTGGTGATGGAATAATTGGTGGTTAAACTTTATGATGAATGTATGTGATATTTAGTGGGGGTTATATATAGTATAATGAGGATAAAAGGTTGATTTCTTTAACAGTCATGATACCCTACATTCCTAGTTGTGAACTTGCAGAGAGATGTGCTTTATACATTAGTGGAATGAGTGGTTTTCTTGATTAAAATGATTAAAACAGGGAATGTTGTTCTTTGTGGGGGATGGGGTTGGAAGGGTTTAAACCTAACCCATAGAATAAGCTTCTTGATATGTCATTATAATAAGGGATTTAAGGGATGGGAGTGCATGACATTTTATATTATGGTGTGATAGAGATAACATAGTGGGAATGTTTATGTGGGGTTCCTTTAAATAAAAATTATGTGATCTTACTTCATTGTATTCTTATTTTTTTGAATGATCCGTAGGCATAATTGGATGGGTAGATGAACCATTTAGGTACTTTTTGGTTCTTCTAGTTTTTTCATAGGTGAATTATTATTTTATTTTAAAATTATCATCGGTTAATAGGTATATGATCATACTGAGTATAAATGTTATGATCCCCATAAATATATGGAAACTATTTTCCAAATAAATAATATGGTCACAGTGACTATATAGGGAATTAGTAGCATGGAGATCTGAACTGTTGTATTGTCATTTCCCTGGTTATGTTGAATTTAATTTGGATATATTGTATATATTTCATGAAATAAACTTGGGGATGGTTTGGATTCTTTTTTATTTTGTTATATATTTGTTCAATGGTTTTATAACTTCTATTTCTCTATCTTTTCACATATTGAAGTTATTTCTTTCCATATGAGTGTTTTTCACCCTTAGTGATAGTTGTTAACTCGGGGCATAATAGGTAAGGTACTCAATGGTCACACCTTATATTCACTACTATTTTAAGAGGTCTGCATATAGAGTGGTTATCATGATATAGTGGTATAGTAGGTGGGTTGATAAATAGGATCGATTTGGGAGTATGGAATTAGTAAAGATTTTGTTGGAATGGTAAGCACACATCATTAATTGGGCGTAATGTGTGACGTAACAAGGGAGACATCCTAGAACAAAAATGTTACGAACCCTGTGATCTGACAGATGAATCATAATATTACAAAAAAAAATACTATTCAAGATAATGTGGATCCTATAGTAGATACATAGGGTGTGTACATGCATGATACTTGTTTATGATTCAAATGGAATGGAGTATCATTAAAATAAAATTAAAGATAAATTATTAATCTTATTAAATTACACATTATTTTTTAAGGATTCCATCTCATTTAATTTTTCAAATATGAATCTTGATTTTCATCCATGTGTTATCCAGGATGTGGGGGATCAATATGTTCATCATGTTATTCATTGGAGGATTTATTTAACTGAACAAAATGACACATGGAAGAGGGTGTTTCATGATATCTGTGATATGATCTAATAATTAAATGAATGAGATAAATATAATTAATTAAATTCTCCATTTATAATTTTTTTCATCTCTTTTATGGGTGTTTTAGAAGTTATTTTTTAGTAAAATGTAATGGTAACAGAAGGTTGGAGATATGAGTGGATACTAGGTTGTGTGGTGGTTTTAAACTTCCCCCAACCAACTGGTGGTGTTATAGTAGGTCAGTATGAATCTACATACCCCACTGAACTTCAAGGGGGGCCACCATATTATTATTGGTTATCCATGATCATCTTCCACATAACGTCTAGCCACTAGCTGGCTGTTGCTTCCCCCATCTAGCTTGTGTGACCCATTAGCACCCGAGTGGATCCTAGATAATTTTGCATTACATGCACCTCATAGTTTTTAATTATACTGATTTTTTCTCTTTAATTAGTACCCAAGTCTATCCATAATCCCTTATTTTGAACCTATTGGATTCTCCCTTGGCTCTTGAACTCTCTCATTTATCTCTCATTATACTTTTAATGTTGGATAAATTTTTTTACACTAAATGGATATTTTTTTTACAGATAAAGAAAATTACTCTTATTCCTTGAGAGATGTTAATTAATATATGAAGTATTTATGAATTAATTTTGGATTCAATGATGATCGATTTAATCTTTCATATATCAGTGATATATATATAATGATAGATTATTGCTTAATCAGATCCAGATCCACCTTTGACTATGGGAATCTTATGGTTATGTGATTATGGATCTTCTACCTAGACCTCTACTTGATGCAGGATTGATGATAAATTTATAATATTTTGAAATTACCTATTTTATTTTTTTATATCTAATGTGATATTGAAGATCCTTCAGTAGATTTAAAGAGGATTTGATGTGTTAATGAAATTATTTTTCTTATATCCAAATCTCTCATTTATGATGGATAAATATAGATATGTTATCGAATATAAATCAACTTGGGACCTTATAATTTCTTTATATCATCTTGGAACTCTATCATAAATATGTTATTTTATTAATAAATTTCCATTTATTACACTTATAGTTCTATTGTATCCATGATTACAAATTATTTAATTTTTTTAAATTGAGAATGAATTCAATGATTTTTCACTCTTCTTCAACATGTATCTAAACTAGTTCCATTGAAAAAAATTCATGACGTGTATGGTTCTATAACTACTCTTATTTGTATGTAATCTCATTGAGTTTATTTTAAAAACCTATCCTTTATTGAACTCGAAACAGATTTAGGCATCATTAACATGAAAACTAATTTTCTATTTAGGGGAAATGTGATTTTAGATTTATTTATTTAATAAATATTAAGATACATAATCAATGAAATTAATGTATGATTTTCATTACCAAACAAGAATCTTTTACAACCCTTGTTGCATGAGATGGATATTTTATAGTCCTCAATTATTTTACCTGTTTGATTATGATTTTATGTGTGTGTGTATCATGTCCGAACATTAAATGATTATTAATATATTGAGTATAATTAGGTAGAATAATAGAGAATGTTTGACTTCATGATCACATGTGTTTAATTATAGCTATAATGAATCATGATTGTTTATATTTTCTCATTTTATATATTATCTGCAAGGTTGTGTGATATATCATATATCCTTTGGAGGTATTGTTTTGATATTTTATATCTGGTGGACCATTATTGTATGACTACCCCATGGAAGGGGAGTGCACACAGCTTGCAATGAATTCTATGGGGGACCCATACAGAGGGCAGAAAAATTAAGGTATTGATGTAACGCCCCGACCCCACTTAGCCAGAGTCGGTGCATTATTAAATAACATTGGAATGATACAAGGAAATCATGTCTTGAAAGACCAATAAGTTTAGTAGCCTTGGAAATATTAGATACATTCATAAGGTCAACATTACAACTTGAAAAGAAAAACAACACTAAATTATTTCATTGGAAACATCCAAGATTCTTATATTATGCCTGAATGTCACTCATATCTAACTTATTGACGTCTTGGGAAAAATAAAACATAGAAAGAGGTGATCTCAAATGCTCTGTAAGGATAAAAATATTTCAGAATCTATCACAAATAAGCATAAACACTTAAGGCAATGCATAACTAAAACAAAAGCCTTTTAAAATTGAACTTCAACATAATATGGGAAAAATTGAAATAATTCCATTTAATTATTCAAATGGATATTATTATAGTCTAATAATCACGTTCAATATCAATAACCACTTTCATAATGATGTAATGCATAATTCTAGACTATCATAACCATATAGTCAAAGCCTTGTGCCAAGACTACAAATAAGATTTTGTCATGAACTTGTGCCAAGACACTAGTTTGTCTCATGAGTCCTACCGATGCATCGAGGAGCAATAGCAGGCTCCACCCGTCACATACTAAGTCCAATGCATTCCTCATATGAAAATTTTGAAACATAACATAAACATTAATATTAGAACTAGAATACGAAAAGTAAATACTTTATCCACAAAACATGAATGTTATAAAAATTGCACATCCATAGTCAAACATAACTCATTCGATACAATATGGAATATTGTATTGTATCATATTAATCTCAATAAAGAATAATGAAGGATATTTACATAGATGAAAATAATCATCAAAACTATTAGAGAGAAATATCCTCCATTTTCTTGAAATCATTTAAAAGTCACACTATTTGTCAAGAAGCCATTAGAAAATTGATTTTTGTATCAATGAATCCCATACAAAATTGATAATTTTAAAGTAATTTTAATTTTCAAACATTAATGTTCCTATAAATAAATCCTTAAAACCATTTTTAAAACATGGACATTAATGAGAATGATTTTAGAAGAATAAATCATTAAAACATTTAAAAATGATATTTTAGTTAGACTTTATAACCAAAAGAGATACATTAGAATACAAATAATCGAGGTAATAAAAACTTTCTGATATCATTACAATAATGGGATTCATGATACAATAATTCTAAGTACATTATATACACCATATAAAAGATATTTGGTGTATAACAACAAAAAAGTCTCAATGGGATGTAAATTGAGATTAAGTCTCTTATAAATCCCATATAATTAGGTTAAGGATAAATCAATGCCATAATTATGTGTGACAAATATAAATACACTAAATATGGTTGGATATTCAGTGTAAATCAATCAGAGGAAATTCACACATATTCCTGTAAAAACAGCACCACTGAATTGGATGTTTAACTCAATAAATGGAGATTGAGTTAAAATTACTCTTATCAAGTTCATATCGAGGACATGATAATTTATCAATGGAGTGATTATGTGTATCAAAAGTATACCCATATAAAGGGGAGTATAAATTATGACATAAGAAAATCAATACTAATTCCACACATAATCTTGGAGTAAAATAATCAATGAAGTATGCGTAAAGCTGAATGAGTGTAAGTTGAAACTTCAAATTCCATTATCGATTTGGTAACTTACAAAACATACACCCATGAAAGATGGATCATAAAATGATGATTTAAATATACATAAATTAAATTATATTACACAATTAATACAATCATGGGTAGTACACACACCAAATGCAATACATAAGTGTTGAACAATTGAAATCTCACAGAATTAAAAGTGAGATAAGAAACCCATTATCTTGCACTTTCCTTTAGTTGAGGGTACGTTTAACCTCCTATATGAAGGTCGTAGTGTGTTATAAAATTATACTCGAACCAAAATAATATTTATGATATCATACTTTATTCATTTTTGACTTTATACTACCCATTTAATAATAATTTCCATGTTAAATTATCATTTTGGGTAATAATCGTTTTCTTTATCTTACATGTCTTAACTTGTTACTCTTGATTATATCAATTAGATCATGATTTAACTACATATAGAATATAGAACATGATTTATATATCATATATATATTTAGAATATAAATATGTATAATAGACATATATATGAAATGGAAAACACCGTTTATGGAGACGGTAGTCCATCCGTACACATGAACGCTACTTTCATTTCAGTTTATTATTTTAATAGAATTAAAAAATAATGATACAAATATATATTATAATTCCCGTATAATATCATATGATATATGTTTTACATAATTCAATTAACTCTATCCTTTATACATTCCATGAATGTCATGAATGAATCATATCAACTGGAGGGGGCGGTAGTCCGCACTTCCTCAAATGAAATTATCATGGTCACACATATTGGAATGCATATAGGTGTGTTTTTAAATGAAAATTAACAAACCCTAGAGAAAAAATATACATAATATATATATATATATATATAATATAAATAAAGTTCCATCATAATGGTCACCATAAGAGGTGGTAGGAGATAATCAAACAATCATTGTTTCGTGAGGTGTTAGTTTCCCATCCACAGAAACATTATGTTCGTCACCCATTAAATGGAGGTGTGTGTAAGTGTAGCTCAAATAGTTCTTATAAAAACATCCTAGTATATTGAATATACTGGTGTTGTTACAATATAAATGAATTAAAATAGTTCATGGGGCTGGAGAAGTAAAATGAATGAAATGAATTTAAGAGAAACTGTTACCTTTAATTTGGGTAACTCCCTTTCGTTTGAACCAAAAGGTCTTCTTGAAGTGTCTTTTGCCTAAGTTAGGGCTTCCATGTGGAGTAGAGGGATTTAGGGAGATTAATTAGGCAATGTATGGGTGTTCCAAAAGGCTTTAGAGGAGTGAGAAAATGGTTGTAAGTGGTATCTTTTTATAAGGGAGAGGATGGGCTCTTTAGGATAGTGTGAAACTGTTATTTTATTATAAACTTATATTCGGGTTCAATATGTCCAAAACTCGTTAAAGTTGATGATAAGATGATTAATATTTGAAATAAAATCATCCAATCAGAATTGTACATGTTTTGGAAAATATTTTAATCATTATAATCTTATTTATTTAAATCATTTAAAAATGATGTAAACACTTCATCATTATTGTCTCAAAAATACATTAATTTATTTGATATCTAAAAATAATAAAAAATATACCATGATGTAGGAAATATTTTTATCTTTCCAATTAATATTTATAGTCAAAAATATAACATATATAACCCCATGAAGAAATTAATTTACTAAAAGATATTTTTTGTATCATTATTGTCTTTACTTTAATTTAATTAATCTAAAGAGTCATTATCACTCTCAACTGGCTACATGGGGTCCCAAAATCGTCCCAAGGATGCCCATTTTCGGCCATGACTCATCCAATAAATTTAGGACAAGTGTTTAGATAATATTTTATTATTATAATATACTTTTTACCTTTAATTACCCTATTTACCTTTAACCGCGTTAAAAAAAGGCCAAAAGATACTATTCACCAAAAGTTATTTTCATCTTCTTGAACAACATTTTAATTCTTGATATTAACTGTGTCTCTCTGATTTTTTAAATTCAAATCACAAAAGTCGTAAAATTTCATATAAATGCAAAATTCACTTTTTTTAACTACTACTAAGTGGTTTACCTATTCATCAAAAATTTATGTTTTTCAGAAAAATACCCAAAATTTAGTCAAAGATTTATTTGATATTACGAATTGAAAAATGATGTCTATTTTTCCAAATTAAAAACATAAAATTGGCATTAATTAATTTAAAATTAATTCATGTTGTTAAATCAAATAGCGTGTTTTTAAGAAATAATAACTATAAAAATATTGACACATGTTTATGTCCAATATCAAAGTAAAATTAATTACAATGACCAAAATTGGATTAAATGGTAAAAATATATTATAATTACACTTTAAAACAAATTAAAATGATAATCTATCCATATAAATAAATTATATTAAAACATTTTTTTGAATTAAAATACAGTATTTTTCACTATTCATAAAAAATGAATTTTATCAGAAAAATACCAAATTTTTACCCAAAGTAGATTATGATGTCCCTATTTTAAAAAATAATTTTATTTTGTCAAATATAACATATAAAAATGACCAATGCTATATTTAAAAAGGGTGCTCCATCAAAAGGCGGTAAATCGGCCCTTTAATGAATATTAGAGTATTTATGCTTAAAATCCAATAATTTACTTATTTTAAACCTCTAAAATTTATTGGATAAATGTAAAAATATTTAAAAAACATATATAATAATAATTTAGTAAGTTCTATTCATTTCCACAAATACAATGGCTCGGCGTTAAGTACCATTTACAATAATAATATTATATTATTAGTGTGCAATGTAAGATTTCAAAGAAACATGTTTTTGTGTATCAGGTAATCCATTGAACATAACATCCACTTAAAATTAAAATAAAAATTTAATTCAAAAATATTAATAAATATGAAAATGTATTATTCTTTATTTACCCAAGATGTTACATCCTTACCACCTTTGGTAATTGCATCCTCACAATTTTAAAATTGGGCTCAAAAACATGTTTGAAAGCCCCACATCCGAAAAAGAGTCAATAAAAATATCACTTTAAAATAAATTAATAGAAGTAAAATGGTTTCCCAATACAACAGATACTAGGATTCCATGAAAACATGTATATGGAGGAGAAAACAAAGTGTCATGTTCTGATGGAGAGGGATAGAAAACATGATTATGAGAATGTTAATAACAAGAAAATCACAAACTTGTGATGGGATTAATGGTCATTAGTTTCCCAGTAGGAAAGGGAAACGGATAAATATTTCTTTTTGTTTTAAGTTCAATTTAATAAAGTTGAGGAATTTATTTATGGGATTGACTAAGAACATAAAGAGATATACTTACTTTTTAAGTACAGTTTCATTCTTTAAAAAATTTCTACCACCAACTCATCATTGTTTTTCAAACGATGAGTATTCAAGATGACTTGGTCACACCGAAAGACCTAGAATCAACTCCTAGAGAATCACATGATCCAAAAATGATAAAAAGACTATATTTACCTTGCCTTTATAGATTAACCACCACCAAAATGGTTAGTACAAGATCATATGATCCCCAAAAGATAATCCTTTAGAGAAAGAAATACTAATGTTAATTTCTAAAATTAAACCAACAATACCCAATGTTCAATAAAAACCATTCAATAATCAATTTTCCATAAAATATATCAATATAATCTAAACTAATTTTGAAACCCAAAACATAGAAGTATTTGTTACACAGTCTTCCACGTTAAATTGTATCTCCCAATGACATAAACTAGTCTTAAAGTCACATACATAAAATTAATTAACCTAATATCATATTCTCTATTTTAGGTTAATCATATTCATAAATAACCCAAATCACTATAAATCCACAATAATAACATAGATAAAAATCCCCCATTACTCCTCAAATGAAATCAAATAGTATTCTATTTTCCTTGTGCATATAGTTTTCCCAACAAAGCAAACGTCTTCCAAATAACATTTATCACTTAATCACCAAATTATTTTCTTATACTAATGGTATTAATTCGATAAGACATAAGATCTGAAATCAACTTATTATTGATTAATAAAATCATTTAACTCAAAATAATTAGTCACACTAACCAGCAACATCACGTAGTCTAGTGGTTGGTGATAAATCCAAATCGCACTCTGGTTGTGGGTTTGATTCCAACAGCTTTGTCCGATGAAATGGGTTGTCACACGGTCTGCCTATTGTCCTTTTTCAAAAACTATATTTTATAACATTACCAAAATAAGATAAATTCCTCAAAATAACCATGAAATAATTTAACCACAAATGTTATCACATACATTGACTTTTCATCCCAAAATATAATAACTTGTCATTACCTAAAACCCAATGATTATATAAAACCAAATGGATATTTTTAAATATATCCACAAGAGAAAAGCTAATTCTTCCTCAAATGTCATTTTCACATGACAAACTGCAGGGTTACAAATAAAAGAGAAAATTATTCCAAAGTAATCCCATCAACAAGGAGTACTAATACATTTAAAAATTTCTCCATCCATTTATTTCCACATAGCTTCTTCTTTGACCAAGAAAATATCCTATAGAATAGGGCACTCACTCGGGTAACGGCCAAGTCCCCTACATTTATGTCAAATGACTGTAACTGGATTCTTGGGACCACTTTTATTTTCTTCCATAGTACTCTTCATTTTTCCTCTGCAATTTTTCACTTTATGTCCTTATTTCCCACATGTAAAGCATTTCTTTGTTTCCTTGAGACTCTTTCCTGGGTGTCTCCTTCCACATTTCCTGCATGATGGAAACTGAGGATTCTTTTTTTCCATGGTCTCCACTGCGGGAGCTCTTATCATTCATAAACTTTCTCTTCTTTTTTGTTTCTGGGAGTTTGTTAATATATATGTTGTTGATAATATTTTTGTATAACTGATTTGTCATGAACATGATATCTTTTACGCATATCAACATTATATTTTTTTTCTAATTTATACCATTGTTCCCACCTTTTTACATAATTCTAAAAGTTACTATGGCTTCATTTAAAACCATCCATTGACTAAAACCACAAAACATTGTGTGAGTAGGAATAGTCATAAAATTATTTTTAAAATATCGTCACACATTATTTTCAATAAAAAACACCCTAGTATTAACCAAGGTTATTTATCCACATCTTATATTAAACTCATTCAAATCGGTTTGTAAATAAAATTTAAATTATCCTAAGCATATCCCCGGGGAGTGTCGTAACCAAGAGTGCAGCAAGCCCTGTTGTCGTGCACCAAATCTCGTTTGAGTCTAGCTCAAATCGTTTTTTTCGGTTTTTACCCATAGGTATATATGTTTCAGAGCCGCCTCTACCTGCTCATATCCAGACAGGGATGTATTGCTTCGAAAACACACAAAATCTCTACAATACCAATATTTTAGGATATTCTTCTATACTACTTCTCAAAGTCTATCTTAGGGTTATGTGCTCTAATAAGAGTTTATCTAAATATAACTTCCAAGGTTTATACTAAACTTTCTCTGATACCAACTATAATGCCTCGACCCTAGTCACCCAGAGTTGGTGCATTATTACATAACATTGGCATGATACAAGGAAATCATTTCCTGAATTCCCTATCAGTTTAGTAGCCTTGTAAATACTAGATATATTCATAAGGTCAACATTACAACTTGAAAAGAAAAACAACACTAAATTATTCCATTGGAAAGATCCAAGCATCCTAGATTATGCCTGAAAGTCACTCATAACTAACTTCTTCACATCCTGGGAAAAATAAAACATAGAAAGGGGTGATCTCAAATGCTCAGTAAGGATAACAATATAGCGGAAACTTTCACAAATAATCATAAACATTTTTGGCAATGCATAACTAAAACAAAAGCCTTTTAAACATGATCTTCAGCATAATGTGGAAAAAAATTGAAATAATGCCATTTACTTATTCACATGGATATTCTACTAGTCGAATAATCCCATGCAATATCAATAAAAACTTTCATAATGATGGAATGCATAATGCCAGACTATCATAACCGCATATTCATGGCCTTTTCCCAAGACTACAAATAAGATTTTTTCAAGGCCTTGTGACAAGACACTAGTTTGTCTCATGAGACCTACCGATTCATCGATGAGCTATAGCGCACTCCACCCATCACTTCTTAAGTCCAATTAATTACTCATATGAAAATTTTGAAACATAACATAAACATTTGTATTAAAACATGCATACGAAAAGTCAACACTCTATCCAGAAACCATGAATGGTATAAAAATAGCACATCCATAGTCAAACATAACATGTTCAATACAATATAGATGTTTGTATTGTATCATATTAACCTAAATCAATAATAATGAAGGATATTGGCATATATGAAAATAATCATCAAAACTATTAGATAGAAATATCCTCCTTTTTCTTGAAAACATTTAAAAGCCACACTATTTATCAAGAAGCCATTTAAAATAGATTTTTGAATCAACGTTTCCCACACCACTTTGAAACATTTAAAAGAAATTTTAATTTTAAAACATTAATGTCTATATAAATATATCCTTAATACCATTTTTTAAACATTGGACATTAATGAGAAAGATTTAGAAGAATAAATATTTAAAACGTTTAAAAATGATATTTTAGTTAGAGTTTCTAACCAAAAGATAGACACTTTAATACAAATAATTGAGGTAATAAAAACATTTTAATATCATGAGAATAAAGTTATTCATGATATACTATTTCAAAGTACATTATATACACTATATAAAATCAATTTGGTGTATAACAACAAAGAAGTCTCAATGGGATGTAAATTGATATTAAGTCTCCTATAAATACCATATCCTTAGGTTAAGGATAAATCAACAACATAATTATGTGTGAAAAATATAAATAAACTCAATATTATTGGATATTCAGTGTATGCCAATCAGAGGACATTCACACATATTCTTGTAAAAACAACACCAATGAATTGGATGTTTAACTCAATAAATGGATAAAATTACTCTTATCAAGTTAATATCGATGACATGAGAATTTATCAATGGAGTGATTATGTGTATCAAAATTATATCCATAGAACGGGGAGTGGAAATTATGACATAAGAAAATTAATAGTGATTCGACACATAATCTTGGAGTAAAATAATCTATGAAGTATGCATAAAGCCAAATGAGTGGAAATTGAAATTTCAAATTCCATTATCGATTTGGTAACTAATGAAACATACACCCATGAAAGATGGATCATAAAAATGATTATGTAAATATCCATAAATTAAAGTATATTACACAATTAATAAAATCATGGGCTTCACACACACCACATACAATAACTAAGTGGTGAAAAATGGAAATCTCACGGAATTAAAAGTGAGATAAGAAACCCCATACCTTGAAATTTCCTTTAGTTGAGGGTACGTTTAACCTCATATATGAAGACCATAGTATGTTATTAAATTATTCTAGAACAATATTAATATTTATGATATCATACATTATTCATTTATGACTTTATACTACCCATTTAAAATTAATTTCCATGTTAAATTAACATTTTGGTTAATAATCGTTTTCTTTATCGTACGTGTTTTAACTTGTTATCCTTTATTGTATCAATTAGATCATTATTAAAGAACATCCAGAATATAAAACATTATTTATATATCATATATATATTTAGAATATAAATATGTATAATAGACATATATATGAAATGGAAAATACCGTTTATCGAGACGGTAGTCCGTACGTACGAATGAATGCTACATTCATTTCTATTTATTATTTTAATGGAATTAAAACATAACTATGCATAGGTATATTATAATTACAGTATAATATCATATGATATATGTTTTACATAATTCAATTAACTCTATCCTTTATACATTCCATGAATGTCATGAATGAATCATATCACCTTGAGGGAGCGATAGTCCGCACTTCCTCAAATGAAATTATCATGGTCACACATATTGGAAAGCATATAGTTGTGTTTTTAAATGAAAATTACAGGAGCATAGAGAAAAAAATAATCATAATAAACATTATATATAAATACAGTTCCATCATAATGTCCACCATAAGAGGTGTTAGGATATAATCGAACAATTATCATTTTGTGAGTCGTTAGTTTTCCATCCACATAAACATTATGTTCCTCACCCATTAGATGGAGGTCTGTGTAAGTGTAGATCAAATCCATATTATAAAAAAATAATAGTATATTTAATATACAGGTGTTTTTACAAAATAAATGAATAAAAATAGTTCATGGGGTTGAGAAGTAAAATAAAAGAAATGAATTTAAGAGAAATTGTTACCTTTAATTTGGGTAACTCCATTTGGTTTGAACCAAAAGGACTTTTTTATGTGCCTTCTACCTAAGGTAAATATTCTAGGTGGAGTAGAGGGATGTAGGGAGATTAATTTTGTAGAGGTTGGATGATCCAAAAGGCTTGAGAGGTGTTATGAATTGGTTGTAAGTTGTCTCTTTTTATAAGGAAGAAGAGGGGCTCTTTAGGAATGTGTGAAACTATTATTTTATTATAAACATATATTCGGCATAAGAAGGTCCAAAAAACATTATAGTAGAATATAAGATGACTAATATTTGAAATAAAACAATCCAATCAGAATTTGACATGTTGTGGATAATATTTTAATCCTTATATTCTTTTTTTATTTAAATCATTTATTAATGAGGTAAACACTACTTCATTATTGTGCCATAAATAATTTAATTTATTTTATGTCTAAAAATTAAAAAAAAAACCATGCTGTAGGAAATATTTTTATCTTTCCAATTAATATTTATAGTCGGATATATCACTTATATAACCCCATGAAAAAATTAATTTAATGAAAGTTATTTTTTGTGTCATGTTTGTCTTTACTTTAAATTAATTAATCTAAAGAGTCATTATCACTCTCAAGTGGCTCCATGGGGTCCCAAAATCGACCCAAGGAGACCCATGGACGGCCATGACTCATCCAATAAGGTTTAGATGAGTGTTAAGTTAATTTTTTATTATTATAATATTCTTTTTACATTGAATTGCCCTATTTACCTTTAATCGCAGTAAATAAAAGTCAAAAGTTACTATTCACCAAGAATTATTTTCATCTTATTCAACCACATTTTACTTCTTAATATTAACCATGTCTCTCGGATTTTTGAAATTCAACTCAAAGAAGCGACAAAATTTCATTTAAATGTAAAAGTCACTTTTTAACTACTACTTAGTGGTTTCACTATTCATAAAAAAAAATTGAAGTTTTTCAGAAAAATACCAAACTTTAAGCCTAATATTTATTTTATTTTCTCAATTCAAAAATGATTTCTATTTTTCCAAATTTGAAACATAAAAGTGGCATTAGTAAATTTAAAATTAATTCCAGTTGTAAGAACAAATATCATATTTTTAAAAATAATAACTATCAAAAGATTGGCATATTTTATGTCCAATTTCAAAGTAAAATTAATTCCCATGACCAAAATTGGATTAAAATTATAAAGATAATCTAACCATATAAATAAATTATATTAAAACACTGTTTTGAATTAAAATACAATATTTTTCACTATTCATCAAAAAAATGAATTTTATCAGAAAAATACCAAAATTTTACCCAAAGTAGATTTTGATGTCATGATTCTAAGGAATAATTTTATTTTATAAAATATAACATATAAAAATGACCAAAACAATATTTAACGAGGGTTCACCATCAAAAGACAGTAAATCGGCCCATTAATGAATATTAGAGTTTTTATGCTTAAAATCAAATTCCTTTCTTATTTTGAGCCTCTAACATTTATTGGATAAATGTAAATACATTTAATAAACATATATAATAATATTTTAGTTAGTTCTATTCATTTCTAACAATACAACGACATGATGTTAAGTGCCATTTAAAATAATAATATTATATTATTAGTGTGCAATATAAGATTTCAAAGAAACCTGTTGTTATGTATCGGGTGAGCCATTGAACATATAATCCCCATTAAATTAAAATTTACATTTAATTCATAAATATTAATAAATACAAAAATTTATTATTATTTATTTACCCAGGATGTTACATTGAGGCTATTCCGACAAAAATAGCATAGGGGTATGATAATCTTGTGGCCTAGCATGGGTAATATCTACGATATGGTGACCATGAGTTCTAACAAGTGAAGTTCATGGATTAATGATTCTTAATTTCCTTTCCCATGGTGGTGATATGGCGTGGAATCTATTTAGCCACAACTAGATCAAATGCCTTATGAATGCTCATGGAAATCTATTGGCCTTATGGGTAACCCATTATTGTACATCCTTATGACTATATTTTCTGATACTCAGTCGAAGGAGGCCCAATAATCTATTATGGTATTTTGGTTAGCTCATGGATTCTCATGTATAATTAATTATTACTTTATTAAATGTTTCACATTTACTATTATCAGGTAATACAACTAGTATACATGTTCACTTCTATTAAGGATGTATTGGGGGTATCCAAATATGTTTCATTACTCACACCTTACATAAGAGTCGTAGTGCATGTCCAAAATTAATAATAATTGATTTAGGTAAGGGAAAAGGCATGTGGTAGATAGTTGGGATGTTGGATTAAGGTTTTCGACCAATATCAGGACAGACATTGGATGAATACATTAGTAATTTATTTTTATCTTATTAAAAATATATAATTTTGTTTAATCTACCACTTTGGGTTCCCATAGAACATTTGGGTGGTGTTGTGGCGTATATTATCACATAGTTATTCAAATTATATTCCATTTTTTTCTTCTGGTTGATTTAATGGTAGGTTTTTGAGGTGATTAACAACTTTATAACATCCCCACTACATACATATAACCATGTTTCAATTTAGATTTCTATTTTATGTGAGGATCAGTGTTTAAGGTTATGTTGCACTTTGTCCCAAACTGGGTGATTCAGGTTAGGGTGTTACACTTTCTGGCATTAGAGTCTAGAAAATTAAGATGTTAGTTTCTTTGATCTTGAGATGGAGAATTTTCACTATGATAAAAATATTTCCATTAAACTAATTTAGAAACTTATTTAATACTTTGACCTATATTGTAGTCATATATATATGGAAGTGGCAAGATCGTGGTGGAAATTGTACCATAGATATTGGAAGTTGGAGTATGTTTGTTTGGATATATTCTATAAATAGTTTGGTCTTTAGTACATATCATTGATGATGAAGGCATTAAAGAAGATGTAGCTAATTCCTCTTCAGTTGGGGAGTATGAGTGTGTGACACACTAGGTTCATGTTTAACAACCTTCAATATTTTTCTATTGATAGCTTTATATATGTAGAATTTAGAGCTCATCATCATGTGGAGGAATTTAATCTAGAAATAAGATATTTAGTCACACCATTTATACTTCCCACATATCATCCAATTCAGAAGTAGGTTGATGTGATCATGAATATTCACTCTCCGAGAGGAATGCCTAGAGAGGTAGGTCATCAAATATTCATATGGGATAGAGATTCAAGAACAGGATCAACAAATCATTGAATTCATTGTTTTTCTTAGAAGGGACCTATTCACAGTAGTGTTCCTCATTCATTTGTGGTTATAGTGGTTCCCAAGAATAAACCATGTTGTTTTTTATATACTATGAGGGTATAGGTTATCCTCACCATTAGGATCAGTTCCCAAATACTTTGGGAGATTGGTCTGGTTTACCTAATCAAGACCCTCTCTAGAAAAAATATAAATTGGGGCCACTATAATTTATCAATTAGTTGAAATGTGTTATATCTTTTAAAGGTCAGTCTTGTTATAGTCCTCCTTTTTAAGGACCTCGGGTAGAGCATGGCCATAGTGTTCATTAGTAGTGAGGTAGAGGAGATGGATGCATGAAGGTTCATGCGAAGGTGGTTCCATCTCTAGAGGGGGAATAATATTTTATAGGTATGATTGGTTAACGAAAATCTAAAGTTTATACCATATTTAATATGAGTGTTTCAAACTCCTTTGTTTCACTATCATTTACATGCATGTTACGAATGGTGGTTGAGAGGCCTCATGTTCCCCTATAGTTATCTAGGCTAGTTAGTGGCCCAAATTTTTTGGACCTATGATGGGGATGTGGGATAAGGATTGGGATGAACCAGTTAGTGGGGAGTTCATATTTATTATATATGAAACCCTATGTTATCATCCATGGAAAGGATTGGTTGTACTCTATGCAATTATTTTAATATAGTTTCCATGTTTTTTATGTGGACGGTCATTGAGTGTTGTCTGTTTGGGAGAGAAAATATAGGATGGGTTCCATGAATACATAGACTATAGTAACATAGTTATAAGTGTTATTAGTGGAGACCCTAGTGACAGATATCCCAAGAGTTATTGAGGTGTTTCATTATGTATTCTCAGATGAGGTTGTAACGCGATGTTAAGCATTACATGGGATTATAACTTATGTCTCTTTGATTATGATGGATCTTTGTCATATTTAACCTATAAATCCACACAATATAACTTTATAGATCAATGATGTGCAGTAAAAGTACTTCATCCAGCTGATTGTAACTCCTTTGGGTGCTCCCGTGTTATCCTCTGAGGAGAAAAATTGTAGTGTGATTCCTTGTGTTGACTACTAAATGTTGAATCATGTTATTGTGAAGAACCATTAAATTATTTAAATAATAGATGATATGTTAAACTAGTTAATGTTTTCCAGTTGGTTTTGAAATATTTATATATGATCAGGATATCAATAAATTAGGGTAAAAGTGTAATATATCTCAAAGACTTAATTTCATGGTAGATATGAACACTTCAATTTTTTAATCTCAATTCATATCACAAACACACTAGATTTTTTCATATGGTGATGAATATGTTATTTTTTGGAGTTTTAGGACTAGTTCATAGTTTTCTTCATCAATGAAATCCTTAAATACTCATGTTTAGAGGGATAGTATTTAAAGAAACATAGAGTTTTCATGTGACTTCATTGACACCATAAAACTCTTTTGATGGATTCCCCAATTCTTGTTTTAGACATTATAGGTGCATTTCCTGAGACATGTTGTGTCTTATATGGGTGTGATAGTTGATTTTTCAAGCATCTTGGTAGTCTTATATTATGAATTTCCCAAGAACATGGCAGGGATTCACTATTTAGTTGGTCTTTTCGAATATTAATAGGTATTTTTTTTTATTTCCCTGGTATTTCCTCTTCAATGATATCTATAAAATGGGTGGACCATATAATCACATATACTGATTATTTTTAGTTATATTTTGACTACCTAAATGAGAGGTTGTTTAGTGCCCCTATATTTTAGTTTTTAGAGGAAGGGGTGGTGATTGAAGTCCATTTTGACACTTATATTATGGTATTGGATTGAATATTAATTTATAATGAGGTTTTAATATCTTATATGTCTTATTATTTGTGATAACATAATCTTAACTATACTACCCATGACCTAGAGTTGGTAGAAGTTGTGTTTTCTCTAATGTTATGGTTACAATTCTTCATCTGATAACACATTATGGTATTAACATATCCCGAAAGCTTGCAGTATATTTTATCTCAGTGGGATTTAAACTCTCATAACTAATGGTGGATGTATTTTTTCTGGCACAATGATATTAAGATCACCAACAATCTATGAATTGGGACTTTATTCATTGACCTTCATAGAAGGAATTCATGGGGAGATATTTTTAAGAGTCTTAGGATGCATATAAATGGATAAAAGAGTGTATTATTATTATTCTAAATGTAAGGAATGTATTTGGTAGAGGTTTACTCTATTAGATAGTGTTGTAATTGTCTCTTATGTGGTAGGTGGAAGAGTCTCGGTGGGGATAGTATGAGATAATGGTTTTGTGACATTTTGTTAGTCATTGTAATGCTCTAGAGCGGTGTGTTAATGATGGTATTAATTAAATCTTGTTTTAGGGAAGGTTTTTTTATTTTCCATTCACGAGAGTGTTTATTATTTGTTTTAAAACTCACCAGTAGAAATTTATTTTAGTGTATCAATAATTTTTCATGGATTAAAGGGGAGACTTTTGGGATAAATCAGTTGATGGTGGAGCTCAAGGAAAAGTGTCAATTTTTTAAAAAAGTGAAAAATAATAACCATGTTTATTGTATTTTTTGTATCCCTTGGAAGTCCTTAAGTTGAAGTGTGAGTAACTCATGATAGATACCATCTCAACATCACATTGATCCTAGAGAATATGTGATACTATTGGTGTAACCAGGGATTGATTGATAATTCTAGCCCATTTTCTAGAGATCTAAGAGTCGAGTTCCATAGATTCTCTAGAATGGTGATATTTTAATGATGTTTTAAGGCTACATGGGGGTATAAAAGACCATTATATATAACCAGGACTGATTTTACCTTCAATCAATGGATAATACAACAAGGTTTTTTATCTCAATTAAACATTATCACTACCTTCCATCTCAATATAGATGAGCATATAGGGTGAACCAACAAAATGATAGAGAAAATGTTATAGGATTTCAACATGTAATTTGGATGATTATGGGAATACAATGTACCATTAGATTATTATTTCTAAATGAAAACTATTACTCATTCATAATTATAGGTCTATTGAATTAATTACAATGGTTATTGTGGCATTCTCCATTATGATGGACTGCGTATAGGGAGTTAGTAGGTCTTTGTTTGGATGTGTAATAGAGAGAAATAATTATGATCTAGATTGTTTGAGAGTGGATAATGGAAAAATATGTCCATAAGATGGCCTATTATGATCAAAGGAGGAGGCACCCAAATTGTGAGAACTGAGACATTGCGTTCTTAACGATTTACCCTCATTGGGGGAAGTGAAAGTTTAACTGAGGTAGTAATCTTTATTATAATTTCATTGGAAATTTCTTGGTGTTTGAGTGTTTTGGTGAGGGGCATTATAATTTTATTCTACAACCACGACCTGATAGATCCCAAAAAATCTTATTTGTGTCCCAACTACATTGTTAACCCCATGTTGACTTTCATATCATTTTCGGGGGTGAATTTTCCAACAAGGAGGATAAAAAATTTAGGGTTTAGTTATTTTTTTTTATTAGATCATCATTAGAAGGTGGTATGTCAGAGGATTATCCCCATGGATTATTATTTTTGAGGCACAATGGGGTTGAAGACTGTAATTGGGAGTGACGGTTATAGATTTCACCCAATAGATTGTGTTGTTCTATGGTTTATCATTATTACTATGCTAAATCAGTCATTTATTCTAGTAAATATGATGAATTTACCCTTATAATTAAATTATATTAGTAACCAAACATATTTAACAACATATCCTAGATATATGTTTTCCCCATTTTTGGTACTGTTATTTTTATAGATAAATCCTTTAGACGTATCTCATATGTGATTTTTGAGACCATTGTTCCCTTTACTCCATGACTTTGTCTTGATTATTGAATATTTAAATTTTTAGGGATATATTTAGTAATTACACAGGTTACTAAATCATATCCATTTTTAATTGTAAATTATAAGAGGTTCCTATATGGTGTTTGGGGTCTTCTCCCCCACTAAATCATCAAAAAAATATGTAGATTGAACTACTTATTCTTATGGTTAGACATCGTGTTAAAATATTAAATGGTTATTTATTATGTTAAGATGTGTTTTCTCCAGATCGATAGTTTTTTCTTATTATATATCATTTTTTCTCATTCTCGTGCTATTTGTTCTTAGGTTTGAATGATTGTCTCTCATAATTGATTGTTTGTTCTCTTGGTTGGGAAGTTTTTTCCAACATTAGAGTAGTTTATTATCACATTATATGTGTTTTTCTATTGTTAAATTAGTAAATCATCTTGATTGATTGTTTATTTTTGTATTTCTGTATTTTTTTTCTGATTATAAGAAGGTCAATTCTCACAATCATATTTTTTTATAACAGTAGATTTTTTGTTCACATAGTCGATCATTTTATTCTAAAATAAAATTCCTTGTTCTCACAATAGAACAATTTTTTGTCATGGTTGATCCATGAATTAAAAATATTGATCAATTTTTTCTCATTGTCAAAACCTCAAAAGTTTTAATCCTTTATCATAGTCAAACCGTTCAATATTGGTCCAATTTTTTTTTCTAAATTTCTAGTTTTCCAAATTACCCAAACATTCTCAAAATGATAATCATAATTATTTTTATATGAAATTGGTGATTATAATATTAAATAGAACTTTTTAAAATCTATTTCAGATGATTATGACTATATTTAAACACTCTAAACATCATTGTATTAAAGGGTAGATTTATCATCTTTTAAATGAATATGAATAAAATTTCATTTAAAATGAATGTTGACCAAGTTCAAATTTTGAAAAATAGTATCGACCATCATAAAAGTAAATGAAATAATTCTTTTAGTCATCTATAATTTAATTCATGTGTTGGTGAACAAAAAAATCATTTTTGAAAATTTATAATTCCATTCTTACACCTTGCTCTTTCCTATTCATAATTCCAAGAATGAGCTATAGCTTGGTCTCCTCTCTATTTTCTAAAATAGTGGTGACAATTGTGGAAAGAACTTGTTTATACTTTTTATTCCAAATTTATGTAGATGTGTTGTTCGATTGACCAATCCCTTGACATTGAAAAATATAGGGATTTTCATCAACTTCTTTTCACCTATTCTTGGAGAAACATGCTTTGGAATTTAACTTCAATGTAAGGGATCATGGGTCTATATTGTTTTAGGAATCTATTCAATTTGTTTTTTAATGGGTGGGTATTACAAATTTAATAATAAATATAAGAAACTAGATTTAATGTAATTGAAATGGAAGGGGGGTAAATTACATATGTTTATCTATTTATTTGTTGTTTTTTATTTCTTTTCTCATAAAAAAATTATTCTGGTTAGCATGTTATGGATATTGTGAATTAATTAACTCCAATTTTAGATTGATAACAGATTCTTGATTGTAAATTTAAACACGTGACTCATGAGAGGATTTATAATTATTTTGGGTTAACAATTGGTCTACCATGTAAATTATAGAACTGTGTAAAAAAATGTGAATGATGATGGTTTAATGTGAAAATACCATATGAACAATTTATGATAAAATGTGTCATTTTTAGATCTATTGTTTCATTCTTTAACTATGATTATTATTTCTCTTGTTGTAGTGTATCCTTTTAGGGTTTTTTTAAGATTCTGGAGACATTTTTGGATATGGTATGTGTTATGGGTAGTAAAATTGTCATGGTGGATACGTTCAGTTTATGCTAGCAAGATGGTTTTTTTCTGATAACATGTTTTAAAATCCAAGTAGTGATAGAATATGAATTTGGTCATGTTTAATGTGTAATTGTGTGGGATTTGTTTCAAGGAATGTATTGGAATTCATGTGTGGAAACTGGTTTAAAAATTGAGTAGAAAATCATCATTAGTTATCAATGTTATAGTTTTGGGAAGGCTGAACATAATTTTTAAATAATAAATGAAACAATGGGGTGTGTGTTTTAGTTTTGTTGATGGCTCACATCTTGTTTTTTTGTAGAGTGTTGTAACATTAAAATTATATTGATGCTAAAGAGTATGTGATGATATATTAATGTATTAAATTAGTTCAATTTTTTTAATATCTATTTACAAGATAAGATTATAGTTGCAGGTATTAAAACCCAGATGTTTTGGGGGACTTTTATATAATATCTAAATAATGACGAATAAATAGCTGATTACCCCACCCCCATGATCTTCTATTTTCTGTAGTGATGGTAAATGAAATGGATTTTAGTGTGTCATATACCTAAATGGAAACATAGTTGGTTGAAATTACTAATTCTGATAGGATGTGATATACAGTGGGGGTTATTTGTGGTAGGAGGAGGGCATTTGATTGATGTATTTCATGTTCATGATATAATTTTGTCTCATTTGTGATGTTTTAAATAGATGTGTGATGATGTGTTAGTGTCATGAGAGATGTTCACTATGACCTTCATACCATCACATGAAGTTGGGCCCTATGGTATGTCGGTCTAGGAAGGGTTATAACCCAATTCTCTTCATAAATGTCTTGACACATTCTGATGAGATAACATGGAATGGTGGGAGCACATAATGATTAATGTTGGGTAATGATAGTGAAATATTAGTAGCGAAGTTTATATAGTGAACCTTTAGATATTTTTTATTGATATTATGTTAATACATTCTTTCTTTATTTGGTGAGTATTATATACAGAGTTTGGAATGGATATATGTGATGTCTAAATTCTTATTGGTTCTTATATTTTTTCATCTATAAATTACTATGATATTTTAAAAATTTCATTGTAGACCATGGGTATAATACAATTAATGTTTTAGGTTTTTATCAACCTTAAAAAAAATATAAACTTATTTTGAGATTTATTTTAGAGTCATTGGATAATGAAATGAGTTATTACTTTGATGATCATAGTTTCGCTGGTGTCATTTCCCTAGAATTCTTTTTTGAAATAACATTCCATAATTTAATTGTATTTATTGCAATACAAAATTGTGATGGTTTGGTTTCTTTTATATCAAGCTATTGATTATTTTTTTATATCTTATTTATTGATTCTCCCTTGTATTTGGGGTAATGTTTTCTATTTGATTGTTTTCATCCTTAAGGATAGTAACTAACTGTGGACCTACTGGCGGCAGGGCTATGGCTCACACTATCTAGTCACTAACATCCTCAGAGGGGTACCGGTGGAGGGGTTATAAAAAATAACATTGTATGGTTGCTCATATAAACCCACACAATTTACTTATCATGTGTTGACTATTCAAAAAAACAGTATCATGATACAAACTAGATATATATAGTCATTTCATAGTTTTATAGACGGCGTTGGAAAACAATCTGGTCCCTAAAATCATTAAAATTTTAAATCTCAAAGATAAAATATACTAAACATTAAAATAACCTTAATTAATATTTAAATAATAAAAATTAATAAAGAGATAAAATTTCAAAATGTGATCTAACTCTCCACTATAAATTTTTATACCACTAAAAATATTTTGTTGAATGATAGAAAATAAAAAAATACAAATTCCTCCAAGACTATGAGAATGAGTTTGGAGGTACAAATACATTTGGAATTTTTTTAAAACGGAGGAATATATAACCAAAATTATTCCTCAATACCAAAGGTGAATATCCTCAAACAACATCCAACATCTCTTAGTGTAACCCAACATAGTAAAAAGAGATACAAGGCCTAATATACATTGAATCCAACCATGGTCTCCCCACTATTTTGAGTTCCTCTAAAATGGTGGGTTAATAATACACATACTCACTAGAATAATAACAATGAAATGAAAAACTTCTAACAAAAAGTGAGAAGATATCACAGTTTCTATATCCATAATAGAAAATGGAATGATAATAACAAAAAATTTTACCAGAACTCAAAGATCCCTTAATAAACCATAAATCTTAAAATCCATCAATGAATCAAAATAGAAGCCATCAAGGAATAAAAATCCCATAAACTAATCATGAATTAGAAGATAACCACAAGAAAATATTATTGAATACAATATGGTTCTAACTCTTAGGTCCATAGGATCCACATATAAATCATTCACCTAAACCACAAAGAAACATTCACCTTTAAAAGAAAAAATGAACCACAACACTCATGATTTTACCAAAATAAACATTGGTCCTGGTAATGGGATAATGGATCCATGGGTCTTTAATATTGATCAGAGAAATTTTAAATTAATACACAGTGGTCCCAAAACAAAACCCACAAAAAAGTATCCATACTATATCAAAACACATAAAAACTCTCTAATCAAAATTCCGATCCACTACAAAAGTAACCAAAAAATAAGAATCCGGTAAAAAATTCCACAAGCACCAATAACACCAATCTAGGTTATTCCAAGTCACCATTAATGAACATTGATAACCATGAAACCTCTAAAAAATGATTAACAAATCCTAAACTAGATTCAAGAGAATGAAATATCACAATTGTACCACTGCATTCAAAGTCTTATTTGGGACACAAATTAGAGGAACTATACATAAGGGATGAAGAGAATTACCTTGAGTATAATCCATTGAACCATAAAATCTATCCATTCACCATATTTCCTAGGAAAAAAATTAAACTATACAGATACATTACCTCCCTTGGTTCATGTCTCACACACAAGCCAAATTATCACATTGTAACTATATGATAAAACCAAAAATATAATCCTAGTAAAACATTGAACATCATTCACAAAATATAAAAGTAATTTTCTTAAAAATTTCTAACCCTTACCAATATATTATTAAATCAAATTTTACCAATATTATACCCATGAAATAAGATTTAATAGAACACCCATTTTACTATTTAAAACAAAAAATATACCTTTAAATAATCCCCCCATAACTTCATAAAATATCTATCATTTTTAAAATTCAATTCTTTTCCCTACCCAAAAACAAGTATCATAGAATACACACTACTAATAACACATCCTAATATATATTGAATCATCTACATATAACATGGACCACTTTGTTTATCCCCAATTAATATGGATAAATAATGAAACAACTCCGAATACAAGATCTGGATTGACTAGGCCAAATAGATTGATGGGTAATGGGATATTCATGAAAAAAACTCAAAAACATTTCGAATTCACGTGTCTGGTCTCCTTTATGTTTTTTAGGTCATTTAAATCAACATCAAACCATCGATCCTTTTTTCCTAATATCTAAAAAACCTCCATGGTGACTCATACCGTGTCATTGAGGATAAAAACCACCAATAATGATAATAAAAAAAATTCAAAATTCAAAAGTAAAATTGTACTTTATTTAGAAACTATAGGATCCCAATGGAATTCATCTCACAACACTCTACCCCACATGTACATTCCATGTTTTGACAACCTTATACTGAATCTACCATAGTACATCACAAATAACATGAAAAATACTCATGAACCTGGTATCCCATTAGAGAACCTATGATATTATGATATATAATCATGAAACAATAAAATATTTCAGGTATTTAGATGCCTAATATATCTAATAATATGGTTCAACATACATTATTGATCCTCACAGTCTAGAGAAAATTATAAGGGAATCAAAAACAATAAATGGGAATGAATTTTTCCTTGAATCCAAGTTAAAGAAGGAAAAAATTTATTTTAAAAATCCATCACAAATCATACATAATTCAAATATCTATTTCAAATTAGATTAAAAAATAAAATACAATCATTAGATATAGACAGATACAAAATAAATAAATCATCTCACCTCAAACTCCCTCTAAAAAAATAGCGTACGCAAATATTAACTAATATTGAAATATATAATTCAATACACAAACAATCATAACTAAAATCCCTAAGGAACTAATATAATGTAATATATTGAGAGGAAATTATATAAAACTAAATATCATGAATAGAAAAAAATCATATCAATTCATGTAATGTGCACAAATGTATGATGTGTCGAAATAAACTAAATAAACTCAACCTAAATTCCCAAAATCCACCAATTATACATGATTTTTTTGGATATGAATTGAATCAATAAATCGTAATGTAATATTGGTAAGAGGATAAACAAGATTAGTATTCCTCCACACACCTTTTCACAAATAAACCTTTTGTTACATATCCATTTTGAATATATATTTATATACAATATGAAAATAGGTTTTTTTAGAATCAATTAATTTTAATGATAATAAGACATTAAATTGGTTTTATAATGATTTTTATTTTTTTTACTAAATGAAAAAAATTCACAAAAAATATTTTTATGATTATGGGATTCATTTTCCAAGACATCCATTTGAAATAAATTTTTCTGAAACTCATTTAATGTACCCTTTTCAAACAATTTGGAACCAATTTCATTCAATTAAATTTTAAACAATAAATGAATAAAACATCCCCCACTACGTAATAAAGATATAATAATTGTAAATAAAATAAAAATAAACAAATGTGATATATGTGTTAATCTAGTAGATATTTAGAATGTCAATGAGAATTGGTATTTCTTAAAACATCAAGCTTGACTAGCCTTCACTGAGCCTCATTATGGGGCACATCCCTGTTAGTCCTATAAAATAACACAACACTAGGGAGGCACTTGTAGTGTCTCACCAAATAGTGTCATATTACACTAGATGTTTCATAAAACCTTTGGTTTCCATAAATAACATAAAATTACGGAAACCAACTAATAAATTATCCTAACCAATTCAAAGAATAAACTATAAATTCACCATCACCCCTAACTCCCTCATAATAGAATAACATAATCATGTTACGATGAAAAATTACCAATTAGACTAAATACCTCTCACACCAAAAACCATATAAATAAAAATTAAACAAAACATGAGGAGGTATCACATTTAGACACACCATTTCCAAAACCATTCAACTTAAATAACATTCCATAACAAAAAAAGACTCATATAGTCAATCTTTTCTAGTATATTCAAATTATAATCCAAATGACTCTTTAAAATCAAAAAATTTAAATCTAATTACAATACAAATTCTTTAAAAATAATTTGTCATTGAATTTCCAAATCCATCATAACCAACATTTTATTTCATTGAAAAACCCCCCAAAGGGTCCACACATCATTTTCCAAATTCACTTTTCTCCCCAAATGAGCCAATGAATTTTATATCATCACAATTTATTTAAAAAAAAACTCTTGAAAAAAATAAAAAATACATGAAATTTTATATACCCCATGATATTCCACGTAAAACTAGAGAGCATATATTTTAAATTACTAAAATATTATTTTTTAATTTAAATATAATTTCTAATAGAACATTCATGAAACATAATAGAAACTAGTGAACTTAGTTTAATAATATCATTTTTAAAATGTTTCAAAATTTATAATCCCAATGTATAAATATTTCAAAAAAGTAAAAATTTATTTTACTTTTAGTTAATACATTAAAAAATTAAGAATATCATAATAAAATTTATTCATGAATTAAAAACAAGAAAAATTCTTGGTTATAAAATTAAATGTTGTAACAAGGGGAAAACCCACATTTAATCAATGTCAGATAGCTTTTAAAATAAAAGACATATAAAACAGATCCCAAATAACTGATCTCATTCCCAAGAGTCAACAAAAAGAATCATATAAAAATGGTAACTCCAACTAGGGATCAAAAAATAGATGTTTACCATTGAGTAAGGGAGAAATAATGAAAAGGTAGAGAAGATAAGGAAAAAAGAGGAGTTACCTTATATAAACTGGCCCCAATGATAGTATAAGCTCCCCACATTCACAGAGTCATTAGTTACTATCCTTTCTAGACACTCCAATTTTCACAAAGACTAGAGTTATCCCCTCCCTAGAGGCCATGAAATTATCGAATGTATCCTCATACTAATAACTATCCCTATATACCAAACCATGTTATTTTAGTGTTTTTCTTCTCTCACCCATGTCTTGGGAACTTCCTTGGAAGTCACCCACCATGATACTACATATGGTCAGGCCTCACATAATTGGGGATTTATAATTATTTAGGATCCTAAAAATAATGGTGATCCATGATGACATGGGTATTATAATTTAGTATTTTAAGTATCACTTTTTTAGTGGTGTTTCACTCTACCCCTTTTAAAGTTCCACAACCTTATTTTGGACTTCACACCTTGAGACCAGTCAGTACCTATTTACTTTTAAATAGGTATTGGATTTGATACAACTGAAACAGCTAGTCTTCACATATAGCATACACACCCCAACATGGAATGGTCATCAGGTTCTACCCCACCTGGAAATCAAAGTCTTGTGGGAATTTCCTTCCACCTCCATAGGGCCCACCCACATTCTCATATGGATCATCATACTAATTAGATTCCCAAATTTTCAACACATATTCTTTCAATTTGTTTTTTCTCACCCACAAACTTCATAATAAACATCTTATGAGTTCACAAATCATGACTCTACTCTAGGAAAATAAATTATTATCTATTGATTTCTAATTGTGTGGGCTCCCAAAAATAAATTTGTACGATTTTGGAAATGGAAGTAACATTTAGTCATTTATGTCTTAAGTTTTCCATGGGTGTTACATTCCTAGGGGATATAAACTCAATCCACCTACAAACCAAGTGATTTCAACATGTAATTGGGATAACTTTTAGATACAAGAACATGAAAGGAGGGTCTTGACTGGGGGATTCATGTAATTGATGAGGGAGAGGGGAAGATGAAAATATTTTTTATTTATGAAAAAAAGGAAAACATATAAATTCATTAAAATTAAAGACATGGTTTCATGAACAGTTTAGAAAACTGTATGGAAACCATGCCTCTTTCACTACCTAGGTAAAATTTCCTCACAAGATTAGTCTTAATACCCCACTTTATTTATCCTATCCTAAAGTAACAATTTAAAATGATACTACCTCGATATAGACCTCATAAACCAATTTTTCACATAGTTTTCAAATCCATTCTAACTAACCATGCGATCTATAAAAGTATTATTATTTTAAAAATCAAGGAAAAAATTACTAAAACATATAATAACCTCAAAAATTTTCGATTGAATAAAATAATACAAGAGATAAAATTTTGGTTTCTTATATAATTAATATAGTTTTCTGATTTAATAAAATATATAAATTCATAAATTTTTTATCATAATCAAAAATTAGAAATTTTTTTACCTTTTTTTTTAATTTCATGATAATAAAAAATAAAGGACACATTAAATGTGATCACACATTTAAAAAACATAATAATAAATACCTAATAAGGTTTTTTCAAAACATGAAAATAAAATATATTATAAAAATCCTATAAAGGCCATCTATAGTTCCATTTAGAACTCATGTAACATCATTAATTCTGTTATGTAAAAGTATCATCAATATCAATATGTATATATGTCTATTTATTTAGAAAAATTTTGAGTTTTAAATTTTTTCTCTTCATATTAAAATAATAATTAAATTTATATTTATGAACATAATAAATTAATGAAATATTATTTCATATAAATTTATCAATGGTATTTATACAATAAATATTTAATATACATTAAAGAGAAATATGGTTTTATTATAATAGAAAGAAAGGTTTAAAATATAATTATATTATTAGATAAAATTAAAAAATGTATATGACTCCAAACTAAATATAGCGAAGCATTGTAAAATATGAGAAATATAAATTCATCTCAAAGTAAAATTAAATTCACAAAATGATTACCAGAATAAAAATATAAATCACTATATGATTTAATATTGTAATAAATCTAGTAAAATTATGGATATTTTATGATGTTATCATTATTATTGCAAAAAAATATTATTCTAATAAATGAAATATGACAATTAAAATTAATTGTGGGGAATGATGTGGTAATTTATACAACTAAACATATGCATAATACCATGAAATTTTCTAAAAAACATTTGGGTTCCAAAATATTTTAAATCTTTCACTAGTAGACTTGAAACATACTTTTATTAAAAAAAAAGTTTCAAAATATTTTTCATTAAAATAATTCTAAAAATATACTCTTTATTCCAATAATATGAGTAGATAATTCACATTACTTCATTTAATTTCTAAACTAAATAAACATACTACCATTTTTTTAGATAATGCCAAAAAATTGAATATTTTTAATTGTACACAAACTAAAAAATATTTTTATATATAGTGTTTTCATTTTTGAACATTTGAAACATAATATAAAATTAATATATAAAATATAAAATGATGATTACAATGATTATTTTTTAGATAATACTTGTGATATTTTCAAAAATAACCGCTTAAAAAAATTATCAACTACTAAAAATTGTTTTACATTGGACATTGAATAATTATGTAAATAAGATATTAACTGATTGATTATTGAAGTTATTTAAAAATTATTATGGAATATAAGGATCATTCATTTCTATAATTATTCATTGATAATTCAATTTTATAAATAATTCAACCTTTTTAAAAAATAATTTATTACCAAAATGTAGTAAATGTGATATTTGTATAATTTGATAGAAATATATATAAACATTAAAATATATTTATGAAATTGTTAATTTTAGTTCATTGTATTAAATTCATTTTTAATTTTTTACACAGATGATAATATGAATTATAAATGTAAAAGTATAAATTTTCTTTTAGATTATATTTTAAGACATTATTATGTTTAATTTATAGAAAATAAAAACTATATCAATTTTTAATATATTTATATAATCTTGTTTAAAACATTATTATTTATCCATTTATTGATAAATCATTGTGGTGATCATACTAGTCAATAGTTCAATGATTTAGGAAATAATCATTCTATTAAATATTTTTCTTCAAAATATATAATTTCTCAAAAAAATAGTGATATAGAAAGGGAATAGGGGAATTTATTGTATCCAAGGTCATTTAGGAGTATAATATTATAATCTAAGTATAATTAATTTGATGAATGATGCATGGAACCTCTAAAGTGTTTTTCTTTATTTGAAATAAGTCTTATATAGAGAAATTTGATGATGGTGAATATTAAAAGATAGTTAAAGAATTTATAAGGGGATTGAAGTGGAATTTTGGAAGAAAATGATAACCATGAAAAAATATTTATTTTCACACCATAATAACCATTGGAGTATATTTTTTATTAATGAAAAAAAAATTGCACTATGAATTAATAATATTATCCAATGACGGTTTTGATTGTTGTGGAGTGATATAATATCCATAATTGTAATATATATTTTCATAATATTAACCATAAATTATAAATAAAAATATTAAATTATTTAACTTAATTTGTTAATATGTTATAATCTGAAAATTTAAACATATTAATTAGTTTCTATTAATAAATATATTTGGGTTTGTAAATAATAATTTATGTATTTTGGAATAAAATAAATAAATGGATGATAATACTAAGAATATGATAATTATTTTATTTATTCTTCATAAAAATTTTCATAAGATGTATTATTAGAGTAACTAAAATTAACAATATTAAAATTATATAATAAACATGAGTAAATAATAAACCTTGAATTTAAAATTTTGATGCATAATAGTTTGCGAAAATTATCATTAAAAGGATGAAACCTTAGACATTACATATTATTCTGATTGGTCTAGAGTTCACATTAATGTTCCTTTCAGTTTTATAGTTTTATATAATATGGACATAATTATTACATAGTAACTCAAATTTTATTAATTAGACATATCTACTAACTATGCATTTTTTCACAAAATAAAACTCATTAAAATAAAACATTATTTATTTTTCATGATAAAAATACTCTCAAATTATTCTTTTATTTTACCCATACTTTTAAACCATGTAAAAAATTTCAAAAAAATTGGATGGGAACAAAAATATCGTTAAATGGTATAAAATAATGAATTACACTATTAGTCTATAAATATTTTAATCTCATGAAAACATTTTCACAAAATCAAAATTTTCACCAATTTGTAAACATTTGATATGAAAACCATATAGAATAATTATAATAATATATATATCTAAATACCCATTATTTTATGTATATGAATCATATAATAAGCCCATGGGTATTATACACACTATGTATAATAAAGGGATGGTGAATGCGGCCTGTGTCCACGGGAAAATTAATGTGAGATGAGAAAATCCATACTACTTGAGTAATCATAGAAACATTATACACATAAATAAAAAGTGGGACTAAATCCCTATACAATAAGTCTTGACTCTCTTCCTAAAGATTGAAACCTCCTTCATAATAAATATTAATTTACCATAAATCTAATAGATATAAATATTGTTATATTTTATTCCATATATTATTTTTTATTTCTTTATATTACCCTTTTATTATTAATTCCATGTTAATGTTACATTTGTGGTAATATCTCCTTTGTTTTTCGTATATGTTTTAACATGTTATTATTGATCCTCTCACTCAGGATATAATTTACTTATTTCGAGAATTTTATTCATGATATAATTATAAAATTTATTAATTATACATATTATTTATAATTATGTATAAATTATATAAATATGAAATGGAATACACCGTTGATGGAGACGATGGGCCATATGTACGAATTAACATTTCTTCCACATTATTATAGTAGAGAATGAAAGAAACTAAATGAAATATATGTATGTATGTATATATAATATAATTAAATTAAAATAATTATATCATATATATCATAAAATTTCACTAAACCAATCCTTAATACATTCCATGTAATTTTTAAATGAATAATACCGCTTTTATCGGTGGAAGTACAGACATCCAAAAACAAAGTTATCATATTTACACAAAATGGAAAGAAAGAAGGAATTTTTTATATAATTACTAAATATTGACAACTAAAAAATAAATATAATATATATATAACATGAAAACATATTTTCCATCATAATTCCCAGCTACGAGTGGTGGTAATGAACAACATAATTTCGTGAGGCTGTAGTTCACTGAACATAAGAATGGTAAATTTGTTACCCATTATATATAGGTTTCTATAAGTTTATGTCAAACCATTGAATAAAAAAATATCAGTATATTTTTTATGCCTATATTTTTATATAATAATGTAATAAAAATATTTGAGGTGGTAGATAATCAATATAAAACAAAGGATATGGAGGAAAGAAGTTACTTCTTCTTTTGGGTAACTCTAATTGGTTTTCACATAAGAAATTCATTTATTAGATTTATCCCAAATGATTGTCTTCTAATAAGAAGGAATGTATTTTGGAATATTATTTTATTAGGTTTTTTTGTGTTCAAATGGATTGATATGTTTGAATAAATGGGAGGGGGAGTGCCGATTTATAGTAGAAGAGGAGTGGTATTCATATAAATTTTTAAAAAGTGAATTATACCCATGTTTTTTCCAATTAAAATTCATTCCAACGGTGTTAAAAAGACAATTAAATGGACTATATATTCAATATATATATAAAATGTATTTTTTATAGGTTTCTAAGTTATTTTGTCCCTTTAAGTTTAATATTGAGTTCCTTATTAAGCAAATTTCTACTTAATCACCGTAATTAATTTTAATCACATTTACTAATGTTTTTGGTAAATATATAAATTTATATTATAAGACATTATATATTATTTTGATTAAATATATGGAATATATTTTTTCAAATTCAAATCATCTCTGTTGAAGAAATTAATTTACATTTAATCTCACAAAAGGGACAATAATGTCAGATTTTAAAGTAAAAATGTTAAAAAGTTTTGTAATATTTCATATCCTATTTCAAAGTAAAAAAGATTCCAAGTATCTAAAATGGATTAATTTATGTACAATTGATAAAATTTTACCTTAAACCTGATAAAAACCATAATTTTTTCTTATAAATAATTAATAAAATAAGGAAATCTCATTTAAAATTTCTTATTTTTCACAATTCATTAAAAAATAAAACTTCTCAATAAAATACCATAAATTCACACTAACATAATTTTTATGTTTATCATTAACACATAGGTTTTTTTAATATTAAATTTATTATTTATCAAAAATTTTGTTTTATAAGGGGTTCTCCAATGAAAGGAGGAATAATTACATTATAGAAAAATACATCCTCCATTCATAAAATTTGATTTATTCTAATATTATACCTATAAAATATATTAGAAGAGTATAAAAAATATTTATTATATATATTATATAAGACTTTTGATAAAATAATTAATCAAAATTGTTTTGTTTAATTTATTAAAATAGAATTGTGTCTGTACATAGAAAATATTTTTCTTATAAAAGTTTTTCTTTATTATCAAATAGTTCTTAAATTCACTTCTACTAATTGATAACCAAATGATTCGTTTTATATATATGGATAAATATTATTTTAATAATTTAGTAAATATTTTTTCTAACATTAATTCCAATATCAAGGTGGTTGTATATTAATAATTTCTTATTAATATTAAGAGTACATTCTAATTCATTAAAACTCAAACTTATGTGTAACAAAATTTATCGAAGGGATATGTTATTATCTGTAATGAAGGTGAAATGTAGTGTTTCAGGTTCCAAATGATAATAAATGTTTTCCTCATAGAACAATATTGAATTTGTTTTTCATATAACATAGGAATCAATTAATGATTTCATATACCAAAATCTATATCCAGTATTGTATGGAATTAAAACTATCAAAAGATTACTTTAACTTGATGAAAATAATTCAATGATTCTTAGGGTGCTTCATTATAACCTATTTTAATAAATTTTTCATCAATATTTGTCAGGTTTATTAATATTTTGATACTGGAAGGATAATTTCATAGAAACCCAAAGTATGAAAATGAATACTAAACCATCATTAAAAATAGAATGTTAGAAAGATGATGATTAACTAATGCGTCTCATAACTAGGTTTCAATATCTAATGAAACTTCTAAGTAGGAAAGATTTTTTATAGAATAAAAGTAAAAATAACTATGGATATTGATAAATATCATTGATCAACAATAGGTGAATTGTTAATGGAAGGGTAAGGGCCGCATAACCATAAGTCTATGATAATTTATAAGACTACTGGTTTAATAGAAACAATGGTTTTCAGATAAAGCTTTTTCAATATCATTTTCCTAGGGTTAGGAATTAATTTAATATATATGAACATATGAAAATATACATACTTGATTTTATTACTTTTCATATGTATAATCTCGTATTTTGGTTGTGCTTTATTCAATTTCCACATCAGATATTTCTATAAGAAATGATTATGAACAATTCATTCCTAAAATACTAACATATCATGAGGTATTGTGATAAGTAATTCCATATATATATATATATATAGTTTTCATCAAAATAATAATGATTAAAACATGTTATTATGTATTCATAAATCTTTATATGGTGATATAATACGTTAATCTCATAATCATTATACGATGGTTAACACAAACAAGACATAAATAGTTAAACTCATAACCCTTCTTAAATAAAAAAATATAACACATTAGAAAAATGGTTACTAAATCATATTAAAATTGATCACCCATATATCATAATGTATATATTTTTTTCCACATTACCAACATGTAAATACCCACATTGAATGTTTTATTAAGACATAGTAATAACCTAAATGACCAAATATCATTTTATAAAACATGAAAGATTAATTATTAAAATGATTAATGTATATATTCCATAAATACAAGTGGTTATTAAATTCGTCCAAGATATCATGTACTACTTTAAAAAAAATACTTTATCTATTCTGAGGTTATAAATACAATCCAATTTACTTTATCCAAATCAATCATCTCTTTATCCAAGCTAAACACAATCGTCTCAGCATCTTCAAAACATTATGGGTTAACATCCCTTAATTAAAAATATCACACTTCCATTGTATTAATTTTTAAATTCTTCATTAACATCCAAAATATACATTTAAATCCTTATTGAAACACATAATCTAAAAAAAAATCATATATTTCAGGATTCATAAAACTTAATCATTGAGTTCCAAAACATATACACTTCGATTACCCAAATTTATTCTAAAAATTACCGATGCTTCATTATCTTATTTCTTATTACCCCTTATCCAATAATCTGAAATATGAATCATTTATTAAGTTTACACAATTTAAATATAATCATAATTCTTATTTATAATGTAAAAATACTATTATGAGATCCCCTACCTTTCATATATCATTTGTTGTCTCTTATTCATCAAAATTATAACTATTAATTATACAAACTTCTTTATTATTTTAATGGGATCACCTATTAATAAATAAACTTTCATAATTCCCATATTTTCCACATTTGAAACATTTAGTGTTAACCTATTTCCTTCTAGTTAATAATATTTACTAACACTAGCATTCCTTGTAAGAGAAACATTTATTATATTAGAATCCCACATTATCATGAAAACAAAATTAATTATAAGATGTTTAAATACTGAAACATAACTATTTTATTTAGGAAACCATAGGTTTATCCTACGATATTCATAGTATTATTCAATATAATCCCTCCATGATGGTTCATAAAGAGATTTTGAATTTCTATTGCATATCCCCTGTGAGTTTCAAACTAAGTGGGTAGTAAGGCCCATCTTTTTTCACCGGTTCTTGATTGAGTCTAGTTCAATATGGTTTTTTCATGTTACCCCGATATACATACTCTCTAGATCAACATCCACAAGAAATATTTAGTCTTGGATGTATTGAGAGAAAACTACTCACTTTATCCTTTACCAAAATTATAGGATATTTTCTTAATCATAAACTAATAGTTATAAATATCCTTAGAGGCATACCAAGACATTTCCTTAGAAATATACCTGGGGATCTCACAAAACAATTATCACCCTAGTTTCTAAAGGTTTAATAAACCATTATTTTTATACCAGCTATAGTTACCTCATCTTAATATACACAAATATTACATCAATTTAGATGAATATTCATCAAATTATAAAACTACATGCCTGAGGACCATAACAGTTTAGGGTATTTGGAATTATGGTACAAAGTCTTCTATTTTGTTGAAATTTCTTCAAAATATCCCTTATTGATATTCCCATATAGTACATCAACTTATAACCTTTCTTTAAAACCAAGTGAAATTAAATATAATAAATAGGTGAGTTTGAATGCTCAACATGATTAAATGAAATAAATATATAAGAATATCATGAACATAAGGGTATGATAACCAGCCCATAACATTTCAAGATCATACCCAACATGTGAAAGATAAAAAATAGGATAAATAGAATAAATATTGGAATTTCTTGAGACATGAACCATAAGATAACCAAGAACATGAACTATGTTAGAATATCATAGGCATAAGACATAGAATGTATTAAAATCAAATAATCATGTAATATCCTTTCTTATGAACCTATTAGCATTACCAAGAAATTATTATGGCAGTTTATGTGGACTACACCTACTCGGCAATAAACACTACCAACCCTAGTCACAGTCTTTTACTTATAATGGATCACGTTTCACCCTTTCACATAGTGGATCGATTTTCCCCTTCTTTTTATAGTGGATTAGGACACACCCATTTCCCATTTTAGATCAGGAAGCACCTATTTTCAATTTTGGATCAAGCCTGTTGACTTGTTTTCCATCATATTCTCATGACATTTAAATCTTTTCCCAATTAAATAGAGATAGATTCAGTTCCCACACATATCATAACAAAATCACAAAACACATTCCTTATGAACATAAACATTCATATCATAAACCCTGAATTGAAATGAGAAAAAACATACAATCATATCAAAAGATATGAAAAATAGATAGGTTTGATAATTATTTAATCAAATAATAACATCTTAAAGGAAGGGGGTTCATAAAAATATAACCCATGAAATTGAATTTGGTTTCATTAACATATATCCCATGAAAGAGAAATGGGTTTCATAAAAATATAACTTTTTAAAAGTGAATAGGGTTTCATAAACATCATACCATTAAAATATAAATGATTAAAATAATTAATATTAATATAACCATTGGATCATATCCCCAGATATTCATATGTAACATAAAAAATATCATCTTATTTCAAAAATAATTTTGAAATGTATTTTAAAAACATTTCATTAAAAAAGTATTCATTATTCTTTGAAAATAGGCTTTTAAAAAATATAACCTTTTATAAATAATATTAATTTAAATTATAACTTTAAAACTTATAAATTAAGCGACATAAAATTTTAAAAATATTTTTCTTTAAAAATATATAAACTAATCTTCAATACATTTTAAAATCATATTACTTTGAAAACACATAAATCAAGTGTAATATCATGGGGAAAATAATTTTCTTTGAAAATAATTTGAAAACATAAAAAGAATGCGTGAAATAATTTTGAAAAAACATTTCGTAAAAATATATAAATGTATATTAGAGTCATTTTGAAAACCATTTTCTATAAAAATATACAAAAGAAGCATCAAAATATTTAATCAAATCTGTAAACATAAAACATTTTTGGAAACATTTTTCATTAAAACCGACTTTAAAATAAAAACCAATCATGAATGTTAAGGAAATAATTTATTTAAATGTAAACATGTGAATATATAAATTATTATTTTATAAAATGAAATTCAATATGGTGGGTAAGTCCATACACCCAGAATATTCCTTTTACACCATAAAAGATTAGAAAAGTTCCTTGATCGGAAAATGACATAATGATCTCTTTTAAGAACATTTTTTAGAAATATAATAAATGGTTAAAATCATTCTTTTAAATATTAAAAGATAATAGTAATTAGTTATTTTATTTTCGAAAATATAGTTTTTAAAGTGAATGAATTTTTTATCAAATGGGTAAATAAAGTCATTTTTTCATTAAATTTAGATATTAATTATCTTCTGTACAATAGAGTGGAAAATGTCATCGTCAATTTTATATAACATAAATAATCATAGTATAAGAAACTTCATGAGATTTCATGAGTGATAGATCATAATATTTCATCATTAGACGCATAATCCTAAATAACCTTTATAAATGATGAGATTATTGTAATAAACTATTACCACTTTTGTAACATTAGATCATAATAAAATATAAATAATAAAATTAAATGAATCTTTAAATATAATTTAAATCATGTGATTAAAGAAAAAATATCTCCAAGTTTTTATATAAACCTCATTGAAAAATATAGGTGCATAACACAACGTATACCACAATGAAGGTAACCTGAGATAAAATTACTTTACAGATTTGGTAACTTTTGTAACATAAGCCCCATGAAATAAATATCATCACATTGATATGTAAATAATCAAAAAAAATTAATTATAATAATAATATAGTAAATTAATTGGTATTATAATCCCCACATAAAATAAATAGGAGGTGAACATGGCTTCTACCCGATAGAAAATTAAAGTGAGATGAGAAAACCCTTACTAATTGAGTATCCTTAGAATCACGATCTTATAAAGTAATATCATAAATTAAAGACATACAAATCATTAAATAAAGTAAATTAATTTTATATTATTTAATAGGGTGGTATATACACAACACAAAATAATCAAGCGGTGAATTTGACATATATCTCACGGAAATAAAAAGTGGGATGATATTACCTTACCTTATGTCTTGAATTTTATCCAACATATTCAAACATGATATATAATAAATATAATTTTATTATAAATCAAAAAAAACCATATTATTATATCTAATATCATATATTATTTTTTCATGACTTTATATTACCTTTTGACTAACAACTCCATGATACTGTTATATTTCGAGAAATATTTGCTTTGACTTTAATGTATGTTTTGGATTTCTATTCTTAATCCTCAAAATAAGGTCATGATTTACTTGGTTAAATAATTTATATAATTATATAAATATTATATACATCCATTATATGTGTATTTATAATATTATTTAAAATAAAAAATAGGAAATGGAAAATAGCATCCATGGAGACAGTAGACCATATGTATGCGTGAATGTTCTTTCCGTTTTATAGTCATATTAAAAGAATGTAAGTAAATGAAATACAAGTATATATATATGTAATTTCATTATAGTGAAATTATTATTTAATATATATCATATAAATCACTAAAAACATTCTTTAATACATTCAATATAAAGTGTGAATGAATCACATATCATTGAGGAGGCAGATGTCAACACGTCCACAGACAATGTTATCTTATTTATAAGAAAATTTAAAGAATGAAGGTATGTTTTATATAATAACTAAATAATAATAAATACATCATAAATTTCATATATATCATATTAAAACTTATTTTACATTATACTTACAAACCGTGATATGTGGTAATGAAAAAACGTACAATATTATCTGTGAGGTGGTAGTTCGACAAACACATGAACAATAAGTTCGTAACCAATTAAATGGAAGTGTATATAAATTTTGGTCTAACCCATTGAATAAAAACATCATATTATATATATAATACCTATTTTATTATATTAAAATAGAATAATAAGAGTTAACGGGGTGTAGAGTGAAAATAAATAAAAAGATCTCCAGGAAGGGTGTTACCTTTTCTTTGGGTAACTCCTCTACCTTTGCACCAAATGATTTCCCTATTAGATTTAATCCATAATGGAGGATTCTATGATGAACTTTTATATTTTTTATATTATATAAGAATATTTTGGGTGATAAAAATGGATTTATGGGATTGAATCAATTATAGGGGTGGGTTCCTTTTTATAGCTGAGGAGGAGTTGCATTCTTGTACATTATTGAATAGGGAATCCCACCCATGTTTATTCTATTAAAAGTGGATAAAATAATATTCTAAATACTATAAATGTTAGTATATGTTATATATATGTATATACAATGGATATTTGAAATGATTCTTGGTAATTTTGGTTATTAAGTTAAATGTTTAGTCTATTATTATGCCATGCTTCCTCTTATACAATGTAATTAATTTTAACAACTTTTTCTAATATTTTTTTTCAAAAAATATTTTTACCATATTATAAATTATAAATTATTTTGATTCAAAATATATAATCCATATTTTCAAATTAAAATCACTTAAATGGAAAAAATTAAGTAAATTTAATCCCGAATAAGGGACAACAAAGTTGGTTTTTAATATATAAATGTTCAAACATTAGGTAAGTTCATATATCCAATTTAAAAGTGAAATTGATTCCAATGAAATAAATTATATTAATTTATGTACAATTTATCTAATATATCTTTAAGCTAAATCAAAAAAAAATTAATTCCATAAATACATCAGTTGAAAACGCTTTTTTGAATTAAAATTCAGTATTTTAAACTATTTATTAAAAAATGAAACATCTCATAAAAAAAATCACCCTAACCTAATTTCAATGTTTAGATTTCAAATATAAACAATATTTTATTGTAATAATTTCATAAATGATTCAAATTTTATATTTAAAATGGGGCTTTCATTAAAAGGCTATAAGATTACATGTTAGAAAAATTCATCTTTTTATTAAAAAAATTGATTTATTATTATATTATAACTATCAAATATATTCGATGTGTATAAAAACATTGACTAAATATATAATAAATAAATATTATTTAAAAATTTAATAAATATTAGTTTGTTTAATTTATTGATATATATTGTTTTATACATAGAAAAATATTTTTCTTAAACAAATAATTTTTTTCGTTCAACTAGTTCTTACATTAACTTATACTAATTGATAACTAAAGGATTAATTTTAGATACATGTATAAATGATACTTTCACATTTTTTTAAAAATTATTGATAACACACTTTCAAATTGTTAGGTGGTACCTATAATAATATTTTAATAATATTATTGATAATAGCATTTAGTATGCTTATAATTGATCATGCATGTAACACAAGATATCATAGGGATTCTATATTCTGTGTAATAATGAAAAAACATAGTGGTTTTCATTCCACAATCTCATATAATTTTTTCATGTAGTGAAAATTTTACTTAGTGTTTCATATAAAGAATTCCACACTTAATGAATTTAAATAACAAGAAAAATATTATGTGTTATATGAAATATATAATATCAAAAGAATAAATTAATTTAAAAAATATATTTCACAATGTCTTGGGATGTTACCATGTTAATTGTTAATGACAAAATAATTGAAAACAAGTAAAATAGATAATAGTGTGAGAAGTTCAAATCTTGTAATCTACATTTATTTGAACATGAGGATCCAGATAATTAGATTTTATACTGGTAGTTTACAAGAATATCATAATAAGATTCTATAAAAATTGTAGATGTTTTCCTAAATTCTATTGAGTCTAATGCATAATATCATCATTTGTTTCAAAACAAACCTGAAGCTTCAAGTGATTTTCCTATTTTGTTATGATTAATGGTAACTAGTGGGATGTTTCATTTGAACACTAGGATTTTGGGTATTGGAAGAAGTGGGGTTCTATGAATCTATATGTAAATTATTATTCCCCCAAGACACTATATATAATTTATTTACTTGTAGTGCAAAATCTATAGAAAAATATAAATAGATAGAAAAATTTGTAGGATAAAATAATTTTACCAAAACATATTGAATAATTTTTCCTCATATTCAATTTATTTTCTAGATAATCATATAACGGTATGAGTATGATATTCTATGGGAGATTAATTTATAACCATTTTTAGATGTTTATTTCAACATTATTAAAAAAATTTGAAAATAAAAGTCCCCATGGATTCACGCATCACCTCTTGGTATAGTAATAATATCCACTGGCTCTGAAATATACAGTCAATAGTTAAGGTTCTATGATTTAAAAAACCATTAATGAAAAATTATACAAATAAATAACGATTATTTATAAATATAATAAAGATATCATTATAAAGCAAAACCTACAAAATAATAATTTTACTATCTTTGTTGGTTTCATTTTTTATTTTGATGTGCATTAAATAATTAAGACCTAAAATAAGTAAAATGTAAATAATTAATGAAATATTATTCATAGAAAAACATTTATAATGGTATAAATTCACCCAACCCTCTCATAATAATTTATATAGAACATTATATTCTATTAAATACTATAAAAGTTTTAGACTATAAAAAATATTGTGGAACATCACATGATTTTTTCAAAAAATGTGAAGAACAAGGGTTATTTTATCACTATGAATTTATAATTCAATGGTCATGATTATGATGAAGGAAAGATAAAATTGATATATCATCAACCCAAAAATGGTTTCCATTTTTCGGTTATATAAATGGTAAACATGATATTCCAAATATATCTAGTGATCCAATATAACCTCTTTATATTTCTTAACATTATCTATAAATACATAATAATGTCATTTATTTGAGTTTACCCCTTCCCGGGATGATATTAATAGAAAATATCAATTAAAAAATTATTCTAAAACATGGGACACTCTAATTATTTAACATATATGGAAAACAATTTCAAATAAAAAAGGGATATTATTTATAATTTTCAATATTAATCATTACACTTAAAACCAGAATATAATGTATCAAAAATATATTCCAAGACCAAAGAAAATTGTAAAACATGATCTAGTTTATTTAAATAAATATAGAAATTATACATATTATTATGATTTTAATAGTAATTCATCTAATGAGTACCTATAATTCAATAAGAGCATCTCGTGTCATAAGAAAAATAAAAAAATCATTGGTAATCTCATTATACATGATTTTATATTTCTTATTGAAATTAAGGAATTAGAAGATGAAAAAAGGAATTTAATTTTAATTAAAAAACATTCCAAATATGAAATAAAAGAGGAAACTATTAATTTCATTTTATATAGAGTGGGAAAAATGTAAAAATATAATGTAATGAACTAGATTTTCATGCACCAATAGGATCCATCAATCCATCGTATGCCCAATCAATAATTTAAGATGAAGAGGGGATAGTTACCAATCCCATGGGATTGAAACATGTTTTCAGACATCAAAAATAAGAATTGAGAAAAACATATACCTTTCATTATAGTTAAATTGAAATGGAGTTTCTACCGATAATCTATCATGAACTATTTTTAAGTTGGACATCTATAAAAATTAAGAAAAATATAAAAAACAAACATTATATATAGACAAATTCCAAATAAATAATTCTACTCACCCATAACTCCCTTTTTTAAAACATTCACCTACAGTAATACACAATCTTCACATACGTAATTCAATCCAATAATCACCATAACCAATAGTAGTAAAGAATCGATTGAAAGGGAATATTTGGCCAAAAATTCTATGAATGTAAACTAAATGGCTGGCTAATCTTCCATCTAAATAAAGTAAAAGGAAAAACTCCCCGATGAGATAAATATCATTTAATAAATACTATCTTCAAATACATTAATCCCTTATGAATATTCACACTTTAAATCCATGAATAAAGCATAAATATATATTAAGAGTGATAATAAAAAATCTTATTACTCCACCACCCTTCATGACATAAAGAAAACCTTTAGCTTCAAATCCAATCCCATGGTAGTTTTACATATAATAAGAAAAAATTTCCCCAATTTAATTTATTTTTAAAGTAAATAACATATATAAATAGTTTCAAAATTCTATTCATTTTTATTATGTGATAAAAATACTTTGGAACACGTTTTATTTGCCAAAACCAAATTTTCCTAAACACCCAATTTAAATTTGTTTTTTCAAATCTCTTTTAATATACCATTTTCATAATATTTTGAACCAATTTTACTAAAACCAATTATAATAGGTATTAAATTAAATAATCTTGTAGAATCATTAATAAGAAAAAATAATGGTCAATAAATAAAAACTAGACAAGGGTTCAATACATGTTAATCAATTATGGATATAGTGGAATCGTGAGAATCCACTATTTCAACCTAAAAAAAATACAATGTGCCTTAGGATCTAGACTCTTAATTAGATAGATAAAATGATAGAATATATCAAAAAAAGAACAAGCTATCTGCCTACAGTGCATCCTAAAATAACCCACCATATTTACTACACGTATTCTCATTAAGGGTACATCTCCATTATCTATGGAAAATTTCACAACTATGGAGTGATAATAATAGTGTATAACTACCATGTGTTGAGTAAATATAAACATTTCATCTATCGTTATCATACAATGACCTACATGAATTGAGGTTGACCAAATTATATATAAGAAAAACTGATTCAATTCATAAATAATAAACTCACCCTTTCCCTTGTCTCTCTTCTAAAATAATTCCCAAATCATATCCCCATAAAACAAGCTATTTATAATGAATTCCTCGTATTCTATAGATCATATTTATCAAAATCAAATAGGGATCAATAGGAATACTCCCATAGAATATATTCATAACATTTCAAAGGAAAAAAATATGTCTAAAATTAACTGAACATAGAATTACTGGACTTTTAATATTGTATAAAAATCAAATTCAAATAACACATTAAAATCAAAAAAATAAATTACACTTTCCAAAATAAGATTCTATAATATATTGCCAAAAAATCAGAAACCCCATAAAAATAAATATTATTTTTAATTTAAAAACATTTATATGGTAAAAATAAAATTTTCGAAATTCAATTTATGCACTAAAAAAGGCCAAAAATATTTGGTCAAAACATTTTAATTAATATCCCTCTTGATACAATTTGAGAATTCATGTAATTTTATGTACCACTAAAAATCCCAGGTGAACCCTTTTAAAACTTTATTATAATTAAAAAATCATATCAATTAATTTAAATATAATTTATAATCAGTCACTCGGTTGATTTAATAACAAATGTTGAGTGATTTTTAATAAAATCATGTATTTAACATGTTCAAAAGTCTAGAAACCCTTTTAATAAAAATTAAAATCAACTGAAACTTGTTTTTGCAACCAATTATTACTAAAAATAAATAATTTTTATATTAGGAAATTAATTCATGAATTAATAAACCTTTATTTCAATGGTTTCAATATTAATAGTTGGAACATGGGAAAACATATATGGAATCGACTACATATGGCATGGAATGTCAAATATTGCTCAAACGAAGCCCAAATTACAAATTACATTCCCTATAATCAATAACAGGGAAAAATAAAAACTATAACTATTACTAGGGTTCGACTAAAGAGGATTATAATGATTATGAGGAAGAAAAAAAATGAAATGTATGAGTAGAGAAGGAAGTGGTGGTCTTACATATGGGGGGAGACAACAAATGGTAATGAAACCACATAAAATAATTAGGGGAGGAGTAGAACCAATGGAGGGAGTAATGTATGGGGATGTTCTAGGATAAGGAGTGTGGATTCATATGATCTATAAGGAATAATGGGGGATAAAAATAGGTTTATTGATTTAATAAAAAGTATAAATAATTAATTACAAAAAATTAAATATTTTCTATCATTCATAGAAAAACCCACACGATTTACAAAATCATGATGTTTGGACTTACTATAAATAGTTATAACAAAACTTATTTCTAAAACCATTCTTTTATGAATTTTTATGTCACGTAATTATCAATAGGATTCTAGGGTTTATTTTCCCCAATGTATTCCATGATTTCTTTTTATTTCGTATTTTTTTCTCACGATCAGATAGTATGTTCTCACAGATGGTAGTTTATTGTCACAGTTGGATGGTTTTTAACATGATAGTAATTTTTTGTAATTATGGGATACTTTTTTCTCATGTTTAAATAGTTTTATTTCAATGTTAGATGGTATTTTCTTATAGTCATACAACTTTCAATCCTGATTGATGGTATGTTCTCATAGTCGGATAGATTTTTCTTATGATCAGATGGTTTATTCCTACGGTAAGTGTTTTTTTCAAATGATTGATTATCTTTTTCACATATTAAATAGTATATTTACCTAGTCATTACATTTTTTCTCATGGTTGGATATTTTTTTCTCACATTTTAATGTTTTGTTCCCATATTTTTATTGTTTATTCTAACAGGCGATCATTTAATTCTCATAGTCGATTGTTTATTCTCATGGTTGTTAAATGTTTTCTCACTAATGATCCTTTTCATCACATGGTTTTTATTTTTTATCATGATCAAAAACATTTCATGGCTGATCCTTCCCCACAATTAATCCCTTTACGATCTGTCTAATAGTCTTCAAAATTTATATTTTTTCATAACACCAATATTTTTCAAAAACAAATGAATAATTCATCAAATTTTTAAAATAAAATTTAAATATTGAATAAATACTTTAAAAATAAGGTTTTTGGCTATAGATTCCATATTTTAATTCTCCAAACTCTATGGTTTTAAAGAGTTCATTTTGCGTGTTTTAAATAATACATAATTAAAGAAAGTTAAAACGTAAATATGAATAACTTAAACATTGGGGAAACATTATCTACCTTTTTAAAAGTACGGTATTTTATTTTTTGATATTTATATTTTTATATTTTATTTTAGATCAAAAATTTATTTTTGAACATTTATAGTTGTCTTCTTTCTCATAGATCCTCCATTTTAATAATTCCTGAAATATCCTACAACTATGTTCCCTATCTATTTTTTTAAAAAATGTATCAAGTTTGAGGGTGAAACCTATTTAAGCATTACATTCCTTCTTTTTATTCAAGTTTTATATGATTTATCAATTCCTTACATTCACTATATCTTTTATGTGACATAATATTATTTTCCCTTATTCATTGTTAAGTGTGTTTTTTAATTTTCATTCTAGGTGGGGGGTGTACTTATTCTCTCATATTTTTTGTATCTTTCTAGTTAGCATGATCCTGTTTTCAAGTGAGTGGAAGCATGTAAGGGAAAATAATGATAATAAATGTGATTAAATGAAATTTTAATTGAAATTTTCAAATATCATGTATTTATTCATTTTTATTCCATTACTTATTTTCCTTCTATTACAAAATCCAAATTGTTTTATGGATTATGTTGTGGCTGTTATGAATCAAACAACCCATTTTTGGGATCGATAAACCATTTTTTAGTTTTCATTTAAAACCAACACTTGTAAAATTATTACTACTTGTAATTTTATAAAAATTGTTTTTCTTTAAAAATTTTGGAACTGTATAAAATACCATTGTACAAGATGGGGATTTATTTTCATAACCTCCACTAAATTAATTGTAAGAAAATGTGTGGATTGGAAATATGTTTTTGTGTACTACAAGTATGTGTTTTGTTAGATTTTCATTTCGTATCCTTGATGGGGCTTGTATAATAATTATGGTGACTAGTTCTTATATTTAATCCATTAAATGTAGTGGAATTTGATAAGTAGATATCTAGTTGTTGTGGTTGAAAGATATTTGCTGTGTGATTCCTTATTATGGAATCATAGTTGTGATAGAATATAAGGTTTTTAATAATGTAATGATATTGATTTGGGATATTTTTTAATTGCAGTATTATAATTTATATATTGAAACTAGTTTAAATTTAAATATATAATTAATATTGTTTTTTAATTTATTAATTTAGTAATTTTTAAGAAATTATTTTTAAAATAACGGAAATTGTGTGTGTTTTTTGGTTTTTTAGTATAATGTTGATGTTAACGTGAAGGTGATGAAGTACTCATGTGAAACTTGTAGTTCGGGATTGTGTTTTATCTATGTATATATATAAATAGATATTTTTTCTTGTTAGTTTTATACGAATCAAACCCACATCAAGTGCTATGTATGGACATAATGATAAAATAGGTGTTTTCTCCAATAATCATATAGTAATGAGTGACATGTTATTACCCATCCTTCCCCCACACATCCTTTAGTAGTAGTGACATGTAATGTTGTATTTAGGTGCGGAGAATATCCTTTGTTGATGTAATAGTATGTGGTGAAGCTTTATTATGAGAGTATGTGATATTTAGTTGGGGTTTCACATGATATAATGAGGGTAAAAGGTTGATTTCCTTGACAGTCGTGATACCCTACTTCCATAGATTGTTCTTGCAGTTAAATATACTTTATAGGTCAGTGGAATCATTCTTTTTCTTGATTATCGTTAGTACAACATGGAATGTTTGTCCATGTGGGGGCTAGGTTTGGAAGTGTTAGAACCTAACCCATAGTATATGCTTCTAATTATGTTGTTATAAAAAGGAAGAGAAGGGATGTGAGTGCATGAATTTTTATATTGTGGTGTGATAGAGATAACATAGTGTAAAATTTGATGTGGGGTTCCATTCAAAAAAAATTATATGATGTTACATTTTTCTGTTATTATTTTCTAAATGAGCCATGGTGAGAATGGGATGGGTAGATGACCAGTCTAGGTACTTTTTGGTTCAAATAGATTTTCATAAGTGGATTATTATTTTATTTCCAAATTACCATTAGTTAATTGGTATATAATACTACTAAGTATAACTGATATGATCCCCCTACATATATGGAAACTTTTTTCCATATTTACAAGACTGTCATAGAGACTACACAGGTAATTAGTATCATGGAGAGCATGGTAATTGTAATGAAATTTTCATGATTATCATGAATTTAATTTGGATACATTATAGATATTTTGTTGAAATAAAAATATATGATGTTCTGGATTCTTTTTTATTTTGTGACATACTTTTTTAGTGTTTTTATAACTTCTCACTCTCAATTGTTTCACATATTGAGGTTATTTCCTTCCATATCAGTGTTTTCGCCCGCGGTGATAGTCGTTAAATCAAGAACTAATAGGGCTGGTACTCCATGGCCACACCTTTTATTCACAAATATTCCAAGTGGAGTAAATATGGAGTGGTTATCATGATATTATGGTATAATAGCTGGGTTGATAAATTGGATCGATTTGGGAGTCTGGAATTGGTGAGTCTTTTGTTGGAATGGTAGGGAAACATCATTAGTCAGGCTTAATGTGTGATGTAGCAAGAGATACCTTCTAGAAAAAAACAATTTGGTCCCCATGTGATCTGACACATGGAGTATAATATTATGAAATATACAATGCAAGATAATTTTGATCCCATAGTAGATACCTCTGGGATGTACATTGGTTATACTTGTTTATGTTTCTGATTGAATGGAGTATTTTCGAATATAAATGAATCTAAATAATTAATCGTAATAAATTATACATTATTGTCCTCAGGGTTCTATCCCACTTCGTTTTTCATATATGACTCTTGATTTTCATCCATGTGTTATCCTAGATGTGAAGGTTCAATAAGTTCATCAATTTATTCATTGGACGATTGATCTAACCAAACATGATGATACATAGAAGAGGTTATTTCATGATTTTTGTAATAATATATTTTAATTAAATGTATGAGATAAATTTAATTAATTAAATTCTCCATTAATAATTTCTCTTTATCTCATTTATGGTTGTTTTAGATGTTTTTTTGTAGTAAAAGGGGTATGGGAATAGAAGTATGAAGATATGAGGGGATACTAGGTTGTGTAATATTTTTAAGCATCCCCAACCAACTGGTGGTGTTATAGTAGGTCAGTAAGAATCTACAGACACCACCAGAGTATAATGGGGTGCCATTATGTTTTTAGTTGTTATTCATGCTCATTTTCTATATAAGTTTTATCCATCAGCCACCAGTTGGTTCCCTAATCCAGCTGGTGTGACCCACTAGCACCCCAGTAGAGCCTATATAGTTTTGCATTAAATGCACCTCATAATTTTTTATTCCACTAATTTTTTCTAGTTAATTAGTACCCAAATATTACCAAACCCCTTATTTTTAGCCTTCTAGATTCTCTATTTTCCCTTGAACTCTCTCACTAATCTCCCATTATACTTTTGATGTTCGATCAATTTTTTTACACTAAATGGGTACGTTTTATCTACCTATACACAAAATTAATCATCCACCTTCAGGGAAGTTAATTAATATATGAATTAACTATGAATTAATTTTTGTTATAATGATTATCCATTTCCTCCTTCATATATCTGTGATATATATATAATGACAGGTTGTCACTTGATTAGATTCAGATCCACCTTTGACTATGAGAATCTTATGGTTATCCGATTATGGATATATAACCTCGACCTTCAATTGATAAAGGATTGACGATAAAAATATAATATGTTGAAATTACCTAATTTATTTTCTATATCTAATGTGATATTGATGATAATTATGTATATTTATGGTTGATATGATGTGCCAATGAAATTCCTTTTCCTGGAGCCAAATCTGTCATAAATGGTGGATAAATCTTTGTATGTTATCTAATATCAATCAAGTTTGGACCTTATTATTTTTCTATATCATCTTGGAACTCTATAATAATTATTCTATTTTATTAATAAATATTCACTGATTATATCTATGGTTATATTCTATCCTTGATTATAAATTCATAATTTTTTCTTTAATTGGCAATGAATTCGATGAATTTTTTCCCTCATCTTCAAAATATATCTATACTAGTTCAATTTAAAAAAATCACGAGTCATATGATTCTAGAACTAACCTTGTATTTATAAAACCTCCTTTAGTTTATTTTATAAGCCAATCCATTATTAAATTTGAACCAGATATAGGCATCATTATCATTAAAAGTAATTTTCTATTTGGTGGGAATGTGATTCGGGCTTTAATTATTTGATAAATATTAGGATACATAATCAGGGAAATCAATGTATGATGTGCATTACAATATAAAAATCTTGTAGAACCCTTGTTTCATGAGATATATCTTTTATAGTCCTTGATTATTTTCCATGTTTGATTATGATTTTATGTGTGTGTGTGTATCATGCCTGAAAATTAAATGATATTTAATGTAAAGAGTATGATTAGGTAGAATAATAATAAATGCTTGAATTCATGATCACATGTGTGTAATTGTAGCTATAATAAATCAAGATGGTTTATATGTTCTAATTTTATATATTATTTTCATGGTTGTGTGATATATAATATTTCATTTGGAGGTATTGTTTTGATATTATAGATCATGTGGAACATTATGGTAAGACTGCCCCATAGAAGGGGAGTGTGCAGAACATGCAATGAATTTGACAGGGGACCTAAAAATAGTGTAGGGGAATTACGGTCATGAGGAAGTACCTAAAAAATATCATGTGGGTTTGATAGTTTTGTGGCCTAGATTGGCTAATATCTACGATATGATGACCATGAGGTCCAACCTTTGAAATTCATAGATTAATGAGTCTTCATTATCTTTTCCATAATGGAGATAGGGTGTGGAATATTTTTAGCCACACTCAGATCATATACATTATAACTATGCTGGAAATCTATTGGAATTATGGGTAACCTGTCATTGTACGTCCTTATGACTATATTTTCTGACACTCAGTCGAATGAGGTACAATCATCAATTATGCTATCATGTTTTGCTCATGGATTCTCATGTACAATAGAATGTTTATTTATTAAATATTTCACATTTACTATTATTATGTAATAAAACTAGTATACGTGTTCAAATCTATTAAGGATTCATTGGGGGAATCCAAATATGTTTCATTACTCACACCCGGAATCTTGGTGTATATCCCAAATTTATAATCATTGATTTAGGTAGGGGAAAGGGCATGTGGTAGATAGTTGTGATGTTGGATAAATTATTTAGAACAATTTCAATATGGACATTGGATGAATACAATAGTATTTTATTTTTATCACTATAAAAATATATAATTTGGTTTGGACTACCACATTGAGGGCCTTAGAAACATTTTTGTGGTGTTGTGGAATAAATTATCACATGGTTATTCAATTTTTCATCCATTTGTTCCTTTAGGTTGATATAATTATTGGGTTTTGATGTGATTAAAAAGTTTATAGTATCCCCAGTACATACATATTACCTGGATTCTATTTAGATGGATATTTTATGTAAGGAGCTATGTAGGAGGTTAGGTTTCACTTTGGCCCAAACTGGGTGATTCAGGTCAAGGTGTTTCACATTCTATCATTAGAGTCTGGAAAATCAAGATAGTAGTTTCTCTGATCTAGAGATGGGGGATTATCTGTATGAGATAAATATTTCCAATAAACTAATTTGGGAATGTTTTCAATAATGGGACATATTGGTCGTTAAACATATATAGAAGTGGAAAGCTCTTGGTGGACATTGTACATTTGATATTGGAAGATGGAGTATGTTCCTTTGGATAGATTCTATAAGTAGTTTTGTCTTTAGTTCATATCATTGATGTTGAAGGTATTAAAGAGGTTGGAGATAATACACCTTCAGTTGGGGAGCGTGAGTGTCTTATACCTTTGGTTCATGTTTAATAACCTATAATATTTATCTCCTGATATATTTATATATGTAGAATTTATAGCTCAGTGTCTTGTGGAGGAATTTCGTCTAGAAATCAGATATGTAGTCAAAAAATTTACACTTCCCAGATATCAACCAATTCAGAAGTAGGTAGAAGCTATCAATAATATTCTCTCTCAGGGAGGAATTCCAAGATAGGTATGTCATCAAATATTTTTATGGGATAGAGATTCAGGAAGAGGATACCAAAATCACTGAATACATAGTTTTTTTAGTATGGACCTAATCAATGTAGTGTTGTACTTTATTTGGTATATTGGTTCCCAAGAATATACCAAGGAGTTCATTTATGTACTATGATTGTATAGATTATGTTCACCATTATGATCTGTTCCCAAATACTCAGGGAGATTGGTCTGGTTTACCTAATCAAGACCCTCTCTAGAAGAAATATACATTGGGGCCACAAGAAATTTTAGAATAGTTGAAATAAGTTATAGATATTACATGTTAGTCTTAATATGGTCTACATCCTCAATGACCTAGGGTAGAGAATGTCCATAGTTTTTATTGTATTCATGCTATGGAGGTTCCATCCCAAGAGGGAGAAAAAAATTTTAGATTTGTGATTAGTTCACCAAAAACTAATGTTTAAACCATATTTTCTTTGAGAGGTTCACAGTCCATTGTTTCACTGTCTTTGTCTTTCATGTTAGGACTGGTGGTGGAGAGGAAAACTGTTCCCCTATGGTGATCTATACTAGTTAGTGGGCCGAATTATTTTGACCTATGATGGGAATGTAGGCTAATGATTAGGAAGCAGCAGTTAGTGGGGTGTTTATATTTATTATATATGAAACCCTATGTTTTCATCCATGGAAATGATTTCATATACTCTACGCAATAATTTGAAGATAGTTTCCTTGGATTTTTATTATAGACAACCACAGAGGGATTCCTATTTGGGAGAGGAACAATAGGATGGGTTCTATGGATACATAGCCTATAGTAACATAGTTATAAGAGTAATTAGTGGAGACCCCGGTTTTTTAGACCCCCAATGTTATTGAGGTGTTTCTTTATGTATTCTAGGATAAGGTTATAACATTGCCCCTTGACACGATATTGAGCATTGGACGGAATTATAGCTTCTATATCTTTGATTCTGATGGATCTTTATCATATTTAACCCATAAATACATAATAGATAATTTTATTGATCAATGATGTGCTGTAGAAGGACTTCATACAGTAGATTGTAACTCCTTAGGGTGGTCTGCAGTTATCCTCTAAGGATAAAAATTGTAGTGAGACGCTATTTGTTGACTACTAAATGTTGAATCATGCCATTATGAAGAACGACGACCTTCTTCCAAGAATAGATGATATGTTCAACTTGTTAATGTGTACATGTTGGTTTTGAAATATTGATATATGATCAGGATATCACTAAAAGATGGTAAATTGTAATATATCTCAAAGTCTTCATTTCAATGTTGACATGGACACTTCAAATATTTAATCTAAATTCATATCACAAACACACTAGATATTTTCATAGGGTCATGAATATCTTATTTTATTAGTTTTAGGACTAGTTCATAGTTTTTTTCAGCGATTACAACCTTAAATACACATGTTTATAGGAATAGTATTTCATGAATCATAGAGTTTTTATGTGAGTTCATTGACACCATAATATCTATTGAATGATTTCCAAATGCATGTTTTAGACATTGGAGGTGCATTTCCTTAGACAGTTTGGGTCTTAGTTGGGTGTGGTAGTTTACTTTTCAATGGCTGTTGTAGTTATTTATTATGAAGTACCCAAGAAGGTGGTAGAGATTCACCATTTAATTGGTGTTTTTGAATATTAACAAGTATTTTTGTTTTATTTCCCTAGTATTTCAACTTCATTGAAATATCTTAAATATAAGGACTGCATAATCTCCTATACTGATCATTTTTATGAATATTTTGACTACATGAATGGGAGGTTATTCAGTGCCCCAATATTTCATTTATTAGAGGAAGGGGGGTTCTTGATGTCTATCATGACACTTACTTTATAGTATTTGATTAAATATTAATGGATAAAATTGTGTTAATATGTTATGGGTCCTTTTAGTTGTGAGAACAAAATTATCACTATGCTACCCATGACCTAGAGTTGGTAGAATTAGTGTTTTTCTTAAAGATATGGCGACATTTATTCATTAGATAACACATTATGGTCTTAACATACCCCAAATGTATGAGGTATGTTTTCTCTCAGTTGGATTTAATCCTTTATAACTAAAGGAGGGTGTATTTTCTCTAGTAATATTATTTTAGGATCACCAACAATCCAGGAATTGGGACTCTAGTCATTGACCTTCATTGAATGAATTCTTAGGGAGATATTTTTTAAGATTTTTTGGATGCATATAAATGGATAAAATAGCCTATTATTATGATTTCGAATGTAAAGAAATGTTTTGGTTGAGGTCTCATCTATCATTTATTGTTGTGATTGTCTCTTTTGTGGTAAGTGAAAGAGTCTCGGTTCGGACAGTCTAAAATAAAGGTGATGTGATGCTGTGTTAAACATGGTAATGCTCTAGAGGGGTGTATCAATGATGGTATTAATTAGATATTGTGTTAAGGAAGGTTATTTTTTATTTTCCATTCACGAGAGTGATTCTTATATATTTGAAAACTAACCATTAGAAATTTATTATGGTGTATCAATAATTTTTCATGGCTTAAATGAAGAAAATTTTGGAATCAATCAGTCGATGGTGGAGATCAAGAATTATTATCAATTATTTTAAAAAGAGAAACATAATAACCATGTTTATTGTATTTTTTAATCCCTTGGATGTCCCTAAATTTAAGTGTGAGTAAATAATGATTGTTACCATCACTAAATCACCCTGATCCTAGAGAAGTTTTGATATTATTAGTGTAACCATGGATTTATTGATAATGCTAGCTCATTTTCTGGAGATCAAATAGTCATGTTCCACAGATTCTCTCGCAAGATGATATATGAATGATGTTTTGAGACTCCACGGGGGTATAAAAGACCATTATATATGTCTAGGATGGCTTTTATCTCCACACATTAGGGAATACAAAAACATGGGGTTTTATCTCAATTACATGTTAACAATGTGTTCCATACCCATATTGATGAGTAGATAGGGTGAACCAACCAAATTCTAAAGAAAATGTTATTGGATTTCAACTTGTAATTTGGATGATTATGGGTATAAAATGTACCAATGGTTTATTATATCTAGAAAAAAACTATTACTCATCCATAATTATAGCTCTGTTAAAGAAATTGCAACAGTTCTTGTGTCATTCATCGTTGTTATGGACTGAGGATATGGAGTTAGTATGCCTTCGTTTGGATGTGTAATATAGAGAAATAAAGATTATCTAGGTTGTTTGATAGTAGATGATGGAAAAAAATTCCCATTACAAGGCTTATTATGATCAATAGAGGAGGCACTCAGATCATGAGAATAGATACAATGAGTTCATAAAGATTTTCCCGTATTGGGGGATTAAAAGTTCAATAGAGGGAGTAATAATTAGCATATATTAATCAGAAATTTCTTGGTGTTTGAGTGTTTTGGTGTGGTTGATTATAATTTTTTTCTACCACCATGACCTGAGGGAGCATAAAAATTCTTATATGTGTCCCAACTACATTGTTAACCCCATGTAAACATTCATATAGTTTTCTAGAGAGGGTTTCCCAACAAAGAGGATGCAAAGTTTATGGTGTAGTTATTTGTGATATAAGATCATATTGAAAAGGTGGTATGTGAGAGGATTATCCCCCTTTTTTTGTGTTTTTGAGGAACAATGGGGTTTAAGAGAGTAATTGGGAGTAATAGTTATAGATTTCACTCAATACAATGTGTGGTTCTATAGCTTATTATTCCTTCTATGCTACATCATTCATTTATGCTAGTAAATAGGACGTCTTTAACCATATAATTATATGAGATTAATACCCAAACATGGTTAACAACATATCCAAGATATATTTTTTCCCCATTTGTGTTTCAATTCATTCTATAGATCAATCATTTAGAGGTATCTCGTTGGTGACTTTTGAGACCACTATTCCCTTTCCTCAAATATTTTGGCTTGATTTCTGAGGATGAGAATTTTTTATAGCTATATAATGTAATTAAACTGGTTATGAAAATATATCCTTTTTGAATTATAAAATATTTTAGGTATGTGTATGGTGTATAGGGTCTTCTCCCCACTAAATCATCAAATCAATATCTCGATAAAATTATTCATTCTTATGGTTGGACATTGTGTTCAAATTTTAAATAGTTATTTCTCATGTTAAGATGGTTTTCCTCATTATTGGTTGTTTTTTATATTATAGAGATTTTTTATCTCATTCTCATGTTATTTCTTTTCATGTTGGAATGATTTTTTCACATAGTTTATTGTTTGTTCTCATGGTTGGGTAGTTTTTTCACACATTCGAGTAGTTTATTCTCATATTATATGTTTTGTTCTATTCTTAAATTTGTAAATAATCATGATTGATTGTTCATTTTTATATTTTGGTATTTTATTCTGTTAATAATAAGGCCTATTCTCACAATCAAATTTTTTTATAATATTAGATTGTTTGTTCGCATAGTCGATCATTTTGTTCTAAAAGTAACTTATTTTTCTCACAATAAATTAACTTGTTGTCATTGTTGATCTATGAATTAAAAATATTGATCAATTTTATCTCATAGTCAAACCCTTTTATTCGTCAATCCTTTATAATATGAAAACTTTTCAATGTTGGTCAAATTTTTTTCTAAATTTATATCTTTTCAAAATACCCTTATTTTTCAAAATGATGTGAATAATTATTTTTATATGAAATGGGGGATTTAAATCATAAATGGAAGTTTTTAAAATCCATTTCATAGGATTATAACTATATTTAGAATCTCTAAAAATAATTGTATTAAAGGGTATATTTCACATATTTTAAATGAATATGAAAAAAATTCAATTTAAAATGAACTTCGATAATGTTCAAATTTTGAATAATAGTATCAAGCATCATAAATGTACATGAAATCATTATTTTACACTTCTATCATTTAATTCATGTCATGGTGAACAAAAACGTCATTATTTAACATTTATAATTTCATTCTTTCACATTGTTCCTTCCTATTCATAATTCCGAGAATGTGATATAGCATGGCATCCTATCTATTTTCTAACATAGTGGTCACATTTAAGTAAAGAAAATTTTTCTCTATTTTATTCCACATTTATCTAGATGTTTTTTTTCAATTAAAAAATCCCTTGACTTTGAAATATATAGGTATTTACATTAAATTATCTTTAACTTTTCTTGGAAAAACATGTTTTGGAATATCCCTTCCATGTAGGGTTTCGTTGGGCTCTATTATTTTAGGAATCTATTCCATTAGGTTTTTTTTTCAATCAATGGATAGTACAAATTGTATAATAAATATAATGAACTATAGTAAATGGAATTGAAAGGGAAGGGGAAAATCACATATCATTATCTTTTTATTTTTTATTTTTTATTTCTTTTCTCTTGATGAAAAGATATTGTGGTTATCATGTTATGGAAATTGTGAATTAATTAACAGCTATTTTGGATTGAAAACCAATTCTTGATTGTACATTTACAGACGTGACTCATGAAAGGATTTATACTTATTTTAGGTTAACAATTGGTCTTCCATGTAAATTCTAGAACAAGGTAAAAAACTAAATTGAAAGATGTTGGTTTAATGTGAAAATACCATATGGACAATTGGTGCTAAAATGTGTCTTTTATCAATCTATTTTTTCATTCTTAAAGTATGTTTATTATTGGTCTTGTTGTTGTGTGTCCTTTTAGGGTTTTTTAACAATTACAGTGACTTTTTTGGATATGGTATGTGTTATGGGTAGTAAAATTTTCATTGTGGATACATTGTTTTTATGGTAGCAATATGGGTTTTTTGTGATTCCATGTTTTAAAAGCCAGATATTGATGGAATATAAAATTAGTCATGTTGAATGAGTAATTGTGTGGGGTGGTTTTGAATAAATGTACTGGAATTCAAGTGTGGTAATTGGTTTAAAAGTTGAGTAGAAATCATTCTTTGTTGTTAATTTAATAATTTTGGGAAGGTTTGACATAATTTTTATATAATAAATGAAACAGTGGTGTGTGTGTAGTAGTTTTATGGATGGATCACATATAATTTTTTGGTAGTGTGTGGTCACATTAATATTATATTAATGTTAAAGAGTATATTATTATATATTAATGTATAACATCAGTTTAAGTTTTTTGTTCTATCTGTTTACATGATATGATTACAGTTCTAGGTATTAAACCCCAAATGTTTTGGGGGTGTTTTATCTAATATCCAAATAATGAAGAATAAATAGCTAATTACCCCACCCCCATGTTCTTACATTTTCTTTTTTTATGGTAAATGAAATAGATTGTAGTGTGTCATATCCTTAAATGAGAACACAGTTGCTCGGAATTCCTAATGATGATAGGATGTGATATGCAGTGGGGGTCATCTATTGTTGGAGGATGGCATTAAATTGATGTATTTCAGGTTCATGATACAATTTTGTATCATTTGTGGTGTTTTAAATGGATGTGTGATGATGTGGTAGTGGCACGAGAGATGTTCAGTATGACATTCATACCATCACAGTATATTGGGCCCTATGTGAGTTTGGTGTAGGTAGGGTCGTAACCCAATCCACATCAAAGATGTCTTGATACATGGTGATGAGATAACATGGAAGGGTGGGATCACGTAAAGATTAATGTTGGGTAATGATAGTGGAATATTAGTAGTGAAGTGTATGTAGTGAACCATTAGATATGCTTTATTGAAATTATATTAATACATTATTTTTTTACTTGGTTATTAATTTATACTGATTTTGGAGTCGATATATATGATGTCTAGGTGATTATTGGTTCTTCTATTTATTCATTAATGCATTACTAAAATATTTTCAAAATTTTATTGTAGACCATAGGTATAATACTATTTAATTTTTATCATTTTATCAACCTAAATATATATATAAACTTACATTGATGTTTATTTTAGGGTCATGAGATTAAGAAATTAGTTACTACATTGATCACCATATTTTCTCTGGTGTCATTGCCATAGAATTCTTTTTGGAATTTAATTTGGAGAGTTTATTTGTATTGCTTGAAATACACGTGTGTGATGGTTTGGTTTCTTTTATATCAAGATATTGAGTTTTTTTGTTTTTCTTAACATCTTCTTTATTGATTATCTCCTATATTTGGGGTAATGTTTCCCATTTGATTGTTTTTATCCTTAGGGATAGTCTCTAACCTGGGACCTATTGGAGGTAGCGCTTGGGCTTAGACTATCTTTTCATTAATATCCTCGGTGGGGTACCTGTGGAGGGGTTATGAACAAATATCCATGTATGGTAACTCATTTAAACCAACACAATTTACTTACCACGTGCTGAAAATTAAAAAATATATTATCCCGATAAAAACATGATAAATATTTTCACTGCATAGTATTAAAAATGGTGTTGGAAAACCATGTGGCCCCTAAAATTTTTAAAATTTTAAAACTCAGGGAAAAAAATTACAAAACATTAAAATAACTTTAATTAAAATTTATATAAATTAAATTATTATAGAGATAAAATTTCAAGATGTGATTGAACTCTCCACTATAACATTTTCTATCACTAAAAATCCTCTTGAGATTGCTGGAAAGAAAATAAAATTACAAAAAACTCAAACACCATGAGAATGAGTTGGGAGGTATAAATACATTTAGATTTGTGTTAAAATAAAGGAATATATAACCAAAATTATTCCTCAATACCAATAGTGAATCTCCTCAAACCAGATCCAACATCTCATAGTGTAATCCAACTTCGTAAAAAGAGATGCATGTCTATATAGACATTTAATCAAACAATGGTCTCCCCACCATTTGAATTCATCTAAAATTATGGTTTAACAATACCCATACTCACTAGAATAAAAATAATAAAAGTAAAAAATTCCCCTAAAACTCAACAGATATCATAATTCCTATATCTATAATAGAAAATGGAATGATTAAAATAAAAAACAAATAGGAAATAAAATATCTCTTAATCATCCACAAATATCAAAATCCATCAGAGAATCCAAATAGAAACCCTCAAGGAAAACTTATCTCATAACCCGATCTTGAATTAAAAGATACCCACAAGAAAAAAACTACTAATACCAAGATGGGTCTAACTCTTAGGTCCCCATGCTCTATATATAAATCATTCAACTAAACCACATATAAATATTATAATTGAAAAGAAAAAATGAACCACAACACTCGTGATCTCACCAAAATAAACATTTTTCCTGGTAATGTGATAATAGATCCTTAGGTTTCCAATATTTAAGCCAAAAATTTTAATTCCCTACTCAGTGGTACCAAAAAAACCGATAATAAATATTATCCCCACTATATTAAAACACATAAAAACTCTCTCATCAATCTTTCGGTCCCCTAAAAAATTATCCAATAAAAATAATAATCTAATAAACAATTCCAAAACCAATAATAACACCCACCTTGGTTATTCCAAGTAAACATTAATGAACCTTGGTAACCCTGAAATCAGTATAAATGATTAATAAATCCTAAACTTGGTTCGGGAGAATGAAACGTCAAAACCGTACCACTAGATTCCATGTCTATTTTAGGACAAAAATTAGAGGAACTATACTTAATGGATGAAGAGAATTACCTTGAGGATAATGCATTGAACCAAAAAATCAATCCATTCACCAAATATCCTTTGAGGAAAAACTAAACTGTATTGGGTCATGAACTCAATTAGTTCATGTCTCATACACCATCCAAATAGCTACATTGATACTGTAGGATAAAACCAAAGATATAATCTCAGAAAAACAGGGAACATCATTAAAAAACATATAAAAATACTTTTCTTAAAAATTTATATCCCCTACCAATATATTTTTAAAACTTATTGTACCAATATTATACCCTTGAAATGGGAATTAATATAACATCAATTTTACCATTTAAAACAAACAATATACATATTAAATGAGACCCCCATAACTAGGTGAAATATCTATCATTTTTAAAATTCATTGTATCCCAATCCAAAAACAATTTTCATAGGACACAAAAATCTAATAACACATCCTAATATAAAATTAATCATCAACATAAAACATATAACACTTATTTCATTTCAAATTATTATGAAAAAATAATGAAACAAATCAGAATACAAGACTTGGATTGACAAGTCCAAATGGATTGATGGCTAATGGGATAAGCATGATAAAAATCTAAAACATTTCAAATTCATGTGTTTTTTATTTTTCTAGTTTATCCATTCAAATAAATCAATTTCCCACCATCAATCCCCTTTTTTAAAAAATCTAACAAAACCCCCATGGTGACTCATACCATGTCATTGGGGATCAAAACAACTAATAATGATAATAATAAAAATTATGAATTCAAAATTAAAATACCACTTTCTCTATAAACTATAGGATCCAAATGGAATTGTTCTCACAACACTCTACCCCAAATGTATATCTCGTGTTTTGACCACATTATCCTGAATCTACTATGGTAAATACCAAATAAAGTGATGGAAACTCATAAACCTGGAATCCCATCAATGAACCTATGATATTATGAAATATTATAATAAACCAATAAAATAATTATATTATTTAGATGCTTAATATATCTAATAATATGGTTCTACATACATTAATGATCCTCACGTTCTAGAAAAATGTACTAGGAAATCAAAAAAATTGGGAATGATTTTTCCCTTGAATCTATGATAAAGAAGAAAAACATTTCATCGAAAAATCCATGAAAAATCATACATAACTCAAATATATATGTCAAATTAGATCAGAAAATAATATAAAATCCTTATATATAAATAGATACAAAATAAATACATCATCTCACCTCAAACTCCCTCTAAAAAAGTAGCCTCCCACAATATTACCTAATCTAGAAATATATTATTCAATACACAAAAAATCATAGCTAAAAGAACTAAGTAACTAATTTAATGGGATATACTAACTAGAAATTGTATAAACCTATATTTCATGAATGGAAAAATATCATACCAATTCATTTAATGAGCACAATGGGATGATGTGTCAAAGAAAACTAAATTAACTCAACCTAAAATCCCAAAATCGTGCAATTCACTATGATTTGTTAGGATCTGAATCGAATCCAAAAATTATTATGTAATATTGGTGTGAGAATAAATAAGGTTATAAGTCATCCACACAATTTTTCACAAGAAAACCCATTAGATACAAATCCATTTTGAATATTTTTTATGTATAATATGAAAATAGTTTTTTTTCATAAATAATTAATTTTAATGACAATAAGACTTTCAATTATTTTTATAATGATTTCTCTTTCATTTTTATATATGAAAACAAATTAATTGATATTTTTTTATGATAATGGGATTCATTTTCCAATACATATATTTGAAATAATTTTTTCTAAAACTCATTTAATGAAACATTTTCAAACATTTTGGAACCAATTTCATTCAATTAAATTTTATACTGGAAAGGAATCAAATATCACCCCACCACATAATAAGTATATAATAATTCTAAATAAATGAAAAATAATAAATAGGTGATATATGTGTTAATCTAGTGGAGATCTAGAAGATCCATGAGAATAGGAATTTCTTAAAACATCCAGCTCGACTAGCCTGCATTGAGCCTCATTAGGGGGCACATCCCCATTAGTACTATAATATAACACAACTTAGGGGAGGAACTAGTAGTGTGCCACTAATTAGTGTCACGTTAATATAGATGTTTTACCTAGCCTTGGGTTTCCATAACTAACATAAAATTACGGCAACCAACTAATAAATTATCCTAACCAACTGAAATAATAAACTATGAATTCACCATCACCCCTAACTCCATCATGAGAGAATAACCTAATAATGTAACCATCAAAACACACCAAGTATATTGAAGACCTATCATACCAAAAATCATATAAATAAAAATTTAACAAAACATTAGGGGGTCTCACATTTAGACACACCATTTGCAAAACCATTCAATGTAAAAAACATGCCTTCAGTAAAATGGACTCAGATAGTCAATATCATTCTCGTCTATCGAAATTATATTCTAAATGTATCTTTAAAATCAAAAAATTTAAATCCAATTAAAAAAACATTCTTCAAAAATAATTTTTCATTACATTTAAAAAACCATAAAAACTAACATACCTTTTCATTGAAAAATCCCTCCAAAGGTTTAGCACATCATTTTCCACATTCACTTTTTTTCCCAAATGAGGCCATTGAAATTTATATCATCATAATTTATTTAAAAAACTCTTAAAAAATAAATAATAGCTTTAATTTAACGTACCACATGATATTCTAGGTGAAATAAGAGAAAATATATTTTAATATACTAACTAATTATTATTTAATTTAAATATTATTTTTAAAGGTATATTCGTGCGATATAATAATAACAGGTGAGAATAGTTTAATAATAGCATTTTTTAACATGATCCAAACTTTAGAATACCTATGTATAAAAAATAAAAACAAGAAAAAATTGATTTTACTTTTAGTTAATACATAAAAAAATTAACAATATCATTATAAAATGGAGACATGGATTAAAAACTAGAAAAATCAATGGTTCTAAAATTGAATAGTGTAACATGGTAAAACCCCACCTTGAATCAATGTTTGAAATTTTTTACATCAATGAAATATCGAACAGATCCAAAATAACTAATCGCATTCCTTAGAGTCAATAGAAATATTAAATAAAAATGGGAAACCCAGTGAGGGATAAAATATTAGAGGTCTTCCAATAAGGAAGGGAGAAATCAAGAAAAGGTATATAAGAGAATTAGTAAGAGGAGTTACTATATATAAACTGATTGCATTAATTTTATAGGTTCCCCACATTAACAAGGTCATTGTTTCCTATCATTCGTAGACCGTCCAATTTCTCCATTGACATGAGTTATCCACTCCCTAGAGCCCATGAAGTTCTTGAACGTATCATTATACTAACAATTATCCCCATAGGCCAACACATGTTCTTTTAGTGTTATTTTTCCACACTCACACAAGTCTTGGGAACTTCTTAGGAAGTCACACATCATGACATGACTTATGGTTGGGTCTCACTTAATTGGTGATTTCTAATTATTTAGGATCTGAAAAACAATGGTGATCCATGATGACATGGGTATTTCAATTTAGTATTTTAAGTATCACTTTTCTGGTGGTGTTACACTCTAACCCTTTTGAAGTAACACACCCTCATTGTAGAGTGCACACATTAAGCCCAATCAGTACCTCTTTACTATGAGATAGGAATTGGATTTGATATCACTAAAACAACTGGTCACCAATTATAGTATACACTCCACACCTTATATTGGTAATCATGTCCTACCCCACCTGGAAACCAATTGCCCTGTAGGCATTCCTTCCCCCCTCTTTAGGGCTCACCCACATTTTCATGTGGATCATCATACTAATTAAATTCTCATGCTTCCAAAACATATATTTTCACTATGTTTTCTCTCACTCACACGCTCTCTAAGAAACATCGTAGTAGGTCACAAATATTGAATCTACTTTAGGAAAATAAATTATTATCTATTGGTTTTTAATAATGTAGGCCCCCTAATACAAATTTGTATCCATTTTGAAATGGTAGTAACATTTATTAATTTATTTATTAATTTCTTCATGGGTTTTACAATCCTAGGGGATTTAGAATCAAACCACCCACAAACCAAGTGATGTCAATATGTAAGTGGGGGAACTCGTTGATATAGGCACATGGAAGGAGGGTATTGACTAGGGCGATTCATGTGATTAATGAGCGACATGGGAGAGTGAAAATAAGTTTTAGGTTTTAAAAAAAGAGAGTCCCATAAATTAATTAAAATTAAAGACAATGTTTCATGAACAGTTTAGGAAATTGTATGGAAACCATGCCTCATACACTTCCTAGGTAAAATTTCCTCACATGGTTAGTCTTGATACCTCACATTATTTAACGTATTGTACACTAACTATTTAAAATTAAACTACCTTGATAAAGACATGATAAACCAATTTTTCACATTATTTCCCAAACCATTGTAACTAACCATATAGTCCATAAAAGTATTATTATTTTAAAACTCATGGAAAAAAATTAATAAAACAAATAATACCCAAAAAAATATTCAATTCAATGAAATAATAAAAGAGATCATTTTTTGATTTATTATATAAATCATATAGTCTTACGATTCATGATAATATAGAACTTAATAAATTTTTTATCCTAATAAAAAATTAGAAATTTATTTACCTAATTTGTTTTGACTTTTATGATTATAAAAAATAATGGACAAATTAAACTTTATAAAAAAATTATAAACATAATAATAAATATAAAATAATGTTTTGTAAAAATATGAACATATAATATATTATAAAAATCCTATAATGACCACCTATAATTCCACTTAGAAATCAAATAACCTCATTAATTCTATTACGTATAAGTATCTTCAATGTCAATATGTATATGTGTGTATTTTTTGAAACATTTTGGGGGTTAATTATTTCTTCTCTTCATATTAAAATAAAATTAAAATTCATATTTATGGACATTATAAATTAATGAAATTTTATTTGATATAAAATTATAAAATTTATTCGTAAAATAATTATTACATATAAATTAATGGTATATATGATTTTATTACACTAGGAATAAATGTTAATAATATGAAATTGATTATTAGATGAAATTAAAAAAATTAGATGACTCCAAACTATATTTAGTAAAGGATTTTAAAACATGAAAAATATAAATGCATGTCAATGTAAAATAAGATCTACAAAATAATTACCAAAATAAAAATTTAAATCTTTATATGATTTACTTTTGAAATAGATGTTGTAAAAATATGGATATTTTATGATGTAATCATTATAATTTCAATAAAAAATATTCAAATAATTAAAATATGATAATTAAAATTTATCGTGGGGAATGATATTGTAATTTAGATAACTAAACACATCTAGAATACAATGGAATTTTCTAAAAAACACTAGGGTTCCAAAAATATTTAAAATCATTCACTAGTAGATTTAATACAAACTTTTATTTCAAAAAATATTTTCTTAAAATATTTTCAATCAAAAGAAATCTGAAAATATGGTGATTATTTCAATAATATGAGTAGATAATTCCCATAACATCATTTACTTTCTAAAATAAATAATCCAACTACCATCATTACAAATAATGCTAAAAAATTATATATTTTTATTTGTACATAAACATGAAAATATTTTTAAACATATTGTGTTAATTTTGTAACATATGAAATACAACATAAAATGAATATATAAAATATCAAATGATTTTTATAATGATTATTTTATTCATAATAATTGTTATATTTTCAAAAATAATTGATTAAACAATAATTATCAAGTACTAAAAATGGTTACGCATTGGACTTTGAATCATTATATTAATAAGATATTTGTTTATTGATTATTTAAACTATTTATAAACATTGATATGAAATAAAATAATTATTCATTTCTATAATTATTCTTTGAGAATAATGAATTGATCGTTTTTTTAAAATAATTTATTACCAAAATGTAATAAATGTGATATTTATATAATTTGAGAGAAATGAATATAAACATAAAAATATATTTACGAAATCTTTAATTTTAGTTCCTTGTATTAAATTAATTTTTATTTTTATTTTTGAAAAGCGATAATATGAATTATAAAGGTAAAAAGAATTAATTTTTCTTTTAGATGCTATTTTAAGACATTATTATTTTCAATTTATAGAAAATAAAAACAATACCAGTTTATTTATATATTTATATAAACTTATTTCAAAAAATATTAGTTTTCCCTTTATGGTGAAACTAGAGTGGTGAACATACTAGGAAATAGTTCAATGATTTAGTTGATAATCATTGTATTAAATATTTCTTTTCAAAATGTAGATTTTCTAAAAAAATAGTGATATTTAAGGGGAATAAGGGAACTAATTGAAATCAAGGTCATTTAAGAGTATAATATTAAAATCTAAGTATAAATATTTTGATAAATGAGTGAACTAACTTCTAAAGTGTATTTATTTATTTGTAATAAGTCTTATATAGAGAAATTTCTAATGGTGAATTTGAAAATATAGTTAGAGAATTTTTAAAGTGTTTTAACGAATAATAAATGAAGAAAATGATAACCATGAAAAAATATTTATTTCCATGCCATAATTATCTGTGGACTATATCTATTATTAATGAAAGAAACATTTCACTAAAAAGAAATATTAAAATCCAATGAGAATTTTTATTTTTTAGGAGTGACGTAATATCCCTAATTCTAATATTTTTTTTATATTACCCATAAGTTATATATAAAAATATTAAACCATTTATCATATATTTTTTAGATGATAAAAAAATAAAATTTAGGCATATTAATTTGTCCATATTAATACATACATGTCTGTATGTAAATAATAATGTATGTATGTTGGAATAAAATAAATAAATTAATCAGAATACATAATAATTTGATAATTATATTATTTATTCTTCATAAAAAAATTTTATGTTGTATTAATATATTACCTAAATTAATAATATTAATGTTTGATAATAAACATTAGTAAATAAAAAAACTAGAATTTGAAATTTTGATACAACTCAGTCAGATTGAATTACCATTAAAAGGCCACAACCATAAACATTACATAATATTGAGTTAGGTCTGGTGTTCACATTAGAGTTCCTTCCAGGTTTAGATTTTTATATAAATTGTACATAACTATTACATAACAACTCAAATTTTACAAATTAGACACGTCTACTAACTAACCATCCTAATAAACAGTGGAAAATATTTTAAAAGCATGGAATAGGCACAAAAAGCTCATTAAGGGATTTAAAATAATATATGAAACTATTAGTCCATAAATATTCTAATTTCATGATATCATTTTCAAAAAATTATATGTTTCACCAATAAAACATAAGCTTTTAACATACTTCATGAAAACATATTATTCTTAAAAATCATTGAAATTAGAAATCGTGAATGTAACTTTTGGCATTCATGTCATACATATATTGATTATTTCACATATATATAGGTAGTAACGTTTATGGTTAACTTTTTAATACCCATCATAGTATATTCCATAAATATATTAGGATAAAACATATCGTTTAACACTGTATCATTACTCAATTAATTGGAGAGATATCACAGGCTCACCAACCCTTGGATTATCATGGAACCACCCAAATACATAATCAATTTCTATAGAACAAAACATAATCACAATACATAAATTATGAATTATGGAATTATAAAATATCCACATTTAATACAGAAGGTATCTTCTTAAGATAATGATATTATCAATCCATTATCAAAAAATTCAATAATAAAATACCTAAAAAGGGAATATGGTATTTATTTTCATTTTAAAACACATTAAATTGTATAGAGGATTCAAAATACCAAATAATGGTCTTGATGACGAAATTTTTTTTGACGTCGTATACCTCGAAAAAAACATTCCTTTTTCCGTTTAGTAAATCACATTGTATAAAAAAATTTAAAAAAAATTGAACGAAATGAAAATTAAAAGGAGATGATTATTCACTAATGGAATGAAGGTGGTGTATAACATAAAAATATGCCTTAATGATAGGATGTTGAGATAATTCCCCTTACCGTCAGTCCAACTCATCACATATAATATTTATATTATTGAATAATAAATTTGGTTAGTCCATAATAATATTAGAACTATTTTCAATTTTATTATTTCATTTAAATCACTTATTCCCATGTTAGAAAAATTTAATAATTATTTTCATATCAGTTGTTTTGTCGATATTCGGTACTCGATTCAAAAATGAACTTAGATTGATGTCACTACCTACGGTCATAAGTCCATAATCTTCTAAAAAATATTTATGACATTATTATGATAATTATACAAAAATTATACCTTTTAATCAAAACATGAAGTGTGGTTATTAAAAATTAACAACATTATAATCATGGATACAGTATGTAGTATGTACGCATTTGTAACATTATCCATTTTTTATTGATCGTTATTGAAAGTATTTAAGTATTATTTTACCCTTCCAAATTGATAATAAAATAATTAAAAAAATATTAAATATATAAATAAACACACACACACAAAAATACATATATATATATATCATATAAGTGATATAATGAATAAAAATGAATCACATTGCTTTATGGATATGATATTTCACACGTACACACAAACGATGTTATAATTTTTTTATGCATGGAAAGTAATGACATAATTTGATATATTATTATATTATAATGATAAATATTTCATTAATATCACATATGAATTTTATTTATGTTATTTTAACCTGTTATGCGACATGTTTATGAAAAATGAATCAGATCGGTTCGTTGAGGTGATAGTTCATATGTACGCACGAATGATTAATTATTTTCCCATTTAATGGAAGTGCAGATGGTTTGAAGTGAGGATATTTTCATTTTAAAACCATTTTATATTTATTATACTTGTGATATTATTTCGTATAGGAATAATAATATTTTAGCAGAGTGGAAGATGAAAGAAAATAGAAACACGTTTATAAAGACCTCGTATTTCATTCGATTAATCACCCTTATTAACACCATAATAACTCTAAGGAGGGTTTTATAGCTACACTATGGCCCTGAGAATGTGGGTAGGGAATATAGAAAGTGTTTTAAGAATATCATGGATGATTCATTTGGTTTTTTAGTCCATGTAATATAAATGAATGGGTGGCTTTTTATAAGAGAGGGGAGGAGCATCCTAGAAATTATAAAATGAATTAAATTAATGTAAATAAAATTTTGATTTCAAATAGTCCCATGTTTATTTAATAGAAACATATGATGATTATAAGTCTAAATATAGTCATCTAATAATAATTATATATGTTTTTTATTTTTTATGATCCTTATCTTTTTATTTTAACCACTTTTAACTCTTGCTGTTTTATCAAGTTATTTCCACTTTGAGAGTTAAAATAATTACCAAATCATGACAGACGACCAATTAGTGAGTCCTTAATGGAATTTTTTGAGTTATATATAATTTTCTCTAGATAATATATTTTTATAAATCTTATTTCATTTAATTAAATATTTTTAATTTTATGAAATGAATTTTGTTGATTTTTTTTTTCAATTTATCACATAACTTCTTAAAAAATCATAGAAACTCCATTCCTTAAAAAACCCTTCATTAAAAAATCTATAATATGTTTAAATTGTCCATAAATTATTTTATGTCATTAAATATTTCAAATTATATTTATTTTAGTATTGATAATATTATTTATTTGACTCTTTCTTTAATAACCTATTACTGCGGTATATATGTGTCAAAATTAAATTTAATCATTCAATGTATAAAAATAATAAATTAATTACTAGGATGTAGGTAATATAATTTTCTTTTATAAATACTATATATTATCAATGATATATTTTATATATCCCAATATTAAAAAAAACAATTATCAATAAGATACATGATTATGAAAATGTTGCCTTTAGTTTATATTAAATGTTTAAAAGGACATAATCACACCCAAGTGGCTCCCAAAGGCCACAATTGGTATACAAGGATTGTCTTATTCAAACATAACTCATATTATAAGATTATAACAAGTGTCAGGGTAGGTTTATATTATTATAATATTATTTTTCCATTAATTAAATTATTTTCCTTTAACTGTGGAAAATATAATAATAAGTTTATTATTCACCAAATAATATTTTGATCATATTAGACCAAATTCATCATAATGATTACAAGAATTTATGTTAGTTTTTTAGAATTAAATTTATAGAAGTGGAAAAAATAAATTTAACATTAATCTTCTTGTTGGAATGAGAAAGTAGGTTTTTAAGTAAAATATTCAGATGTTTAGATAGTTCTTCTATTCAATTTCAATATTAGATTTCTCCCGATGAACTAAAATGTGTTAAATGATAAAAATATAAAAAATTTAACATTAAAACCAATTAAATATAAATTCTATCTATATCAATTAATAAGATAAAAAATCAATTTTGAATTAATATCTTGTATTTTTTCACTATTCATTAAAACATGAATATTATTGTAATAATACAATGATTTACCCAAAGTATAATTTTATATTTTGATTTCGAAAATTAAGTTTATTTTGTCAAATATAATTTATAAAATTGAAAAAAAACAAGATTTAAAATTGGTTATCCATAAAATGGTCAAAAACCAACCTTTTAACACAATTAGAGCTTTTTATGCTTAAAAATAGATTTCTTCTTATTTTAATCCCATAAAAGTAATTTGAATAAAGTAAAAACATTTAACAAATATGTGTAAACATAATATAGTAAGTTATATTTATTTCTACCAATAAAATGACTATGTTATTATTAACATTTAAAATAATAATATTTACATGTTCTTTTATGCACGATGTGGCATATCATATACACTATCGAACACTATATACCATTTAAAGTAAAATTAATATCTAACACATAAATATTAATAGATATGAATAATTATTATCATATAATTACCTAGGATGTTATTTCATTCCCCCTTTTGAAAATTATATCCTCACAATTTTAAATTAGGGCTTTTTAACTGAGGTTTCACTTTTCAAAAATATTTTATTGAAACCCCACATTGGAAAAAGATTCAACAAAATCCCTCATTTAAAAGAAATAAATTAAAGAACAAATGACAACTGAGATAAAAAATAATAGGGTTTGTGTGTATAAAAACATGGTTATAGAATAGAAAACTAACCATCATGTTTTGAGGGAGAGTGAAAGAAAACATTCTCAGGAGGAAGTTAACAGTAGAAAAAACCTTAATTTTGTTTTGGGTTAAAAGTCTTTCATTTCATAGTTGGAAAAGTAAATGGAAAAAATTCTTATTTTAAGATCCATTTCATAGAAGTGTGGAATTAATTTACTATGTAGACTAAAATACTATGTAAATACACTTCATTGGAATGTATATTTTCATCCTTCAAAAAAATTTCACTACAAACTCATCTTTTTCTCTAAATGATGAGTACTTTAGAGGAATTATTTTCATGGCTGAAACACTAGAACCAACTTATAGTGAACAATATAATTTATAAAGGATTAAATATCTATTAAAACTATCTAGAAACATTAATAAAAACCTAATTAGGATTAAATAATAAAATTCTTCAAATATAATAAACATTAAGAGAACAATGACTACTTTTAATCTCCAAAATTAAAAATTAATTCCCAAAGTCCAACATATACCATTAAACAAATAAATATCCTTAAAATTACACAAAAATATTATAAGAATGATTTAATCCCAAAAACTAGATGGGTTTAATAAAATAAACTTCAATGATAGGTTCTAATATTTTACTATAAATAACATCAACCACTCTTAATGTCGTATACAAAAAATGTTATTTCTTTAATGACATATTCTCCATGACAGTTTAATAATTTCCATAAATAATGTAATTAACATAAGTACACAATTAATATCAATTATTATATTAAAATATATTTAAACCATTACTCCCCAAATAAACATCTGTACTATCCAATTTTCCTTAGTCATATAGGGATCCCAAAATAGTTAACATCATCCAAAATAACATTTATCAATTAATCCCAAAATTATTTTTCTAGTATCAAGGATATAAATATGATAAAAAAAATAAGTCCCCAAAATCAACTTATTATTAAGAAGTAAACTCATTTAACTAAAAAATCATACTAACATGGGTCTTTATGTAGGCCAGTTGTATGTCATAAATTATTAATGCCCTTCAGGTGTGGGTTTGATTCCTGCAGCCTTGTACGACTTGACGAGTTAACACTATTCCAGTGGGTTTCCTTTTCCAAAAACTTTATAATTCTTATAACATTTCCAAAAAGATATTAAATCATAAAATAAAATAACCATAATAAATTTTAACTTCATTTTTTATTTTATGCATTTCATTTTGATCCCAAAAATTAATAACCAACAATTACCTCAAAAATGATGATCTTATAAACCATAAAGGATGTCCATACCTTTCAAAAAAATAAACAAAATAAAATATAGTTATTCATTTAATAAAATTTTCAAAACACAATATTCAAATTTACACATAATAAAATAAATCGTCCAAATTAATCTCATCATCAAAAGAGAATTAATACTTTTAACCATTTCATCATCCATAGATCTAACATTACTCTTAAATACTATATATATATACTTCTTAATCATTTATAATTATTGATGTTCTCTAAAAAAAATTCCTTATTGTTCCTTAATACTTATTTCCTATAAACAATGACATGAATCATGTTCTAATACTCAATAATGTCAAAAATTGAGTTATGAAATAATCCATACAATTCATAAGTAATTTTTAGTTACACCATCTTCAATAAGAATGGAATTGGGTGTTAATGAAAATATATTTTTATGGTCTCCCAGGTCTAATTTGTGTACATTCTTCATAGGATAGTGATTTTCATAATTACAAAATAGTACACATTTAAAACATTCAATTGATAACTTTGTATGTGCTTATTTCACTTTTATGAATTCAACTGAATTCTTTTTTTTCCTAGGAAGGTTATTGCATCATGAACTTCATTAACACATCTATAACATCCCACCGTCCCTTTGAAACATTTTATTATGTGATTTTCCACATCATGGACCCATATGTGGTATAATATAATAACCTCTATGATTTTTCACATCAATTTCTATCATATATGTAACATTAGAAAAATCTATATGGATCGAGTGAGAAATCATTACTCCCATTAGTTTTTTAGTATAACCATGAGAGTTATAATTGATTTTCCCATTTAATTTGGTTTATTAGTCATAGAAACACCACACTTTTTTCTCACATCCATTATTTCTATTGTGGCCATTTGACCAATCCATTTATTAAAACAAAGAAGGTTAGTGTTATTATATTGCTAAGTTCATCATATGCAATATTATAATCATGATAGACACTAATATATGTTATTTATTTTATCTAAAACTCATTCAAGATGTCGAATATAACAATTCATTTTTTCTATTCAAATCATTTGTGTTATATACAACTTGAATCTTATGAATAAATAATACCTAAATCTCTAAAGTAGTCTAATCCAACCTCTTGGTACCAAAAATCAGGATATAGCCTTAAAAATTAGATAATATTGAGTTAATTCATGAATTCACATTGAGGATATTTTTAGGTATATAGTTTTAGATAATTAAGATATATATATTATAAAATAAATCAAATATTACAAAGTAGACATATCTACTCACTGTCCATTTTTTCACAAAATAAATCTTTTTAAAAGAGAACAATATTTCTATTTATTGATAAAAAATATTTTGTAATTCATCATTTATCATACCCATCCTTATCTCATGTAGAAAACATTTCAAAAATATTTGGACGAGAACAAAAATCACATAAAGGGTATAAAATACGAAAAACCCATTAGTCTATTAACATTTTGAACTTAAGAAAACATTTTCAAAAAATCATACTTTTCACCTATAAAACACAAGATCTTAACATACCTCATGAAATAATAAGTTTCATAAAAAACGTCTTATAAATTATAAATCATAAAGGTAACATGTTGAATCCATTACATGCATACATTTTAGCTTTCATAGCCCCATAAGGGATAACCTTCATGGTTACATTTGGAGTAACCATCACAGTATATTCCTGAAACCTTTTATGAGAAACCTTATAATTTAACTTAGTCTCATTACCCAATAAATTAGAGAGATATCACAAGCTCACCCTACATTGGTTTATCGTGGAACCAACCATATACATAAGAAATTCCAACGAACTAAAGCATAATAACAACACATAAATCAAGCATAATGGAATTATAACATTTCCATATTTCATTTAGAATATATCATCTCAAGATAATGATGTAACAAATCTGTTATAAAATATATTTTCAATACCAAAATTCCATAAGATGGAATATGGTATTTATTTTTGATTTAAAAACATTACATCTTTTAATGTATTCTAAATAGAAAATAATTTTTATGACTGCCGAAAAGTCATTATTGCACATACCATTAATAAAAAATTCCATTTTTTCATTTATTAAAACTATTAATACAAGAAGATTATTTTTGGAAACATTTGAATCAAATTATAAGTAAATTGTTTTAATTATAAACCGTATAATAGATGGTGTTATATAACATAAATATATTCCTCAATCAAAAGAGATTGAGACAAAGTCCCTTACTGTGAGTTCGGATCATCACATACAATTTTTATATCCTAGAATAATAAAATTAGGTTTATTTCTACGTTTATGAGATAACATTTCATTTTTTTATTTATTTTATATCACTTATTACCATGACATAAAAAAATATAATTATTTATATTCATATTATAGGTTTTTTCGATATTCAGTACTTGAGTTGAAAATGAACATGGTATGATGTAACTAGTCTATATTCTCATAATTCCTTCATCTATCGAATAATATTCATGAAATTATTATCATATTTATAAAATAAATAATAATTTTTAATCAAAAAATGAATTTTGGATATAAAAAATCATAAAATTTATAATCATGGAGAAGGTATGTTGAATTTATGCATCAGTGACATTTCCAATTTTTCATTGATAGTTATATAAAAAAATTAAGTATTATTTTATCATTCCAGAATGATCATAACATTATTAATATCATATAATTAATTTAAATATATTTATATATATTATTAAAGTGATATAAGGAATTAAAATAAGTCAAATCATTTCGTGGAGGTGATAGTTCACACGTACGCACGAATATCATTATTATTATTATGCCCATGGAAACATAGAATGTAATTGATATATTATTATATTATAATGATTAATATTTCATGAATATTACATGTGAAAAATAATTTATGTATTATCACCAGCCATGAAAAACGTTTATGAAAAACAAATTAGATAGTTTTGTGGAGGTGATAGTTTACACATACGTATAAAAGATTAATTCCTTTCCTATTTAATGGAAGTGGATATAAATTTAGGTGATGATAATATCATTATAATATCTCATTATACTTCATGTACTGTATTTTTATTTCATCTTGGATGAATAATATTTTAATGAATTTGATGAAGAAATAAAATAGAATCAATTAAATAAAACATTACAATTCCATCGGTTGATCACAATTATTAACACCATAACACCTTTAATGAGGGTTTTATGCCTAAAATAAGGCCTCTATAAAAGTACTAAATTAATATTAATTTTATTCAGATTATGATTGGTTATATATTCTGATAGCTCAAATAATTTATAAATATAAGTCTAAATATAATCATCCACTAATAATTTGATATGTTTTGGATATTTTTTAATTCTTATATAGTTTTTAACCCCTTTTAACTCTTAATATTTTATCTAGTATTTTTCACATTAAAAGTCCAAATAAACAACAAAATCATGACAACAGAAAAATTAATGTGTAATTAATGAATTTATTATAGTTATATAAACGTTTTGGATGTAGAATAAGTTTTTTGATAATTTAATTCATTTAATTAGTTATGTAATATTTTAAGTTATGAGTTATGTCAATTTTGACACTATTCGTCACTTAACTATTAAAAAATCATAAAAACATGATTACATGGAAGAATCAAAATTAATGTGTATAAAATATTTCAAAGTCTTCCAAAAAAGTATTTTAGGTAATAAAATATTTCAAATTATATTTATTTTACTATTAATAATATTATTATTTTTAATTCATTCTTTAATAAATGTATTACTTCATCATCTTTGTATCATAATTAAATTTAATCATTTAATCTATAAAAATTATAAATAAATTAAAATTTTATATGAAAAATTTTTATATTTATAATTATTATTTATAGTCAATTATATCATTTATATGTCCCATATTAAATTTTTTAGTAATAAGAGACAAAAATATGGAATATTTTCCATTACATTAAATTAAATGTTATAATTGTCATAATCACGCCTAAGTGGATTCCAAAGGCCACAAGTTTTACCCGATGATTTTTAGGGGAAAAATAACCCATACAGTAAGATTATTACATTTTCTTGCATTGTTTTATGTTATCATAATATTATTATGATTTTTAATTACCATATTTAACTTTAATCATGGTAAATAAAATACAAATGTTATTATTAAAAAAATTATCCTATTAGACCAAATATTTCATAATTATTACAATATTTTATATTATTTTTTGGAAATTTAATTCACATTTGTTGAAAAATTGAATTTAATGTTAATACCGTTTTCAGAATGAGAAAATGGGGTATTAAGTAAAATGTTCAAAATTTTACAGAGTTTTTCTATTCAATTTCCACAAAAAATTCAATCCAATGAACAAAATTGTATTAGATGAAAATAAAATTATATAATTACATTTTAAAAACTATTAAAATTGAAACATAACTTCATAAATAAGTTAGATGAAAAAGAAGTTTTTAATTAAAATGAGATATTACATACTATTCATTGATGATTGAATATTATAAGAAAAATAACAAAAAACTAGCCAATGATAAATTTTATGTCCCTCTTCCAAAAGATAATTTTATTCCTTCACATATAATTTACAAAAAATTGATAACAACATGATTTAAAATGGGTTCACCATCAAAAGGTGGTAAAACGACCTTTTAAAAATATTAGAGCTTTTTATACTTAAAATTGAATTTATTCTTATTTTTTCACCCAAAAATTTATTAGAACAAAGAAAAAACATTTAACAAACAAATGTAAACATAATATAGTTTATTATAGTCAATCCCACCAATACAACAGCTAGGAAATAATTAACCATTAAAAAAATATTTATTTTTTTGTTTAAGCATATTGTGGCATATCTTGTACACTATCGAACATTGAATCCCATTTAATATGAAAAAATATATCATTCATAAATATTAATTGATATGAAAATGTATTATTATATTATTAAACGTGATGTTATAATCATAGCAACAACTAGAATTGTGGAATGGATACAAAAGGAAAAATTAGTATGGCTTGTGAAAATAATGTATTGATAACATTGAAAAATGATTGATTGAATGAGGGAAGTTTTAAATATAAGCTACTTATAGTAGGTGTAGATGTTTTATAAATGTCAAAAGTGTGACTATAAGAATATTAACCTGACAATAGGAATAGTACATGAACATTAAGATAAATAATGAATTAACCATATAAATTATATTATCAGAAAATAAATAAATAAATATAAGTATCAATAAAATATAAACTAATTTCTAAAATAGAATAACTATTTATGAGTATATGTGTTCATTTTCCATAAAACATATATTTAATTAATTAATAAACAGTAATTTAGATAAAATATTTAAGAAATAAAGTTAGATATATAGAAATTGTTTTTAAAAAAATTTCTTTTTAATTTTAGAATTATGGAATCAAATTTTGTTAAGCATGTTGTTTTTTAAATTTTCATAAATACTAAAATAACATGATTAATAATGAAATTTTTTAACATATAATAATTTTCATTATTTGTTAAATTTATTTTTAATTACATTCTTGATAATGTATTCAATTTTTTCTCAGGAATAACATGTATCGAATAACTTATTTAGTAACAAGAATAAATAATATTGACATTATTTAAAAAAATTAATTTCTAAATTAATATTTTTTTTAAAAACTCTCTTCTCTTTTTCCAATAAATACACCCATTGTACCACACATTATTATTCAAATAAAGGAACATTTCCTATATAATATCTACCAAAATTTCTATTCAAACCCTACTCTCCATTTTATAATGGCATGGCCAAACAAAACAACAACTCCATGAAATATACATTTGTAGATTTAAGTATCTACATCCAGGAGAGACGTAAGTCTTTTAATTTTATCCCTTTCAATATCATTATTTTTATTTATTCATATTTTTATTTTTATATTTAATATACAATAATTAAATCATGAAATTAAAAATATAATTCTTATTAGATATCAATAATATCATCAAACAATAATGAAAAATGGATGTCATAAATGTTTATTAAATAATATCTTTTATTATCCATTTTCACTACCTCTATTAATGATGTTAGTAATCTACTCTTACCACAATACATAGATGGAATCTAAAATATATTTAATTAGTATATAGAATATTAATTAATTTTTAGATATTTTATATTTTTTAAAATAATCATTATATTAATGATAATGAAACTAAACATTCTTGGGTATAAAACTGCATAAAACAGGAAAATGGATACATGTTTCTTAATTTCGTTACATTTCAGATAATAACATGAAAAAGGAAATTTTATACCATTATAAGTAAATGAATATCTGTGCCTTGAGGCTTTTTAAGATTATGTAACTATTAAAGAGTGACCATGGACGATCACTGTTATATGGAAGAAATTTTCAAAATATGTACATAAAACCTCAAAATGACTGATTGATGTATAATTATTCAATTAAATAAATTCTAATTTATTAAAATAAACTATATACAATAATAATTATTATAAAATAAAAATTAAAACGTTTTGTACACCAGTAAATAATTAATAAAATTTTATTATTTACGATGTTTTAGGAGATACGATGGCATCCAGGAGTCAAGGTATGGAAATTATTTTCTCACTCTCATCCAATGTAAATATCATTCCTATTCTATATCAATACACTATATAAATTTACTAATGAAATTATATAATATGAAATTTATTTTCATTCTAGATAATTACTTGTGCTTGCTGTATTCTCTCTCTTAGATTCATTCTTATATCTTTTTTTGTAATATTTCAATTGAATAATTTTAAATTTCACTATAATTTTTTTTATAAACTTGATTTCTCTCATATTATAATTAAAAATCATCTATATCATGTATATCAAGATTAATCATGTAAATGTAATTTATTCTCATATTATTTATTCTAGCTATATTAATCAATTTCGATTTAAATTTTGAATATTTTTTTATGACAAAAATTCCAAATAAAAAATAAGTTCAACACTTACATCTATTAATCTTTATCATTTGACACTATTATAATGATCATAGTCATAATCTATTATTAATTAAGCCCCATTTTTATATTCTCAACATCATTTTTCTCTCGTTGTTTTTTGGAAAACCATATCCCATTAATGCATTCAAAAAAATTTTTATACATCTCTTTAGATGTTCATAATTGGTTTCTCATTCAAATCGTAATTATATTCTCACACTGATTCTATATGTTATGTCCTGAAAAAATATAATTTATAAAAAATTTGAAGGTATTTCATATGGTTTCTCGTTTATTAATTAGGTAATACATTTTCTCTTATATGTATTATATATTTATATTTTACATCTTATTTTGTTTGTAAGGGACCCCAATCCTACATAATTGATTTTAAAATTTATTTTGAATTATATCTTGAAATTCCTCGTTATATTATAGAATTATTTTGTTTCAATTTTATTATAATAATTTTGATATGTAACTATTGACATATTTCCCACTTCCCATTTTGAAGATGTTAGTATGTAAAATTAAGGATTTCCCTTCAAAAACATCTTTAATTTCATATATTGTTTATTTATTGTATATATCCTCTTATTTACTTATCACCAATGTTATTATAGAATACCACATTGGTTTTCATATATTATGAAGGAATTATTATCTCAGTAACTATTTTTATAATTTATGTTATCTTTTATACTCTTTCTTGTGATTTCATTCCATAACATTCTTTATCCCCCACTATTGATGTATCACATTATTTATTATACTTATTCTTTATATCAGAGATGTAATCATTAAAAATTCTCATATTATTATTTTATCTTATTTTTTTTATCATCATATACCCTTAACTCTATTTTTAAATCACTATGTTTATTAATTTATATTTAACAGTGTTTTCTAAGATAGTTATTCAATTTATTTGACTTGGTAAATATTAACAAACAAAATTAATATTATTTTAAAATTGATTATTATTTATTATGTTAAATTATCCTTATAAAATATTATACGCATAAGTGTTTATCCATTAGTTCATATAAATTTTTTAATTAATTCAACAACATTATTTATGAGTGGGGCCTGAAATTATATAGACCCTTGATGCTTCAAGGGTTATCGTGAGACCAACTTTTTTGGATTTTAGGTGTATTCCATTCTATATATGGATTATTTATTGGTTTTGGACTTGAAAATATGATTTCCATGTCCATTATTATCTATTTATCACTATTACATTATATATATATTTCAATTAGATTATTCTTCTATATTATTATGGAATTTATTGATATATATTCTCGTTTCATTAGTTTTATGACATAATTTTATTATTCATTCATATCGTATTTAGAAATTTTTTATCCATTTTATGATAGTTTCTAATGTATTCAAACAATTAATGAGATTATTATCTCATCTATATCTATAATTTCCCTTTTTAAATTAGTTTGAGTTAGGAGGAATAAAAAATCCTTCTTTGTAATGATGATTAACCTCTATTGTATTAATGATTTATGTATCTAGTCTCCTAAAACTAATAAAAATATTATCATATGTATTGATATATATATATATATATATATTATTAAATTGTGACAAATAACCATAGACAATGGGTTTCTAGATTTTATCGTGTAAAAAATTTTATCGGATCATCTTTAGTGGAATCTTCAAGAAATTAATATATAATAACATGGTTAGATGAATAACATTATGATAAAATGTTAATAAATTCTATAAAAAGTTATAGAATGGAAAAATATTTTCTATGTATTTATATAAATAAAATATTACCAATTAAATATTAATATTCATAATTTTGATTATAATTCATGAACTAATTGGAATATGTCCTTATTTTGAAAGTAACACAAATAAAATAAATTCATTTTGATAAGAGGTTAAAATATTTGAGGAAGACAAAATAACACTTATTTATTTTTTGAGAAAACATATAGAAAATTATTTTGAATTGTTATCGTCAAATTTTAACCAAAGGATACATAGTTCATGACATCTTAGGAGAAATGTTTCAGGATGATAACATTTTTTAGAATTATTTTATTTTATATTATAATTACACCAAAAAATTTCACATTTGGCAAAAATTCATAATAGGGTCCTAAAATGAATTATTAAAAGGAATGTCTCTAGAGACTTATTAATAAAACTAATGAAGTATACGAAAATCAAATTGAAAAGACTAATAAACTAATAAACATATAAATATTTTAATGTAAATGATGAGTCCCTTAATGTTATATAGCTTAAATATTTTAGTTATATGTACGAATAATATATATATTCATAACTATTTTAATTATTCCCTCATCTGTTTTTCATTTTTGATAGAAAATTAGAATTTTGAAGATTAAATTTATTTAAGATGGTATAATGTATCGTATTTGAATTTCAACATATATGTCTATAATAATTTAACACAATATATATATATCTTATATCAAATATTTTCTTTTATTTTATAATTATGTGGACATGAATATTATAAATTAATTATTTTCAACAAATAAATACATTCATTTTTGTAAATTTAAATTCCTGTATAAATGAATAATTTAAATAAATAGATGAAATCAGACAATGATAGATTCATAAATTTAGTTTTTCATCATAAATAACTATTTAATAAATATAAATACACACTATGGAAATTAATATATGTTAATTATACAATAATCCCATGAAAATAAAAAAATTAAAATTTAAAATTACAGTGAACTATAGTCTCCTTGAATTATCACACCAACAAAATGCAATATAAATAGAAATATGACATCAGAAAAATGATGGGGATTTTTTTAATTACATATAGATATGAATGAGATAAAATTGACTAGAATAATAAGGATGTAAATAAAATGTATTTGTTAGATCTATCAAGGTTATATAACAACTGAAATTTTGACTATTAGATTAATAAAGTGATCGTTATTAAAGTAAAAACATTTTTCGATAAATGATGAAATACATTTCTAATAATCATTAACATCAATTAAATAAAAAATTATTTCTTAAATAATGTAATTATTTCTTTTTATATGTCTATATTTTTAATGGAACACATTTTACATTAATTATTATAATAGTAATTTCAATAAAATAATAGAACATTGAAATTTTCCAATTAAAATAAAATTTTTAATAAACTAATTTATTTTTTTAATAAACATACCAAAACTGTTTAAGGGATATGTTTTTATATTTATAAATATTAAGATATGATGATAAATAGTGAAATGGTATAAGATATTTTATTTCAATTATATGACAATTATATGATTAATAAAATCCTATATTATGTACAAATGGCATGTTTTAGCCTTATATTAATCAATTATTTTATTTCGTCACAAAAATCAATACTATTGATAGTCTGGTGTAAAATTAAATATTTTATCAATATTTTCGTCAAAACACACCTCTCATTCAACTAATAGTAGATCCCATTATCTTCCAAATTCTCTTCATACATAGTAATCTTACCTATCCTAAAATCTATATTTTATATTATCTAAATCCCCCCACCACATATCTAATGTATTTTAAAAAAATAACATTTCAAAAAAAGTCGTAGGTAAAACCCAATTGAGTCTTATAATGCAAGAAATTAATTTTTTTAATTTAATCCTTCTAAATTCAACTATTTTTTTATTCATCGTCTGTATAATTAGTTTAAAAAATATCATTCAAAATGAAGTTAGGAATATAATTTTGTTTTAATTTTAATTATGTAATCATATTATTTTTGAAATTCTATGTTTCTATTATTTATAACAATTCTTCCACCATATAATGTTTTAACAACCTATATAGATGATGTTATGAATCATATACTACCTCCAAAAATTGATCTATTTAAATAAATGATTTTATGATTATATATTATATTGAAAAAATTATAAGTATTTGGAACGGTAAAATTGGTGTTAAATTATATATAACAATAATAAATAATGATAGATGTTTTAACCCCTTAAAAAGTTATTATTGATACTTATTTCTTAATCTCCATATAATTTGGACTATATATTGAATGATAATATTAGATACCCCTGGCAAGAAACTATGTCTAGTGTCTGGAATATTATGAAGTCTATTCAACCATTAGACAGTTACCATGTAATATTAACAGTACATCAATATGATTTTAGAATTATGATCCTATTAATCTGAACATGAATAATATAACAAAAGGTACATTAATTGGAAAATATTTATAACAATGATATAGTTTTTAATATAGTTTTGAATTATATAAATAACTAATATAATTATATTATTTATGGATTTATAATACATATGATATAAGATAGTACTAATAGAAAGATAAATGTTACCTCACAATGAACCTTTAAAATTATTAAGCCATTTCACAATCAATCATCTATATAAATTTTCCATTGAGACTATCCTATGTGATAATTAATTTTATTCTAGAAAATTGCATATCATTTTAATATTCTATCTCTAAGATTCATTCTTACATTATTTGAAAAAAAAATTTATAAATACTCATTCTACTTGCTCTTTTTTTGTTTTAGTCCCTTCTTCATTAATTTTCAACCTATGATTATTCTATATTCTATCTTATTTTATTATTAATTTTTTTTAAATTCACTGCTAATTTATGTGTTCTTAATTGATCCATGACAGGATTTGTTTTAATAATATCTCCTAAAAAATAATATCAATGTATATAAGCGAGACTTTTCCATATCTTACTATTTTTCATTGATCCATCCAATAATGATAATACTTGTATTATATGATTATTTACTCAACAAAATTTACATCCAACATTATGATTCTCTTATGATTTTTTTGGAAAACCTTTTACCTTTAATCCCTTTAATTTTTTCCCATTCATTAAATTTTGCTAAGGGTTTTAACTTCTAAATGCATATAAATTTTTTATATAGTTCTTATCAAGTCAATCATCTTCTATATTAATTTTATAAATATTTCTCTGTAATTTAATTTTTTATTGCATTTGTTTTTACGTATTACTTTTCTTTTTTACTCCTTTTTATATTTATATTTTACATCTTACCATGTTCGTAATGACTCTCTATTCTACAGCTTTATTTTAAACATAATTTTTAAATTATATTTTCAAATCAAATTTTATAAGTTTTTATTGTAATTAATAAATGTTCTTATAATATTTTTGATATTGTATTGATGATATATTACCCACTCCCACTTTTCAAAGCAATTTCTTCATTATTTACTATATCAATGTAGTAGATTATATTTTCAATCATCTTTAATTTATTATATTTGTTCTCTATTGTTTATATACACATCTATGACTCATCCTTGGTGTATTAGAAGAAAAAAGTAATATTTTTCTAACATTGTTCCGATATTATTGGATTTTTTACTTCTAATGGTTTCAAGGCTCTCTCACACTTAATTCTTATGATAAAGTTATCTATTTATCTTTATCTCCCACTATTGACTTGTATTTTCAATCAATGTACATATTATTCTTATTATAGATATTTTCTATAAATTATAAAATATTTTTATATGTTATATATTATTATGTTAGCTATATATATTTTATTCTATATGATTTTTAAACCCTATATTCTTTTTTCCAAAATTAAGTGTGTTTACCACAAAATTTATATTATATATTTAATTTGAGAACTATAAAAATTCATATTCCAATTATATAAATATTTATAGTTATTTATTATTGAATATATTCCATAAAAAAAATTTTGTTATATTTTCCATCAATTTATTAAATTCATATGATGAATGTGTTTTACATTGTAAATTATTGGTGGTTATAAGATTTTTATATCCTATTAATCCATTCCTAAGTCTCATGAGACAAACATCATTTGGTTTTTAGTATATTCCCGCTCATTTTGGAATTTTGTCTTTGATATGGCCTTGAATATAGTGTTATGATGTCTATAATTATGTGTTCCATAACATGGATATTAATTACTATTATCCATGAGATTATTAATTTTATTATTATACACTCGACATATCTATTTTTATCTTTTCATATGCTATATAAGAAAATTTAATTATTCATTATTTTTATATTATACATGTTATATTTATAATATGATAGCATTTGTTATACACTACACCAATCAAACATTCTTTGATCACCCATTTCAATTCAATCTCCATTTACCTATGACAATATAAGGATTTTTTATTTATTATTTATGGTTTTGATATGTAGGAATAATAATATTTATTGTGTCGTAATGAAATTTCCATTGTAATGTATTAATATTGTATATATTAGTATCCTATGACTTATAAACCTATGTTCCTATGTATTATGACCATGATATTATATACTATTTTAATAAATAACCACTAGCTATCTGTTGATGGATTAGTTGTATTTATATGATGACATAGTTTTGTGAATTTTTTTAGGTTATAATTTGAATTCATAAAGTTGAAAGGTCGTTCTTTGATTTATTAATCATGTCAAAATGTCAAAGGTATAATAATGATAGTATTTGATATATGATCTGTTGATATAAGATTATGATTTAATATATTCTTGGGATTTTTAATGTCTACAAATCACACTATAATTAAACATTATGATGGGTATAAGATAATTTTTTGAAGAATAAGTTTATAGTATTTACTATTATTGATTAGAGATTAAAAAATAATCAATGACTTTAATTTAGTAATAATAAAATGATTACTCTATCATATTATTCACTATGTTATAATGAATATATCATGAAACTATATCAAATTAAAAACCACATGATTTTATGAATTTAAAATTATATCATGTCATAATTAATAAAATTATAAATTAGTAGAAGGGTTTTATTCCAAATTTAGTAATAATTAATTCATATTGTTTTTATATAAAAAATATTATACATGATTAATTGTTTAAAAAATTAATAATTTTTTTCATAGTTATTAAGAGATTTAATTCTACCACTGTAGATAATTTTTTTGAGGCTAATTTTGGAGGCAACATGTGTGAGAACAAGTAGAAGTATTATTATAAAGTTATTAACAAGAATTATATAATTTTTAGAATTTGTATAGAGTAATTGATAGGAAAAAATATCACAAATAAAAAATATATATCAATTTATATCCCTATACTCTATTTATTTTTTAATTAAATTATGTGTCAGGTATTAAATATTTTGATATAACCTTTATTATAAGGATTTACAAAAATGTAACTATAGTTTTGGAATGTTTATTTCATGTGGTTCTCCTAATATAAATTAGTTATGGTTTATTTTTCACTATGAATCTATCTTGAATCAAGTAATTCAAATAAAGAAAGATGGAATGAACCATAAAAAAGAATGTGTATTGATCCTAAACATTGAAATAACAATATTTTTCTAGTTATTTCTCTGTACATTTATTAATTATTTGTGTATGTTAATTTAACTTATTCATTAATGTTTAAACGATGTAAAATCCTTATGTCACTGGTTTTTACATTTCATATTTTTTTAATTATGAATGTTTGGCTTTATTTCATTGGATTAAGTGTTATTTCTAATAAATAAACAAAGGATAATTAAAAATGAAAATAATATCAACCTAATTCACCCATGGGTGTTTGGACTGTTATGATTAGAGAGAATATTATTAGGTATAACATGTTTTTGACTTGTGAATATATCCTTTATCATGATATCACAATGTTAATGATGTTATTTTCCCTTTTTTGGCTAAATTCTAAATTTAAAGAATACTAGGAGATAACATGAACATTGACTTTTTCTTGATATTTTTAATTCCTCTATTTATGGAATTCATGGAAGATAACCGACCCATTAACTAAAATATATAATAAAATTTATAAATTTAATGAAATTTATTGAATTTCATTATAAAAATAAATTTTAACTCATATTTACTCAAATTTTATTAGATAAACATCCATAAAATCTATATTAGAAAAGATGGGTGATATATATGAAGTAGAAAAAAGGTAAAATAGTTGATGTTATAGTCTTTCAAAATAATTTAGATAACTCTATGATATTTCTAATTGAAAATACTGATGCATTTTTCAACAAAAACATAATGGCTTTTGGATCAATATGTTGAGTAAGGGATGAAATAAATAATATAGAGATTTTAAAAAATCTTCTATGAATATTTTCACCATTATATAATCCAATAGTGCTGGAACATAAAAAAGTAAATATGGACATTATTTCACATGAGGGTTTTAAAATTATCATAGTGTCTTAAAATATTTGTTTGAAATTAAAATTAATGATTATTCCTTAATCTAAGGAGATAACACTCAATGAAATAAAGACATTAAATATTAATCATGGTGAGGATAAAGAATATTTGTTTGATTATTTTAGGTCATTACATGAGAGAAAACCCAAACACATAAAAAACAAAATTTCTGATAAAGGAACAACTTACATTATTTAACTATGAAAATGGTGGACACATTACAAGAAGCTATTTTATAATGACAAATAATGAAAATTGTGGGCTCTATTTCTCACAAAATTAATAATTGATTTTCCTCCTAGATAAAATATTATATCTATAAATTCATCTAGATAAGGGTTTAATTGACTATTCATAGAAAAAAAAGAATAATAAAACTTGATATTTGACTTGAAAATGTGAAGTAGAATTCAAATAATGGTTCAAGGATTCAAAAATTGAAATAGTTGAGAAGAATCAATTTTAAATTAATGTGGAATACCAATCGAATAGTGTAGTTGATCACAAAGTATATCTTAAAGGTGTAATCTTATAATTTAAATTTTAATGGATGGAAAACAAGAAGATTGATAGACTGTTAAAAGTTTCCATCAAGTAAATTTTACAACTCAAACTAAAAATTAGTAATCTTAAAAGGGTTATAGAATATTAAGCTATTGACTAAGAAAATACTAAATATGTTATTGGATTTAAGCTTTTGATTTTTGTAAAAATCTATGATGATCAATAAAAAAAATAAAGGTATTGAGAAATATTGAAAGAATATAAAAAAATCTATAGGAACTCGTTGTTATCTTAAATAAGAAATTGGAAATAAAATTAAAATTTTTTGGCTCAAAGAGGAAACATCAATTTAAGATATTTTCTAAAAAAATAATTAATGATTAGAAATAGGCATGTTGAGTATTAGAAATTCTTTTAATGATGAATAAAAACATTATATGGGTAATAATAAAATTTCATTTAAAAATGAGTCATATGTGAATCGAATGGTGAATACTAAGGAGAATAGAACCCAATAGGTTAGTGAAAAAATCTATAAAATAAATCATAAAATGTTTTTCAATGTTTCTAAAATTACTTGACCGAAGAAAATAGAGTGAATGAAGGTGAAAATATATCTCCTTAATGAAGATGATAATTAATGGTTTTTAAGTTCACACCACTTCCTATTATAATGATCTATATATTGACCTAAAAATATAACCACTCAATATTAAAACTATTATGATTAAATAATAGCTTTTATATTAATGACTAAATTATTTTTATCTATAATTTTTTCATTTATTAAATTTTAGTCATAAAACATGTTAGTACAGGTTTAGATGAATTGAAAAAAAGTATTATCATTGATATTGGAAAAAATATATAATAATCTTTGTCACATTAGAGAATAAATCCTCTCCCTTAGTAGAAATTGAAAAAGGTATCACCGCATATTACAAATCTAATAATGAGAAACCTAATTTTTTTCCTACTAAACCGACAATAGCTTAGAGATAAAAGTAAATGAAATATAATTATATAACGTATAAAATACCATTAATGTAAATAAATAATTGTAATTAATTGATTTTTTATATTTAATTTTTATCTTATATTATTGACAACATGATCTTTTTGATTAATATATAGGTTTTTGTATGTGGAATAGTTTACATTAGGGATTATAACATAATCAATGAATATAATTTAGTAAAAATCAAATGATTAATCTATAATATTATACACTATGTTATAATGAATATACCATGAAAAAATACCAATTTGAAAACCACGTGGTTATATGAATTCAAAATTATATCATTTCATAATTAATAACATGATGAATTAGTATAAATATTTTATTCAAAAAATACTAATAATTAAGTCATATTGTTTTTATATAAAAATTATTTTACATGATTAATTTTAAAAAAAATCAATGAATGTATTCTTGGTTATTAAGTTATTTAATTCTACACATATAGATATTTTTTATGTATAATTTTAGAGGAAACATGTGTGAAAACATGTTTAAGGATTATTTTGGAGTGATTAACAATAATTAAGGCATATGGAGAATTTTTATAGAGTAATTGATAGGGAAAAATATTACAAATAAAAAAATTATATCAATTTGTATTCCTATGATCTATTTATTTTTTAATTAAATAACGTGTCAGGTATTAAAAATATTGATATAACCATTATTGTAAAGATTTAAAAGAACGAAATTATAGCTTTGGAATGTTGATTTCTTGGGGTTCACCAAATGTAAATGACCAATGGTTCATTTTTCACTTTGACCCTATCTTGACTCAATTAGTTGGAATGAGGAAAGATGGAATGAACCTTATAAATGGATGTGTATTGATCCTAAACATTGAAATAAAAATATTTATTTAGTTATTTATTGGTTAATTTGTGAATTATTAGTGTTTGTTACTTTAAATAATCCATTAATGTTTAAAATAGGTAAATCCTTATCTCACTGATTTTTACATTTGATATTTTGTTATTATGAAAGTTTGGTTTTATTTCATAAGTTTGAGTGTTCTTTCTAATAAGAGATCAAAACCTAATTAAAAATGAAAATAATATCAACCTTATTCACCCATGGGTTTCTGTACCATTATGGTTAGAGAGGATACTATTAGGTATAATATTTTTATGACTTGTAAATCGATCCTTTACCACGATATAACAATGAAAATGAAGTTATTTTCCCTTTTTTGATAAAAATTCACAATTTAAAGAATACTACGAGATCACATAAACATTGACTTTTTCATGATGTTTTTAATTTTTGTATGCAATTCATATATGATAACCCACTCATTGACTAAAATCTTTAATAAATTTTTTAAATTTAATGAAAATTATTTAAATTCATTATAAAAATAAATTTTAACTCATATTAACTCAAATTTGATTAGATAAACATCAATAAAATCTATATTGGAAAAGTTGGGTGATATATATGAAGTAGAAAACAAGGTTAAGGAAGTGATCTTATAGTCTTTCACGATTATTTTAATAACATTATGATATTTCATAATGGAAATACATATGCATTTTTCAACAAAACCATAAAGGTTTTTGGGTTAATATGTTGAGTAAGGGATGAAATAAATAATATTGAGTTTATAAAGAAGATTTTATGAATATTTTCACCTTTATATAATCCAACGGTGTTGGAACATAATAAAATAAATATGGATGTTATTTCACATGATGGATTTAACATTATCTTAGTGGATAAAAATATGTGTTTGAAATTAAAATTAATCATTAATCATTAATCCAAAAAGATAACATTCAATGAAATAAAGACATTAAATATTAAACCTGGTGAACATAAAGAATATCTAAGTGATTATTTTCTATCACCAGAGGAGAGAAAACCCAAACATATAAACAACTATATTTCTGATAAAGAAACCACTTACTTGATTTAACTATGAAAATGGTGGCCACATTACAACAAGCTATTTTATAGTGACAAATACTGAAAATGGTGGGTTTGATTTCTCAAAAAATTAATATTGTATTTTCCCTTAGATGAAATATTAAATCTATAAATTCATCTAGATAAGGGTTTAAATGAACATGTTTAGTAAAAAGGGAGAATAAAACTTGATATTTGACTTGAAAAATGTGAAATAGAATTCAAATAATCATTCAAGGATACAATGATTGAAATAGTTGAGAAGTATCAATTCTAAATTAATGTGGAATACTAATCAGATAGTTTATTTGATTCCAAATTATATCTTGAATTTGGAATCTTTGAATTTAAATTTTAAAGGATGAAAAACCAGAAGATTGACTGACTGTTAAAAGTTTCCTTCGAGTATATTTAACAACTCAAATTCAAAATTATTAATCTAAATAAGGTTATAGAATATTAAGATATTGAATAATACAAGACGAAATATGTTATTGGATTTAAAATCTTGATTTATAAAAAAAATCTACGATGATCATTAAACAAAATATAGGTATTGAGAAATAATTAAAGAAGATAAAAAATCTATAAGAATTTACTGTTATCCTAAATAAGAAACCAAAAATAATATTAAAAATTTGTGGTACAAAAAGTAATCATCAATTTGGGGTATTTTCTAAAAAAAATCAATTAATTATTAGAAATAGGCATGTGGAGTTTTATAAATTCTTTTTATGATAAATGGAAAAATTATATGCGTAATAATGAAATTATATTTAAATTGAGTTATCTGTGAATCGAATGGTGAATACTAAGGTGAATAGAATCCAATAGGTTGGAGGCAAATCTGAAAAATCAATCATAAAATGTTTTTCAATGTTTCTAAAACTACTTGATGGTAGAAAATATAATGAATGAAGGTGAAAATATATCTCATTAATTAATATGATAATTAATTGGTTTTATGTTTACCCCACTACCTATTATAATGAGCTGTAGATTGGCCTAAAAATAGAACCACTCAAAATTAAAACAATTATGATTAAATAATACCCTTTATATCAATGACTAAGTTATTTTTATGTGTAATTTTTTCATTTATGAAATTTTAGGCATAAAATATGTTAGTACAGGTTTAGATTAATTGAAAAAATGGAGTATCATTGATATTAGAAAAATATATAATAATCATTATCCCATTAGAGAATAAATCTATTCCTGTGGTAGAAATGGAATATTGTATCACCACATATTACAAATCTAATAATGAGAAAAATTAACATTTCCCTACTAAAACAACATTCTATTAAATAAAAATGTTAATGAAATATAATTCAATAATGTATAAAAACCCATTAATGTAAAGTAATAATTGTAATTCATTGACTTTTTATATTTAATTTTAATCCTATTTTTTTGAAAACATGATATTTTTATTGAATATACTAGTTTGTGTAAGTGGAATAGTTTACATTAAAAATTTTATACCTTGAAATATCAGAAGTAGTATTGAAATTTTGTCTAAAATATAAGAGTTCAAAATTGAAATATAATTTTTGTATATGGGTTTTGATAGAATATCTTGATCCAAAGTCAACATTCTAAATCAGGACTCTAATTCACTATGAATTAGAATATTTATATAAAAAAATAATGTATTTAAATTCATGGTAATAAGGATAGAGGAAAAATAATAATCATTATTTGGTGGGAAAAAATTATAGTTATTTTTTCTAAATATATAAGTGAACATACTAGTTAAAGTGAGAAGTTATATATATTCATTAATGAATCATGAATAATATATTAAAATAATGTGTCATTTATCAAACATAATATACAATGAGATATGGATAGTGTTTGTGATGATTAATTGAGAATAATAAAACTAAAAATTATTTATTGGTGGAAGAATAATATAACATAAAAAATTGTTAATTTTGTTTACACAAATTCAATTTTTCCCCATAACACATATATAAACATGATTACAAAAGTATTTTAGAGTTTTTATCAATGAGTAAAAAATGATAGGATGCATAATTTATATATAAACAAAGATGATAATGAATATATAAGGGGATATTTAATGTGCATTTAAAATTAATCTGTGAGAAAAATGTTGGATTATAAATATTTAATGGTATGACATACACTATTATTGAATTCTAAAACCATTTCTAGAAACAAGGAATCAAACATGAATTTTCATCAGTTTTAACTCCATTGAAGAATGGAGTCATTTAAAATAAAAACTTGGAAAAATATGGATAATATCCTACTCTTTAAGTGTGGTATCCAATGGAATTATTTTAAGGAGTCACATAAAGTTGTGGTGTATATAAAAAATAGGTATATGTTAGTTAGAAGTGAAAATACGGCTTCAAATGAGATATGTAATGGAATGATATAGAATCTAAAACACTTAAGAGAATTTGGAAGTGATTTCTCAATTTGAAATAAACAATTTAATCAAGAATAATAAGGTGTATTAATGGATATTGGAGTATTTTATGGTCACTCAACCAAATTATAAGCATATATGTTATTTAAAAAGTGTATTAACAAGATAATTTAATGGAACATTTTCAATGTGATCGATAAAAAATAAAAAAATAAATCAATCAAAATAGACATTAAAGTAATTAATGAGGATCAGTACGGTTAATAAAAGAATGTAGAATACAAAATACATACCACGATGAAGATTGATATGTTGAATAAAAAAATAAAATAAGTCTAAAACATAGTCAATGATTTACTCTATATAGGGAAAATACAGAAATAATTTGAAATCTTTCTATAATTGAGGAAAATAATACTCCAGTAAAAAATCTATAAAAGATATTTTTTTCATGATAATCATGACATATATTATATTATTATCACAAATGAATCCAAAGTTATTTGATGAAGTAATGAAATATTATTCATGGATCAATCTGATAGATATAGATATTAATAAAATAGGCTACAATAAAATAACCAAGGTATTGAAATGGGTAAATATTCATATGATCAATTGAATAAAATGGGTGTTGAATAATAAATATGAAAATAATATAAATGTGTTTCATAATAAATTTAGGGTTTTTAAAAGATTATAAATTAATTTATGGCTTATAAATTCAGGAATATTTTTAAGCAATATAAAAATATAACTCAATTTAACTATTATTTTCATACATAATTAAAGAATTATTTAAAATATATTAATTATATGAAGATATAATAAATTCTTGGATTGCTAAAAAAGGATATTGAAATTGAATATCTAGTGGTATTTTAACTTTGTAATAATGAGGATTGGAATATTAGAAAAAATATGATTAACTTTGATTGAATATAGTTCCTATATCATAGAATGATTGTTTTTATTAATAAATATAGAATCTTATGGACTATATTGTTTTTTCAACTATATCATTTATATTTAATCTTCACAGGAATATTTATTCATGGAAATAATATTTTTTTGACATCATCTTTCGAATTATAAAGAGATTAGTGGACTAATTTTTAATATTATTATCATTAGAGTTAAAAACTTTAATAATAGTTTAAATAATATAATTTATTGTAATATAAGTTAATAAAAATTGTTATTATAATTTTATCTATTACAAAATTTCTATAAAGAGGTTATTAAATATTTATGACATGGATGATTATGAACTTGTATCAATCTCAATCCTAATATGATATAATGTTCAAAAAATAATTAATGAAATGTTCTATATTTGAATTAGTACTAGAGAATTATTATATTTTTTATATACATTATATTTTTATGGAAACAAAAATTATGTAATATATTTGGTACTGTGCCTTTAATGAAATTTTATTGAAGGTAATTTTATGGAATTGAATCAAATATTATGGTATTTTATAGGTAGTATTGACTAAAAGTTTATATTTTTCATGTTAAGTGAGTGAAATTCGATCACATATTCATATATTTATTTATTTGAAATTATTTTGGTCATGAAATCCACATGTGGATGATTATTTTTCATTATAAATAAATATTCTCATAGGATTAGTAAATAAACAAATCACTACACTTAGAAAATCATCAGTGGGGTGTATTTTTCTTGAAAATTATATTATTTATTTATTTATAAGATAGAATAATAATAATATATTTATTTAGAGGTAAAAATTCAATTATTCATTTTTTATAAAATAAATTTTGAAATCAATATTACAAATAATATGATATAGCATTTCTTATTAAGAACCCTAAAATATTATATTAATTTCGTAAAAATATTTTGAAAGATTTAGTTCTAATGTTATATCACATTAGAATAAATAAATATATTTTATAAATATTATTGAAACCAACTCCCATACTGATATTTGAGAAACTCTTTTGAATGTTGTTATTCATCTACCTCTCGAAGAAAACAAATGTTTAGAGAATTCTCTCCTATTATATTAATTAAATTGTTTACATAAATTTTAATTATTTGTAGGTCTTATACCTCTATGTTTATTATCAAAGGTGTAGAAATTAGAGAAATATGAGAAATTGGAAAAATGACTTCTTATTTTAACAAGATTTTCAATAAAGTTGGATTAGAGCACATATCTCCTATAAAGGGGGGTCTACTCTTCTGGGAAAGCATCATTTTAAAAGAAGCATTGGGAGATAAAATCCCTTGAGATTAAATATCAAGACTAAAAGAATAATTGTATGATCATATCAAATTGGTGGTGTATATGTTAAAAATATTATGATATTAAAATAACTCTCTCTATACCTATAACATCCCCAAACCCACATGCTATAATTTGGTGATGAAATCATAAACCTTATAATTATGGCCTAGATACCGATGAATGTGACCCAATTTTTTTCATCTAAATTAATTGAAATTCGGAGGAAATAATAGATTACTTACATTCTCAAGGACCTTTTAGGTTTAGAGTTTTAGATATTTTAAAAAGACTCATAATATCATAAATTAACAAACATGTGGTTTATAATGAAGAACCCATTATCCCATTATACCCTTCTCTTCATATTTCACATCATTTCATCATTATAATCCATATAAAACTCTTGTTTAAATAATATATTTAACATCATACTTTTTAAAATGGGGAAAGTGAAACATAATAAGGGTGATATAAAATTATAAATACGGTTAAAAATAATCATTAACAATTGAATCTCATCTATGATATTAGAATGATATAAAATTTATTATAAAATGGTGAAAGTTCATGCTTATAAAATAAGAGAACTCATCACCATAAACACATTGATAATCACATATGATGACATGGAATTATTTTTTAACAAAGAAAATGGTCTTCATAATATATAGTCATGATCCCTCTTATATAAATCTTAATAAAATGATTCATTTATGACCCATAGGATCCTAAAAAATAAGTGTCGTTTTCCTGATACATCAACTTAATAAGACCATCACAAAACCCTTAAAACTGTAATAAAATTCATTCCAACTTCCAATATAATTATCTTGGGATAAAATAATTTCCCAATACATTAAAACACTATCAGGTTAAACCCATCATATATGTTTTATTGAGATCACCCAGATCTATCTAGCCACATCCATCATATAATCTATATCTAGATCACCCAGTTAAATATGGGTTTATCTATCATATAAGTCATATCAGGCACACCCAGTTCTATATGGGATCACCCATTATATAAAAATGTCCATGTACAAAAAATAAAGTAAATATATTTTTTTGTTTAAAAAACACTTAAAATAATAATTATTGATTACATAACACGATTAACTCATGGAAAATACATGATTTCCATGAAAATATATTTGAAACATGATTTACCCATGGAAAAGATATAGGTTCCATAATAATATAGTTGAAACATGATTAAACCATGTAAAATTAATGTGTTCTATAAAAATTTATTTGAAACATTATTAACCTATAAAAATAAAAGGTTTCAAAATATTATCTCTGAAATATTATTAAACAATATAATTGAATTGGGTACTTTAATAATCTATCTGAAACAAGATTAACCAATGAAAAAATATATGTTTTCAATCACAATATCTTTAGAAAAATCATAATCAATTAAGAGAAAGAATGAGAATGGTTTATCTAAAAAATACACCAATTGTAGAATAATTTACAATATGGGATTTTAATGTTTATTAATGGAAATACCATTAAAATTTCATTAATATTTTTTTTTGAGGAAGATAATTTTTTCATTCTGAAAATCAATTTTAAAAACTAAAAAATTAAAAAATATTGTAAAATTCGTTTTGTAAACAAAATTGAAAAATACATAACATAAAATTCATGGAAAAAATTTGACATGAAAGAAAAGAAAATATTTTCATGTTATAAATTTTATTAGTAAACATTCATTTAAAAACATTTTTAAAAAATGATGTCAAAAGTGACCCATTTGAAAAATGTTAGGTAGTTTTCTTTTAAAATATTTTCAGATTAAATGATCAGGTAAAATGGAATTAGGAATTAATTTTTCTACCAAAATATTATTTTTTTTAAACATATTAGAAATAATGGATAATAAAGTGAAAGATACCTTTTCCAAAAAAAGATACACTATTTGTGTCACATAAAAATGTCTATCAAGAAAATTTATTAAATCAATATCGGATGAAATGATAATTAATAGTGTGAGATAAATTAACTACTATAAGAAAATAATATATATATTTTTAATAAATAAAAGTATTTTTCTTCCTCCAAAGTAAACTTGAACACACAAAAAACACAAAATACTAGAGATTCAACATAAAGTCTTCACCATTTTGGTAAAATCCAAATCACGATCCCAATGAAAGAAAAAAATCATTTAAAACGAATAAAATATTTATATTCTTGATAAAAAAAGTCAATGGTACCGTAGATACACATAAAAATAATATATGTGTGTAATATTAAAATATGACTCAATGAAAGAATATTCAGGCGACGTCCCTTGCATTATTGGTAGCCTCTAGATAAAAATCCTAAGAAATATAGATCCTCATATTGATTCATCATTCCCAATAATTTTAATTTAATGAATAATAAAATACATTAATATATATTATATACACCACACAATAAAAATAAATAGTTTACATAGAATTTGACTCATAGAAGTAAAATCGAGAAGAGAGACCATTTCCTTGAATCCAGGCATTCCAAACATGTTCTCTAAATAAATTATAATAAAATTATATCAATTATCTAATTTATTGAAAAAATTTTACAACTTTTACACCTTATAAATGAATTATATCTTTTATTTCATTAAAAATACATATTTAACACATAATATGTTAATTCTACATCAGGTGTTTTGAAGACGTTAAGTTATTTTTTTAATGGATTCAATGTTTTGATTGTGGTCAAAGAGGTCATTATTTCAAAATATACATAATAATAATAATAATAAAATTATTATCATATTAATTAATAAATTATAATTTTAAAACCAACAATGAAAATGGTTATGTATAATTAAATATGTTACGATCATCGAGACAGTTGGCCATACATATGCATATGTAATATTTCTATTTTTCAATTATAATTATTGAAATTAGGTATGTATTATTTTATCTTTTAATAATGATAAAAATATCATAAATAAAATATTATTTCATTAAATAAACTTATATATATAATTATTTTTATGTGGGGATGAAAAAATAATCACATTTCTTTATTGTGGCAGTAGTCCATACATACATGAATGATATTATCATTATTTAGTGTAAGAAATAAAATAAAATATTATATTTTATAAAATATAAATTTTTAATTACTATTATTCTTATTTAATATACATCAAATATATTTATTAACATTATACTCATTACCTTACATGTAAATCATTAGTAAACAATTGGTCAAATCACTTCATGAGGAAGAAGTGCCTCGTATACACGTGTGATGTTATTATATCCCCCATGGAATGGAAATTAAGAAGGTATATATTGTATAATAACTCCATAATTATAAATATGATAAAAATATAATATATATTGATTAAATAAATCATTAAAACAATCATTTAATTGTAATGATGAAAAATGAATGGCATCAGTTTTTGAGGCAGTAGTTTCTCATACACATGCATGAGGATTAGATATCTCATTTTATAGAAGATTTGATTGATTTTTGTTATTAAATTATTATGATAAAAAATCATTTTATATTTTATACTTTTTATCATATGATCATATTTTAATAATATTTAATGGAGTTCAAAGAATAAATAAAACAAAAACTCATTGTTAGACATTTTACCACTTCTCAGAGTACCTATTAAGGATTATATTAAATGTATTTCTCTATTAGATTTATAAACAAAAAATGTCTCCAAGATGGGGTGATGGAATTATTTATTTATTTTTTTGGGTCTTAGCTAAAAATAAGCTTTCATTATTTCAAAAATAGGAGATATAGGTGGATTTTTATAAGGTAGGGGAGTGTCAAACATGTAGTTCATGAAAATAAAATTATGTTCCAACATATTTAGAATGACACAATGATAAAAAAATGGACCTTATTTAACCCTTATAAATTATAAGGTGTAAATATTTCTATTAAATGTATTTTTGAAAATTTATTAGGTCACTTGGATCTTATCATCTTAGCTTAACATCCTAGTAAACCAGTTTTCAACTTAACCACAACAATTAATTTTTTCTACTTTCACTCATCAATATCATATAAAATTAACTTGTAATTCATAGATAATATATATAATAATGATTAAAAATATTTAACCCATTTCTTCATTTCAATTTAGAATATTGTAAAATTTAAATTTAAAAATAAACCTATAAATGTAATCGAAAATATGTTTTTCAAGAAGTGTTTTTTTCAACAAAAAATTGATTTTATATTAACTCTTTTACTAACAATAATAATTGTATGAATAAAAATTAATATTTATCTATATATAACATATTAACATCACATAAATAATTCCTTATTGTGGGTTTCGGAAAATTAATTAAAATTGGTAAGCATTATGGACATTAAATCATTTTTCAAAAACATCTCTTTTTTTACATGTGCCTTTAAGGGGTGATCCACAACTTGGGTTCTCCATCATCGCCTCTATCTTGAGTCTCGAGTAGGTCTAGCTCATCCACTAGGTGATTTCTTAGTGAGTTCGTGGTGGTAATTTATCCTTCTACGGTGGAATCTTGTGATCCTTATGACTAAGTAGTTTTGGTTCCATGTGAATCTACATTTTTTAGGTTGTCATTGGTGGTTTGTGCATTGGGGTTTTGGAACGATTTGTATTTTGGGTTTCGTCAATGGTTAGGGTTTCTGATAATCTTATTTTAGATGGTCTTCTTGATTTCGTTACATTATTATTGATATATTTTACTTTTGTTGTCTATGTTGTTGGTTCTGGGTGATCCTATATTCTGTTTTGAATGTGATCCTGCTATTAGTGAGTTGTTTTTGGATGAATACATTGCGCAAACTTGTTGTGTAGTTTGTTTTTTGGATTTAGACTTTAATTTTCTTATTGTATTTTTAGGGTTTTTTCAACAATCACACTATATAGGTCTTCTTTAGATGAGTTCCATTGAAGGAATCTTTTACCATACCATTCCATTTGTATTTGGATGTTTAATAGGGTATGGATGTATAATCGGAACCAAGGCCATGCATTCTTGTACGGGCCTTCTAGACGAGTGGTAATTCTATGCTAAAGACTAATAATCATAATATAATAGGTGGGAAGGGGAAGATTTTTTAGTCTTGATATGGGTTTTTCTCTTTCATGATTTGATCTGGTTATAATGTTTGGATTTTAGGGTTTTTATGACTCCCTTAGAAGTGTTTTTATAGAAAAAGATAAATTTTAGTTACTCAATAACCTGACGACCTCATTATACAAAAATACAATATAATGCTGATTAAAAAGGAATTAATTGGTTTAAATATAACTTATTAATACATTTTTTAATTTATAAAATATTCCATACATAATGTTACTTTTAAATTTATTACTTTATTGAAAAAATGAATTCTTTAGAAAATTTGGTATTTTCTCTATTCACTGAAAAATCTGTATTTTTTAAAAAAATACAAAAATTTCACATAATTTAAATTTTAATATTCTTATGAGAATATAGAATTTAATTTTATCAAATACATTTTCAAAATGTTTCAACAATTATTTATCATATATTTTATGAAAATAAATTAAATTCATTTTTGAAGAAAACATAATTTTGAGGAATAAGATTACTTTACTAAAAAAATTAATTGATTATTAACTAAACATTTATAAAATAATTATATACATAAGAAACTTTATTTATATATATCTCATAAATTATTTAATACTATTCATACCCACATATTTAATGGCTATTGTTTTAAATTTATTTATTTCACAGGACTTTTAAGCTTGGTGCTGGATATCGAATACACTATGAAACTTATTTTTTTATAAAATCTCTGGGTGTTACATCCTCCCCCATTTTACAATTTAAATTCTCTCAATTATAGTATATTTATTGTTATAAAATGTTGGATATTTATAAATACTTTTTTTAAAACCCACCTCATAAAATGGTTTGACAAAACAAACTCTTGATGAGAGAGATAGGAAAGTAGGAAGGGTCTTTGGAATAAAACATACTTGGTTTCCAAATAAAATAACATATGTGGGAAGTGAATATATGGACAAGGAATAAATTAATAATTACCAAATAATGATATGGAGTGATCGTGATCATTGATTTTAATTATGTTAATGATCAATAATATGTTAGATCCCACAAAAGCATAAACCAAATATGTGTTAAAAAGGTCATTGATTTCATCAGAAATGATTGTAATATGACACAATTCTATTTCAAGATCATTTTAATGGGTTCTAAGAATTAATTTACCATATAGACTAAAAAATATGGAAATTTACATACATGATATGTAAAATTTTATTTATTTATTAATTTCCAATATAATATCTTCTTTTTCTTCTAATGATGAGTATTAATGATTAAATGGTTTTTAGGCCCAAAGCACTAAAATAAAAATTTTAAATGATCACACAACCATAAAAGGGATAATCATAATATTACACCTATCATAAGAAATAAAAAAACCGAATTGCATATCACTTCGATATATGATTACCCAAATGAGTAAACCATCATATAATTAAATAATAAAATAATATCTAAAATTCAAGGGTGATACCCAAATTTCTAAAAAAACATTGCTAAATAACATCAATATTTTAGAGTGTATTAACCTAAAATGTCATTTCATAACATTCTGCTTCAAAACCTAAAATATGGTTATAATGTTTTTGGAATTAACATTAATCACTTAGTGAAAAAATCATTTTATAATATTGTTGACATTTATATGATAAAAATTATGTTCCCATAATAAACACAATGTACAAGATCATATAATACTTAAAGGTTATCAATAATTTAGATATTTTTCCATAAAATTTAAATTTATACATTATGTTAAACAACATATTTATATGTACTTCAACATAACAAAAAAATCTCTTAAAATTAAATTATGATCTTATCACATGAAAAATCAATTTTGTGTTTAAGACATTGACCATATGATCATCATTAATCTTATAGACTTGTGATAGTATCAATAACTATTAATATAACCTCACATGAGAACATACTAATCACCAATTTTATCTAAAACCTCATTTTATAGAAAATATAACATCCCTAAACCCTCATTCTAATATCCAATGCTATAAACATGAACATTACATTTCCATCATTGATATCGATGAAGGTGATACAATTTTCCCCATTAAAAGCATACAACATCATATGGAAATATTGGATCAAATACATTCTCTAGAACCTTTTAGGTTTAGAGTTTTATAGAATAAGGACAAACTCTTTACATCACTGATCAATAAACAAATGGATTATAAGGCCAAACATCATCTCCCACTATACCTATATTTTCATGTTCCACATTAGGTCATCATAATCATCCAAATGATGAACTTTTAGAAATAATTCATTTAATATAATTATTTATAACATAGGGATACAATAACATAATAATTTTGAGATCAAATTCTTCATAAGGATATCCAGTAGAATTAATAATTGAATGTTATTAGTGAGATTAAGCATAAAATATGGGTATGATGACATAATAAATGGTCATGAGAATAATATAAGGGAAATCATACCCATCAATACCAACATCAACAAACATGAAAACATGTTATAAGGATTTAAAAAATGAAACTGTCCCTATAAAAAATAATAATTATCCATTTCATATTAATATTTATAAAATGAAACATTTATAAAACATACTATCATAATAAAAATGCGTGGGTGTCTTGAGAAATCATCTTTAAAAAAACCTTATCAAACCCATACAAATTATAATAACCAAATACTGAACTTCTAATATAATTATCTAGAGAACATACTCATTACCCAATGCATTAAATATCTATTTGGGAACACAAATTTTATAATATATATCTAGAGCACCAATAACTATCAATGCATTCTCATTGTATAAACAATATCGAGGTCACCTAGAACAATTTGGGGGAGCCTATCGTATGATCTATATCGGGCTAACCAATTATTGTCTCGAAATTCAAATTTCATAAGACTATCTGAAAAACATAAATATAGTTTGTAGAGTATTTGTTTCATTTTAAAAATCATAAAAACAATCATTATTTAATTAAAAACATGATTAACCTAGAGAAATTAAATGACATACATTACAATCTATTTGAAACATGATTTACCCAAGGAAAAGAAATGGGTTTCATAATAATCTTTTTTAATCCTAACTAGCGCATGAAAATAAATGTCTTCCATAATAAAATATTTGAATCATTATTAACACATTGAAAATAAATATGTTCTCAAAAATAACTTTGAAATACTATTAACTCGTAGAAAAGAAACAGCTTCCATAACAATTTCATTTGAAAAATGATTATCCCATGGATAGGAAGTGTGTTCTGTAAAGATATCTTTGATATAATCATAATTAATCTAGATAAATAATGAAGAAGTTATCAAAAAAATCCACATTTTAAAATAAGTGACAATAACTATTGTTTATTTCTATGAATATAAATACCATTAAAAGACCAGTAAATTTATTTTTGTGTAAAATATACTTTCCATTTTGAAAATTAGTTTTACGAAATAAATTTTCCAAAATAATTATGAAAATAACATTGTAAAAATTTCAATGATACCTCATGGAAACTAATATACATTACAAATACAAAATCCTATCATGTCATATATGTTATAAATAAACATTCTTTTCAAAACATTTTGAAAAATGGAGTCAAAAGTGACCTATTTAAAACAAAATAAGTAATTATCTTTTAAATGATTATAACAATAAGGTAAAATATAATATAAAATGGATTTTTAAAATCATATATTTTATAGGGAATAATAATTTGAAAAATATTTTTGAAAATCATGATCTGGAATAGAGACATACCTGATCTAAAAGAAGATACATAATAGGTATCACTTAAAAATGCCTTCATTGATATTTTTCAATAAATAAGGGATGAAATGGATGTAAAACATGTGAAACAAATTCAAAACCATAATATATGAAAATATATGTTTTTCAAGAATATTAGATCATACAATTTCCTCCAATGTAAACATAAAACATGGACATCCTCGAAGGAAAAGGGATTTCAACATAATCTCTTCTCCATTTTGGTAAACTATCAATCATAAGCCTTATAAATTAATAATATCAAATGAAACATTAAATTTCAATAACATAATGACATTTAGGATATAACATATAATAGTGGAATTATATACACTTCATAAAATATGATATGTTTTTAACACTAGCACCTTCTGTTTCTAGTCAGTAACCATTATTTTATGTATTTTTACAATGTAATTTGTTTGAGAGAGTATTTTAAGGGTTTTCAAATAAATTTGAAATTATTTCAGACATTTTATATAGGTTCTCTAATTTATCATGGTTAGTATAAACCATGAAAATGGAATAATAAATTGTGAAGTCTAAAATAGGGGCTTTCGGGCAGGAACACGGTTAGGTGCACAATTTTCCCAAATTGGGTGACCACCAAGGATTAACTGTGAAATGTTAAATGGAGGGAAAATAAAAGTTTTCTTATGTTATGTATAACTATGTAAAACAACCATGCAATCTATTTTTAGAGGAGAGGTTGTCACATTGGTTTTGAATAGTTTTCATAATTGTGCGACCCAATAATGCATGACTAAATCTTAGATCCTATAAAGGTGAATCTCGCTACAATTTGTCTATAAACCACTATTTTTTAACTAATGAGACCCTAAATTTGATTTTACATTAACAAAAGGAATTGTAGACTCTTTCCTTAAATTAAGAAGCAATCCATTGGAATGTGTATGTGTATTGAATCAATATTCCCTTGCTAAAATAGAATTATATTTGGTTTTCCTTAGGTATACTTCTCTTCAATATATTTGATTCATATATCTAGTCTATTGGGGATATATCTATGAAATTTTATGCAAATTATGATGATATTTGTGTCTATTTATGTAGGGGAACAATATCAAAAGAAGGTTTTTGTAGATTCATCCAATTTTTTTTATGTTTTCATGTAGTTATTCATTTACGTCATAACATCCAAGTTAGGTGGCTTTAATATCATTTCCTCTTATTAAAAATGAAGGATTTTTTTTCATGTTGATTAAATTTCATGATATTTATTTTTGAAATTTTTTTACAAAGTATGGTGGAAAACCTATTCAGTGATGGTTATTTTATTTTTATAAATTAGTCGTTGTATAATGTTCCCTTTTTGATGATTTTAAATTTATGACATTAAAATGGATATTTGTTTGATTTATGGAAATTTTGCATTATATATCCTTCAATAAAATTGATTTTTAACTGAAATGGATTCAAATGGTTTTTTATGGTTTTGGAATACATGGGTAGGTATGAGAACATGATTTCGATGTGACTCTCAACAAGGTATGTGTACCCCTAGTGTAAAAGGTTTGAAACCCTAGATAATAGGTATTTTTTATTGGGACACAAGTATATTGGCCACTTGGTGAATAATTTGTGGAAAGATAATAAACTACTCAAGGGTAGGTGTGAGTACATTTTTTCAATGTTGGTGTATGTGTGTCTAAATCAAGGAATGGGATTTCCAAAACGGACAATAAAATAGTTTAAATAATTTATTGGTTTCATTTCGTGGATAATATTTTAGTATTGATGATGGTGTACATATTGAACTCATATTTCAAAGTGTTTTAAAGTGTTTAATATAAATTTACTTATACAAATGTGCTAACTTTTTCTATCCTCAGGACGTGAGTAGGGATTTCATTTGAGGAAAACCTACAGAGTTTAATTACTCACCCTTGTTATGAAACATTTATGATTTTATAGATATTCTATTTATGGATATTGGTAAAGAGAAGGTAGTTGATTACTTTAGTGGAACTTCATTATACATTGTAATGGATGTGAAGCATGATCTTATGGATTTTTGGAGTGGCGGAGTTGGTATCTTTGAGTATTTGAGTTTTGTTAGTTTTTTCTTAAGATTTATTCTAAATATGAATATTGGTTTCTTCTTAGGTACTATGATATAGTTAGTTTTATTTGTTATGTATTGATTTTTATTATGGTGTTATCATGCATCATATTATGGTTTTTCTTAGGGTATGTTTGGGGATGGCTATTTTATTTTGAAATGAAAAAAATCATCCCCAACTATATTGAAGCCCATGGAAATTATTTCTATCCATTGGAAGCTTGGGGATGTTTCTTAAGGCCTAGTATAAATTCTTCTCAACTCAATCCAATTAGGAGGGGTGGTATGTTACAGGTGGTATCATCTTATTTTGTGATTGAATTTCACGTTGTATTAATCTTGGTTGATCCAAAACTTTTTGGACCAATGTTATTCATTCTTAGTCTTGGAGTTAAAATTCATTCTAGTATAGTCTTGCGTTAGGATTGTAGAAATGTTTAGGAATTTTAGAATTTAAATGTATTTCATAAAAATTCATTGTTAATATTTTTATATTAAACTTCATGTTAGACGGTTTTTGGGTATATATATAAGGCCCCAGCCTTAAACATTACTTAATCATGAGTTAATACAAGATTACACATTGAGGATCTTTTCAGGTTTAGAGTTTTAGATAATTAGATCATAAAACATGCATTACATTCCACATTTAAACAGAGTGGTTACATAAAAGACAGGATTCATTCTTCCCATCAACGTAAACATATTTAAAATAAAACTTGGATTCTTTCTTGACACATCCTTGACACTATCATCACATCACGTACCTTTCCCTTGACCTGTGAAAAACATTTTAAAAACTTGGGATGAGCATAAAAATTCTAAGTAACGGATATAAAAATATGGAAAGGAATCATGAGTACATGTATACATAATAATGAAATCATACATTACACATAAAACATAAGCACTTTAACATACCTCATAAAATCATAGAAATCAAATGATATAAAGGTAACTTGACGAATTCATAACATTCTTACGTAGGGAGTAACCCTCTTGGTTACGTTTGGAATACCCATCACAGTATATTCCCTAAATCTCTTCGGAGAAACATTAACGTTTCACTCCTTCACGTTACCCAATACAATGGAGAGCTATATCGGGCTCACCCACCCTTAGTTTATCACGTAACCACCCATTTTCATAACAATGCCCAAGAACCATAACATAAATGTATCACATAAAACATGCATAAAGGAAATATAACATTTCCACATTTCAATCACAATATAACATTTTAGGATATTGAAATAATGAATCCATTAAAAAAACCATTTTCAAAATCATTTAAAACATTTAATAAAGATATTTCTGAATCAAAGTGTCCCATACCACCTTGAAGCTTTTAAAATTTTTAACCATTAATATCCATATAAATAAATCCTTAAAACCATTTTGAAAACATGGATATTAGTAAGAACAAATCATTAAAACATTTAAAGCGATATTTTGGTTAAAGGGTTTTTACCAAAATTAGAGACACTTGAATACAATAATAGAGGAATAACATTTAATCAGAACATTATAATATCATGAGAATAAATGGATTCATGATATAATATTCTAAAGGAAAATATATACACAATATAATAGTTAATTGGTGCATAACAATAATGAAGTCTCCATAGAGATGTAAAATGTGATGAAATCCCTTATAAAGAAGGTATCCTTAAATTAAGGATAAATCAATCTCAAAATTATGTGTGACAAATATTAATACACCCAATATAATTGGATATTAAGTGTAAAACAATAAAATGTCATTCACACATATTCAAATGATGACATATTCAATAACTACTTGTTGAACCCAAAGAAATCGAAATTGGGTTAAAACGTTCCCTTGGTAAAATTTGACAGCCTAAACGGTGTCACTTCAAAAATTCAGAAAATGAGCTGATGAGAGATAGAAAGGGAATCTCATAACTTGTACATAAAATTTACATCAATCGGGATATATAAGAACATATCCCAACATAATAGTATGTGAATTAAAAGACATAACAAACGAAGTCTTTTAAAATGAGGAGGGTGAAACGTTCCCTTACCGACTTGGAAAACTTTCGAAAAGTACACCCCATTGAAGAAGTGTCATACCTTGAATATGTAAATACCCATAAATGGAATTATATTACAAAAGGATTGTAATAATGGGAAGTACATAAAACACTCAAATGAAATTGTGGCAAATGTATCATAAATCTCACAGGAATAAAAGTGAGATGAAAAATCCCTTACGAAAACTCGGCAGCCTAACAGCGCCACTTAAAACTTCCAGAAATGGATTGATAAGATAAAATAGGGTATCTCATCTCATTACAATAAAATTTACAGAAATATTAATACAAAATAACATCCCCCATCATAAAAAAAGTGGAGCCTAAAAGAAGTGACATAAAGGACAGTACTTAAAGAGAAAGAGAGAGGTTAGATCTCTTACGAAAATTCGGCAGCCTAACGGCGCCACTCAAAACTTCCAAAACGGATTGATGAGAGAGAATAGGGTCTCTCATCATATGAACATAAAAATTACAGTATGATTAATATAAAAGAACATCCCAATCACAAGAAATATGATCTTAGAAGGAAGGACATAAAAGAGTGTACTTAAAAAGAAAGAGTGGAGTAGGATCCCTTACCTCGGGTCCGACTTGACTCGATCATTCTTTAACATCCTGAATAATAAACTTGAGTTAATTTATACTTTCATAAGAACCTTTTTCAAGTTCATTATTCCTTTTATATCAATTATTGACATGTTATAAACATTATGTAATCATTTATGTTAATAATGTTTGTTTTGTCGATATTTGGTTCTTTAGTCAAAAGTGGACTTCTTACAATTACATGTTGTTTGTGTGGTCAATGGTTAATTATATACAGAATTATATTCATGATTTGGATATCATATATATCATATATATCCAGCATATACATGTATTTATAATATTACATAAACATATAGAGGTATGAAATAAAATGCACCGTTCATGGAGACGGTAAGCCGTACGTACGCAGGAACACTACATTCATTTCTTTGTCATATTAATGGAATTAAAACTAAATGAGAGGTATTTATATTTTAACTCCATAATTATATTAATCATTTATACATAACATACCTTATATATATCCATTATAAATATGTACTTATAATAGTACATTACATTTGGGGATAAGAAATGAAATGCACCGTTCATGGAGACGGTAAGCCGTACGTACGCATGAACGCTACTTTCATTTCTATCTCATACATTAATGGAAATATATAATAATGATATAGAGGTATATTATAATTCCAGTATAAAATCATATATAATAACTTTAAATCCATCCTTTATACTTCCCACATATGGCATTAACGAATCACATCACTTTAAGGGGGCGGTAGTCCGCACTTCCTTAAATGAAGATATCGTGTTTACCCATAATGGAAACCATAAAGGTACACCATAAATGAAAAATACAGAAGCATAAGTAAAACATAAACATATTAAATATCATATATAAATATTGTTACATCTTAATGGCCACCTTTGAAGGTGTTATATGAGTGTTGAACAATCATCGTTTTGTGAGGCAGAAATTCGCCATCCACAGAAACAGTATGTTCTTTAACCATTAGATGTAGGTGTGTTTAAGTGTAGCTCAAATACTTCTTATAACAACATCTTAGTATATTTACGATAGTATATTTGTTACAAAAGAAAGGAATAAAAAGAGTTTAGGGGGTTGTAGAGGCAAAATAAAACAATAGGACTCAAGTGAAGACATTACCTAAAATCGGGTAACTCCCTTTGGTTTGAGCTCAAAAGCTTCCTTGGGAAGACTTCTTCCCAAAGTGAGGCTTCAAGGAGTAATATAGTGAAGTGGAGAGACAAAATGGTCAGGTTTTGGCCGAGCCAAAGGCTTTGGGAGTGTGGGTACGGAGGTAGAGGTGGGGGCCTTTTATAAGAGGAGAGGAGGGGCACTCTTGGAAAGTAAGAAAATTTTACTTTATTTGAAAATGGTATTCGGATTTAAGAGGTCCCACATTGATTTGTTTCGAGGATAAGGTGATAAGGGTTCGAAATCCACTCATCCAATAGGTTTTGGACATGTGTAGGTCTTAGATATTACATTATCTTTCCATTTTATTTAAATAGTTAAATAATGAGGTCATCGCTGCATCATCATGATGTCATATATAATTTAATTTATTTAAAGTCAAAAAATTATAAAAAAATACTATTATGTATGAAATCTTTATAGCTTTCCAATGAATATTTATAGTCAAAAATATGATTTTTATAACTCCATGTAAAAATTGTTTTAGTAAAACATTTCATGTTTGTCTCATTTTTACTTTAACTTTAAATAAAAAGATATTAATGTCATTTTCCAACCAAAGTGGCATCATGGGGTCCCCAAGTTAACCCATGGGTTTTCTTGGTCGGCCATGACACATCCAATAAGGTTAGGACATGTTTCATGTTCATTTAATATTATTAAAACATTATTTTTACCTTAAACTACACTAATTACCTCTAATCGCGATTAAAAACTTAATAAGTTACTATTCATCGAAAAATTATTTTTATCCCATTGAACCAAATTTTACTTCTTAATTACAACCATGTATGTCGGATTTTTGAAATTCAAAACACAACGATGGCAAAATTTCATTTAAACGGAAAAATCAGTTTTTATAAGTACCACTTAGTGGTTTCACTATTCATCAAAAATTGAAGTTTTTCAGAAAAATCCCAAAAATTCACCCTAAGCTATATTTGATATTCCAAATTCAAAAATGAAGTCTATTTTACAAAATTCAAAACATATAAGTCACATTAATTAATTTAATAATTAATTCCCACTTTCAGAGAAAATAGCGTGTTTTTATGAAACAATAAGTATCCAAAGATTGACACTAGTTTAAGTCTGATTTCAATGTGAAATTAATTCCAACGACCACTATTGGATTTAATGGTAAAAATATATTCTAATTTAACTTTAAAACCAATTAAAAATATAATCTAATAATATAAATATATTATATTAAAACGAGGTTTTGAATTAAAATACAACATTTTACACTATTCATTAAAAAAAGGAACTTTATCAGAAAGATACCAAAAATTTACAAAAAGTAAATTTTGATGTCCCAATTCTTAAGAAGAGTTTTATTTAGTCCAAAAGGATGTATAAGAGTGAACAAAACTATATTTAATGACATTTCTCCATCAAAAGGCGATAAGTGAACCTTTAGTGAAAACTAGGGCATATACGCCTAAAATTGAATTATTTCCGTATTATAAGCCTTCATATTTTATTGGATAGATGTAAAAACATTTAAAAACATATATAATCATATTTTAGTTATTTCTATGCATTCCTTCCAATACAACGGCTACATGTTAACTGCCATTTAAAATAATATTATTTTATTATTAGAGTGCAACGTAAGATTCCCAAGAAACGTGTTGTTGCGTGTTGGGTACGCCATCGAGCATAGAGTCCCCTTTAAAGTCATATTAATACATTATTCACAAATATGGATAAATATAAAAATGTCACATTCTTTATTTACCTAGGGTGTTACATCCTTCCCCCCTTTTGGGAATTGCGTCCTCGCAATTTTTAAAATTGAGCTTGGAAACATCCTTGAAAGTCCCACATCAGAACAAGAGTCGGTAAAAAAATCACATTAAAATAAAGAAAGATAAGTACAAAGGTCACCCGAGTTAACCCATACTAGGATTCCAAGTATGAAAATATGGACATGGAGGAAAAAACAAAGGGTCATGTTCTGATAGATAGTGATAAAAAACATGTTTAGGAGAAACTGAACCACGAGAAAATCACAAACTTGTGATGGGTTTAACGGTATTCGATTCCCCAGTAGGAAAAGTTAATAGACGAAATTTTTGTTTTAAGTTAATTTTTATTGAGGAATTTATTCATAAGGAAACATAATCACTTATCATTTTGACTTTCGACTTTTATTAGATTCCTTACACAAACTCATATTTTCTCCAAAAGACGAGTATTTAGGAAGACTTGTTCACATTAAGAGTACTATAATCAACTTATATAGAATCACCTAATCCACAAAAGAGAACTATATACTTCCCATGTCATTAGACTTTAACCAAAACCAAAACCAAAAAGGCTAGTACAAGATCAGATAATCCAGAAAAGGATAACCCTTTATAAAAAGAAAATCTATGCTTAATCTCCAAAATTTGTCCAACAAAACCCAAAGTTCAATGAGGACCATTAGATAAAAAAATTTTCCATAAAATTCTTCAAAGTAAACCAAACTAAAGTTGAAACCCAAATATTTGAAGGATTTAGTCACATAGTCTTCCAAGATAAATCGTAACATTTATCTTCAAACAACATCAGTTGCTCCTAAAGTCTCATATTGAAAAGTAATTAACCTAATCACATATCCTCCATGATATGTTAATAATTTTCATAAATAACCCAAAATAAACTTACTCTTAATTCATAAAATCATATAACTAGAAAGAATCAGTCAAACTAACCAAGGACTTCACGTAGTCTAGTGGTAGGCGATAAATACCAGTCGCACTTTGGTTGTGGGTTCGATTCCTGCAGCTTTGTCTGACACGACGGGTTGTCACACGGTCTACGTGTTGTCCTATTTCCAAAACTATATAATTCTTGATTCATTCACAAAAAAGAGATAAAATCTTCAAAAATAATCATAACATATTTTAACCTCAAGTTTATCTCACGCCTACCATTTTCCATCTTATCATATAATAACCCATAATTACCTCAAAAGTAAGTATCATATAAACTCTAATGGTTACCTTTATAGTTATTACCTGAACTTCCACATTGATTGGTCATCTCGTACATGATGCATTACTGATCATACCAAGGTTCAAGTGGTTGATCATGACTCCTTGATAGTTGGTTTATAACAACCACGAGTTTCCTCATTGAATCCCCCATTTTATCTAGTATCTTAATCAGAAAACCACCACAGTTTCCTTCAAACCTGTTGTCTCATTGGTGCCTGCTAGATCCATCCATTCACTAAAAACAGAAATGTCAGTGTGAGTATATCAACAAAACCATCATGTACTAATTAGGGAGATAACCACTAAGATATACTTACTCATTCACTTTTTCTAAAACTAGGACTCTTTCTGAAATCCTATCCATTATGGTACTGTCACTTATGCTTGGAGAATACCCTAACCTCTAAAGTTATCTAAACCGACCTTTGATACCAACTATAAGGCCCCGGCCTTAAACCTTACTTATTCTTGAGTTAATAAAAGATTACACATTGAGGATCTTTTCAGGTTTAGAGTTTTAGAGAATTAGATCATAAAACTTGCATTACATTCCACATTTAAACAGAGTGGTTACATAAAAGACAAGATTCATTCTTCCCATCAACGGAAACATATTTAAAATAAAACTTGGATTCTTTCTTGACACATCCTTGACACTATCATCACATCACGTACCATTCCCTTGACATGTGAAAAACATTTTAAAAACTTGGGATGAGCATAAAAATGCTCAGTAAGGGATATAAAAATATGGAAAGGAATCATGAGTACATGTATACATAAGAATGAAATCATACTTTACCCATAAAACATAAGAACTTTAACATACCTCATAAAATCATAGAAATCATATGATATAAAGGTAACTTGAGGCATTCATAACATTCTTACGTAGGGAGTAACCCTCTTGGTTACGTTTGGAATACCCATCACAGTATATTCCCTAAATCTCTTCGGAGAAACCTTAATGTTTCACTCCTTCGCGTTACCCAATGCATTGGAGAGCTATATCGGGCTCACCCGCCCTTAGTTTATCACGGAACCACCCGTTTTCATAACAATGCCCAAGAACCATAAAATAAATGTATCACATAAAACATTCATAAAGACAATATAACATTTCCACATTTCAATCACAATATAGCATTTTAGGATATTGAAATAATGAATCCATTAAAAAACCAATTTCAAAACCATTTAAAACATTTAATAAAGAGATTTCTGAATCAAAGTGTCTCATACCACCTTGAAACTTTTAAAATTTTTAACCATTAATATCCATATAAATAAATCCTTAAAACCACTTTGAAAACATGTATATTAATAAGAACAAATCATTAAAACTCTTAAATCGATATTTTGGTTAAAGGGGTTTTACCAAAATTAGAGACACTTGAATACAATAATAGAGGAATAACATTTAATCAGAACTTTATAATATCATGAGAATAAATGGATTCATGATATAATATTCTAAAGGACACTATATACACCATATAAGATTGAATTGGTGCATAACAATAATGAAGTCTCAATAGAGATGTAAAATATGATGAAATCCCTTATAAAGAAGGTATCCTTAAATTAAGGATAAATCAATCTTAAAATTATGTGTGAAAAATATAAATACACCCAATATAATTGGATATTAAGTGTAAAACAATAAAAGGTCATTAAAACATATTCAAAGGATGACATATTCAATAACTACATGTTAAACCCAAAGAAATCTAAATTGGGTTAAAACGTTCCCTTGGTAAAATTCGACAGCTTAAACAGCGTCACTTCAAAAATTCAGAAAATGAGTCGATGAGAGATAGAAAGGGAATCTCATAACTTGGAAATAAAATTTACATCAATCAGGATATATAAGAACATATCCCAAAATAATAGTATGTGAATTAAAAGACATAACAAACGAAGTCTTTTAAAATGAGGAGGGTGAAAAGTTCCCTTACCGACTTGGGTAACTTTCGAAAAGTACACCCCATTGAAGAAGTGTCATACAATGAATATGTAAATACCCATAAATGGAATTATATTAAAAAAGGAGTGTAATAATGGGATGTACATAAAACACTCAAATGAAATTGTGGCAAATGTAGCATAAATCTCACAGGAATAAAAGTGAGATGAAAAATCCCTTACGAAAACTCGGCAGCCTAATGGCGCCACTTAAAACTTCCAAAAATGGATTGATTAGATCAAATAGGGTATCTCAACTCATTAAAATAAAATGTAAAGCAAGAGTAATATAAAATAACACCCCCCATAATAAAAAAAGTGGAGCTTAAAAGAAGTGACATAAAGGAGAGTACTTAAAGAGAAAGAGAGAGGTTGGATCTCTTACAAAAATTCGGCAGCCTAACGGCGCCACTCAAAACTTCAAAAATGTATTGATGAGAGAGAATAGGGTCTCTCATCATATGAAAATAAAAATTACTGTAAGAGTAATATAAAATAACATCCCAATCACAAGAAAGATGAGCTTAGAAGGAATGACAAAAAAGAGTGTACTTAAAAAGAAAGAGTGGAGTAGGATCCCTTACCTCGGGTCTGACTTGACTCGATCATTCTTTAACATCCTGAATAATAAACTTGAGTTAATTTCGAGTTGATTAAGAACCATTTTCAAGTTCATTATTCCTTTTATATCAATTATTGACATTTTATAAACATTATGTAATCATTTATGTTAATAATGTTTGTTTTGTCGATATTTGGTTCTTAAGTCAGAAGTGGACTTCTTACAATTACATGTTGTTCGTGTGGTCAATGGTTCATTATATCCAGAATTATATTCATGATTTGGATATCATATATATCATATATATCCAGAATATACATGTATTTATAATATTGCATAATCATTTAGAGGTAAGAAATGAAATGCACCGTTCATGGAGACGGTAAGCCGTACGTACGCATGAACGCTACTTTCATTTCTTTGTCATATTAATGGAAATAAAAATAATGATAGGTATTTATATTTTAATTACAGAATTATATTAATAATTTATATATAACATACCTTATATATATCTATTATAAATATGTACTTATAATAGTACATTACATTTGGGGATAAGAAATGAAATGCACCGTTCATGGAGACGGTAAGCCGTACGTACGCATAAACGCTACTTTCATTTCTATCTCAAACATTAATGGAAAGAAATAATAATGATATAGAGGTATATTATAATTCCAGTATAACATCATATATAATAACTTCAAATCCATCCTTTATACGTCCCACATATGGCATTAATGAATCACATCACTTTAAGGGGGCAGTAGTCCGCACTTCCTTAAATGAAGATATCGCGTTTACCCATAATGGAAACCATAAAGGTACACCATAAATGAAAAATACAGAATCTTAAGTAAAACATAAACATATTAAATATCATATATAAATATATTTACATCTTAATGGACACCTTTGAAGGTTTTATATGAGTGTTGAACAATCATCGTTTAGTGAGGCAGAAATTCGCCATCCACGGAAACAGTATGTTCTTTAACAATTAGATGTAGGTGTGTGTAAGTGTAGCTCGAATACTTCTTATAAAAACATCCTAGTATATTGAACATACTGTATTTGTTACAAATGAAATGAATAAAAATAGTTTAGGGTGTTGTAGAGGAAAAATAAAACAAAAGGACTCAAGTGAAGACATTAACTTAAAATCGGGTAACTCCCTTTGGTTTGAGCTCAAAGGCTTCCTTGGGAAGAATTCTGCCCAAAGTGAGGCTTCTAGGAGTAATAGAGTGAAGTGGAGAGACAAAATGGTCAGGGGTTGGCCGAGCCAAAGGCTTTGGGATTGTGGGTAAGGAGGTAGAGGTGGGGGCCTTTTATAAGAGGAGAGGAGGGGCACTCTTGGAAAGTAATAAACTTTTACTTTATTTGAAAATGGTATTCGGATTTAAGAGGTCCCACATTGATGTGTTTATAGGATAAGGTGATAAGGGTTAGAAATACACTCATACAATAGGTTTTGGACATGTGTAGGTCTTAGATATAACATTATCTTTCCATTTTATTTAAATCGTTAAATAATGAGGTCATCGCTGCATCATCATGATGTCATAAATTATTTAATTTATTTAATGTCAAAAAATTATAAAAAAAATACAATGATGTAGGAAAGCTTTATATATTTCCAATGAATATTTATAGTCAAAAATCTTATTTTTATAACCCCATTTAAAAATTGTTTTAGTAAAACATTTCATGTTTGTCTCATTTTTACTTTAACTGTAAATAAAAAGATATTAATGTCATTTTCCAACCAAAGTGGCTTCATGGGGTCCCCAAGTTGACCCATGGGTTTTCTTGGTCTTCCATGACACATCCAATGAGGTTAGGACATGTTTCAAGTTCATTTCATAATATTAAAACATTATTTTTACCTTAAACTACACTAATTACCTCTAATCGCGATTAAAAACTTAATAAGTTACTATTCACCAAAAAAAAGTATTTTTATCCCATTGAACCACATTTTACTTCTTAATGACAACCATGTATGCCGGATTTTTTAAATTTAAAACACAACGATGGAAAAATTTCATTTAAACGGAAAAATCAGTTTTTATAAGTACCACTTAGTGGTTTCACTATTCATCAAAAATTGATGTTTTTCAGAAAAATCTCAAAAATTCTCCCTAAGCTATATTTGATATTCCAAATTCAAAAATGAAGTCTATTTTACAAAATTCAAAACATATAAGTCACATTAATTAATTTAATAATTAATTCCCGCTGTCAGAGCAAATAGCGTGTTTTTATGAAACAATAAGTATCAAAAGACTGACACTAGTTTAAGTCTGATTTCAAAGTGAAATTAATTACCATGACCACTATTGGATTTAATGGTAAAAATATATTCTAATTTCACTTTAAAACCAATTCAAAAGATAATCTAATCATATAAATATATTAGATTAAAAAGAGGTTTTGAATTAAAATACAACATTTTATACTATTCATTAAAAAATAAACTTTATCAGAAAGATACCAAAAATTTACACAAAGTAAATTTTGATGCCCCAATTCTTAAGAAGAGTTTTATTTGGTCCAAAAGGATTTATAAGAGTGAACAAAACTATATTTAATGACGGTTCTCCATCAAAAGGCGATAAGTGAACCTTTAGTGAAAACTAGGGCATATACGCCTAAAATTGAATTATTTCCGTATTTTAAGCCTTAATATTTTATTGGATAAATGTAAAAACATTTAAAAACATATATAATCATATATTAGTTATTTCTATCCATTCCCTCCAATACAACGGCTACATGTTAACTGCCATTTAAAATAATATTATTTTATTATTAGAGTGCAACGTAAGATTCCCAAGAAACGCGTTGTTGCGTGTTGGGTACGCCATCGAGCATAGCATCCCCTTTAAAGTTATATTAATACTTCATTCACAAATATGGATAAATACGAAAATGTCATATTCTTTATTTACCTGGGGTGTTACAATATAAGTGTTTTAGAGACACTTAAATGATTTGTAATTTCACCATCAAGGGTTTAGCCAATATGAAGTGCATGACGTGCATTATAGAAATGACATCCCACCCATAATTTTAATTTCATTTAGAGTAATTATTAATGATTTGGAAAAAACATATTGATTTTTGAAAAGTATTCAGAAATTTATTTCAAATGTGATATTTTGGAAAGGGCATGGTTGTAGTATTTTGAAAATGGTTTGATTTTCAAAATCATGGTAGAATTTTTCAAAAATGTATGACCATGGAAAATATATAGTTTTGGAAATCAATGCTGTGATATATGATGTCCTAGAATTTGAAATTTTTAACCCTTCTATTTCTAGAGAGTGAGACTTATGTAGCCTATTGTATTTATAGAAAATGGAACTTGGTGGCTATTTAAGGAACTAACTGGAAGAAGATTTTTAGAACATGGCTTCACCTATGATATAGGTGATCCAAAAACTAATTTAGAGTATAGTATAATATTTTCTAGCTATGGATAGTGGGAATAGGATAGATAAACCAATGAATGTGGATCATTCCTTCCAATTTTATAAGAAGAATTGACCCCTCTAGTCAGGTGAATTAAAACCAGAGAAGTAAGTGGTATGGATGAATATGATGAATCAATTGATCGATTTCCATGGCATATGAGCATAGTAGAACATAATGTTGTCAATGTATAGGCTAGAAGATCATACATGTTGTTACTGAGATTTAAAAGTTATATATAAATTAAACTATGTCCTTACATGGGAGTATCTTAAATAATTTTTCAAAAAATTATTCTACCCTCATATGTTTAGGATTGAAAGAACAACCAAAATTTTCTTCTTTAATGAGGAGAAAATATTGGGACACAGTATATGACTAAATTTATGAATTTAGACAACATTATTCTTGAAAAAGTTTCTATTGCATCCCTGATGGATCAAATTATTGAATTATGGCTAAGGTAGGAGATTCACACGATGATTATCATTCATTGTATAACATATTAAATTGATATGGTCAATAAAGATATTTTGGTATAAAGGGAAATCATAAGAAATGTGGATGGAGGAAGCATACTGATACCTATGGGAAATAGTGGGAATATGACTACTTATAACAAAAGGAATAAGGATACATATTTCCAATGTACTGGGATGACTCAAAATCAGATGGTTGGATCAGAAAACCTTCCTCTAAGACCCAAAAGTAAATGTATATGTTTCCAACGTGGATATATTGATCATATGTAGAAAATGGGAATATCACCACCTAAATTATACCACAATTTCATTCAGATGGGTAATCTTCAGCGATAAGGTCACAGTTCTCCAAGGTATGTTGTTCATGAAATTTATTATGTGTCACAGTCATTGTATTCTTCGATGGGATGAGGGAAGCAGAATACCTCTCATAAGAAAACTAATCTATCTATAGTGATTCTACAAATTCCATGACTACTCAGTAAGGAAAATCATGATATGGTAATAGGGAACAAAGTTTAGTGAGTAAACAACTATATAGAGCTGATCAAATTGTGGTGGATGATCAATCTAGACCATAGATGGTGTCACGTAGAATTCATTTGAATTATATCCTTGTGAATGATTTATTTTATATGGTTTAATCCCCTTAATTTATTAATTCTTATGTTATTTATTTGGTGGGTTTTGATTTAGGGATGATTCCATATTTTGGGAAATGTCAAACTCAACTTCTTTAATGGGATTGTTGAGACTTTAGGTGTAGAGAATGTTCTTCGTGTTTTGATGGAGATGATTCCATTTTTGAGTTCTATTTTCTTGAGATAGATGTCTATAACATAATCCTGTGTATGTTTTGGTTGACTATGTTCAAGGAATTCATCAACTATTATTACCAAATAATTATTTTTATGACTTATGATGGTTTAAATCATTTCTTTAACGGATACCAGAATGTAAAGGATGGTGAAATTGGATTTTCTTGGCACTAGAAGATAGAACGATCTCACACAAGTTGGTAGCATTGACTATGGCATCGATTGAAGAGATAGAGAATAGTAGGTTTCCAATTTTTTTTGACCCGTCTAAGGATTATTATCCCAATAATATCTCAAGGTTTCCACAAATAAGAGAAGAAGATTTTATTATTGATCCCCTTTTAGGGATTAGTCATAACTCAATTTAGTCATTTATATTAGAACCAATAATATTATTGGAATCGAATGTGTAGTTGCGTGAGATGGAAGGTCAAATGTCCATTTTTCTAGCATGTCTCCATGGAATGAACCCGTCGTTTGTGTGAAAAAGGAATATATAAATATTCCATTATGTTTGTATTATAAAACTCATAACCATGTTATGATAAAGAATTGATAACCAATTCCATTTATTAATGATCTGTTCGATCAATTTATGGTAAATTAGTGGTTATCTAAAATTTAATTACTGTTAGGAAATCCAAAATTTAGGATTTGGAAATATTATATTCCACATAAAAATTTCTTGAGTAGATATGGTCATTAATGAGTATGTGGAAATGCCTTTTAGTGTTATGAATACACAATAACTAATTATGTTATTGAAGAATCTGATATTTAAAATATATTTGGATTATTTTATGGTGGTGTTTTTGGATGACATATTATTGCATTCATGGAAAAGTTATGAACATGAGAAAAATTGGACTGCAGTTATAGGAATTTAGTGGGATCATCATTTGTATGCCCAAATTTCAAAGAAAAGTTTTCTATACAAGACGTAAATTTTACTTGTCATGTTATCATTTAAAGAGGGTATATGTTGATCCATAAAAGATAGTTATTTTTATCTCCTAGAAACCACAAAATAATGTCTTTGATATATAAATATTTCATGGTCTTGCTATTAATTAATGAAATTTTTTGTGAATTTTCAAGACTATATTCACCAATGATATATTTGAGAAGGAATAATGTACCATTTAAATGGTGTGAGTAATGTGAAATGTAATTTCAATAGATGTGAATTTTCCTAGAATCTGCACCAATAATGATATTTTAAGAATTAAGAAAAGGGTATGTGGTTTATTTTGATACGTCGGGATATGGATTGAGATTTATTCACATGTTGAGAGATCATGTTTTTTCATGTGGCTAATGTAAGTTGTAGTTTAATGAGAGGAACTACTCAACCCATGATTTGGAGTTATCTATCATAGTCTATTTTTTTGGATCTTTGTGTTATTACCACTTTAGTGATAAATTTACTACGTTTAAGGCACATAATATATTGAAAAATATTTTATGACAATGATATTTCAATATTAGACAAAGAAGATATATGGAGTATCTCTAAATGTTAGACTTTGACTTGATGTACACATTGGGTAAAAGTAATTTACTTGAAGATGCAATATGAAGAAAATATGAAGCTCGGTTTGAAGATGGGGCTTCATATCAATGGAATTTTATGTCAGTCATACCTGAAATCCACTAGTAGTGTAAAGGATATGGTGATGTTGTAGTTTTATTTACCATTTCATTAGTTCCAGATTTGGTCATGATACTTAAGAAGCTGTATACATCTGATTCATAAATTGTTTCTATGAGGTCAAAATTCAATGGTGGGGAGACCATTAAGGGATGTAAGCTAGATTGGAGTCCAGTTTTTGTGTTTCAAAATATGAAGTTCATGGAAATTGATTTTTAAAAACTAAATCTTTATGATTTTTACCATTAACGATGTGTTTTAATCTAGGAATATTGATGATGTATAAGGAATTGAAAGCGTGGTTTTGCGGGTTTAGTATGAAGAGGATGGTGGCTAAGTTTGTTTAAAGATTATTATTGTGTTAGTACATTAACTAAAATATTAAACGACCAAAAGGTATGTTGAAATATTAATATATTCCAGTTTATAAATGGTAGAAAATAGATATGGATTTTGTAATAGGTCACTAAAGAATGGTTCTCAAAAATGAATCCATATGGGATATAGTGTATCCAATAAAACTTTTAGCACAATTAATCAATATTCATTAATCTCATATATTATAGGACTTATCACAATCAGTATTTGAGAAGTGGTAAGGAGAAATTGTGTACCAATTTCTATACTACCAGAAATAGATATGAAGTTGACATATTCTTCTTAGAAATTGTTAAATAAATCCCTAGAAACTCAATTAAAAATGAGAATTAAATATCATCTTTGGATGGATGTACACTATAAAATGCTGATTAAAATATTTTAAGAAATTATGTATGCTTTAATTATAAGTCCCCAGCCTTAAAAACCTTACTTAATCTTGAGTTAATACAAGATTACACATTGATGATCTTTTCAGGTTTAGAGTTTTAGAGAATTAGATCATAAAACATGCATTACATTCCACATTTAAACAGAGTGGTTACATAAAAGACAGGATTCATTCTTCCCATCAACGGAAACATATTTAAAATAAAACTTGGATTCTTTCTTGACACATCCTTGACACTATCATCACATCACATACCTTTCCCTTGACCTGTGGAAAACATTTTAAAAACTTGGGATGAGCATAAAAATGCTCAGTAAGGGATATAAAAATATGGAAAGGAATCATGAGTACATGTATACATAAGAATGAAATCATACATTACCCATAAAACATAAGCACTTTAACATACCTCATAAAATCATAGAAATCATATGATATAAAGGTAACTTGAGGCATTCATAACATTCTTACGTAGGGAGTAACCCTATTCGTTACGTTTGGAATACCCATCACAGTATATTCCCTAAATCTATTCGGAGAAAGCTTAACGTTTCACTCCTTCACGTTACCCAATGCATTGGAGAGCTATATCGGGCTGACCCACCCTTAGTTTATCACGGAACCACCCGTTTTCATAATAATGCCCAAGAACCTCAACATAATCATATCACATAAAACATGAATAAAGGAAACATAACATTCCCACCTTTCAATCACAAGATATCAATACAACACATTGATATAAAGACATTATGAAAACCATTTTCGATACCAAAATAAAAGAAAAGTAAAACATGGTATTTATTTTTCTTTTAAAAAAGAGGTATGGCTTTTAGACAAAGCTGAAACTCAAATAACGGTCACGACGACGGAGAAGTCATTGTCACCGCATACGTACGACAAAAACATTCCCTTTTTTCATTTAGTAAACGCTTCGTATAAAAATATTCCTTTTGAATAAACATAAAAGTCAAAGGGGTTTATACACCGTATAAAAGAAGGTTGTGTATAAAACAAAATATGCCTCAATGAAAGGAGATTGAGATGAAGCCCCATACCACCATGAAGCTTTTAAAATTTTAAACCATTAATATCCATATAAATAAATCCTTAAAACCATTTTGAAAACATGGATATTAATAAGAACAAATCATTAAAACATTTAAAGCGATATTTTGGTTAAAGGGTTTTTACCAAAATTAGAGACACTTGAATACAATAATTGAGGAATAACATTTAATCAGAACTTTATAATATCATGAGAATAAATGGATTCATGATATAATATTCCAAAGGACAGTATATACACCATATAATAGTGAATTGGTGCATAACAACAATGAAGTCTCAATAGGGATGTAAAATGTGATGAAATCCCTTATAAAGAAGGTATCCTTAAATTAAGGATAAATCAATCTCAAAATTATGTGTGACAAATATAAATACACCCAATATAATTGGATATTAAGTGTAAAACATTAAAAGGTCATTCACAAATATTCAAAGTATGACATATTCAATAACTACATGTTGAACCCAAAGAAATCGAAATTGGGTTAAAACGTTCCCTTGGTAAAATTCGACAGCCTAAACGGAGTCACTTCAAAAATTCAGAAAATGTGTTGATGAGGGATAGAAAGGGAATCTCATCACCTGGACATAAAATTTACATCAATTAGGATATAGAAGAACATATCCCAACATAATATTATGTGAATTAAAAGACATAACAAATGAGGTCTTTTAAAATGTGGAGGGTGAAAGGTTCCCTTACCGACTTGGGTAACTTTCGAAAAGTACACCCCATTGAAGAAGTGTCATACAATGAATATGTAAATACCCATAAATGGAATTATATTACAAAAGGAGTGTAAAAATGGGCAGTACATAAACCACTCAAATGAAATTGTGGAAAATGTAGCATAAATCACACGGGAATAAAAGTGAGATGAAAAACCCATTACGAAAACTCGGCAGCCTAACGGCACCACTTAAAACATCCAAAAATGGATTGATGAGATCAAATAGGGTATCTCATCTCATTACAATTAAATTTTCAGAAATAGTAATATAAAATAACATCCCCCATCATAAAAAAAGTGGATCTTAAAAGAAGTGACATAAAGGAGTGTACTTAAAGAGAAAGAGAGAGGTTAGATCTCTTACGAACATTTGGCAGCCTAACGGCACCACTCAAAACATCCAAAAATGGATTGATGAGAGAGAATAGGGTCTCTCATCATATGAAAATAAAAATTAAAGTAAGAGTAATATAAAATAACATCCCAATAACAATAAATATGAGCTTAGAAGGAATGACATAAAAGAGTGTACTTAAAAAGAAAGAGTGGAGTTAGATCCCTTACCTCGGGTCCGACTTGACTCGGTCGTTCTTTAACGTCCTGAATAATAAACTTGAGTTAATTTCTACTTGAATAAGAACCTTTTTCAAGTTCATTATTATTTTTATATCAATTATTTACATGTTATAAACATTATGTAATCATTTAAGTTAATAATGTTTGTTTTGTCGATATTTGGTTCTTAAGTCAAAAGTGGACTTCTTACAATTACATGTTGTTCGTGTGGTCAATGGTTCATTATATCTAGAATTATATTCATGATTTGGATATCATATATATCAAACATATCCAGAATATACATGTATTTATAATATTACATAATCATTTAGAGGTAAAAATGAAATGCACCGTTAATGGAGACGGTAAGCCGTACGTACGCATGAACGCTACTTTCATTTCTTTATTATATTAATGGAATTAAAACTAAATGATAGGTATGTATATTTTAATTACAGAATTATATTAATCATTTATATATATCATACCTTATATATATCCATTATAAATATGTACTTATAATTGTACATTACATTTGGGGATAAGAAATGAAATGCACCGTTCATGGAGACGGTAAGCCGTACGTACGCATGAACGCTACTTTCATTTCTATATCATACATTAATGGAGTGAAATAATAATGATATAGAGTTATATTATAATTCCTGTATAATATCATATATAATAACTTTAAATCCATCCTTTATAAGTCCCGCATATGGCATTAACGAATCACATCACTTTAAGGGGGCGGTAGTCCGCACTTCCTTAAATGAAGATATCACGTTTACCTATAATGGAAAACATAAAGGTACACCATAAATGAAAAATACAGAAGCTTAAGTAAAACATAAACATATTAAATATCATATATAAATATAGTGACATCTTAATGGCCACCTTTGAAGGTGTTATATGAGTGTTGAACAATCATCGTTTCGTGAGGCAGAAATTCATCATCCATGGAAACAGTATGTTCTTTAACCATTAGATATAGGTGTGTGTAAGTGTAGCTCGAATACTTCTTATAAAAAAATCCTAGTATATTTAATATACTGGATTTTTTACAAAATAAATGAATAAATAGAGTTTAGGGGGTTGTAGAGGCAAAATAAAACAAAAGGACTCAAGTGAAGACATTACCTTAAAATCAGGTAACTCCATTTGGTTTGAGCTCAAAGGCTTCCTTGGGAAGACTTCTGCCCAAAGTGAGGCTTCAAGGAATAATAGAGTGAAGTTGAGAGAGACAATTGTCAGGGGTTGGCCGATCCAAAGGCTTTGGGAGTGTGGGTAAGGAGGTAGAGTTGGGGGCCTTTTATAAGAGGAGAGGAGGGGCACTCTTGGAAAGTAAGAAAATTTTACTTTATTTGAAAATGGTATTCGGATTTAAGTGGTCCCACATTGATGTGTTTCGAGGATAAGGTGATAAGGGTTCTAAATCCACTCATCCAATAGGTTTTGGTCATGTGTAGGTCTTAGATATTACATTATATTTCCATTTTATTTAAATCATTAAATAATGAGGTCATCGCTGCATCATCATGATGTCATAAATAATTTACTTTATTTAATGTCAAAAAATTATAAATAAAATACTATGATGTAAGAAATCTTTATATATTTCCAATGAATATTTATAGTCAAAAATCTGATTAGTATAACCCCATGTAAAAATTGTTTTAGTAAAACATTCCATGTTTGTCTCATTTTTTTCTTTAACTTTAAATAAAAAGATATTAATGTCATTTTCCAACCGAAGTGGCTTCATGGGGTCCCCAAGTTGACCCATGGGTTATCTTGGTCGGCCATGACATATCCAATGAGGTTAGGACTTGTTTAATGTTCATTTCATATTATTAAATCATTATTTTTACCTTAAACTACAGTAATTACCTCTAATCGCGATTAAAAACTTAATAAGTTACTATTCACCAAAAAATTATTTTTATCCCATTGAACCACATTTTACTTATTAATGACAACCATGTATGTCGGATTTTTGAAATTCAAAACACAACGATGGAAAATTTTCATTTAAACGGAAAAATCAGTTTTTATAAGTACCACTTAGTGGTTTCACTATTCATCAAAAATTGAAGTTTTTCAGAAAACTCCCAAAAATTCACCCTAAGCAATATTTGATATTCCAAATTCAAAAATGAAGTCTATTTTACAAAATTCAAAACATATAAGTCACATTAATTAATTTAATAATTAATTCCCTATGTCAGAGCAAATAGCGTGTTTTTATGAAACAATAAGTATCAAAAGATTGGCACTAGTTTAAGTCTGATTTCAAAGTGAAATTAATTCCAACGACCACTATTGGATTTAATGGTAAAAATATATTCTTATTTAACTTTAAAACCAATTCAAAATATAATCTAATTATATAAATATATTAGATTAAAAAAAGGTTTTGAATTAAAATACAACATTTTACACTATTCATTAAAAAAATGAACTTTATCAGAAAGATACCAAAAATTTACACAAACTAAATTTTGATGTCCCAATTCATAATAAGAGTTTTATTTGGTCCAAAAGGATGTATAAGAGTGAATAAAACTATATTTAATGATGGTTCTTCATCAAAAGGCGATAAGTGAACCTTTAGTAAAAACTAGGGCATATACGCCTAAAATTGACTTATTTCCGTATTTTAAGCCTTCATCTTTTATTGGATAAATGTAAAAACATTTAAAAACATATATAATCATATTTTAGTTATTTCTATCCATTCCCGCCAATACAACAACTACATGTTAACTTCCATTTAAAATAATATTATTTTATCATTAGAGTGAAATGTAAGATTCCCAAGAAACGCGTTGTTACGTGTTGGGTATGCCATCGAGCATAGCGTCCCATTTAAAGTCATATTAACACTTTATTCACCAATATGGATAAATCCGAAAATGTCATATTCTTTATTTACCTGGGGTGTTACATCCTTCCCCCCTTTTGGGAATTGTGTCCTCGCAATTTTTAAAATTGAGCTTGGAAACATCCTTGAAAGTCCCACATTGGAACAAGAGTCGGTAAAACAATCACATTAAAATAAAGAATGATAAGTACAAAGGTCACCCGAGTTAACCGATACTAGGATTCCAAGTATGAAAATATGGACATGGAGGGAAAAAAGGGTCATGTTCTGATGGAGAGTGATAAAAAACATGTTTAGGAGAATGTTAACCACGAGAAAATCACAAACTTGTGATGGGTTAAACAGTATTCGATTCCCCAGTATGAAATGTTAATAGAAAACATTTTTGTTTTAAGTTACTTTTTATTGAGGAATTTATTCATAAGGAAACATAATCACTTATAACCAAAACCAAACCCAAAACCAAAAAGGCTAGTACATGATCAGATAATCCAGAAAAGGATAACCCTTTATAAAAAGAAAATCTATGCTTAATCTCCAAAATTTTTCCAACAAAACCCAAATTTCAACGAGGACCATTAGATAAACAATTTTCCCATAAAATTATTCAAAGTAAACCAAACTAAGGTTGAAAACCAAATATTTGAAGGATTTAGTCCATAGTCATCCAAGTTAAATCGTAACATTTATCTCCAAATAACATCAGTTTCTCCTAATGTCTCGTATTGAAAAGTAATAAACCTAATCACATATCCTCCATGATAGGTTAATAATTTTCATAAATAACCCAAAATCAACTTACTCTTAATTTATAAAATCATATAACTAGAAAGAATCAGTCAAACTAACCAGGGACTTCACGTAGTCCAGTGGTAGGCGATAAATACCAGTCGCACTTTGGTTGTGGGTTCGATTCCTGTAGCTTTGTCCGACGCGACGGGTTGTCACACAGTCTGCATGTTTTCCTTTTTCCAAAACTATATAATTCTTGATTTATTCCCCAAAAAGAGATAAAATCTTCAAAAATAATCATAACATATTTTAACCTCAAGTTTATCTCATGCCTTTCATTTTCCATCATATCATATAATAACCCATAATTACCTCAAAAGTAAGGATCATATAAACTCTAATGGTTACCTTTATAGTTATTACCTGAACTTCCACATTGATTGGTCATATCGTACATGATGCATTACAGATCATACCAAGGTTCAAGTGGTTGATCATGACTCCTTGATAGTTGGTTTATAACAACCACGAGTTTCCTCATTGAATCCCCCATTTTATCTAGTATCTTAATCAGAGAACCACCACATTTTCCTTCAAACCTGTTGTCTCTTTGGTGCCTGCTAGATCCATCCATTCACTAAAAACAGAAATTTCAGTGTGAGTATATCAACAAAACCATCATGTACTAATTAGGGAGATAACCACTAAGATATACTTACTCATTCAATTTATATAAAACTATGACTCTTTCTGAAATCCTATCTATTATGGTAATGTCACTTATGCTTGGAGAATACCCTAACCTCTAAAGTTATCTAAACCGATCTTTGATACCAACTATAAGGCCCCAACATTAAACCTTACTTAATCTTGAGTTAATACAAGATTACACATTGAGGATCTTTTCAGGTTTAGAGTTTTAGAGAATTAGATCATAAAACATGCATTACATTCCACATTTAAGCAGGGTGGTTACATAAAATATAGGATTCATTCTTCCCATAAATGGAAAGATATTTAAAATAAAACTTGGATTCTTTCTTGACACATCCTTGACACTATCATCACATCACGTACCTTTCCCTTGACCTGTGAAAAACATTTTAAAAACTTGGGATGAGCATAAAAATGCTCAGTAAGGGATATAAAAATATGGAAAGGAATAATGAGTACATGTATACATAAGAATGAAATCATACTTTACCAATAAAACATAAGCACTTTAACATACCTCATAAAATCATAGAAATCATATGATATAAATGTAACTTGAGGAATTCATAACATTCTTACGTAGGGAGTAACCCTCTTGGTTACGTTTGGAATACCCATCACAGTATATTCCCTAAATCTCTTCGGAGAAACCTTAACGTTTCACTCCTTCACATTACCCAATGCATTAGAGAGCTATATCGGGCTCACCCGCCCTTAGTTTATCACGGAACCACCCGTTTTCATAATAATGCCCAAGAACCTCAACATAATAATATCACATAAAACATGAATAAAGGAAACATAACATTCCCACATTTCAATCAAAAGATATCAATACAACACATTGATATAAAGACATTATGAAAACCATTTTCGATACCAAAATAAAAGAAAAGTAAAACATGGTATTTATTTTTCTTTTAAAAAGAAGGTATGGCATTTAGAGAAAGCCGAAACTCAAATAACGGTCACGACGACGGGGAAGTCGTTGTCGCCGCATACGTACGACAAAAACATTCCCTTTTTTTGTTTAGTAAACGCTTCGTATAAAAAGATTCCTTTTGAATAAACGTAAAAGTCAAAGGGGTCTATACACCGTATAAAAGAAGGTTGTGTATAAAACAAAATATGCCTCAATGAAAGGAGATTGAGACGAAGTCCCATACCACATTGAAGCTTTTAACATTTTAAACCAATAATATCCATATAAATAAATCCTTAAAACCATTTTGAAAACATGTATATTAATAAGAACAAATCATTAAAACATTTAAAGCGATATTTTGGTTAAAGGGTTTTTACCAAAATTAGAGACACTTGAATACAATAATTGAGGAATATCATTTAATCAGAACTTTATAATATCATGAGAATAAATAGATTCATGATATAATATTCCAAAGGATAGTATATACACCATATAAGAGTGAATTGGTGCATAACAACAATGAAGTCTCAATAGGGATGTAAAATGTGATGAAATCCCTTATAAAGAAGGTATCCTTAAATTAAGGATAAATCAATCTCAAAATTATGTGTGACAAATATAAATACACCCAATATAATTGGATATTAAGTGTAAAAAAATAAAAGGTAATTCACACATATTCAAATATGACATATTCAATAACTACATGTTGAACCCAAAGAAATCGAAATTGTGTTAAAATGTTCCCTTGGTAAAATTCGACAGCCTAAACGGCGTCACTTCAAAAATTCAGAAAATGAGTTGATGAGAGATATAAAGGGAATCACATCACTTGGACATAAAATTTACATCATTCCGGATATAGAATAACATATCCCAACATAATAGTATGTGAATTAAAAGACATAACAAACGATGTCTTTTAAAAATGAGGAGGGTGAAAGGTTCACTTACCGACTTGGGTAACTTTCGAAAAGTAAACCCCATTGAAGAAGTGTCATACAATGAATATGTAAATAGCCATAAATGGAATTATATTAGAAAATGAGTGTAATAATGGAAAGTACATAAGCCACTCAAATGAAATTGTGGAAAGTGTAGCATAAATCTCACAGGAATAAAAGTGAGATGAAAAATCCCTTACGAAAAATCGGCAGCCTAACGGCGCCACTTAAAACTTCCAAAAATGGATTGATGAGATCAAATAGGGTATCTCATCTCATTACAATAAAATGTAACACAAGATGAATATAAAATAACATCCCCCATCATAAAAAAAGTGGAGCTTAAAAGAAGTGACATAAAGGATTGTACTTAAAGAGAAAGAGAGAGGTTAGATCTCATACGAAAATTCGGCAGCCTAACGGCGCCACTCAAAACTTCCAAAAATGAATTGATGAGAGAGAATACGGTATCTCATCATATGAACATAAAAATTAAAGTAAGAGTAATATAAAAGAACATCCAAATCACAATAAATATGAGCTTAGAAGGAATGACATAAAAGAGTGTACTTAAAAAGAAAGAGTGGAGTAGGATCCCTTACCTCGGGTCCGACTTGACTCGATCGTTCTTTAACGTCCTGAATAATAAACTTTAGTTAATTTCTACTTGATTAAGAACCTTTTTCAAGTTCATTATTCCTTTTATATCAATTATTTACATGTTATAAAAATTATGTAATCATTTATGTTAATAATGTTTGTTTTGTCGATATTTGGTTCTTAAGTCAAAAGTGGACTTCTTACAATTACATGTTGTTCGTGTGGTCAATGGTTCATTATATCCAGAATTATATTCATGATTTGGATATCATATATATCATATATATCCAGAATATACATGTATTTATAATATTACAAAATCATTTAGAGGTAAGAAATGAAATGCACCGTTCATGGAGACGGTAAGCCGTACGTACGCATGAACACTGCTTTCATTTCTTTGTCATATTAATGGAATTAAAACTAAATGAGATGTATGTATATTTTAATTCCAGAATTATATTAATCATTTATATATAACATACCTTATATATATCCATTATAAATATGTACTTATAATAGTACATTACATTTGGGGATAAGAAATGAAATGCACCGTTCATGGAGACGGTAAGCCGTACGTACGCATGAACGCTAGTTTCATTTCTATCTCATACATTAATGGAAATAAATAATAATGATATAGAGGTATATTATAATTACAGTATAAAATCATATATAATAACATTAAATCCATCCTTTATACGTCCCACATATGGCATTAACGAATCACATCACTTTAAGGGGGCGGTAGTCCGCACTTCCTTAAATGAAGATATTGCGTTTACCCATAATGGAAACCATAAAGGTACATCATAAATGAAAAATACAGAAGCTTAAGTAAAACATAAACATATTAAATATCATATATAAATATAGTGACATCTTAATGGCCACCTTTGAAGGTGTTATATGAGTGTTGAACAATCATCGTTTCGTGAGGCAGAAATTCGCCATCCACGGAAACAGTATGTTCTTTAACCATTAGATGTTGGTGTGTGTAAGTGTAGCACGAATACTTCTTATAACAACATCCTAGTATATTTAAGATACTGGATTTGTTACAAACTAAATGAATAAAAAGGGTTTAGGAGGTTGTAGAGGCAACATAAAACAAAAGGACTCAAGTGAAGACATTACCTTAAAATCGGGTAACTCCCTTTGGTTTGAGCTCAAAGGATTCCTTGGGAAGACTTCTGCCCAAAGTGATGATTCAAAGAGTAATAGAGTGAATTGGAGAGAAAAAATGGTCAGGGGTTTGCTGAGACAAAGGCTTTGGGAGTGTGGGTAAGGAGGTAGAGGTGGGGGCCTTTTATAAGAGGAGAGGAGGGGCACTCTTGGAAAGTAAGCAAATTTTACTTTATTTGAAAATGGTATTCGGATTTAAGAGGTCCCACATTTATGTATTTCGAGGATATGGTGATAAGGGTTCTAAATCCACTCATCCAATAGGTTTTGGACATGTGTAATTCTTAGATATTACATTATCTTTCTATTTAATTTAAATCGTTAAATAATGAGGTCATCGCTGCATCATCATGATGTTATAAATAATTTAATTTATTTAATGTCAAAAAATTATAAAAAAAATACTATGATACAGAGAATCTTTATAGATTTATAATGAATATTTATAGTCAAAACTCGGATTTGTATCACCCCATGTAAAATTTGTTTTAGTAAAACATTTCATGTTTGTCTCATTTTTACTTTAACTTTAAATAAAAAGATATTAATGTCATTTTCCAACCAAAGTGGCTTCATGGGGTCCCCAAGTTAACCCATGGGTTCTCTTGGTCGGCCATGACACATCAAATGAGGTTAGGACATGTTTCAAGTTCATTTAATATTATTAAAACATTATTTTTACCTTAAACTACACTAATTACCACTAATCGCGATTAAAAACTTAATAAGTTACTATTCACCAAAAAATTATTTTTATCCCATTGAACCACATTTTACATCTTAGTGACAACCATGTATGTCGGATTTTTGAAATTCAAAACACAACAATGGTAAAATTTCATTTAAACGGAAAAATCAGTTTTTATAAGTACCACTTAGTGGTTTCACTATTCATCAATAATTGAAGTTTTTCAGAAAAATTCCAAAAATTCACCCTAAGCTATATTTGTTATTCCAAATTCAAAAATGAAGTCTATTATAAAAAATTCAAAACATATAAGTCACATTAATTAATTTAATAATTAATTCTCGCTGTCAGAGCAAATAGCGTGTTTTTATGAAACAATAAGTATCAAAAGATTGACACTAGTTTAAGTCTGATTTCAAAGTGAAATTAATTCCAATGACCACTATTGGATTTAATGGTAAAAATATATTCTAATTTCCCTTTAAAACCAATTAAGAAGATAATATAATAATATAAATATATTATATTAAAAAGAGGTTTTGAATTAAATTACAAAATTTTACACTATTCATTAAAAAATGAACTTTATCAGAAAGATACCAAAAATTTACACAAAGTAAATTTTGATGTCCCAATTCTTAAGAAGAATTTTATTTGGACCAAAAGGATGTATAATAGTGAACAAAACTATATTTAATGACGGTTCTCCATCAAAAGGCAATAAGTGAACCTTTAGTGAAAACTAGGGCATATACGCCTAAAATTAAATTATTTCCGTATTTTAACCCCTCATTTTTTATTGGATAAATGTAAAAACACTTAAAAACATATATAATCATATTTTAGTTATTTCTCTCCATTCCATCCAATACAATGGCTACATGTTAACTGCCATTTAAAATATTATTATTTTACCATTAGAGTGCAACGTAAGATTCCCAAGAAACGCGTTGTTGCCTGTTGGGTATGCCATCGAGCATAGCGTCCCCTTTAAAGTCATATTAATACTTTATTCACAAATATGGATAAATACGAAAATGTCATATTCCTTATTTACCTGGGGTGTTACATTAATAATGGATTTTTTTTCTATCATATGAAGATCATATACCATTAGGTGTGTTCTAATATAACAAAAATTAACAAGCATTAATACATATAGATCTTTTTGAAGAAATGTATGGGAATATTTATTGCTCTCAATTTTGTTGGGTGGAAACATGTGATACTACACTAGTTGGACCGAGTCTTTTCTAAAAGACAAAAATGAAAATTCAATATATCAGTAAAAGAATAGATACATCTCACAGTCACAAGAAATCATATTCAAATCATTGCTGATGGTCATTTTTATTCAAGGTGAATGATCATATGTTCTTGAGAATATCTTTAAGGCTAGGGAATCATCGTTTTAAGAATTAGGGAAAGTTATATTCTCTATACATAGTATGTTTTGTGATACTTGAACGTGTTAGTGAGGTGAAATGTCGATTGGATTTTCCACCATGGTTCAATGAAGAGAAAAATGTGTTTCATGTACCTCTGTTGAATAAGAATCAGCCTGATCCTGACCATGTTATTCGATCGGTTCATGTTTACCTAGAATTAGATGCTTTATTGGGGCATATGTTAGTTTGGATTGTGGAAGGGAAATATAAAGTATTTATTTAGAAAACCATCGGTCTAGTGTGGGTTTTGTGGAAACATGTCCAGATCCTCAAAGAAACATGGGAATGGAAAAAGGAAATGGTCGATCAATATCCCAAACTCTTTTAGGGAAATTCCAGTTTTCCGCATTCTAGGTATGTAAGGGGAATTGGTGGGGAGAATTTATCACCCATAGTTCAAGTATGTAAGACTTATATTATATTATTTAAAAATTTATGCTTTTTGTATGTTGTTTAGGAGGGTTTCACAGACTTCTAAAATGTTTTGGGGATTTTATAATTGTGAATGGTTTTATAATTGTTAATATAATTTTTGGAACTCTTTTAGGAAATCATAAATGATTGAATATGGGATTATGGGTAGGTGCAGGGTTAGGTGAATAGTTTTCCCAAACCATGCAGCCACCTTTGGTGTATTCAGGAAAAGTAAAACAGAGGAAAAATCATGGTCAATAAATTGTTTTTCAAACCATGTGTGCTAACTATGCAGGGGATCATTAGAGTGAGAGGTTGATAGATGGATGGAAGATGGTTTTTCTAATTGTGTGACCCAACCATTCACAATTAAATTTCATATTTTAAAAATGTTTTCCCTATTTTTATTTGTCTCTCACCCACTCTTTTTTCAGCCAATTATACCCAAACATGGTTTGCTTCCCCAAAATGCCTGTGGAGACTCACCCATTTGATCTAAAAGTGATCTGGTGGCAAGTCTTGTTGCATTGAATCAAAATACCCTTGGTATGTTTTATTTTTGGTTGTTTTAATTAGATTTACTTATCTTACCAATATCCAAGGAGATAGATCAAGGATATTTGATTCCAATCATGATGAGTTTAGTTCTGTTCATGTCATGGGACAAGATATAATGTGGCTTTTTTGAGATTCAACCGAATTTTATTGATTTTTTTGTTCTGTTCTTTGTTTCCGCCATAAATTATCAGGTAGGAGGCTTCACTCTCGACTCATATTATTAAAACATGAAGGCTTAGTTTAAAATATAATTAATTTAATGAAATGGATTGTTAAATTGTTTTACAAATCATGGTATAATCCCTCTTTAGTGATGGTAAGTCGATTTTTGGAAATTGGTTATTCCATAAAGTTCTTTTATTATGTGTTTTAAAATGATGAATTTAAAATTTGGATTAGATTCAATCTTGTAAAAATGTTTCTAGATTGTCTTTAAATAAAAACGGTGTTTTATTAAAATTAATTAAATTTGTTTATTGGTATGTTTTTGGAATATATGGGTTGGTGTGAGTTCAATCATTTTATATGACCCAGAATAAAGGGTGTGTAACATTGGGGCACAGAGGGACATCACCTAGGACTAGGGATGTCTATCACTAGGGTATAAATAGATTGACCACTTGGTGATGACTTATTGGATGGATGAGAAGCCTATCATAATTTTGGAACTATCATAGAAGCATGAATGTGTGGGTGAGTGTGTAAAAATAATGAAATGTGTACTCCAAAAAGGAATGTGGAATAGTTTAAATAATTTTTTGGTATCTTTCCTAGGAAACATTTTTAATATTAAAATTGGATTATATTTTGATATCAACTGTAAAAAATTATTGTTTTTTACATAATTTTTTTTATCAAAATGTGCTAACATGATCAATCCTAGTGACATGAGTGGGGAGTTCTTTATAGGAAAACCTATTGAGTTTTATTACACAAACCTTCTTTAGAACATTGGTGATTATAGTACTCTTATATTTTGTGAGTTATTTTTTTTGACTTAATTTATTATTTTTTGATATTTCATTAAACACTAAAAAAGTTTATATTTAAACACTATTATTGGTTTTTTTATATGAAAAACCGCATTAATCGTTCCCTACACACATCATTAGCTTCAGATTTATCAACACGGATCATCGAGTTTGGATTACGTTATTCACAAAAAATGAATTTCCACAATGGCTTGGGTAACATGAAAGATCGAGGCCTACCGAACAAGAATATTATATTAAAATGATTATTTAATATAATAAGATAAATAAATGATATTAAATTATAGGTTAGAAATATTATTAATTAATTTTTGAAAATATATGGTTTACACAATTTAATATGAAATCATATGTTATCAATTAATTATAATGGAATATGAAAACCAATTGAATATTAAAGGAAATATTATTATGAACACAAATCTATTGAAACATAATAAATTAAATTTTAATCTATGTCTTTAAATGAACTAATTAAAAAAATTTATTCTCACGAACTGAATTCTTATATTTTATATACAACACAAACTTGGTGTATGTTACAAACAACACCAAATTGGCCTACGATGCACGCAACACTATGTTTCTATGAAACATATTTTTTTATAATTATTTAAATGAGATAATTATAACAATGTCATTAGACATAGTTATAAAAATAGTATTAACTACTTTTAAAAAAATTATGATTGTTTTATATAAATAAATCATATTGATAATTAAAGATATGATTTTTTTTGAGTTCTCTTATGATTAAATATGCAATATTATCGAATGAAGATCTTTAATGTCCTTTAGTGAAAATAATAAAAATAATATTAGATACATTTATAATTTAAATATTATAATATAAACATTATTTTTTGAAATTAGAAAATATATGTTATCCTAGAGTGATTTTTTGGTATTTTTTAGAGAAACATCTTTTTTCAGGAATAGAGAAAATTTATTATTTTTAGTTAAAAATTATTTTTGATTAATTAATAATTATTGTTAAATGATGTTATAAACTTTTTAAAAGGTAAAATTAGATAAATATTGAATATATTAATAAAATTTACTTCATTATAATCATTTACACTTTGATGTTGAATATAAAATCAGAACAATATTTTGAACTTCATTTTAGTTTATTAACCTGTTATTTTTTATCGTATATGGGATGATCATTAATCTTAATTTCTCTAATATTTAGTTTAATTTAAAAAATATGACATAAAAATTGTAATAATAATAATATTTCTATTCTAATATGACCATTTTGATTTTTTACATAAAAATTTTTATTGCGATTAAAATTAATCACATCGATTGTGGCCAAAATAAGCTTTATTAGGGACTAAACCATAGAATTAAGGTCCCAATGGCCTAGATATTTGTAAAAACCATATATTCTATCAATATTTCCAACTTGAACATTACAGTATTGAGTTTCTGTGGTATTGTATAACATTTTTAGGTAAGAACATGTGTACACAAAATTTGTTTCTGAAAATCCCAAGTGAGTCATTTTCTATCCCTATAAAAGGCCACCACCACTCCCTCTTCCTCACACCTCTCAAACCACTTAGGTTCATCAAATCCCAGACAAATGAACTTTGAAACATATATATATACCTCCTTGAATCCTTCCTTTTTGAATAATTCAATTCAAGATAGCCTTTTCACATTAACCAAAAGGAGTTACCCTATTAAGAGGTAATGCCTTCACTCATGTTTCATTATTTTTCTTTGTTTCCCCACCACATCCACATTATTTTTTCAAATATTCTCTAAATAAATAGTATCCTCAATATAATAGTATTTTTAAATTATTATTTTTATAATTAAAATTTCACACACCTCCATCTAATTGGTAATGAAAATCTTATTTCTCTGTACGGTGATCTACTGCCTCACAAAAGGATGATTGTTCATTTTTCATTTATTACCTTCCATGGTGGAAATTATGATGGGAAATATATTTATAATTTTTATATATGATATTTATTATGTGTTTATTATTATTTATTTCTTTTTACATAACATACATTTTTATTTTCCATTTGGTGTAAATATGCTAATCTAGTTTGAGAAAGTGTTGACTACCACCCCCTCAAAGCGATGTAATTTGTCTGCCCACTGCATTGAATGTTTTAAGGATTCGTTTAGTGAAATTATATTATATATATGATATAATAATTATATAGGAATAATATGTATATATATTCATATTTCAATTACATACTTTTATTCAATACGATAATAAAAATGGATACAACGTTCATGCGTATGTACGACATACCGTCTCCATGAATAGTGAATTCTATTTCATTCATATATATTATATATTTTATTATAAAAAAAATATAATTAAAAAATGGTACTTATATAATAGTTTAAATTCTTTAAATCATGATATATGTATTAGGTTCAAAGGAATATAAAATTAAGACAAGAAAAAAAAACAGAAAATATTACACAAAGTGAAACATTAACATGAAATTGCTAAAAAGTCGGTAATATAAAGTCATAAAAAATACATATATGGTATTATGTATAAAAATATATTTCTTCCAAATATTTATGAAAAATCTATGTTTATTATACATTATGCCAGAATGTGTACGATGAGATTCAAGTGACATGTTAAGGGGATTTTATCTCACTTTTTATTCTCATGAGATACATGCTATCTTCGCCACTCTTTCCTTTTGTGTGGTGTATGTAATACCTTGGATTTTATTTTATGTATCTTATATCTAATTTCATGGGTATTTAAATAATTTTTTTGTTAAATTTTATTTATGGGTTTATGTTTCAATAGTTAACATATCAGAAGAAAAAAAATTGTCTCAATTTTTCTTCTTTGAGAATCATGTTTTGTTATACACCTAAACTCATTTTAATGTGTATATACATACATTTTACAATTTATATCATGAATATCTTTATTTTCCTGATATTTTATGAATAATTTAAATTCCTTTTCATACATCAATAGTATTATCCCAGGTAACCAAATTATAAGATTTTATTGAGAAAATCTCATCACTTTTCGAAATTGTTTAGGTTTATTCTTACTTTGATTAATTATTATGTTCCATCTCTCTATACGTTCATAAATTTTATTATCCTATAGTTATTCATGATATAATAATTTATTAGTCAAATTTTATTATCTTTGGAACATAATATAGTTAATAAAGTGTTTTTCTATGATCATTAAATAAAAAAAATTAACCTTATTTCCAATTACAAATTTTTTCAAAGGAATCTTCTAATAACTTTAAGAATGAGTCAATTTTTGACCTTTTTCAGCATGCTAAAGAAATTTCTTTTTACCTAGTACGACATGTACAAATTTATCAACCATCAATCATTATAATGTTTATTTTAATGTTTAAAGGTTATTTTTTAATAAAAATTTGTTTCTATGACATTCTCAAAGAAAACTTTTTTAGAAATGTTTTCAATATTATTTTATAAGTTTTGAAGAAAAATGGATTTCAAAACGTTTTCAAGATTTATTTATATGTATCCAAAGTATCTTTAAATAAAATATTTTTCAAAACGTTTTCAAAAACTATTTATATGTTTTCATATTATATTAAATGAAATTATTTTAAAACAAATTAATGATTTATTTATATGTTTTAAATTTATTTTTGATTAAAAAAGTTTTTAAAATGTTTTGAAGATTATTTGATATGATTTCAAGGAAATATGTTTATGAATTTTTTCAAGTCTTTTTTATATGTTTTGAAAGTAATTTTCAATGAAATTTATTCTCAAATGGTTTCATGTTTTACAATTTATTTTTCAAAGAAGAAAGGATAGTTTCCTTTGAAAATGTTGTTGATGGATATTTAAAAATTAATTTCCATATAAATTGATTTATGTTGATGTTATTGATGAACTGATAGGAAATAATACCTTGGTTCCATTGATATTATTTTATGAATGGTTTCTACTATTCTGGAATGATTCTTAAGACAGTCTCTTCACTTCCACAAGATTTATGATTTTGAAACCCACTTCTTTCAACGGGTTATGATTTCCATAAGTTATTTTGAAACCTATCTCTTTTTATACGGTAAGATGTGATGAAATATTAATGATACCCATTTCATATCATTGGATATGATTTTATGTTTATAGAAGATATCTCTTTTCATGGGTCATGATATGATGAATTTGTTATTATTATGTGGTACATGTAAGAATAATGTTATTATGATATGGGTGGTAACTATTTCTCCATTCAATACATTGTATAACGATAAGTTGTATATGAAATCAAAGGTTTCATAGGATGTAGCCTAATACAAAAAACATGAATGTAAATGGGTTGTATCCTATGCCTAAAATAAAGAGGGTATATAGGTTGTAGCTGAAGCTGAAAAAATAAGGTACATGAGTTGTATTCAAAGACTAAAAGAAATATGGTAAATATTTTATATACTAATCCCAAAAATAAGATTTTATTTGGGTTTTCTCCCAATACAAAAAGAAAGAGGATACACGGGTTGTATCCCATGCCCCAAAACAAAAAGGTACATGGGTTGTTCCCCACGCCTAAAAGTAAGTGGGAACATGGGTTGTTAGCCAAATCTAGAAGTATGTACACGGGTTGTAGCCCAAGAATAACATGTTATAATGATATTGGCAGTAATCCTTGACATAAAACTCACTATTATTATATGTATTTCACAAATCTTATGTCTTATTCCTTTACTATGATTCAATGGTTCATGATGTCTATTTCATTATGATTTGTGTCTTATGAACTGCTAATATATTTTCAATGATTCATGTATATGATATTTGATATATAGTGTATGATCTTCTATTTTCATGATCATGGTCTCATACCCTTATACCCATTATTATTCTTACTTATCTCCCATTTTACCCTTACTGGTCATTAAATATCATTCCATTCTTAGGTTTTAATTTTATAGGTTATGAATAAAGGTTTTAGGTATAAGTACTAAAGGAGGAGATCTTTATGGGTGATGTTGAAGATCTTTCACCATGATAGAATATCTTTTTTTCTATATTTCCAAAGACACTAATCTATTATGGTCCTCAAGCATACATAATTTCAATATACTAAATATCCTACTAAAATGATGTAATATCCCTGTATGTTAATCCCAGATCTCTATAGTTGTAATAATATGTTTAGTTTATTCAACCACTAGAAACTAGGATTAGAAAACATTATTGAGATCCATAGGTATATTTATAAGGATATGTATATGGATATATCTAAGGATAAGTATAATGATTAGTCAATGTTTAGTAAAATTTCATAAACTTTTGGTAAAAGATAGAGTGATGAGTTCATAAAAATAAATCCCATTCAGGATACTAAAAGTGTTTGTGGATATATAACCATTGTAAAATGGAGTAAAAAATTTGATTAGATGTTATGGACCTCACTTTGGGTTATATGGTATATAAAAACAGGACTTGTTGCACATAAGGTTTGGGACTCATGGGGGATATTCTTCAAAAATTCAGAAACACTTCATGAACCTCAATGAATATTTTAAATAGAAGATGGAAATTAATAACCTAGAATAAACAAATTTTGTCATAGATTAAGGAATGTTTCATGATTTAGACAATCTATAAGTAAATCATTTTATGACCATGTTATTTTCATCTATTATAGGTAATGGTCAAACTATTCTTCTGAGTTGAGTCACTATCAGTAACTTGAAGGAACTAGATTAATGTTGAATGTGATGGATGGTTTTCTGATGACCAATAAAGTGGGAAGATCACTGGAGTGAATAATGTAAGGATCATGCCTAATCAGTTTTCAAAGAATATGATTAACATTGTATTTCATAACCAACTCTCACACTAACCAATAAATATTAATAAGGAGTTCATCAACAGTTTTCGTAATAGATAAAATAGAGGAAATAATATTATCTATCATTTGAGTTAGAAATGTGTAAATAATCATCTATGTGGATGTATTAAAGGAAAATAAGAGGTGTTGACTGTGAAAAATAAGGACACAAAGAAAGTGGATACATTGGAAAAATAAAGCGTTTGGTTAACGGAGTGGAAGTAAATGTTAGCCTCCCTAAGGTATTATCACTTTATGACATCATTAAATTTTGAAATAATGGGCATTTTGAAAATCTATGACCTATGTAGAAGGCTCATGAGGACAATCCGAATGGTGTTATAAGTGTTGGTTTTTTTATGAAATAAAGAGACCGCAAATAACATGTGAAATGTATGTGATTTTTCTCTAGTATTGTATACTTTATTAATAATAAGTAATATTATATTGATTTTTGAGAACATCCATACATGAAATTTGTTTCATATTATTGGAATGTGGTATTACAAAGTAAGTTTCTAAAGCATGAGTAATAATTTTATAATGAAGTTGGATCAATGAAGTACTTCTATTTTGGAATTCAATGATTATATTATTTGAATCAATAAATATATAATTATTTAAAGTAAACTATTACATTATGTATTGAAAATGATATGTTTAATGGTGATGAAGACTTAGAAAATTTATATATTGATTAAGGGAATCCTTCCCTTAATGTGATCCAAATGTTGAGAACATAGTTTTTTTCTTGGATAATGGTATGATTGATTTGAAAAAAGTAAATTTGATTACATTGATTATCCTAGATATAATTATTGATTGTTTGAGAGTTGGTCTATATCATCATGGATGATGTTTAAAAATTCTTGGATTTTAGGAATATATCCATTGACCTCTAGAATATGGATTTTTTTGTTTCGAAAAGTATTTAGAGTGATTTTGGTTATTACCATGCTTTTATAAAATATATTTTGATGGTAATAATATTTTTATAATGTGACAACCAAGATATAAATTTTGATATATTAGGGATAAATTATATGTTTATTTTGTGACCTTGTTTCTAATTTTTTATATTTTCATCTTTCATAAGGGGTATAAGGTGAACCATTTATGGAAAAATTTAGTTAGGCTATGGTTGAAGTTTGTGAGAATAATGTATTATCTGACCAAATTAGGATTTATTCATATTGGATAACATATTAGTGTTTATGGTAACTAGGGATTTAGGATTTTACTTATCATGTAACTCCGGATCTCTAAGTACATCAAGAATAAAAACATAATTCTCTTCCATTTCATAGGGTTATTGATGAAGTGGAAATCTATTAATGTGTAACCAATGATTATGATTTTTTATAAAAAATATTATACACCAAGTAAGTATATTTACATGTATTATAGTTCAAAAAAATGCACTCAATCATAATATAATGATAAAAATGTGTTGTCTACATACCTTAATTTCGGTTGAATTTGGGGACATTTATATCCCAAAATATTTATTACTTTGCATCCCATAAATTATTTTTTTTTATTTCACTTGTTTATGATTGATGTCCTCCATTACATATTATTAATATTTATTCTTTTCCCCTATGTCTAAAAATCACACCCAACCAATATTCTCCTATTAGTAAACCTTGCTATATATTACTTTGGGTAACTATTTTGGTTCCAACTATACCTTTTTAAGGGATGTTTTATTATTCATTTTTACATTTTGGGTTTATATGAATGAAAATTTCAAGTATTAAGACATTTATAATGCCGAAAATATATAGGGTAAAATTAATTTTATGGGGGGTATAATGTAACACCTCTATATTGTGTGAGTTATGTTTTTTTGAATTAATTTACCCTTTTCATATTTCACGCAACACTAATGATATTTTATATTAATGTACTATGTATGGGTTGCATTATATTGCACAACAAGTTAATTGTGAACTACACACAACATAAAATTTCTCTTTATCTACATGTAACACCGAGGTTATCTTTCTTTATATGCACTAATGAAATTTTTTGATGACTTATGTAACATGCAAGATCATGGTTTACCAAAAAAAATATTATTAAAATGTTATTATTTAATATAATAAGATAAAAACATGAAATTAAATTAGAGGTTACAAATAGTATTAATTAATTTATGAAAATATCTGATTTACACAATATAACAATTATTCATAAGTCAATAATTAATTATAAATATATAAAAATATATTTTGACTATAAAAGGAAATCTTATTATGGTCCCAAAGCTAGTTTACCCTAATAAATTAAATTTTCATTTCTTTTTTGAAATAAACTAGGTCAAATATGCCAATTAGGTGGAACCTACATGGTGTATGTTACATGCAACACTGACTTGGAATATGATACATGCATCACCGACTTGGCGTATGATACACACAACACTAAGTTTCAACGAAACATCCTTTTTTATAATTATTTAAATGAGATATTTATAACCTAGTAGTTAAAAATTGTTATTGGAATAGTAATAGCTTTTTTACAAATATTTTTTAGGAATTTTTTATATAAATAAAAAATATTGATAATGAATTATATACTTTTTTGTATGGTAATTTTATATTTAAAAATACAATTTTCTCGAATGAACTATTTTTAATGTCTTTCTTTGAAAAATAATAAAATTTATTCTAGATACATTTATAATTATCATTTCATAAAATTAATTTATTTTTTTTTATTTTTGGAATTTCCAAATTAGCCTAGGGTGTCTTATTGGTATATTTATGAGAAACATAATTTTTTGATGAATAGTGAAATATACTGAATTTTAGTTAAAAATGCCTTTTTGTTTAATTAATTATTGAGGTTAAATTATATTATAAAATTTTTATAAGGTAAAATGAGATTAATATTACATATATTAATAAAATTTAATTAATTATAATCAATTTCACATTGAATTTGAACATAAAATCTTAAGAAACCTTTTAACTTCTTTCTACATAAAAAACTTGTTATTTCATCCTATCTGTGATACTATCATTAATTTTATTTTTTCCAACTATATGAATATAATTTTTAAAATATTACATAAAAAATTTAATAATTATAATATTTTTATTTTATAAACACCAATTTATTTTCTGAAAAAATATAATTAGTAAAAGAGATTAAAATTAATCACATTGATAAAGACTAAATTAAGTTTAATTAGGGAAAAACCCTTAGAATTAAGGTCCAAAATGACCTAGATAATTGTAAAAACCCCAATGTATTTCTATAATGTATTCATATTCCTTCCATTGTTTACTTTTCCTTCCATATTTCTCACTAATTTAGGTAGGAACATTTGTACACCCAACTTGTTCTAATAAATTCTTTGGGAGTCCTTTTCTTTCCCTATATAAGGCCACCACCTCTCCATATTCCTCACACCTCTCAAAAAAAATATTTTAAGAAAATAACTTATAAATAAACATCCCAATATCCATATCTCTCACATTGAATAATTGATTTTGGAATAAGTAAATACAAGGTATCCTTTTGGAACAAACAAAAAGGAGTTACATGATTAAGAGGTAACGCCTTCTCTCAAAATTCATTTCTTACTTTATTTCTCCACCAACTCCTTTTTCTTTTTTCAATGATTTCATTAAAACAAAATAATCCTCAATATACAATTTTTTATGATAATTTTTATAATTACACATACAAACATCCCCATCTAATGGGTAACGATCATACTATTTCTGTGTACCGGGAACTACTGCCTAACGAAAAGATGATTGATCATTTTTTCCATTACCAACTATAATGGGGAGAATTATGATGTAAAATATGTTTATATATGAAATTTATGATATTTATTATTTCATTAATCTTCTTTTTTCCTTTTTAGAGTGAATTTTTTTACATTCCCTTTGGTGTTAATACGATAATCTCGTTTGAGGAACTATGGAATACCGCCCCCCCGAAGAATTGTGATTCATTCACACACTAAATATAATGTATTAAAAAGGGGTTTAGTGAAATTATATGATATATATTATATAGTAATTCAAATGTAAAAATTATATATATATTTATTTCATTTACATAATTTCATTCAAAATAAAAATAAAAAAGAAATATCGTTCATGGATACATATTGCTTACCATCTCCATGAATATTTTATTACATTTCAAACATATATGTTATATAAAATATTATAATAAGATAATAATGAATATAAATGAAATTTATAACATGGTTTAAAATCTTAAAAACATTATAAAAGTATAAGGACCAAATATATAACATATTATTAAACGAATGAAAATCAAAGAAAATATTACCTAAAGTATAACCTTAACATGAAATTTCCAACAAGGGGGTAATATAAAGACATAATAAATCCATATATGGTATTATATATAATAATATGGTTCTCCAAAATATTTATAATAAACTTATATTTATTATGTAGGAGGTTATTACAAGAATGATTAGAGTTAAGACACAAGGTAAGGGGATTTCATCCCACTTTTTATTCTCATGAGATACATGCAGTGTTCGCCACTATTTCCATTTTTGTGCTGTAAGTCCTTGCCATTAGTTAATTAAATGTATATTTTACCTAAATTTATGGGTATTAACATATTCTTTTCATAAACATACATTCATGTATTTATGTTTCAAAAGTAACCAAATTGTTATAAAGGTTTTGTCTCAGTTTTCCTTCTTTGAGACACTTGTTTTGTTATTAACCTAAACTCTTTTTTGATTAGTGTGAACACAACTTTTACATGATATATCATGAATAACCTTATTTTAAAGATATTTTAGGATTCATGTAATTTTTTTTCTTACATGGAGTGTATTATCCCATGTTACCATGCTATAAGAGTTTATTGAGACAATCTCATTGCTTTTAGAGATAGTTTTTTTTATGCTTCCATTGTCGAATTGTTTATTTTATATATCACAATACACTCCAATGGCCCAAAGGCCTTCATTATTTTATTGATTTTTATAATCCTCCTTTAAAGGGGTGTGGTGGAACCATTACAAGGCCTGTAGGTGTAATTATTATAAACCCTCTAGGACTTATAAGAATTCAACCTAGACTGAATACTTGGAAATACTCCTCCCCATCATCTTCAATGTGAAATCAGCTCTCCACCTTCACACGACTGTTCGGCTTTGCATTCCCATAAATGCATTGGATTGACCCGATGGAAGGTTCCATACCCTCTCATTCTTTCAATCCATTTAGCTTCTGCTATGGAGGAAGTTCCTCGCTCCTTCTTCTTCTGAAGCTTGTTTCTTATAAGTCGTCTGGTTTTCATCTGCACTTAAGGTGGCCTTAAGGCCTTGAGGCCACCCATAGGCCTTACTGACCCAAATTCCTGGGTGTGTCAATGTCTTTAAAGGACCCGGGGACCAAATCGGTGGCTCGAAGGCCCAAATGGGGGAATATTCATGGATTCTACAGTGCCTACTATAGTGCGTGATACAATTCCCGGAAAATAGCCTCCATCAGGATTTGATCCTGGGTATCTTAGATTCACTTAAAGATTCCTCACCAACTGGGCTGAGTCTCATGTGATTTTAGATATCACAATAAATTCAAAAATATTATTCTCATCTAGTAATTAACAATATATTCATGTAGTATTACCATTGTCTAATAATTTGGGCATAAGATATTGTAGAAAGTGGTTTTCAGAAATCCCTAATTTAACCTCTCTTCAGTTGGAATTTTGCGTTCCATCAAAACTATGTTTTATTAAAATCTTTACCAAGAATATTCTACTAATAACTTATAATCAATAAAAAAATTACCAATTGTTTCTTTTAACAATTTTTTCAAATGATACTTCATTTCACTTTCTCATATAGAAAATTTTCAATCATTTTTATCATGTAATAGGAATTTTATATTTAAATTAAACAACATGTATAGGTTTATCCACCATCAATCCATTAGAGATTTATTTTCATTTTTAAAGGTTATTTTTTAAAGAAATTTTTATATAATATATAGTCAAATAAAATGATTTTCAAAATTTGTTCAAGGTTATTTTACAAGTTTTTAAGTAAATTGTTTCAAGCCATTTTTAATCATTATTTATATGTTTTAAAATTATTTTCATGGGAAATAGTTTTTAAAACATTTTCATGTACTATTTGTATTTTTTCAAAGATGGTCTCTAATATATTATTTTCAAATCATTTACATGATTTCTTTATAAGTTTTCAATTTATTTTGGAATAATTTTTTTTAAAAAAAATGAGTCTTATTTTATAAGCCTTCAAGGAAAAATGTTTTTAAATTTTTTCAAGTCTTATTTATATGATTTAAATGTATTTCATATGAAATTGATTAACTAGTGATTTTATTTATTAAAAAATCATTTTCAATGAATAAAGGATATTTTACTCAATAAATTGTGTAGAAATATATTTAAAAAAATAATCTAAGATGACATATGTTGATGTTACACATGAACATCAAGGAAATGATCCAACGTATTCATTCATAATCTTTCTTAAATGGTATATGTTTTTCTAGAATGATGCTTAAGACACCCACTTCACTTCCATGTGTTTTTTTGAAAACCTCCTCTTTCCATGGTTAATTAATTCTAATGTGATTACAAAGTATATATCTTTTCATAGGTTTATATGTGATGAAATATTAATAATACCCATTTCATTTCATGGGCTATGATTTGATGTTAATAAAATCTCTCCATTTTTATGGTCCATGGTATGATGAATGTTTTATTATCTTGTGGCACAAGAATTAATGATTTTATTGTGAGATTGGTGGGACCATTATATCCCTTCATTTCCTTGGGTATTGATAATCCAATATTATCTCAAATGGTACACATGTTAGAACCTAACCCCATAAAAAAGAAGGTACAAGTTGTGTAGGCCAATCCTAAAAGAAAGAGGGTATATAGGTTATATCCCATGACCAATAAAAAGAAATTTTATGGGTTGTAGCCCAATACTAGAAGAAATATTGTAAATGATTCATATCCCAAGACCAAAAACAAGAAGGAAATAGGTTTTTGCCCAAGATTAAAAGATAAAGGGTACACGGGTTATTTCCCAGGCCTAAAAACAAGAAGGTACAGGGTTTGTAGATCAAGAATAAAATTAGAATAGTAAATGGGTTGTTAGACCAAGCCCATATCATGTACATGGGTCATTTCCCAATACTAACTTGTTAAAATGGTCTTGGTAGGTATCTATGACATAAAATTATATATTCTTATATTTTTTTCACACATTTTATGTTTAATTTTGTCATTACAATTTCATGGGTCATGATGTTTATTTCTATATGATTCATGTCTTATGAACTGTTAATATTTATTCCACGATTCATGTATATGATCTTTGATATGTTGGGTATGATATTCTATTTTCATCATCATGTTATGATACCCTTATGCTCATGATTATTCCTATATATCTCCCTTGTTTACTACTACTGATAATTTGAGCTTACCCCTTTCTTATGATTCCTATCCCTATGTTATAATGAAATTTTTTAGGTAGAAGTAATAAAGGAAGATATCAGTATGAGAGATGTTAAAGATCTTTCACTAGGATAGAATATTTTGTTTCTAGGTTTCCAAATACACTGTACTAATATGGTCCTCAAGATAGTATTTTTCCAATGTACAAAATAATCTTATAAAATTATATAATATCTATGAATGTTAATTAAGGGGTTCTATATTGATTTTGCAGATATTTTATAGGATATTGTTAAAGAGATGGTATCAAATTTCCTTAGTGGTGCTTCATGATACTTTCTTATGGTTGTGAGTTAGAGAATGGAGCTTCTTGGAGTGGAAGAGTTGGTGTCATGGAGTCTTTGAGTTTTTTGTTCATGTCTTCCTCGTTTTAGTCAATATTGATATTGGTTTCTTCTTGGTACTCTGATATAGTTGGTATGATTTTTTATACATTGTGTTGTTGACTAATCCTCTCAAGAGGTGTGATAAATTGAATGTATTGTACCATTCTGACCGGACTAACTATGGAGTTACTATTAGTTAGGAACAATGCCATAGAGAAATAAAGAAGAAATAATTGGTATAAATTAGGTAATCTTTGCTGATTATAAATAACAAACTTTTGAAGGTAATAAATGATAATTTGAATAAAATTTTGAAAGATAAATTTAAATACAATAATGATAGAATAAAAAAACCGTACATGATGGGGTTTCAATTAAATTATGGATTATTTTAAAAATAATTCTTTTTCATTAAAAATATTTATGAAAATAGTTTATAATGAGATTAAATTCTGTTACCATTTCATGGTCTGATAACTAGTAATTATGTAATTAAAAATCAATTCCTTTGTCTCAAAATTGAATTTCAAATACACATAAATACATTACCCCTAAAATAGTGGCAATGAGAAACCGCAAAGATGTTGAGTTTACCTAATGAAACCCCTTTAGTTTTCTCCATTCGTACTATTCTTCGTCATATATGACACCAGTAGTGATTATGAAATTTTATTATTTAATGGAATTGTAAATCAAAAATCATCATAAAATCAACACCTATGAATTTAAATTAAAAAACTAATAATATTTATACATCCCAAACACAATAGAACTACACTCTTATGACCATGGTCATAGTGTGATAGTTGGACAGAAACTCAACCCCTACCATGGATTTGATATAGACGAAGGCAGTAAGAGGTATAATTAAACAAGAATAGAAATGAATGTATTAATGTAAAAAATAATATTTTGATTTATGTGAGATCTTTTGAAAGTGATGTGGCACCTCTCCATGTAATATCACACTCTGAACTAGGTGGGTTTCCTCTGTATTTGTTGAAAAAATCTACATGGGATGTTCCAAAATGTACACGTAATGCACTAAATTCAACTGGGTTTTCATTTTTCTCTGTTGGTAGGTGGCCTCTTATGAATCCCATTTAATTCAATGAATTGGCAATCAGTTGGTGGCGTACATGGCATGTTCCACTACACCAAATGGAATGTAGTGTTTGAATCATCCAACAGACTCTTGTAAAAGGTCATACACAACATGTAAACTATTAATACATGGAATTTATTCTTTTTTCATCTAAATGGGCATGTACATGGTCTGGTTGAACTGTGCCTTGGAATGGTTACATGACATTATTTTATAATTTATGCACTATCTATATATTAATTTTTATTTCTCATCACTCCCAATTTGTGACTTTGGATGAAATAACTAGAAACAATCACCAAGAACATTGGAATAAAAACATTTTATATAGAAAAGAATGTGTTTCTGATGAAATCATGCTTTAAAGATAAATTAATGTTCTGAAAGGGTGTATAAATATCTTGTGCATCAAACTCCACCACATTTAGAAATTCTATTTCCCTCAATAAAAATCTCAACATTTAATTAATAGAATACAAAATCTATAAAATAAATTATTCAACTAATTATACTTTTAATTATTATAAATAAAATTTTAAAAGGCATAAAACATATTTCAACTCTAAATATATTCTAATCATGTCTCACATATAATTCAATTAAATTCATTCATCAAATTTTACTTACATTTTTCAAATTTTCATAATTATACATGCCACATGATTATTTACATCATAATAAAATAAAAACGCATTACCTTATATAATTTAATTTATGTTATGCTCAATCTCAGGTATATTCACTCTATCTATAGTCTTTCAAGTATTCTCATTATCCACTTATAAATAAAATCACAAAAACCATTAGATGTTTCAATATAGTTTAAATGATTTTGATAATAAGGGAAGGTAGGTAATGATGTAAAAATTATTCTCATAAGTGTAAAAATTGAGGTTGAATTCTTAAACATAAAAAGATGACATTTGATAAAAATCCCCAATGAAAATGTCTCCCCATCTTGATCTCTCAAAAAAATTACTATCACCCAGATATTCCCTTTCTAATATTGTTTTGATAACATAAATGATTGTAATTAATTAATTTAGACCTCTATTAAATATTTCATCATTTTTTAAATAATTATAATAAACCACTAATAGATAAAATGAATAGTGGTTGTGGAACTCTTCTACCCAAATGAAAATGTGTCAATCTCCCCCCCACATAGTTTAATTGTTTCTCACTATAATATATACCATGAATATCCAAAAAACCCCTTTAAAGTTCAAATTAATAATCATGAAATACTATCAAAGAATTAGGCTAGTAATGAAAAATGAAATTTTAATGTTGCTTCCTATCAAGGTAGTTCGTGGTTTCATTGGTTTTCATAGTGTGTAAATTTCTGTTAGGTCTTAATGGATAAAGGGATGAAAATATCAATCAATTTCCCCAATAATTTTAATTTAATTCAAAATATTCAATTTTTGAAGAGAAAAACTTCCATTTTCTAGTAGTCTTTCATATCCCACGAATCTCTCAAGAAAGTGAGTATATGAATGAATATGACAAATGGCTCATAATACCTCTAGCGAATGAGGAAAATAATTTTTAAATTTGTTCATGAAATGAGGAAATATAATAAATAAAATATGAGTAATTGTATTATAGGTTGAATCAAAAATCAAATTATATCTTCAATCATTTCAAAATATATTAAAATTAAAATAGTCATGTAATTTTTAAATTATCATCATTGTAATTATAAGTTATAATTATAATTAGTAAAAAAAATTATTAATTATAAACTATTTCATCTATTAATGATGTCTCTTGATTTATTTTGAGTTAAAAGACCATTTTATTCATGATATTCTCTCACACACATAATATCACAGATGGTCCTCTAATGTGAAACACAAAGGAATAGTTGAGGATGCGGGAAAACAAAATTGATCTAGGTTTGGGATGGGAAATGGAAGAATTAATCTAAAGTAAAATATGTAAAATAAACATAAAATTATTACTCCTCTCACAGAGAGATCAAAAATATTTAAAGGAGTTAGAAGGATAGAGTCATGCATCTCTAGAGTACCAATAACTATTTATGAAATAGGAAAATAAGTCTGCATGCATACACACCATCACATCAAAAAAAGGGGTAAAGGTGATATATAAAATTAAATAAATGTGCATAAATAGTCACAATGGTTCCTTAGAAGAGGAACGGTCAAAAAATGAGTATCTTGGAGAGTAGGGGTAGGGGTAGTGGAACACATAGACATTATGTCCTCCCTCGGTGTGGTTGGATCAGTTGTAACATCACTGGATGTAGTATAAGAAGAAGTGTATGGTCAAGTAGTATATAATATCACTGAATCTATAGATAGAGCTGTAAACTGAGGCAGTACAACTGATGTCCAAGGATCTGGACAAGGATAAAGTTCTATTAGAAGATGAATTAAAAAGATATTATGAATAATTCACAGAATTCCCCTTATCTAATCGAGTTGTTGACCCATGCTATCTGGTCAGAGCAAGATGATGTTATGTTTGGGTCTAAAGTGGATTGTTGGAGGTGGATGGGGAGGTCAACTAATGGTACCAATAGAGGTGGGTATTTGGATGTACCATAGGAATATGGAACGGTGGAAAATATGTAACGGATAAAAAATTTGGAAGAGGTGTATAATGGATGTATATTAGTGGAGGGGTGGTACCGAATCAGTAGCACCATTGGGGGTAGGTGGGTCATCTATCACCCCGGTTGGATCCAAGGAATCCTATACAAGCAGAAAGGAATCTCACCACCTATCAACCATCCTCATGGTAATAAGCATGATGAAATCTATATGTTAGGGAGAACCAAATATATCTCTAGGGAAAGATGGACCAAACACTCTGATGTAGTGGGAAAATTAGGTGTCATGGAAGTTATCATGCAGTTTTCCTTGACGAATGTGGATCATGGAAAGAATGTAAGAGTATGTGAAGTAGCGGAGGTTAGGATCATCATATCATAAAACATATGTGAGGAGCTTTATATCACATCTAGACATGACAACCACATCCTCATAGATGTGGGAAAAGGGTGGTGCTCAAGAAATGATGAATGAAATGGAGAAAAGGGGAAATTATGAGGGTGATTATATATGAGGTGGGGGTGTACTTTTGATTAGGGAAAGCCAGTTCCCACCACATAGAAATGAGATCAGAGAGATTATTTTAGGCAAGGGATCCAACTGGGGGTGGGGTTGTTAGATGGGGGTTGAAACTGTACCCTCTTCCAAACTCTTCCCTGGTGAGTGAAAAGTGACATTCGCCTAGTCGGAATCAGATCAATGATAGAAAATCACTAGGGTTTTGGTGGTAGGTTGGCCTTCCGAACTCAAATATAGCTGAAAAATGAAAAAAAATTGATTTGGAATTGTTGACATGTAGTGTTTACGTCTGAATCAGGTGTCTGAGGAACACATCAATCTCTTCTGAGATGCTTCGTCATTGAGTAATTGTAATGTCTAAAAATTGGCTGCTCAATTGGATTTTTTGTCATCAAAATCATTTTATATTTTTTGTTTCAAGATGTCACTTAATTATGATTAGTCATGGGTGCATTTAAGAAAATTTTGTTTGTTCCTGAGCTAGTTGTGGTGGAGAAGAAGTTGCTGATGTAGATGGTCTGACTATTGTGGAAGAAGATGGATCAACTACTGTCATAGATGGCTCTGAATTCCTGGCAGTTGTGAAAGTTGGCACAGTCTCACCTAATGGTGTATATTTTGTCATACTATATTATGGGAAGTAGATAATTTAAAATATGTGGGTTCAAATGGGAGAGGAGGTAACATCACTAAGGCTAGCGGCTACAACAGTGAGGGATCTGTCACTGAAGGTGATGTTGACCTCATAAGATGGATATGGTGAGTTGTCACTTTCTCACTATCTGTAGTGGGTATGGGTCTCTTCCCATTACCCCCATATCTTTTTATTACATGATATAAATTGGAAATAATAGTATAGAACAAAAAAATAAAAAAAATAAAATGAATAAAAGTTATAAAAAATCAAAAAAAAATAGTGCACAATATATATATACAGAGTACACTATATATAGTATGATCAGTTTTCCAACCTATTTATTTTGGATATACATGAGTATTAGGATTGTGTTTGGCGAAAAGAAAGTACATGACATATGTGAGGTGTACATGTTGTGTGTGAGAACATGGGTTGGGGTCCCGTTTTGTCTTCATGACGTGACCACGCCTTAGGGAAGATGTTACATGGTGAATGCTGAACACACATGTTTTGTGTTGATACGTGGGGTGCTGGTCATGTGGTAATTGGGACCCAGGTTCATTCTCAGGTTGGTTAAAGTTTTTTTACATGGATTTTCTCAAAAGGACACTCTATCTTATTTTAAAATTTATTATAGGGTGTTTGTGGTTGTGCATAGATAGTACACAGTGTGTGTTCTTTATTTTACCTCATGCGCTATGGGTTTCTCCCAAAAAACAACCCGACTCAAAAAATACGTAAATTATTATAAAAAATAAATAAAGGATATAAATCTATGTATCTGGTTTGCGTTGGGAAATGAGGGGGAGAAAATTGCCTAAAACACACCAATATGTAGGATTCATGGTGGGGAGGGGGATTGACATATGGGGAATAGCAATGGGAAGAGGGGGTATCATGAGATGGGGTGTGCCTAGATTATGTTCCCTGACCTTTATATCGACCCTTCACTACATGTCTATTTTAATACACATCGTGTAATTGTTTTTTAATTACTATTATTATAAATATTTAATGTATAGTTAAAATTTTATTCTATAGAATAATTCTTATATATTATTAAATGAAAAATGTATTTAAACAAAAATAATAAACAAATATATTTAGTTTATCAAATAAATACACATCGTGTTTTCAAAAATTTAAAAATTAAAGCAACAAACAATAGTCTGGTGCCTAAGGTGGGATTCGAATCGACGATCGGGCTAGTCCAAAGGCATTCCCTTAACCACTGGAGAAAAGGTTGTGGTACCATAACTTTTTTTATATTCTAATATTCTAAATTATAGTTGTATTAATATATGGTAAAATGGATAATGAATGAAATGTGGTTTTAATATTTTTAATGATTCGGATAATGCAGGGTGATTAGCTGAGTTCAAACCATGGAATTATAAACCATATGTGACGACTCTACCAATCAACCAACATCACCCCCAAGTGGTTTCTAAAATTTGATAATGTTAAAAATCATTAATTAAAACATTACACACATCAAATTTACCAAAATACACACCATTTTATTTTTTTAAGTAAAAAAGATTATAATTGAACTAGATATCAGGATTAAAACCCAGGTTTTTTGGATCTATGGACTATGACCCTACCAACCAATTCAGCCCCACCATATATTTTATTTTATTTTGATCTTGTTTTTTTTATTTTGAAAAAATATTATTAACCATTTAATGAAAATATGAGATAAAAAATAATTAATCATGTAAAAAAAGGCAGGTGTGGTGCGGTGCGGTGCGGTTCAAATCAAAGATGGATCAGATACACTCCAATTACCAATCCATCAAGATATGTTTCATTCATGTATATTAACTTCAATAATATTTATTTGTAATAAAATAGAGATTAAAATATAAAATAAAAATAAATTTATACATTTTTTGAATGGTGATACATGACGTGTAACCTCATTTTCTTCTTCTTCAGATAGTGGATAGAACAAAGGAGTGGTATAATGAGTGTGGAGAATAAGTACACAGAGTGGGGTCATATAAAATAAAAATAGTAGAGTGAATATTATCTGGGTTGACGACCAGTTATTTCTAAGGTTTTTGGACTTTTGGCTCAAACTAAGTTAAAATACCTACTCATAATAAGAATTTGGATATGGATTTCACTTAACGAACCACCACATTTGTCTGGAACCCTCATCATTGATCCAATTTTCTTGACCTTCATATGGTTTTTGTGCTGGCTTACAGCATCCCTACTTCGTGTATAGTAAATTTTGAAGGTGTTCTTATTCCTTTTCGTGAGCTCATAATTCTTCCACCTCTTGTGGCTCCAACTTATTTATGCTAAAAACCAGTAAATAACCAGAGGAATACTTTAGAGCATGTATGTAATTAACTAGGGGATCTGAAATAATGGTTTTATCAGGTTCTTTATTTACATGGTATGATGTGTTCTTTTATTTAATTTTTGGGTTTTGAAACTCGGGTACAAAAATATATAGAGTATAAAAACCAGGGAATAGGTCATAACATGATTCCTTAGATGAAATTTGGTTAGGCCACTATGCTTCTAACTCAATAGGATTATCTATATTAGAGATTGTCTCTTAATATTTCTCTACCATAGTATCAAGTGATTTCAACCATTTGGTTTGGTCCAACTAGTGTGTATTAAAGTCTTCCATCATCAATATTAATCTTTCTAGATTACGAGAAGATAGTTCCAAAAGATAATAAAATATGGGTGGGTGAAGGATGTACATGTGTATTCCTCATATTGAAACCCATCAACCATGTATGGATATTATTCTTCTGGTTAGGGGTACAATAGTTCTGGATCACTTGGATAAAAATATTCTCCATGTGGATCATATCAATCCCCATTTGATTAATAATCCATATAATTTGATGTCTAGGGTCCAAAAAAATAATAAACTAACATCAACTAAGGATCACATTCCTACAGTACGCAGCTCCACATCAACGGTGCCAAAATTTTCATCGCTCCCATTGTGAGGTGAATAAAAGTGAATATATTCGTCCCTTATGAATTGACTAACTAGTTAGTTATAAGTAGTCGATATAGATCCCAAAGGGAAACATAAATGAAATAATTAGTATGACTCAAAAAATATAGTCAATTATCTAGAAACAACAATTGAAGAGAACATATGAGAATGTGACGCTATTTATGAATATTTAATTATAATAGAAGAAGGATAGAACAAACAAAAAACAAATCTATTGGGGGTTCAATTAAATTATAGTTTATTTTAATAATCATTCTTTAGCATTAAAATTATTTATGAAATTGGTTTACCATGGGGATTCAATTTTGTTGTTGTTTCTTGGACCAATAACTGGTAATTATTTATTTAAATGACAATTCCAGGTTTCGCTATTTGAATATTCAAATACACATTAATAAATTACCCCTAAAAATTGAAATGGCCTCCCCAGTGGTCATCAGTTTTCCCAATGAAACGCCTTTTGTTTTCACCATTTATTTGTTCTTTATTGGATACAAGACCAATAGGGATTGTTGAATTTAATCTATTAAAAGGTTTTAAAATTAAAATCATAATAAAATAAACACACCATAATTTAAATCAAAATAGACTAATAACCATATTACAACCAAAACATAAGAAAACTACGTTATTATGACAATGGACATGGTGTGTGGGTTCAATGGAAACTCTACTCCTACCATAGATATAAGAGGGTAGAAGGGGGAAGGAGATAGAATTACACTAGAATAGAAATGAATGTTGTAAGGGAAAAATAGGATTTCTATTCAAGGGATATCAATAGGAAGAGTGTAAAATCATCCCCCTATAATATCAAACACTAAGATGGAGGGCTTCCTCTCTATTTATAGAAAACAAACTACACATCATGTAACCAAAAGTATAAACCTTGTACTAGGGTCAACAACTTATTCATTATTTTCTCTATCGATTGCTGGCCTATCCTGAATTCCCATTGATTTCAACATGTCAGCAATTGGTTGTGGAGTACATTGTGTGTTGCACTACCTCACATAGTGTGTAGAATTTTAATTGGCCACCAACATCTTCTAGAAAGTCAAACATGATGTGTGAAATTTTAATACACATCGTGTAGTCCCTGGTTGACTACATGGGTGTTTAATTAGTCTGGTCTAACAATTTATATGGAAAAGTAATTGGCATGTGTCTATAAATTACATGTTGTGTATACTTAATTGTTTATTATATTCCCTCCTAATTTGTGAATTTGGATGGAATCTCCTTAAAATTACCAGGAATGCCGAAATAAAATATTATATCAACAAAATAATTCATATTCAGTAAAAATGTATATTAAAACTCAATATAAACAATGAATATGAATGAAAAAATTGGGTATAAGAGTTTTCTTATAGTGTTATTATTCTACATATGGTATTTTTTGTTATGGTGTGTTTGCTGATGGTTTTTTTTATTTTTAACACATAAATTGTCCCCAAATTTTATTGAATCCCAAGGAAATTATTTCTTCCCTTTAGAATCATGGTAATGTATCCTAAGGAATAATATTAATTCTTCCTCGACTAAATCAAATGAATACTAGTAGGATGTGACAGTTGCAATACAATATTCTTTAATAAAGGAAAATTTGTATGAACACCCGTACGCCTTTGGTAATCTCCGGATAAAACCCCTACAAAAGAGGGAAACCTCATATGAATTCATAAATCCAAATAATATTCATTTAATGAACAATTAAATAAACTAATCTAAATTATATACACTTTATAATAAAAAATTAAATTTTCAACATGACATGTGTCTCACAAAAGTAAAAGAGAAACCAAAAACAATTACCTCAAATACAAACCATTCATTCTTGTGATTTAACTCTTGTGTGATAATATTATATAAATATTTTTATTTCATCAGAAATTTTTTCCACTTTAACAATTCAAACTGAAATAATTTATTTTATTTATTTATAATTACATATTTGAATACATAATCAGTTAATTCCACATCAGATGTTATGAGGAATATCAGTTCAATATTTTGAAATCGATTCAGTGTGTTGACCATGGTTAAATAGGTAAATATTTCAAATTCTCAATAATTATAAATAGGAAATATTTAACATATTTATTAATAAACTATAAATTTTAAACAAATAATTATTAATGTTTAATAATTAACCATGTTATTAACATGGAGATGTTACGACGTATGTATACTAGTGTAACATATCAATTTTCAAATGATCATTATAGAAAGAGAATATTAATTAATTTTTATTTCCAGAAAGAGAATAATAAAAAATATAAAGTATTATCTATTTACATATTATTATATATATTATTCTTATTTTTTGTGTATGGAAAAATAATGACATCTCTTTATGGAGGTGGTAGTCCACACTTACCAGAATGACATCATCATTTTTTAGTGTAAGAAAGAAAATGGTATCATATATTTTCATAATGTTAAATATTTATTTATTATCATTTTTATTACAATTATATAAAATATTATCATTAAAATTATCCCTATTAACTTTTTTTAAAGATATATTGATAAATGAATCATGTCACATCCTGAAGAAGTAGTATTCTACACACAAAAGCGATGAAATTGTTTCCTTATAGTATGGAAAGTAATAAGTTATATGTCATATAAAACATAATAATTATATATGTGTTAAAGTTACCATATATATATATAATTTTAATTTATCATTATATAAATCTTGTAAGAGGTGATGATAGAAAATGATTGACATCTGTTTGCATAGTAGTTGTTCGACGTACACATGAATGATGATTTTGTATTCTTTATGATGTAACAAGAGATGAATTTTGGTTATTCTATTAATATAATAACATATAATTATATATTAGGTACTAATTTATGTATATGAACATATTTCATGAATATTTAATGGATTTGGAAGAATAAATAAAATAAAAATATATAGTTATATATTTAACTCTTCCTCGACCACCTCTTTTGTATTATTGCGAAAGCATTACTAGAATGGTTCTCTAACCAGACAATGGATTTTGGGATGATCATATGTAATATTTTACGCATTATGGATATTTATTGGCTGAACCAAAGGGCTATTAATATTATAAAAAGAGATGAGAGGGGTCTCCATTTTTAAGTGAGGTGAGCGGCGCACTTGTAATATTTGAAAAAAAGGTGTACCCACACTTTTCACAATAAAAAAGGCTAAAAATAAACCATTATTGGTCATTATACATGCTAATATCCAAATATGTCCATAATATAGTTCTGAAACATTTTTTTGACATTTTTACCCTTTCATGTTAGTTTAGTCTCACCCCACCCCATGGTAATCTAGTATTCACCTTAACTGCTCTAATTAATTATTCCTATTTTCATAAATATTAATGGAAAAAATTACTTTAAAATTATTATATAATGTAAATTATTATTATTATAAATATTTAATCCATTTTACCAAATTTCATTCACAAATTTTGGAAATTTTATTATAAAATTAAACCTACAAAAGCAACGAAAAATGGATTTTCAACAAGTGTATTTGGAATGAAAAAAAAGATGATTTTTTATTATATTTATGGAACATAATAATCATTGTATGAATATAAATTAATATTTATCTATATATAATATAAAAATTTATTTTAAATCCATTCACTTTATGGGTTGTTAAAATTAAATATAATGGAGAAACATTATGCATTTTAAAACCGTTTTAAAAAAAACCTATTTTAAATCCCAATGACAAACATAAACTAAAATCTGATATGATACTGATTAAAAATGATTTAATTGGAATAAATATAAGAAAATAATATTTATGTTATGTTAAATCATATTCAAAACATAATGTGAATTTTAAATTTCTTAATTTATTGAAAATAATTGACATTTTCAGAATACTCTATATTTTTCACTATTCACTAAAGAAAACGATATTTTATGAAAAATATAAAAATTTATACCAAATTATGTTTTGATATTATGATTTAAAAATTAAATTAAATTTTATCAAATAATTTTTTAAAATTTTTTAACAAAATCAATTATCATATTTTTTCATATAAATATATAAACAACAGTTTTGAAGAAAAACTGTTTTTTAATAATAAAATTACATTACCAAATGTTGATAGATTATTTACTAAAATTTTACCAGTAATTTATATAGTCTTGGATCTTTATATATATATATTTATATCATAAATTATTTAATATTATTCATTCCCTCCAATTTTATAGAAATGTTATAATGGTTATATATTATGTAGGATGTTTAAGCATGGTGTTGCATTTTGAATACTCTATTGAACATAGTTTTATTTTCAAAAATACAATGTTGTTATATCCACCCCCCTCAAATTAATATCATCCTCATAATTTTATCATTATCTCCGCAATAAAAGGATTCTTATTTGACATTTAACTTTTCATAAAACCACATTGTAAAATGGGTTGAAAAAACATGTTATTGGTTAAAGAGAAAGTGAAGTATGATGGTCATCTAGAATAACACATAAAATATATCCAAAAATGCTAAAATGAGTGAGAATTAAATATGTTTACATGGAATAAAAAAATAATTCCAAAATAATTATATGGAGTGAAAAATTTTATTGATTGGAAGAAATTTATGGATCAAGAGAAAGTTAACGCGCACAAAACCATAAACCAATGAGATGGGAAAAACATCGCTAATTTTGTTATATATGATGGTAATAGAAAAAAAATTTATTCAAGATCCTTTTCCAAGATTTGAATAATTATTTTAACATATATACAATGAGAATAAATAAATATACTTACTTGGTGAGTATAATTTCATCTGTTTATAAATTTCCTCCACCATCTCATACATTTCTACAAAGGATCAGTATTTAAAACGAAATTTTTTCATGATTGATGTACTAAAATAACCTTTTAGTGGATCAAAAAACCATAATAGGTATAATCAAGATAATGCACCTATATTTACATATTAAAGAAGACCATAATAGTGTGCACATGGTATGTTGTTTACCAATGTTAGTAAACCATCATATAATGAAATAATACATTAATATAAAAAATTCAACAAAACCATGATAGGGATAATCAAGATAATACACCTATATTTACACATTAAAAAAACCGAAATTGTTAACATGTTGTATGATGTTTACCAAAGTGATTACACCATTATATATTGAAATTATATATTTATATACAAAATTCAACAGTAATACCCAATGTTCAAATTTAATTATTCTTAAATAACATCAAAATAAAAGAGTTTTTTTAACATCAAATATTATCTAATAAATTTCATCTTTAAATTTAATCAATGTGGTGAACTTTATTTAAAATAAAATTTATCTATTATCCAAAAAATCACTTTTCAATCTATTTATTATCTATATGATAAAACCAGTGCTCCCATAATTACCTAAATAGCCATGATCATGTAAATATTTAATGTTATATATAAATTAAATTTTATTTACAAAAAAATTAAATTAATAATTCATATTAAATAAATTATATAAATATACATTAATCTAATAAAACATCTACTAAAATGTCATTATTCACTTTGTGATCTCAATTGTTAAAACCTCAATGGGTTGTCTAAGAGTTTCAAATTAGGATCATCATTAATATTATATAACTTTGATGGTATCAATTACTATTAAGATAACCACACATGACCATATCCTAATGTGTAAATATAACTAAACCCTCCTTGGATACCAATTATAACTACCCCAAACCTTCACTATCATATTCGGTGACAAAAACATGAACATTGCAGTTTTAGTATTAAAATTTATAATGGTGAAGTAATTTTCTCCATCTATAACATACATCATAAAAAGGAAATATTAGACAACATATATACTCAATGATATTTTTGATCTATAGTTTTTTTGAATCTATAAAAACTCCTATCATCAGAGATTCAAAAAAACATGGTTTATAAAGATGAATCACATCCTAGAGTAAACCATTTTATTCATATTCTTCATCATCATTGTCATTCATATTAAGCCTTTTTAGAAATAATTCATTTAATATCTTTCTTCATGACATGGGTAAAATGAAACATGATAATGGTGAGTTCCAATTCATAATAAGGGTAAACATAAGCATTAAAAATTTAATTTCACCAGTGATATTAATATGAGAATGAGGTTTTGATGACATAATAAATTTTTGTGATCATAACATTAGTGAACTCACACTCATCAATACCAGGATCACAAAATAGGAAAACATGTAATAAGACATTACAAAAAAAAGGTCATCACAATAAATGATCCTTATTTGTTTGATATCCTTCTTGATTAGAAGAAAAATTTATAACCCATGGTAACATAAAAAAATGTGTTGATGTCTTGATACATCATCTGCATTTAACCCTAATAGAACTCTTACAAATTGAAATAAGCCTATGGTTGACAACGAATATAATTTTCTAGAGAAAATAATCATTGAAATAATCATTGAAACAATATCTAGTCAAACCCATCATATTTGATATATTAGTTTCACTGATGGTTATATAGTTGCATCCATAATATAACCAATATCAGGATCACCCGATGCTATTTAGGCATACTTATCATATAATCTATATTGGGATTTCCTGATGGTATATGGGTTGACCGATTTTATAAAAATTTCCAAGAACCATAAATATATTACATATATCTTGGGTTTTATCATAAAAATCATGAAACAACCATTATTAATATCATAACATCATTAAAAATTTAAAATAAATCGGTCTCATGACAACTTATTTGAAAAATGATTGACCCATGTAAAAGAAACGGGTTGCATAACAATATCATTGAAGCATGATACACCCATTTGAATGAAATTATTTATATAGAACTATCATTGAAAAATTATTAACCCATTGAAATGAAACATATTCCATAAATATCTCATTTAAATAAGATGATACATTAAAAATAAAAAGGGTTATATAACTTTATCGTTGAAACATAATTAACCAGAGAAATGAAATTGGTTTTATAAATATATCTTTGAATAAATCATTATAAATCCTGATAAATAATAAATGTGGTATCATCACAAAATTTACCCATTATATAATAAGTAATGATACGATTTGTTTAAATTGATGAATGGAAATACCATTAAATGATCATTAAAAATTGGTTTAAGTTACCTCTTCATTTTGAAAGTCACTTATTAAAACTCTAAATTTTCAAAATATTGTGAAAATAATTTTATTTTGAAGAAAAATCGATAACTTATGAAGGAAAAATTAATTAAAATAGTGAATATTACAGAATAAAAATATATTATAGTTATAATTTATAAATATAAAATTTCATTTCAAAACATGATGAAAAAGTTAGTCAAAAAGTGACAAATTTTGAAATCATTAAAGAAATTTACTTTAAAAACATATAGAAATGGGTAAAAGATTATCTACATTGTATTTTTGAAATAATTTTCTTTTTATAAAATAAACTTTTTTATAAATTTTATAAAACTTAGATATATAAGAGAAGTATTCCTGATCTAATAAAAGATACATGATCAATATCACATACATACGACTTTATTATAATTATTTAATCAATATGAGAGGAAATAGAAATTTAACTTTTGAACCACATTAAAAACCCAAGTAGAATAAAAGTGTGGTTTTCAAGGAAATAATATCATATGATTTCCTCCAAATAATCCTTTATCATAAATGATCCCGAAATAAATGAGATTGTAACATAAATCATTTCCCATTCTGTTATCCTTTCAGTTGTAATCCCCATAAAATAGTAACATCAAATAAAATTTTAATTATGAAGAACATAAATATATTCCGGATATACCATGTAAATGGGGTATTATATACACCTCAAAAAATAAAATTTCTGTCTACCATTACAATATTCCTCAACAAAAGAAATTGAGATGAAGTCCTCTACGGCTCTAGTAATATCTGGGTCAAAACCCCATAGAAGATCGAACCTCCTATGGATTCATCAATAAAAATAATTTTCATTTAAAGATTCATAAAATAAATTTATGTCGATTATATACACCACACAATAAAAATATGTGGTAAACATGTCATATTTCCCATAGAATTAAAATCAAGAAGTGAAACCCTTACCACGAGTCAAGACAAACCATGTATATCCTTAAAGTACATTATAATAAAATTACATAAATCATTTTATTACATAGAATAAGTTTCAAGGTTTAAAAAATTATATGTAAATAATATTTTTTCTTTATAATTACATATTTTAATATTTAATTGGTTAATTAAACGTTTGGTTTTTGGCGCACATTCGTGTCATTATTTTAAAATTAATTCGATGTGTTGATAGTGGTCAAAGACATCATTATTTGAAAATATAAATCATGAACATAATGATATAATTATAAATTTATTCATCAATTGTACCTTTAAAACAAGAAATCAGAACTGGTTTTAAAAAAATAATTGTACTATGATCAAGGAAACGATAGGTCATACATACACAAGATGAACATTTCCATTTTTGAATGATGATTATGTAAAGTATGTATGTATTATATTATATTTGAATAGTTATAATAATATCATAAATACAATTTTAGTTATTTAAATATACTTATATACATAATTATTTTGTTTTGGTTGTGAAAAATTAATCACATCACTTTCTACATGTGGTAGTCCATACATACATGAACTACGTTATCATCATTCAGTGTTAGAATTAAAAAGATATATTAAATTTTCATAATGATAAATATGTAATGATTATAAATACTATGAGATATATATCACATATATTCACTAAAATTACCTCTATTACCTTCAATATAAGGATTCATTAAAAAATGAATCACATCGCTTCACAGGGTTGTAGTCTGTCATATGCACGAGCGACATTATCATACCCCCACGGAATGGATTGTAAAAAATGTATGTGAGTTTAAAAATATATAAGTACAAATATGTTTTCAATATAATATATATATATATATATATATATATTAAATCCATAATTAAAACAAGTAGTGAGAGACAATTATGGAAAAATAATGAAATCATTTCACGAGGCGGTAGACTACCGTACACAAGAATAATGTATTTTTATTCAATTTGATGGAATTTAATGAGGATTTAGGTTTTTAAATTAACTTAATAAACAAATTATATATTAGATACTGTTTTTATCATACTATCATATTCTAATAAGTTTTTATGTAGGTGGAATAATAAATACAAAATGCATAGTTATGAATTTTACCTTTTCTTAGGCCACCTCATTGGGATTATATCTAAATTTTGTCCAATGATGGATTTATGACATAAAAAAAGCATATAAGATGAGGAGATGGAAGTTGGGTAGTTATTTTGGAATGAATTTTCCAATAAAATGGTTTGATGGGGTAAATGCTATAGGATATTGGGTTCCCTTTTACATGTATGTCAGCGGAACACTTGAAATTTTTTAAAGGAAACAATTTTTTGTCGAATTTTTCACTAGAAAAAAGGATAAAAATCGGCCATTATTGGGTAATATAAAATATACGGAAAAAATATTTATAACAATAATATTTTATACAATTTATCAGGATATTTGTACCATTAATTTTTTATTTTACCCCACACCAACCCTACGATAAAACTTTTTTCACCTTATCTAATATAATTCATTTTTAATATACTCACTATTCATTATGGTAAAAAAAATAATTTAGAATATTGGATAATTAAAATTATTATGAATCAAAATATAGAGTCTATTTTACTAAATTAATTTTATATAATTACAAAATATTAATTTATAATTAACCCCCATACGTGATGAAAATTAGGTTTTCAAGAAGGGATATTTTTAAGAAAAAATTATTTTCTATTAACTCTATGACTTCTAATAATCATAGAATGTATAAATATTAATATTTCTTATTATATAATATATAAATTAGATTTAAATAATTTTTAATTAACTATTTTTATTTAATTAAAAATAATAATGAATATTCGTTTTCAAACAATTATAGAAAATTCTATTTTTTAACATAAAGAAAAACATATACTAAAATCCAATATAAAGTTGATTAATAAAAAATTACGCTTATTAAATATAAATAAATAACACATATATCACTTTAAATCATATATTAACCATAAGAAATCTTTTATATTTCTTAATTTATAGAAAATTAATGGCATTTTAAAAAAATTACTATTTTAACTTTTTCATCGAAAATTCATTATTTTTTGAGAAATCTAAAATTTCCACCAAAAATAAATTTTCATATTCAGATTTATAAAATGATGTAAATTTTATAAAATAAACTTTATAAAAGAGAAAAAAATTAAATATAATATTTTTTCATGAAAATCAATAAAATCATATTTGATGAAAATATATTTTTTTTATAAATAAAAATAATTTATTAAAAACTGAATGATTATTTACTAAAAATTAATCAAAATTTTATATTTAGTATGAAATTTAATTATAGATATATATATATCATAATTTATATAATAATGTTCATACTCTTAAATTTATAATCATTTCTATAACTATATTATATTTTTCTTGTCATTTAAGCAATGGGTTGTATATCTAATATGCTATCGAACAAAGTTTTCTTTTCTAAATTATTAGGGTGTTACATCATCCCCTAATTAATAAATTAAGTCATCGAAATTTTAATTTTATCTCAAAAATAAAATGATTAATATTTTAAAATATTTTTTTAGTAAACAAATATCATAACTGGGTTAATAAAAAATGCTCTGGATAAAATAGAAAAGCAAGTTTGAAGGTTATCTGGAATAACACTTACTATGTTTCCAAATCAGAGAACATATATGGGATGAAAATATTTTCATATGGAATAAAACAAGAATGCCCAAATAATTATAAGGAGGGACAAATATCATGGATCATAATAAATTGAATGATCAATATATTTTAGACACCCAAAATACGAAAAACATAAGTGGTGTGAAGAAATGTCATTGATTTCATAAAAAATGATGGTAAGATGATGATATTTGGTTTTAAGATCCTTTTACAATAGGTTAAAAATTCCTTTCCCATCTAAAATAACATAGCATGTAAATGTAAATACATTATTAGTGTAATGTAGTCATTTTATCAATATACATCACAATATCATCTTTTTCTTTAAACGATGAGTATTCTTGATGAATTATTTTCATTCTTGAAGTATTAAAATAAAATAGTAAGGACTACATAGAAATAAGAAGAATAATCAATTTATTTAACCTATCATTAAAATTAACTAAATATAAAATGGTAAGTAGATATTTTTTTCAAAAGGAGTAAACTATCATATGATGAAATGATACATTAATCTCCCAAATTTAGTAGCAGTACCCAGTGGTAAAACTAAATTTTTCTTAAATGAACTCAACATTAATGAGTGTTTTAACTTAATATATAATTTCCTTCCTTTAATCCTTAAAGTCAAAAAATATTGTTATCTTTTCTTTTTGAAATAACAAAATACACTTAGTCAACAAATCACTTTTAAATATAGTGGTTATCAATACTATAAAAGGTGTTTTCAAATAATTTCATATATAATCATTATTGTATTAAACTAAAATATATCAATACCATAGATATTATATCCATAAAATTTATATTGATACATCTTGTTAAACCAAATCATTATATATACTTCAATCTAAAAAATTTATCTTATAACTTCATTAATTGCATTAACATCTCATCTCATAAAACCTCAATGGGGTGTCTAAGACATTGAGCTTATGATCATACATAATATTATTGACCAATTATTCTATTAATACCTCTTAATATAAAATAAAAAACACTATAATATATAATGTTGTCTACCCCCCCCCCCCCATACAAACTATAACATCTCTGAACCCACCATCTTAGATTTGGTGCTAAAAACATGAACATTATATTTTTGGATTTGATAAAGATGAAGGTGACCCTATTTTTGCCATCAAAAACACTAAAAATCAAAAGTAAATATTGGATCACCTATATTCACTAAAATATTTTAAATTTATAGTTTTTTAAAATTATGAAACACTCTTAACATCATGTATTTATGAAAAACTATTTTATAAATATGATCATCATCTAACATTATACCCTACATTAATTATTCCACATTAGTTCATCATAATAATCCATATGAATCCCTTCAAGAAATAATTCATTTTAATTTTTAGACCCTTGGTAAAACAAAACATAAGAACGGTGAGAAAAAATTCTCAGTAATGGTAAACATAAGAATTAACAATTGAATTTCATCAGTTATATTGAGATTAAAAAGGGTGTGATGAATTAATCAATATTAAGAGAACTCTTACACATAAATACTTGGATCATAAAACATTAAAACACTATATAAGACATTAACAATTGAATGATTTAATATAATCAATAATAATGAGCCATATGAAATAAATATTGATCAAGGGAATTGTTTATGAGCCATATAAGTATAAAAATGTATTGGTATATTAGGACATAATCTTCCTAGAACCCTTATAGAACCCATAAAAATTAAAATAACTATATAGAAAAATTATAATTTAATTCTCCATAGATAAATATCATTAGCCAATTCATTGGTGCACTTTTTTGGTTCACCCACCATATAATCTATATAATGCTCACCCGACACTATCTGGGAAAAGCCATCATATAATCTATATCAGGCTCACCAAATAATATCGAGGGATCCCCATTATATAAACTATATCAAGCTAACCAAAAACTATTTGGATTCACCTATTTTATAAAAATATTCCTGAAATATAGATAAATTACATAGATATTTGGTTTCATCATAAAAATAAAAAAATCAATATTATTTTCATAACTTTATTAACCCCTAGAAGGATAATTTGTTAAATAATAATGTTAGGGGAACCTGATTTTCTTATTGGAAAGAAATGTGTGCCATGACAATATTTTTGAACCATGAATAACTTATAGTATAGAAATAGGTTTTATAAAATCTCTATAGGTTACATAAAAATATATTTGAAATTTGATTAACCTATTAAAAATAAAGGGGTTCCATAATAATATATTAGAACATAATTATCCTGCGAAAAATAAATGGGTTCCATAACGATATCGTTGAAACATTAATAGTTCATCCTAAAAAACAAATAGGTCGATATCATTATAAAATATACAGACTTTATTTTATGTAAAAATTTAGGTTTTTGATTTAGATTAATATTAATACTATTAAAAGATCGTTAAATTCATCTTTGAGGAAAATACACTTCTCATTTTGAAAATAACGTTTAAAAATTGACTATTCAATAAATATTTCAAGAACAGATTTGTTTTAAAACAAACAAGGGAATATATGTATATATATATTGGAAACATCATAGAAAATAATGGACATTGTAGTAGGAACATACATTGCAATAAAAAATGATAAAAATAAATATTCTATTCAAAACATATTGAAAAAGGATGTCAAAAGTGACCAATTTGGAAAATGTTATGAAATATTTTTTAGAACCTATTAAAATAAGGTAAAATATCATGTAAAATGGATTTATGAAATATTTTATTTTTTAGAAAATAAATTTTTTGAATACATTTTTTAAAACATGGATATGGAATAGAAAGATATGTGATCTAAAATAAGAAACCTAATTAGTATATTTTAAAATATATTTCCATAATATTTCTTCAACCAAAAATGGAGGATTTGTAAATTACCATGTAATCAAAATTAAAAACCATAGGATAGAAAAATTGATAAGGTTCATGAAAATAACACCATATTATTTTCTCCAAAACAACATTATTTATAAACAATCCAGAAATAATGGAGATTGTGAAATAAATCCTTGACCAATATGGAAACGTATCAATCTTAATCCCCATTAAAGAATAATATAAAATGAAACATTAAATATAAATAAAATAATGATATTAATCATTTAAAATTTAAAATGGTCATTATATAAGCCTCATAGAATAATATATTTGTGTCATATTACAATATTTCTTAATTAACAAGAAAATAAAAATCCCCTTAGAGCATTGTAATTTTCTAGATCAAAACCCCATGAAATATAGAATCTAAAATTGATTCATAAATCAAAATTATTAAAATTTAATGGAACATAAAATACATTCCTATGAATTATATGAACTTCAAAATAAAAATAAGTGGTCAATATAGAAATAATCCCGAAGAAGTAAAATCATGATGAGAAACCCTTACCTCAAGTCCAGACATTCCATGTATGGCCTTTAAATTATATATCAAAATATTATATAAATTATTTTTTTTCATAATAAAATTTTACAGGTTTCACACCTTATGCTTAAAACATTTATTTAATTTCTGTAATATGAAATATTTTAATACTTAATTAGTTATTTCCACATATAGTGTTTTGAGGATGTTCAGTTTAATGATTCAAAATGACTTTTGTGTGTTGAACATGGTCAAATTGGTCATTATTTAAAAACATAAAGAAAAATAATAATTTTATAGTTATCTTATTTATTTGTTAATAATACCATTAATACCAATCATATTCAATTGATATAAAATATTAACTATATTACTATCATGGAGATGGTGGGCCATACTTATGTGTGAGTAACATTTCCATTTTTCAATGAGCATTTTCATAAGACAGTGTGATTTATGTTATCTTTACAAAATGATAATCATATAAAAAATACCATATTATTTCATAAAAATTAATTATATTTATCATTATTTTTATGTGTTGATGAAAAAAGATTCACCATGCTTCATGGAGGCGGTAGCCCACATGTATATGAATGACATTGTCATTTTTCAATTTATGAAATAAAATGATATATTACTTTTATTATAATGATAAAAATATATTTTTTATAATTATTATTTCATTAATATTTTAAAAAATAATTAAATTTCTTTTTATTTCATTCCATGTAATGTTTTAGTGAAAAATAAATCACATTGCTTCTTAAGGTGGTAATTTTTCTTATAGAGACAAGACGTTATTGTATCCCCCACATAATAAAAAGTATGAAATTATATGTAATATATTAAATCAAAATGTATAAATATGTTAGAAATATAATATATATATGTATATATATATATATATTTAAATACATTAAATAAATCATTAAAACATGTCATTAAATGTGATTATGGAAAATTAATCACTTTGGTTTGTGAGGCGGTAGTCTACCATACACATGGATGATAATTTCATATCCCATTTTATTAAAGAGAATATGGATTTCAGATATTAATTTAATATTATATCATCTAAATATATAATACATATAGGTGATATATTATGAATGAATTTAATGACAATTTGAATGAAATGTAAGAATAAATAAAAATTGATTATTTATAAATTATACCTCTTCTTAGACCACATTTTTAGAATTATAAATAAAGTATTACTATAATGGATTTCAGTCACAAAAATATATTCTAGAATGATGGGATGGAATTTTGGAATAGATTTTGTCAGGAATCGTCTAAACCAAAAGGGCTTAATGGTGTCATTAACAGAGGATAGTGGTGGCCTCTTATAAGTGTGGTGAGTAGAAGGCTTGAATATTTTGAAAATAAAAAACATGTACCCAAATTTTTCACTTTTCAATTAGATTTCAAATGTAACATTATCATGATATATACATGTTAACATTGACATATTTCCATATATTATATTTTATACACGGTTTTAGTAAATGTTGACCCTTATCTTTTTAGTTTAACCCCCCCCCCTCGATTATTCCTATTTTCACTATAACCACGATAAGTAGTTTATACCATTTTCACTTATCATTATGGTCAAAAAATGTTGAAAATATTTGATATGATAAATTTTTATGATTGAAAATATGTAATACATTTTACCTAATTGAATTCATATAAGTGGAAAATTTTAACTTTAAAATTAAACCTAATGTTACGAGGAAAAGTATATCATTAAGAAGTATATTTTAAAAGAAAAAGATAATTTAATATTAATTTTTTACAAATAATAAGTATTATAAGAATATAAATTAATATTGATTGATATATAATTTATATATTTAATTTAAAGGATGCATAATATGAGTTTTATTAAATTATTTATAAATGGGAAACATTATATAGTTTAAAAATATTTTCAGAAGAATCTTATTTTTAAACCTACAGACAAACTTATATTAGAATCCAATATAATATTTAATAAAACTAAATTAATTGTTCAAAATTTATATAAATAATACTTAAATTACATGAGATTATATTCAAAACCTTATAAGGCTTTTAAAATTTTAAATTCATGGAAAAATATTTACATTTTTAGAGAAATCATTATTGTAAACTATTCACTGACAAAAATTGGAAAAAAAATTCAAACATTCACCAAATGTAAATTCAGATATTCTAGTATTAAATTTTTTTAAAATATATTTTCTAAAATTTCCCAAAATAAATTATAATAGTTTTTTCATGAAAGCCATTATGACCGTTGTGTATAAAACCATATTTTTTTAAGAATAATATTACATTAAAAATTGATTAAATATTTACTGAAAAATTTTCAATAATTAATTTTGATTATAAATATATATATATATATATATATATATATATGATTTTATTATTCATACACAACAATTTATCACTTGGGTTATAATGATTATATAATTCTTAGGTCATTTAAGCCTAGAGTTGCATGTCTAATATGCTTTCAAATGTAGTTTTATTTTCTAAAATTTCACAGTGTTAAAATAAAACATATTTTATACACTATATATAAATCACATATACTAGGTGTGATAGATGATAATTTTAATTAATATATATATTTAATAGAATATGAGGATTCTTGGAATTCACTTAGGACTTTAGAAAAATAAAAATTTGATAGATGATGATACCAAGGGAAACAAAAAGGATAATGTAAAACTATTTCATGGATAAATAAAAACATATATATGAAAGAACGATTCGAATTAGTTTTTATGTTAATAAGAATATGTTTTATAAATATGATAATAGTGATGTTCAAATGATTTTTAAATAATATTTGGGGTGTTTTGTAGATGAATTTGGGAAGGAAACCAAAACACAGACATTATAATGTGTTTTGGTCATACTTATTTTAAGACTGTTCTGATTATCAATTAATGAAAGATTACATAATTTATAAATAATTTCATATTTTTATGATGTCATCATTTGGGGAAATTATTTATCTTAATGCATTAAAACTAATAGTTCATTCCATAATTTGATGTCATACTGGAGAAAGGAGTTTATTATGGTCAGAATTGACTCCATACTTTTAAGGTACTATTATGATTTTTTAGACAATAAATCATTGATATAAACTATTATGAAGGATTAAATTTTTGTTTGTATATTTATTAGTCACATTACCAAAGTACATTATGATAGGTAAAGAATACATTTTCAAGAAGATGAGTGCAATGATGGTTGCTAAACATTAGGGGTTAGACTGTAAGAAGATGTAAAAATTTGTAATACATCATCCAATCACTCCAAAATATTATTCATTCCATAATAATAAATGTAACACCCCAAGATTTCATAGTGTGTTATTTCTTTAAAATAATACAATAACTTGCACTACACGCAACACCGAGTTCAAGCACATCATAAATTACCAAACAAGCCGTTAAAAAGAGGTTATGAATAGTATTAACTAAATTTTAAACTTTATATAATCCTTATAATTTTAGAATCCATATTATGAGTTTCTTAGACATAATACAAGAACAGATTCATTTTCAGTATTGCACTTTTATCAACTTTTAATAGTAAAACCTTTTTAAATACAATATTTTATACTTTTTGACTAAATGGGGACATAAAAAAATTTAAAATGAAACATCCCAAGCTTCCACGGTACTCTTTCCTTTGAATAATACAGTAGCGTGTGTTGTACGCAACTTCGAGTTCTAACACACCACAACCAATCAAACTAGCCGTTATGAATAGTAATACCTACTTTTTGAAATTATATATATTTTATATTTTAGAATGGACTTCATTTTTGGATTCGGAATATCGAATTTAGCCTAAGGTGAAATTTTGGTACATTTCGGATAACTTTCATATTTTGATGAATAGTGAAAATTACTATATTTTAATTAAAAACAACTTTTTTAATCAAAATAATTAATAGTGATAAATTATGAATTTAAGTGGTTTTAAAGTATATTTAGAATATATTTTTACCATTTAATATAATTTTGGTCATTGGACATAATTTTACAATTAAACCGAACATAAACAGGTGTCAATCTTTTGATAGTTATTATCTCTTAAAAACACGCTTTTTGTTTTGACAGCAGGAATTAATTTTAAATTAATTTCTGCCACTTCTGTGTTTTGAATTTATAAAAATGGATTCCATATTTGGAATCAGGATGTTCAAATTGTGTAAATAGGTAACTTTTATTTTTAGACATTTTGAATAATTACTGCGCTAAAAATTTTATTTACCATGGGTAAGGGTAAATCTGATAAATAAGGGTTAAATAAATAATATTATAATAATACTAAATTACCCTAAAACGTGTCCTAACCTTATTTTTTGATACATGTTCGACCATAGGCATCTTTGGGTCGATTTTGGGACCCCATGGATCCACTTGTAAGTGATAATGACACTTTATTTTAATTAAGTTAAAATGAATACAAAAATTACACAAGCATATATCTTTTAGCAAAACAATTGTTACATAGGGTTATATATGTTGGATTTTAGATTATAAATATTCATTAGAAATAAAAAAAAATTTCCTACATAATGATATTTTATTTATAATTTTTAGACATTAAATAATTTATTTTATTTATGACACAATGATGATGCAGTAATTACTATAATAGTGAAAAATTAACATAAAAGAGTTCTTAAAACAAATATTATATTATTAATTGATATTAAATTCCTAAAAATCTATGGTTCGGCCAAGAGACTTATATCATGATAGGTTAATCATTAATGGACCACTTGGGGGTCTCTTGGATGTATGTAGTAAGTTTATTAACCATATTATATAAAAATACAAAGAGACATTGTAAAAGTGAAACTAATTAACTTAGAGTTAAAACTTAAAGATAAGGTTAATATAAGTACCCAAACCTGTCTAAATTCTATTAGTTGAGTTGGTTTCTACCTATACCCACCTTAACCTTTGAATAATCAACTTTGGATCCATTAGAAACCGAATATGAATTTATTATAAATTAATATTTCTAGCTTTTCCAAAGGTGCCCCTCACCCCTCTTATAAAAGGGCACTCCTCCTTCTCATTTTTTCACACCTTCAAAGCCTTTTGGTTCGGCCAAAATCTGCCCAAATACTCTCCCAACTTCCCTCACTAAAACCTAGGGGCCTTAGTTTGATCCTAATGCCAACCTAAGGAGCCCTTTTGATCAAATCAAAAGGAAGAACCCAAAGAAGAGGTAATGATTTCACCACCCTTTTCTAAGTTCATTTCTTCTTCCACTTCTTCTTCCTTTGTTGTTACCATTCTAAAATAATAAATCCTGTATCATATATATACTTTGATGTTATTATAAATATGGTACAACCATATTCAGTATTCTATCCACCCTTTGAATAACATGTCACCATACGTGCGTACGTACGGCTTACCGTCTCCACGTCGTGGTGTAATTGTTATTCAATATAATATTATTGGGATGGGTATAATAATGATGTGTAACTCATGTAAATAATAAATATAACATGTTAATGATTCTGTATATATGATATACCATCCATTTATATATTATTTTAATATCAAAAGAATGATATTGTCGCTCGTACGTACATACGGACTACCGTCTCCACGAACGCGATGAGATTCATTCTCCATCGTATCCATTCAAGTATAATTATCATTTGATGATTTAAAAAATGATGTTTAAGGACTTTATATCATTATGGATATGAATAATATAAAACCTATCCTTTACAAACATGTCTTACGTAACAAAACATATAAAATAAAACAAGTAAGCTAACACCTGAAACAACGATAATACTAAGATATTATTATCAAATCAATATTAAAAGATCATATATGATATCATATTAATATATATGATTCTTGTATAATTTAATAACAATTATTTCAATATTATACAGGAGGTTAACCTACCCCAACCAAGTAAAAGTACAAGGTAAGGGATTTTCTTATCTCACATTCAATTCCGTGAGATTTCCATTATTCGCCACTAAATTATTGAAAGTGGTGTATTGTGTACTGGAATTTGATATATATTATCATGATTATCTTTATATTCATGTTATTCTGTAAATAATTTGGTGGTTATTAAATTTTGGCCATACGACTCAGTTGATTAACATGGTAAGGGGTTTTCATCTCACTCTTTATTTCCGTGAGATTCATGCCATATTTCCACTATTATCTTTTGTGTGGTGTATGTACTTCCCATAATTTTATTCTTTGTGTAATAAACTTTACCTTATGTGTATTTACATTTTCATTGTATGATACCTCTTTCATGGGTTGTATGTTTCATAAGTTACCAAATTGATAAGGGTTTACTTCACAATCTCTTTAATATCCGAGGATGTCTTTACGTAAGTATCTACAGGGACATATTTACTATCCATGTCCATATTTCATAAAAGAGTTTTCAAAGGGATTATTTCTAAGGGAACTTTTACTAAAACATCATTTTAAATGTTTTAAATATTTATTCTTCTAAATCATCCTCATTTATATCTACATTTACAAAATGGTTTGTAAGGATTTATTTATATGAAAATGAATGTTTTAAAAGTGTTAATTCCATTCAAAAGTTTCAAAGTGGTATGGGACACTTTGATCCAAAAATATATTTAAATGCCTTACTTTCTAAATTGTGTTACATTAAAATGTTTTCATGAAAAAGGTATATTTCTATCAATAATTTTTAAAAAAACATTTTCATCTATGTCAACATCCTTTGATAGATTTTAAGATTATTTGAAGTTGATTTATTATGATATAAAACTTCCATATTGTAATGAATTTTTGTGATATGTTTGACTGTAGATGTGTCATTCATGGTTTATGAGTAAAGTATTGACATTTCGTATGCTAGTTCCAATAAGAATGTTTATGTTATATTTCAACCTTTACTTCATATGAATGTGTTGGACAAGTATGTTCCAGGTTGGGGACTAGTTGAAGTAAGCCCTCCAGGTTGGGGACTGGTAAAAGTAAGCCCTCCAGGTTAGGGACTGGTAAAAGTAAGCCCTCCGGTTTGGTCTCCGGTTATTAGAGGCACTCCGGGTTGGTGTCCGGTTATTAGAGGCACTCCGGGTTGGTGTCCGGTTATTAGAGGCACTCCGGGTTGGGTTCCGGTTACAGTTAGCCCCAAGGTCTTGGGACGAGGCCTTGAAAAGAAATTAAAGTTTAGCATTATGCATTCCATCAATATGAAAGTGGTTATTGATTTTTCATGTGATTATTCGATTAGTAGAATATCCATGTGAATAAGTAAATGGCATTATTTCATTTTATTTTTTCCATACTATGTTGAAGTTCAAGTTTAAAAGGCTTTTGTTTTAGTAATGCATTGCCTTAAATGTTTATGCTTATTTTGAATGTTCCGCTATATTGTTATCCTTACTGGGCATTTGAGCTCACCCCTTTTCTATGTTTATTTTCCCCAGGATGTGAAGAAGTAAGTTATGAATGACCTGCAGGGATATTATGAGGGGATAATAGTGTGGACTGTGGAGATTTTATGTTGTTGTAGTAGTTTTTCATTTTATGATGTAATGTAAAACTTATGAATATATCTAGTGTTTCCAAGGCTACTAAACCAATCGGTCTTTCGAGATTTGATCTTTCTTGTGATCATGCCAATGTTATGTAATAATGCACCGACTCTAGGTAACTAGGGTCGGGGCGTTATAGTTGGTATCAGAGGAAGTTTAGTACAAACCTTGGAAGCTAGATTTAGATAAACTCTGATTAGATCATGTAGACCTAAAATGAACTTTGAGGATTAGTATAGAAGAACTTCCTAGAATTTTGGTATTGTAGAGATTTTGTGAGTTTTCTGAGCAATACATCCCTGTCTGGATACGAGCAGGTAGAGGCGGCTCTGGCACAGATGTACCTAGGGGTAAAACCCGAAAACACCGCTTTGAGCTAGACTCGAACGGGAACTGGTGCACAACAAAGGGCCTTGCTGCACTCTTGGTTACGACACTCCCGAGGGATATGCTTAGGATAACTCTCATTTTCTTTAAAAATCATTATGAAGGGTTTATGAGTATATACTTCCTCAAAGGAGACATTTTTATGATTATGGATTATATCCATAAACTATTTAATTTATGTTATGTGTTTTAAAAGTTTGGGATTAGGTATTGTTATTCATAAACTAATCTAGTGTATGCCAATGTTTAGAAATGGCGCCTAGTAGAAGGAATGAGAACTCCAGCAATGCACATGATACAATGAGAAAGAAGGATCATATATTTTATGGTCTTAAGACAAAATTTACAAGAGAAATATTCTCGCATGTATTATCATCATATGAAGAAATAATATCATATGTTGATAAGATAAGTAAAGAGTTTACTGAGTCCTATGGCTTTGAAGGGAAGCAAGAGAAGAAAAGGGTGGAAGAGAGAAAGATGGATAAAGGGAAGAGGAAAAAGAAGAATTTTCCCACATGTGGTAACTGTGGAAAGAAACACCCTGGAACTTTCCTGAAAGGAATGGGAGTTTGTTATAAGTGTAGAGGAAAAGGGCAAAAAGTACGTGACTGCAAGGGTAAGAAAATGGTTTCAAATGTACAATGCTTCATTTGCAAGGAGTTTGGACACTATGCGAACCTATGTCCCAGTCATCAGAATATGCCACAAATGATGTTATTGGATAATAATCAAGTTATGATACTACCACAGATGAAGAGGAATGATTAGAGTTCTTATGTTGATTATGTCAATTGAGTGTTGTATCAACAATGTACTTGTTATAATAATTATGGAGTATATAAGGATTGTACTGTAGTACTATTTCATTAAAGACTTGAGATTTTGTGGAACAAAGAAAGGTGACTCAAAAGCAGGATAAATGTTTGTAAAATATATGGTTGAGAGAATGGTAAACCATAATATAGTTCTGATACCGAGTTAGTGATTTTGGAATAATACATGATTGTTTTGGATAAATTATATTGGATATTTTTGACTACCTTGGAACTGATTAATGATCTGTATATTCCATTATTGTTGGGGTTTAAAACATTTTTGGATTGATGAGGTATATCCAGCATTCTATATGGAATAAAGGAGCATGAATATAATCAATAAGGAATATGGTAATTCAGGATGTTTCAGTGTATTAAAAGAATACATGATGAAGGTATTCATATTCTATTACGTGGTAAAAAGGATTTACATTATGTTTAACTTCCTTATAAATGTTGGACTGTGAGTTTGGTCAGAAATATTTTGGATAAATTCTAGTTTGAGATTAATTTTGGATTTCCATAAAAGGACAACCCGGAGGTCGGGCGGCAACCCGTCGCGTCTGGCAAGGCCGCGAGACTTGAACCCGCAACCGAAGGGCGACAAGGGTGTATCACCTACCACTGGACCAAGAGATGTCCTGTATTAAATAATGTAGTTTTTTTTAAAAGATCTGGTATATGAATTATAAATTCGTTTATTTTGGAACCCTGTACGAATAGTATAAATTGAATTTTTTACGAGTGAAAGATGAGTTTGTGGTATAAATTTATTAATGGACAAAACTCTAATTATAAAGTAAGTATATCTACTTATGATCTTATCCAATCTCATAAATAAATTCCTCAACATTAAGAAAAGGAACTTAGAACAAAAATGTTGTCCTAGATGGTACCTTAAATCATCACTAATTTATGGCTTTGGGATTGTTGGCCTTTTCATAGCCATGTTCTCTACCACTCTCCATCAAATAATTGATGGTTAGATTTCTCTTCCATATCCATATCTTCCTACATGGAAACTTAGTATGTGCTATTTTCGGTAATATTCATACTTTCCACTCTTTATTTTAAATAGAGGCCTCATTAATTCATTTTTTGATATGGGATTTCAACTACGATATTTTGAAATGTCAAAAATGTGTTATCCTAATACCCTATATTTTGTTGAACCGATGGTATTTCAAATCATCATAGATTGATGAGTTTAAGGACCTCAATTTTGTACTTGTTTGTGATTGATGACCTCAATCACTACCTATAAATATTTACGTTTTTCCTCCAATTATATGTCTCTAATTTCCACCAATGTTCTCCTAATCGAGATCATAATTTGGTGGTGACCCTTTCATTTCTCATTTCCTCATATTAAGACTAAATTTTAGTAACCCAATTTTCGATGAGGGTTTTCCCACAAAGATATTTATTTTATTTTCAACCTTTTCTTTTCGAAGAACAATTTCAAATTGCGAGGACGCAATTTATTGAAGGAGGGGAGAATGTAACACCCCAAGATTTCATAGTGTGTTATTTCTTTAAAATAATACAATAACTTGCAATACACGCAACACCGAGTTCAAGCACACCAGGAATTACCAAACAAGCCGTTAAAAAGAGGTTATGAATATTATTAACTAAATTTTAAACTTTATATAATCCTTATAATTTTAGAATCCATATTATGAGCTTCTTAGACATAATACAAGAACAGATTCATTTTCAGTATTGCACTTTTATCAACTTTTAATAGTGAAACCTTTTTAAATACAATATTTTAAACTTTTTGACTAAATGGGGACATAATAAAAATTTAAAATGAAACATCCCAAGCTTCCACGGTACGCTTTCCTTTGAATAATACAGTAGCGTGTGTTGTACGCAACTTCGAGTTCTAACACACCACAACCAATCAAACTAGCCGTTATGAATAGTAATACCTACATTTTGAAATTATATATATATTATATTTTATAATGGACTTAATTTTTGGATTCTGAATATCGAATTTAGCCTAAGGTGAAATTTTGGTACATTTCGGATAACTTTCATATTTTGATGAATAGTGAAAATTACTAAATTTTAATTAAAAACAACTTTTTTAATCAAAATAATTAATAGTGATAAATTATGAATTTAAGTGGTTTTAAAGTATATTTAGAATATATTTTTACCATTTAATATAATTTTGGTCATTGGACATAATTTTACAATTAAACCGAACATAAACAGGTGTCAATCTTTTGATAGTTATTATCTCTTAAAAACACGCTTTTTGTTTTGACAGCGGGAATTAATTTTAAATTAATTTCTGCCACTTATGTGTTTTGAATTTAGAAAAATGGATTCCATATTTGGAATCAGGATGTTAAAATTGTGTAAATAGGTAACTTTTATTTTTAGACATTTTGAATAATTACTGCGGTAAAAATTTATTTACCATGGTTAAGGGTAACTCTGATAAATAAGGGTTAAAAAAATAAAATTATAATAATACTAAATTACCCTAAAACGTGTCCTAACCTTATTTTTTGATACATGTTCGACCATAGTCATCTTTGGGTCGATTTTGGGACCCCATGGATCCACTTGTAAGTGATAATGACACTTTATTTTAATTAAGTTAAAATGAATACAAAACTGACACAACATATATATTTTATCAAAACAATTGTTACATATGGTTATATATGTTGGATTTTAGATTATAAATATTCATTAGAAATATAAAACGATTTCCTACATAATGATATTTTATTTATAATTTTTAGATATTAGATAATATATTTTATTTATGACACAATGATGATGCAGTAATTACTATAATAGTGAAAAATTAAAATAATTGATATTATAAATACCCAAATAAATATAATATGAAACTTTTAATGAATTAAACTAATTTTCTAGGATACTATGATATTTTAGGATTGATTTAATTGACTTTTTTCGAAGTAATAAATCTGTTATGAGTTTCACAAAAATCAACTATTGAATAGTGTCAAAATTGACATAAAAGAGTTCTTAAAACAAATATTATATTATTAATTGATATTAAATTCCTAAAAATCTAAGGTTCGGCCAAGATACTTATATCATGATAGGTTCATCATTAATGGACCACTTGGGGGTCTCATGGATGTATGTAGTAAGTTTATTAACCATATTGTATAAAAATACAAAGAGACATTGTAAAAGTGAAACTAATTAACTTAGAGTTAAAACTTAAAGATAAGGTTAATATAAGTACCCAAACCTGTCTAAATTTTATTGGTTGAGTTGTTTTCGACCCATACCCACCATAAACATTGAATAATTAACTTTGGATCCATTAGAAACCGAATATGAATTTATTATAAATTAATATTTCTAGCTTTTCCAAAGGTGACCCTCGCCCCTCTTATAAAAGGGCACTCCTCCTTCTCATTTCTTCACACCTTAAAAGCCTTTTGGTTCGGCCAAAATCTGACAAAATACTCTCCCAACTTCCCTCACTACAACCTAGGGGCCTTATTTTGATCAGAAAGCCAACCTAAGGAGCCCTTTTGATCAAATCAAAAGGAAGAACCCGAAGAAGAGGGTATGATTTCACCACCCTTTTCTAAGTTCATTTCTTATTCCACTTCTTCTTCCTTTGTTGTTACCATTCTAAAATAATAAATCCAGTATAATATATATACTATGATGTTATTATAAATATGGTACAACCATATTGAGTATTCTATCCACCCTTTGAATAACATGTCACTATACGTGCGTACGTACGGCTTACCGTCTCCACGTCGTGGTGTAATTGTTATTCAATATAATATTATTTGGATGGGTATAATAATGATGTGAAACTCATGTAAATAATAAATATAACATGTTAATGATTCTGTATATATGATATACCATCCATTTATATATTATTTTAATATCAAAATAATGATATTGTCGTTCATGCGTACGTACGGACTACCGTCTCCACGAACGCGATGAGATTCATTCTCCATCATATCCATTCAAGTATAATTATCATTTGATGATTTAAAAAATGATTTTTAAGGACTTGATATCATTCTGGATATGAATAATATAAAACCTATCCTTTACAAACATGTCTTACGTAACAAAACATATAAAATAAAACAAGTAAGCTAACACCCGAAACAACGATAATACTAAGATATTATTATCAAATCAATATTAAAAGATCATATATGATATCATATTAATATATATGATTCTTGTATAATTTAATAACAATTATTTCAATATTATACAGGATGTTAACCTACCCCAACCAAGTAAAATTACAAGGTAAGGGATTTTCTTATCTCACATTCAATTCCGTGAGATTTCCATTATTCGCCACTAAATTATTGAAAGTGGTGTATTGTGTACTGGAATTTGATATATATTAACATGATTATCTTTATATTCATGTTATTCTGTAAATAATTTGGTGGTTATTAAATTTTGGCCATACGACTCAGTTGATTAACATGGTAAGGGGTTTTCATCTCACTCTTTATTTCTGTGAGATTCATGCCATATTTCCACTATTATCTTTTGTGTGGTGTATATACTACCCATAATTGTATTCTTTGTGTAATAAACTTTACCTTATGTGTATTTAAATTTTCATTTTATGATACCTCTTTCATGGGATGTATGTTTCATAAGTTACCAAATTGATAAGGGTTTACTTCACAATCTCTTTAATATCTGAGGTTGTCTTTACGTAAGTATCTACAGGGAAATATTTACTATCCATGTCCATATTTCATAAAAGAGTTTTCAAAGGGATTATTTCTAAGGGAACTTTTACTAAAACATCATTTTAAATGTTTTAAATATTTATTCTTCTAAATCATCCTCATTTATGTCCACATTTACAAAATGGTTTGTAAGGATTTATTTATATGAAAATGAATGTTTTAAAAGTGTTAATTCCATTCAAAAGTTTCAAAGTGGTATGGGACACTTTGATCCAAAAATATATTTAAATTTCTTACTTTCTAAATTGTGTAACATTAAAATATTTTCATGAAAAAGGGATATTTCTCACAATAATTTTTAAAAAAACATTTTCATCTATGTCAACATCCTTTGATGGATTTTAAGATTATTTGAAGTTGATTTATTATGATATAAAACTTCCATATTGTAATGAATTTTTGTGATATGTTTGACTGTAGATGTGTCATTCATGGTTCAGAGTAAAGTATTGACATTTCGTATGCTAGTTCCAATAAGAATGTTTATGTTATATTTCAACCTTTACTTCATATGAATGTGTTGGACAAGTATGTTCCATGTTGGGGACTAGTTGAAGTAAGCCCTCCAGGTTGGGGACTGGTAAAAGTAAGCCCTACAGGTTAGGGACTGGTAAAAGTAAGCCCTCCGGTTTGGTCTCCGGTTATTAGAGGCACTCCGGGTTGGTGTCCGGTTATTAGAGGCACTCCGGGTTGGTGTCCGGTTATTGAAGGCACTCCGGGTTGGGTTCCGGTTACAGTTACACCCAAGGTCTTGGGACGAGGCCTTGAAAAGAAATTAAAGTTTAGCATTATGCATTCCATCATTATGAAAGTGGTTATTGATTTTTCATGTGATTATTCGATTAGTAGAATATCCATGTGAATAAGTAAATGGAATTATTTCATTTTACTTTTGCCATACTATGTTGAAGTTCAAGTTTAAAAGGCTTTTGTTTTAGTAATGCATTGCCTTAAATGTTTATGCTTATTTTGAATGTTCCGCTATATTGTTATCCTTACTGGGCATTTGAGCTCACCCCTTTTCTATGTTTATTTTCTCCAGGATGTGAAGAAGTAAGTTATGAATGACCTGCAGGGATATTATGAAGGGGATAATAGTGTGGACTGTGGAGACATTATGTTGTTGTTGTAGTTTTTCATTTTATGATGTAATGTAAAACTTATGAATATATCTAGTGTTTCCAAGGCTACTAAACCAATCGGTCTTTCGAGATTTGATCTTTCTTGTGATCATTCCAATGTTATGTAATAATGCACCAACTCTAGGTAACTGGGGTCGGGGCGTTACAATAAAAATTTCTAAAAAATATCTTATATAAGGATACCTATGATTTAATGTGTTTTAAATTAAATTAGGCTATCATTTTTGCTGTTAGTAGTAATGGAAGGTCAATATATCTTAATGCTGAATGTTGAGTTTGGATTTTGTAGAAAATTTAATTTTTTGGAATTTTAATATCATACAAATGGATGGAGTTTTTCTAAGTAAATGGGAGATAAAATTTATCTATTAAATATGGTTTATAGAAAAATCAGCATGAGACAGGTGTAATAACATGTTGAAGGATTTTTTTGAGGTGATTAAATATTATATTTTAATTGTTTTAGGGAGAGTGTGTGTAATATAATTAAGAGTACATAAAATGACATTATTTAATATTGATTTATAGTGATTTTTTCATTTTTTTTGTTAAAAATATTCCTGATATTGAATTTTTTGAAATTATCATGAAGATGGAACTATATTGAAATACCATTATTGACTTAGTTTAATTATTTATTGTAGATATTTTAATATAAATGAAGAACCTATCATTTTTTTACATAATATTTAATAATTGATTGAAGTGGTAGATATAGGGATAAACTATTTTTCAAAATAATGAGTTGATCATTAACATTATAATCATGAAAATACATCAGTTATTTCTTATAATATTGATACATAATTGTTTTAAACCCCATCGATATATCCCTTTATAAGAGAACCATGTAAAATTATTTGGATACAATTAACATTTAAAATTATGGAATTTTGAATGCATAGTTTTTTAGAGGATCAATTTTCATTCTAAAATGATATAAATACATGATTAAAAGAGAAATATTATCACACAAATTCACTATACGATGTTTAGGGCCTTGTGGTTGTGAAAGAACTTATAATAAATTACAATGGAATTATTATATAGGGGATATTTATAGTATATGTTATACCATCAGTATAATATTAATTTTACCAAAAAAAGAGTATAAAATAATAATATTTATTGAATATAATAGATATTATGGTAAAATACATCAAATATTCAGATTGTCATGTTTATTCCTATAATATAATTTATAATCATAGAAGTTTTTTCATAAAGAATGAAAATGTAATTTCATTGGTAATAATGAGACATATTGTAACATTAATAAAAGTTCTTATCTTTTAGTGAATTAGTTAATCAAAAATTTGATTAATGATTTCATCTTTATAAATTTAATTCCTATTATTCTCATCACCAACCATTATTTAATCTTTTTTACATATCAATATAATATATACTATCATATATATAGGATCCAAATCATTTTAGTCCTTATAAAAAATGGTACTTAAATAATAATTACATTTACCTTAAAAATAATTAAGGTGTATAACACTTAAACATTTATTCATTGAATCATAATTTGATATTAAATTTTATCATACTATGTATTAATCTTTATTATAAAAAGATATAGGGAAACATGAGAAAGGGAAGATATCATACACTAATTAAAGAAAAATTTATGAATGAAGATAAATCTATCAAAACAATTCCAAACCTAGTAAGGTAATAATGTATAATCAATATAGATACAAAAAGAATTTATAGATATAAAATAATTAATATATAGTCATGGATAACATATTGAATGTATTATGGAAAAAAAATAATGTATGATTTCCTGAAAAATAATCAAATCATTAAGGTCTTGGGAAAATATTTCATACATAATGTCTAAGGAATCTCTCGTAACACTATCGTAGTTATCTCATCAGAATAATCATTAATTTGCGAGGGTATATAATTTAGAGTATCAAAAAAACATATTTATCTCAATGAATTCTATCATTTAATGAAATTTCTCTGATAATACTTTGAATTATGTTTATTATATATCACCTTATAAACACGAAGAAAAATTATCAATAATTAATGTATAACATGGTTAGTTAATATGTAATTAAAATATATATGAATGATCAATTTTTTACAAAATAATTGAACTCATGTGGATATATAAATGAATTCCCCTTAATAAATATGTGAAAAAAATTTTGTACTTATTTATTCATAATAAAAACTAAAATTAATATCTAAAATAATTTTTTTAAAATGTGTTGAATGTTGTTATTTTAAATCTGTGTAATTGAATGTATCATTCGAGAAGTTGAATCTATGTTAATAATCCCAAAAATGTCATTGATATAGAATGTATAAACCTAAAATCATAACATGGTAAGTAACAGATGCCTTGAGACCCCCCATGTAACCAAAATAAAACAATTGTAAACAATAGTTAATGTTATCCATAGGGATATAAAAACAATTTTCATTCAAATTTATTTTTTTATCATATTATAAAAAAAGTGTAGGGGATAAACATAAGAATAATATATAAAATATATCGTGATATAAGGGATAAATAAAAATATATAGATAGGAAATTGAATATTGAAAGGTGTTTTTTAGAGTATTTCATTTAAACATTTCTAATATTTGTAACTCGCCCTTTAAGTCTTCAATATTTCATTAAATTAGATAGGGAAATTATTGACAAGGAATTATATAAAACCCTAGAGTAAATAAAAATTATTACATGTATAAATAACTTAAAGACGATGGTATATATTGTAAATCCTGTTATATAATTTAATAATTCTTGAATAAAGAAATTAACAAAAAATTTATTGAAAATTAATTTAATTTTTTTAAAAAAATGGATATATTTTAGTTATTTTACATATAAATAGTGATATATGAGTATTCAAACATTAATGGATAAAATATTGTATTTTTTTAACTTTAACCACTGAAATATTATTTAGAAAAAAATAACAAAAAAAATTATAAAATGGGGAAATTTTATTTTACACTTTTAAAATAAAATGATAGGTTTAAAAATAAAATTTCTTAATTTTAAATACATTGTTTCTTTTCATTAAATCCAATTTATATTATTGAAACCAATCTAGATTGTGTTAAATAATTTTAACATCAAATTGAGTTTCTAAAACATATCCCATATTTTTTCATAATTTAAAATTCATAAAAAATTAAACTACTTCAAAATATTAATTAAAATTATAATAATAAATATTTAATATACTGAATCCATATTTACCTTCCATTTTTTGGAATTAAGTCTACAGAAATAAAGAAATTAATTTTTATTAAAACTATAGATACTATAAAATTATATTTTTTTATTTGGGGTGTAATTTATTTTTCTAATAACTAAACATTTTATATGTGTATTATAGATTGATTTTTAATTACTATCTACAAAGAGTCTTGAAATTTATTAATCCTTTTTCATATTTTATTTATAGTTTTTGGAATGATTCTTGATGTGGATTGTGGGGGATAATATGGATTCTTCTTGATAATTTAGTTTTTGATTAAATCATGTAAATTTAGAATAATGTTGAATTGTGATTTGCTTTTTAGTAGAGTTTGAGGTGGAGTGCCACTGTTTGTATCATGAATTTTTTTTTTCATCAGCATTATTAATTTTTTCGACCGTGATTTGAGCATTATTCAAATGATATGAGTCAAGTTGAATATGAAAGACTGACACACTCTATAATCAATACACTAATGGGGTCTCCATATTCCAAAATAAGTATCCCACATCTAGGGGTGGACATCTATTAAAAATATTTCACAATCTAGTGATGTGGTTTTGATAACATCAAACTATGACTAGGTAATGAAATCCTTACATTATTTGGGAAAAGTACACTCCATGTATAATATCCCCCACTAGGTCCCTCACTAGATTCTATATTTTTTATAATGAAAAAATTATAGAGAAGTCATATAGAAATGAGTGTAGTTCTTTCCAAATAAATTTCTTGTGATAACTAATGGAGAAAAAATTGACTAAATATAATAAATTTATGTTCATTCAAATATCAAAATTGTTTTACAATATTGAAATGAATTCATTCCTAAAATGAGACCCACATAACCTATAACTCCCTGGGATTTGGGTGTTAATTTCCCATTTAATAAATATTGTTTTTAATAACTATTTCACTTGAATCATTGAACAAAAATCAACTTCAATTCATTTTTATTAGGTTGTGGTAATTAGATGCAGATATTACCATTATAATGTTTTTATTGAGTTAGAGGTTATAAATTGAGGGAGTATCATTGTGAAATATATAAAAAATAAAATATAAATATCATTTTTAATACTAATTCAACAATTAAACTAAATTATTTTATCTAAATAACTAATAAAATCATTATTTTCATTACAATATAATTTACTAAATTTTTTATTTATTAATACTATGTATTATTTAATATTATAGTTAGACAATTTGTAATATGAATGAAAAATTTTGTTAACATCCTTCAAATAATTATTACAAGAAAACTCCTAAATTTAGTTTATGTGTAATAGATATAATATTCCAAAAATTGTTCTTGAGCGCTATGTGTATTTATATTAAAATTAGTATTTATCAATTTTTGAAATGGAAGATAGAAAAATGATCTATATATTTTTTTTTAAATGTAAAAATTAGGTAATTTAGTAAATTTAATTTGTTTATACATGAATTTATGATAGATATATTTCTATTTAATTATAACCATAAATTTAAAATGGTAATTTTCAAAAACAAATATTAGTCTTGTGTAGTTTATTGATAAATAAATTTAATTTATTCTGTATAAATAGAGAATATAATTTTTTTAATATTTATAAATAAATATATTAATACTCATTTAATTAATAATTCATATAAAGTCAGAATAATAATAATAAATATTTTATAATTATTTTTCCTCTAAAATTATTTTTTCTACGTATCTTAATGATTAATTTGAAATATAATTTAACAATATTTATAATATTATTAACATTAAATAGAGTATAATTCAGATTCCCCAAATAAAATTTATGTAGTTAGGTTCATCTTATATTTTTTTAAATAAATATTTACAATGGTAAATAAATTAATCAAGGATAATATGGGTGAAAATGGATAACTTTGGTGGCACAATGTTTTTTAATTTTACATGAAACATTGACCATAAGAAGGATATTTTTAGGTTATAAAGTAGTACTTACATGTCTTACATACATTTTCTCACCAAACTCTCATGAAAATCCATTAATATCCCTCACATACCATTCAGTACTTAAGAAACTACAGGTTTTTTTTATTAATGATGTTTTATATTTATTTAAAACTATTAGCTTTTAAAAAAATGTTTTTGTTATTCTGGAATCAAACCCATATCCATCGTGCTAAAGATTCATCAGACTCATAGTGTAAGATCATTCATTATCTTATTGATATCATTAGATCCAATAGAAGAGGAGATAGAAATTTTTTTTGCAGAAATTTTTCCATTGTCATAATCAATGAAATAAATAAATTGCGTAGTGAAGAAGTTTTATAGTTTCTGAAGAGTTTTTAATGGATATTGAGAAGTCATGAGTTACAAAGTCTTCATATTTTTAAACCAAAGAACATTATTCTTTTCAAATCATAATTTTATAAAAAATCCTGGAAACATTATCAATAAAAGTTTTTTAGGAAATTATGGAGAGTATTGAGTGAATTCAAAATTACAAAGTGAAGAACTACATCATAACGAAAAAATATATCATAATGCTAATTTTATCGTAATAGTTTTTCCATCATTGTGAATAAATCTATCAAAGGAATAAGATGTCAAAAGATCATATCCAAAAGATAGAATGTGTAATGCTGATGAAGTTTGAAGAATTTCAATATTGAAGTAGGGAGATTTTATCATAAGATGAATTTCATGGTAATTGGATGTCCATCATAATGGTAAAATCCATAATAATGGGAATCTCATCCTAATGATAATTACATCATAATAGTAATTCCATAATTATGAGGATTACATCAGGAGAAAGATGAATGCATATCGTAATGAGCTGATAAAGAAAGTCAATTCATAATGAGCGAAGAAGGAAATGAAATTTTTTATCACTCAGAAGGAACCTGATTTTTTATTCACTGAGAAGAAATAATATCATAATGTTCTAAGGAGGAAACGGATCATAATAAAATGATTACTAAGAGTACAAATAATTAAAATTATAGAAGATTTATAAAGAGCTGAGAAGGTCAAACAAAAATATAAATTATTGTGTAAATCTCGTCGAAATCAATGGATAATTGAATAAGTTTATGATGATTCTTAAATGTGAGGTATATTTAGATATTTTAAAATTTGATGAAGAAGGTAATTTTTTCAAGTTTCCTGCTTCTATTTTCTAAGTCTCCTATAAATATATTCTCAAATCATTCATTTATTTGAAACTTTCACAACAGGGGAAACAACAGAGCACTGAAGAAATGAAGTGAATGTCAATACTACCCACAGATTTTTTTAGGAGGATTAGAAAAGTGAATATTTTATTACTAAATTGATAAGATTGTATTGTGTAAACAAGATTAAGAAAAATCATTTTGAGAATTTGATCAGAGTTTGAGTTTTATATATTAAAAATGGGTTCATAATATTGAGAGAATCAAATCTAGACTCACTGTATTTTAATAATCTGATCCAGACTCATTGTATTGAAAAAATCATATCCAAATGCATTGGACTGAGGAAATCAGATCCAGCCAAATTGGATTAATGATCTGGACTGAGAATCATGTATTATTTTAATAAAGTCTTTAATATTTTTTTGGATCAATTGTTTTATAAGAAATCATTTTAAACTTATGGTAGTAATTATAATCATTCTTATCCAGTTTTATAAGGTTTCTAACAAATATTTTCACAAGTTGTATTCACATATTCATAATTGTGGATTTCCATAGACCCATGGGAGTGGTTATGAAAAGGATATAGGTTATCATACTAAGGATGAACCTTATCAAATTTGTGTTCTTTAATTTCTTTCTTAATTTTTCATGAATTATTATTTACTAAAAGTTGATAAGGAAATAAAACATAATAGGTTGCAATATTAATGTTTCTAATTATTTAAAAAATTATAAAAAGTGAACAACTGGTTCATCCCCCCTTCATAGTATTAATTTGGTCCTTTGGAACTTCAATTATTATCAGAGTAAATGTTCCCTTACTGATTCCCTATCATGGATAGTATTAATTATATCAAGTATAATGGAATTCATATATTTTATGGAAAAACTTATTATCGATAGAAAAATAGTATGAGCTGTTATCTCATATCTCTTGGTTTGGATGTTGTTGATGATACTTTAATTGGGTTTCCATATAATGTGAAATATTCCTCATTGACCTTTGATGATAAAATAAATATAGAAATTGATGAAAATAATTGAATTTTTATTCTCATGTCTTTATCAAAAAAATGTTTTTCAGATGTTAATGGGAATAAAAACCTAAAAACTTAAGTGGGAAAAATTAGAAATTTTTTTCCAAGGAAATACAAAAGTTAATGAAGAAAAGATAAAAAAACATAGTAAGTATAAACGCATCAGAATGAGAGATGAAGAAACAGGTGATGAATAATTCTTTAGAGTAAATGAATTTGTATTCAATATCATTGGATTCATAGTTTCCCGTTATTATTCTATAATTGAGATGAAACTTATGAAAAATATTCTGGATAGGTTTTATTTAAAAATTTATTCTTTAAATATAAGGTATATTTATCTCTAGATGAATTACTAAACATTATTATTTATTACGAAATGAGGAAATCCCCAATTCTTAAAAATAATATATAGTATGAAATCAATTTTGAAGCTAAGAGAGTGATGAAAATCCAAGATGTTGAAGAAGCTTATCCTTATGAGTCTGATGATAAATAGGATGATGAGTTGAATGAAAAATTCATGTATCTTATATCTGATGACTATGGAATAAGAAAAGGAATGTATATAGGTAAACTTCTTCTCAAAAGTTTTGAGTATTGTTTAATCAGACAATTTACAATGAATTGAATTAAGAAGAAAGATGTACTATATCTAAATGATTCTAATTCAAGATCTAAATGGATGAAGTAGAACAAAATTAATAACGATGAAAAGTCTTACAAAAAAATAAATGTAATTTTTCAGAAAAAAATAAATATGTTGAGTAAAAATATAGAATTAGATTCTAATGATAAAAATTCATCTAAAGATCATTGTTCAGAAAAATTTAGAATCTTTGTTGAAAAATTTTAGAAAAAAAAGATTCATTGGATATTGATGTATGTGGAGAATAATATTTTAGAGAGTATCAACCCAAAACAGAACATATTGCATGTATTAAGAAAAAAACTCCCAATAAATAATTTATATTTATGAAGAAATATTTTTAAGAAGTGTCTAATGGAGAAGAAGATGTCATCATGTATATGGAACATTACATTTAGGTGTTCTTAAGTTACAAAATTAAAATTCCTAAACTAGTAAAAATGATTGAATATCTCAGAATGAAGTTATAATCCAAGGAAGTATAAGTTAACAAGTTTTTATCAAAACATATTATGTTTGAATTTATCTTGAGGATTATAAAAGAAAATTTCAACTAAGCGTAAAAATTAAAAAATAAGAGTTCTAAAGTTGTTAAGATTTCTCAATATGAGAATCAGCTAAAATCTTCACTCATAAAAATTAATGTTATGTTTGGTTATTTTAAAATATTAGGTTTCATAAAAATTATAGGGAATGATTAGGTGGATAAAATATGTATGAAAACTATCAAATATACCAAATTATAAAACACACTCTGAAAAAATATGGTTCACAAATATAGTATGTTAGTGCTAAAATATGTTTCAAGCCTCAACAGGGCTTATACATTGAATTATCAATATTAAATACAAAATAAAGATTTATTGGATATTTTTGGTGTTGTGGAACCTATAAGAATATGGAATATAATTTGTTAACAACATATCTCAACCTAGAAGAAGATTTCAGAAAAGTGGTTGAAATAGTTGAAGTTGAATGAGTAACATTCCTATCGTATAGAATGTTGAAAAAGTGAATCTCATGTTTTTAGAAACTTTTGAATAAAAAATAAATTTTAATGTTTGGAATAAGTTTTTGGAAGATGTAATCAGGCTGGTCATCATGCATAAATATATATATGAAAATCCTTCCAAAAAAGTATCTTATGATAGAAAATAAATGATTGATGAAAAGGAGAATGTTGAGAAAACATCATTTTTTGTTGAGACAAATTTAAAATCAAATGAAAGGGACAAACCATGGTTAATTGATAGTGGATACTCATAATATAACATGGGTGATAAAAAATATAGAAACCTGTTGAAATTAATGTTGGAGGATCATTTACATTAGTTAATTATAGTTCCCTAAAAATTATATGAATATAACAAGTTGATATTGATACGGTAAAGTTTAAATCTAAGGAAATTTTATTTGTTGATCAGATAAAACATAACATACTTTCTGTGGACCCACTTTTTGATAATGGAAAATATTTTTTTTGAAAATATTTTTGTATCATCAAAATCATGTAAGAGGAAAAGGTTATTGTGAAAGGAAAAATAACCAGGGGCAATCTCTTTCAAATAGGATTATTCAACAACTCCTCTTACTTGAGTGCCAAAGATGAAAACAAATTGTGGAACCAAATACATTTCTTCTATAGTAAAAACATAAATAAAACTTTTAAAGTTGATTATATTTATAATTTTTAAGAATCCAAAAGAATATATTAGTATTTTTTATTACTTTCCTTCAAGGGAAAATTACTAACAAAATTTATAAGAGAATAGATATTCAACCAACTAGCCCACCTGAGATTATTTATTTTGATTTATTTGGGCCGATGAGACACCAATAAATAAAAGGAAAATTATTCATTATCACTTTTATTGATGATTTATCTTAGATGAAAAACATCAGGTTTATAAGGCACAAGTACGAGGTTATTGAAATGTTCATGTTATTTATAAAAGATGTTGAGAAAGAAATGTGTGTTTCAACAAACAAGTTGAGTACAAATAATGGTATCAAAATCACAAAAAAAAATTATGAAACATATATTAGAAATAATGTTATCATAAATAAATATTTTTCTCTCTATAATACTCAAAAGCTGGAGTATCATAAACAATTAATAAAAGTTTTGTGAAATAGAAATAAGAATGTTAGAAAAATACAAACTTTTAAAATTATATTTGAGAGAAGATATTTTTACTCGGGTATATGTGAAAAATATATTCTTATTGATGTTGAAAACTAACATGAAATCTTATGAAATCTATTATAATAATGAAAATTCTACTAAAAAATTTCAATTCTTTTATAAATCCATGTTTACTCAACATAAACAAAATCAGTATTTGGGAATGTTTTTTGAGAAATCTAAGGAAAGAACATTAATTAGTTATTCTTAAAATGAGAGAAGTTGCAAATATGGGACAAACATTTACACTAGTTGGGGGACTCATATGATGCAAAGTTAATTGAAAATCAATGTTCCTTATCCAACGTTGTTGAGCATGATTAGGATGATAAATTGGGGAAATCGAACATTATTAAAAGTAATTAAAAACAACATTATCAAGATTCAAAAAAATAATGTAATGAAGAAATTTTAGCTAGGATATAATCTTTAAAATTACCTACCATTAAAAACATGTAGAATATAAAAGATTTATTTAGAATTACAAGGATCTATTTCATATAGAATGAATTTTGAGATTAGACAATCATACTTCACATACCTAAAATTTTTAACCAGAATCATTTTCAAAACCTATTCAACATAACTATTTGGTGGAAGAAATTAATGATGATTTGGATCAGATTTAGAAGAATGAAACATGGGATCTTGTTTCACCCCCATCAAATAAAAGTGTTATCAAAACTATGTGGTTTTTCTGAAAAAAAAATATCATTGAACATGGAGATGTTTCAAGAAATAAGGAAAGTATTCTTTGTAAAGGATATGGACATGGGGAAGGTGTGGATTTTTATGGAATGTTTCCCCCTTTGAAAGCATGGAAACTATTTGAATGTTTCTTGAAGTTGTTGATCATCATAATTAATAAGTTTATTAGATGGATATAAATTCATCTTCATTAAATTGTGATATTGAGGAGGATTTTCATATTGAACAATGTGGTTAGTTTTTATTTTATGAGGATAAAACCAATTTTTTTATACTAATGAAAGAATTTAATGGGAAGAAACAAGATCCATGTTCTTAGTATTAAAAACGTGACATTTTTTTAAAATAATTCGTTTTTTATAGGAAATGTTGATAATAACTTATTTGTAAAATATTTTTTCTCAAAATATCATGGTTTAATTATTTATGGGGATGAGATAATTTTTTGTGGATCAAGGAATTTTTTTTAAAACATTTACTGATGAAATGAAGATTAATATTTAAATTTTTCTGTTAGGAGAATTATCATTAATCCTTGGTAAATATGTCCAGAAAAAGGTAAAATAAAATTTTTTATATCGAGAAATGAATGCCAAGGAATTCATAACAAATATTGGGATGGAACATTCCAATAATATTCAACTATTATTTCAATGAGCACAAATTTGAGTAAAGATGGATCTGGAATAAGTGTGAATTAGAATGAATTTTGGAAGCTGATAGGAAGTATTTTTTACCCTATATCCTCATGGCCTGATATTTCTTATATTGTGACATTGTGTTCCCGATATGAATGTATTATGAATAAAACTCATATGTAGGAAGGAAAGACGATTTTTAGATATGTAAATGGAATAAAATCACCTGGGGTTTTATACAAAAAAAATAGTGACATGAAAATTCATGGTTATACTGATACCAATTTTTCAGGATGAGGTAATGATAGAAAATAAACCTCAAGAGGAACATTTTTCTTGGGTGAATTTTGTGTTAGATCATATAGAAAGAGAAAATTTTCAGTAACATTAAGCCCAACTTAATATGATCCTATTGTAGATACTCAATCTTGTACACAAATATAGTAGATGAATGATGAACTTTATGATTTGATAGTTAAAATATCTAAACCATTGATTACAATTTGAGATAATCTGGGTGAAATTTAACTTTCCAAGAGCCATTTCCAACATTCATGATCAATACACATTGATATAATGTTTAAATTTATAAAAGAGAATGTTGTTGTTGGGGATGTTTTTATGGAATGCATATGGACCAAGTATCAGATTGTTGATATCTTTACTAAAGTAATGCTGAAAGAATGGGTTGTGGAATTGATTTTGAAAATTCATGTCTTGCCTCCTTACATAACTTCCTAAACCCCATAATGAATTCCCCCACCAATCCCAAGATTATGTTAAAATGGGGGAGGTAAAGTAACAAATTTCTACCTTTTAAGACATTTTATCTTATCATTCATTCATAAAAATGAAGCTATGTTTATCATACACTAATGGATATAAAATGAAAAGTCATATAAGAGAACATAAATGTGAGGAAATATTATCTTTATAAGGCCACAAAATATTCTTCCCAGTGAAGGATAGATTTTCTTCAAAAATGTTACATTATCCAATAGTGTGGTGTTTGGACACTCTCTTTGGAGACTAGATATGTTTTCATAAAATTCAAAACCAATTTAGTTATTTAATAAAGTTTATTTGTGAAAACATTCTATGAGTTTGAAAATTTGTTAATAAGGTTATTCAATAAATCCATATGGGGTATTGAAGAACCATTATGGTGTTTTTTTTAACAATTGTTTTTATTTTTTGAAAACATAACACATTGTAAAAAAATTATTTATGAATCAAACCCATATCCATAATAAATAATATTTATTTGATTAAGATTATAGGATCTATATGTACAATATTTAGGTCATTGAATCCAATATAATTAGTGGTGGAAATTTTTCATTTTTTCAAATCAGAGTAAGAAAGAAGGTGTTGACTGAAGAATTTGTATTGTTTCTAAAACGTTTTGAAAGAATATTTCAATGTTTGGAGTTGGAAATATTAATTTATTTCTAAAAAATATGAAGAATATTTTATTATCATAAAGTTTACACAAATCATGAAAACATTCATGATTTTAAAGCATGACTACCCTTGAGGGAATCTACGGTATGGGGTTTCCCATTTCATGTTTCATTCATTGATATATGTTCCATATTCACCACTATTTTATATTTTGTGGTTATAATGATTCCCATGATTATATTTTTGTCAAAACTTTAATTAAATTTTATGAATTTATAAATCAAATACATGTTATTTTTTCAAGGCATATTTTTTCAAATGTTAATAATGTCGTAAGGGTTTTTCTTGTCTCAATTTTCATTGTTTGAGACATATTCCATACTCACCACGTGTTTTGTTTTTTTTACTGTATATAATTCCCATTTGATTCCTTTTTTTAGATTTTTCATTAAATTAAAGGGATTTTAATATCCAGATCTTATTCTCTTTTTAATGCCTTTTGGTTCAAATGTTACAATAGTCATAAGGGGTTTCTATGAACTTAATTTCTATTAATTTAGTTTTGATCATTAATGTATATCATTTTTCTTATAAGATGTATATAATATATCTTTTTATTGAGTTTTATTTGAATTCAAATCATGTTTAAGGGAACGTAAATTCATTTCTCATGAACCTCATTTGTAATGTGTTGTTACATAATTCTCTTTATTTGATGGTTTTCCATCCTCATAGAAATGAAACTTGGGTAAGAATAACCTCCACCCAAATCGGTGGTTGTTTTTCATCCATTTCCATATTCATTCTTTAAACAAATATATTTATTTATTAAATTGAAACATATATATTTATTATATCATTTGATCTTCTTTATTTCAATTTTTCTAATTTTAAAAGGAATTTTTATTATCCTTTTTGGATATTTGTTTCAACAATGCTTTTTTAACTGATAATGAATATTTCACATTCCCTTTTATATTTTTATCTTAATTTTTTTATTTCCTAGAGATAAAAATTATGCCATTTTAAAAGATAAATTATGTTTATTTGTTTTAAATTAGCATTTGATGATGTTTTTTATGTCACCTTCTTGGAAATGCTTTTTCAAAATTTCTTGTAACTTCATATCTTTACAATAATATTAAAAAATATTGTATAAAAATTATATTTCATGGTTTTCTTTCATTTTACTTATAATATCCAAAAAAGTATATCTAGTTTGGAATATGGTTTCAAAAAATACCATTTCAATTCACCTATAGTGTTTTTCTTCCATGGGATTAAACCAACTGTATTAGAAAATATATCCCATTAATAGTTATTATATAATACATTTCATAGTTTTATTGAAAATGTGTTTTTTATATTTTTCAACATCCTTAATGACCATTATATTACACAGAGGAATTGTTTTTATACCACTGTAAATTTTCATTCTCATGTTTCCTTAAGAAATATTACATAGTGGTTTTAATGAAACCCAACACTTTTTCAGTGGTTAATTAAGATATATTTAAAATAAGAAATTTTTCACTTACTCTAATCACACATATTTATTGTTTTAACTATATAGTGGGTGTGGATAAGTTTATATAACCCTCCAATAATGATATGAATATTAACATCAATTGTGATAATTTCAAGAGAAAGGGATGTGATTTCAAGAATAACTATGTTATGATAGATTGGGATATGAATTCTTGATCCACATTATTATGGGAGACTAGGACATGAATTATTTACCCACTATATTATGTTAGATGGGGATGAAAATTTATGAACCAATATGATATGCGATACATAGTCAAGAATTTATGACAAGTTATATTATATGATACACGGACATGAATTGATGACCCACTATGTTATGATTTCTTATACATATGTTCATGAAACATTTCTATATACACATGTTATTCTCAAAAGATAACATTTATTTTCTCAAGACATTTAAGACTTTTCTCATGAAATACGTATGAAAATTTCATTTTTCATTTATAATTCCTTGTCAAAAAATATTATTGTTCTAGGTTCCATTTAAAAAATATTTTGTATATGTTCTTGTTTACTCATATTATTATTCTCTAACCCTTTATAACTCATTGATATGTTTTCCCATTGTTTGTTTCCTCACCCTTTTCATATTTTTCCCATTATAGAGGTTATAAATATGAGTATACACAAGGATATATCTATAAGGGGATAAAGTATGATTACATTATAGATAAAGTTTTACAATAATATTTTTATATGGATAATATTGAAAGAATCTAATAAATTTGGTCATAGGATCATGTGATTATTTTTAAGATATAATTTTTTGAATTCAAAATATATATGTTTGTATCAAATCATCTAAATTTATATTAATGAATATGATTAATGTGTTAGTTTGTTTTTCACTTGAACAAGGAGTGTTTTTTTACGAAGACACATGTTATGCCTAGATAATTTATTTTTGATCCAAGGGGCATCTTTTCTCACACCCAGACATGAAAAATATCCCTAAGAATCCATACATAGGTTTTGGAAGTGGTTAGGGGAGGTTACCACTCATAATCTGAACCCATGCCCGGGGTATACTTAAAAAAGGAACCCAAACCTTCAATCTCAACAAATAAGTCAGACAAAGATCACCCAAAATCATAAGGATGTTTATTATGTACCCAATTATTACATTGACTACATATGATTAGCATCAAATCAACATTTAATCAAATGGGAAAGAAAACAAAGTGAAATAATATGTTTTACATGCCTTACTAAAGAAGATTCATCCCCAAGTCATCCTAATGTGGATTCACACCTATGTATCCTCAATGTGGAGAAATATATAGGTTTTACCAAAGTGGATCCTTCTGCCCTTATTATGAAATTTGATTCATGCCTAGGTCTTCCTGAATAGGAGATGTTCCCATGTCTTCTCATAGTATAATTGATCTTAATGAATCATTTTTTAACTAGTTTCCCATTCACCATGTCCTCCAACATGGGTTCTTACTCTCCCACATCACCTATTTTGGAACCCTCTTAACTTGGTAAACTTCTCAAGAACCCCATATCATAGGAAACCTATATGGGTTCTCAAATAACCAATTCACCTACCTAGGATAATATATTTATAGGCCTTCAACATGGGATTGTATCTTCATAAGCCTCCAACATGAGATCCCATTATTTTATGCTTCAAAATGGATATCAGAAGGTTCATTCCTAGGGATACTTCCCTAAACCCCCTATTTGGATCAGTGATGGGAAATAATTCTCAGAAATTTGGACCAATCTTCTCATTTTTATATATTATCCCTACAATAAATTAAGATACAGACCGTGAACATTTATTGTCATGTCAGAATGGATATGTGTCATCATAACTAAAACCCCCATATTGAGTATAGATAATATACTTTTTTACCTAATCTATTTAGAGTTCATGTTCTTCTCTTTGATTCCCAAAATTCCTAGAGTCCATATTCTCCGCTTTGCATCCAAAAATTCCAAGTGTCAAGATTGACCTCTCATATTATTATTATTAATTGAGTTTTGATCATCATCATGGTATACATGAATTAATTTATTCAAGGGCCTTTAAATGGTTTCATAAGAATACCTTCTCCTAAAATATCTTCTAAAATATCCATGAAAGGAAGGGTTTGATATAATCCTCGCACAAATCCATTTCTATGTACCTTTATCCATGTATTCCATTCTATGTGACAATAAATAACTTAAAAGTGTTCATGGATGCATAACATTAAAATGAACCACTATGGTTCTTATCACATGAATATAAATGGTATGATTCATCTCATTAAATTAAACTAATCTAAAAAGATTTGGATTCCCATGAATGGGATACATAGTAAGACCCTTTAATTGGACCATACTAACTATATAATATCTCACACCTCATTTCATGTGAGTACAATGTGTCCCAAGATGGTGATAACTTATAGTATTCCTTCCTATATAGATCCAAATAATAGAGTAACCAAATACTTGGATCCAATGACGCATAATATAATTATTGTGTGTGGTGTCTTCTAAAACATATGTTTCCAATTTAACAATTTCAACATTGGGTGACCAATATTGTAACTTTTAAGGATTTTATGATTTTGTATTAAATATATAGGTGGTTCTTAGATTATAATATAATACCCCTTAGGAGATGAGTCAAACTATCATCCTCTTACTATAAAATTATTACATAATCACCACCCAATGTGATCAAAATTCCCCCCACTATAGAAAAGTGGGAGAGTCACATGAGAACAAAAATTATAAAAATAGACTAATGAGAAATTTTAAATACTCAAATATAGTCACCTCTAGTCATTAAAGAATCCTCATTTACTTGTGCTTTTTAGGATTAAGGAATAACGTTTTTTATTGAACAATATTTAATTATGCATGATTTATTGGGTCTATTCATAATTTAGTGGATGCGGATATTACACTATGATAAAAATCAATCCATCCTACGATTTTCATTTAGTTTTTCAATTTTAATATTGGATTGAACTATAACATCATAATAGGATAGAATTAAATCGTGAATATCAGGATCTTGAATAATATAGTTTGATTATAAGTATTGTACTATGTTATACCTTGGTCATATTTATTATATATAATTTTTAAACTATATATTTTTTGGAGATTGCATATTAGTTTTCTGAGATCTATTTTTTGGAGAATCATTTTTTGATAATGTTTTTTGTTTCACCATGTGTTATATTACTTTGTATTTAATTTTACAATTGATTGTCCTCAAAAATTTCTTCTAGTTTTTTCACTCCCTATAAAATTATAGAAAATCTGAGTACTTATTTTTTTTCATGGGATGCACTAATTTGTTGTGTTTGATTATTATGATTCCATGACATTAGATTCAGAAAATTCAATTTAATTAATCCTAAAACACTTTATATTATTCTTCTATTTGTAATATATGGTGTCTTGGACCATTTTTGGTCTATTATAGGGATGAATATATTATATGTGGGGATGGATTTTTGGTTAGTTGATAGAATATTCATATAATCATAAGCTTTTGGTCATCAATTTAGTTTTTTTTGTATTCAATTATCAATATTAATTTGAGGTAACATATTTATATTTTAACTATCTTATTTATGTGTAAATTTTAATTAATAATTCATTATTTTTTTTGAGGAGATGAGATCACCCTAATGAAGATGAAATAAAGTAGAATTAAAATGGAAGAGACTCAATTAAATTTTATTCTTGTTACCAAATTTTTGTAGATTTATTATAAGATAAATCATGATGTTTTTTTATTATTGTTGTTTTTTAAATTGTGAAAATGTTTAAAATAGTAAAATGACATAAATATAATAATAAAAAGGGAAAGGTGAAATAACTTATTGATACATTATTTTATTTATCTTGAGATGATAAATGAATAATTGACCATATTAATATAAAGTCAACTTTTTAATATTGTGATTTTAAATTATGTAGTATTTCTTTATAGTTATTATAATGGCCATGAGATTATATTTTTTCCGGGAATATTTATTAAATTTTTTAATGTTTTGGAAAAACGAAGGATTTTTTTCATTTTTTCATAGATTATATTATAGTTTTTGAAGTGGTAGAGGTGATGTTGTGAAATAATTTGTGTGGATGTTTAAAAAATCATTGTCTTAAAGATGACCTGGGATATGAAAACATTATAAAATTAAATTATTAAATTTCATGAATAAAAAATATGAATGTTGTTATATTGATCATATGAATACATGAATAATATGAATTGATGTTTTGGAAATAAAAATGCGGTGAATGAAATATAATGGATGTATAATTGTTTATGTGGTTACAAGAATAAATATGGTGATCTAATTATTGCTGTAAATAAAAGTATTATGAATGGGAAGAAGATGTGTTGATGATTTTTTGTTTATGTGGTGTTTTTATATAGTTAGAGGTGTAAACTGTTATTGTATCAATCCAATATTGATATATATTTTGGTTTTGGATTTAGTTTTTTGGTTTTATGATGGTGATCTATAGGTTTGTATTCTCTATTCCAATGTAGAAATACATTTTTTTTATTTTCATACACAACATAACCCATGTTGAATAAGGAAACTAATGAAAATATTTATTTTTGGGTTATGGGTCAGACCCAATATCAGATATGTGTGAAATATAGAAAGAAAAAATAATCCCACTCACTGGATTTCTCTTATAAACATATTGTGGATATGTTTTGATGGTTTTAAACTATAGTATATCATATGTAGTTGATATGCATAGTGATTTGGTTATATAGTAAATTGTTGGATATATTTTTGTATAATATATGTGTTTTTTACTTGTTCTTGGTGTATTCGAAGCGTACATTGATGGTACAAAATCTTTTAGCTATAAATCATGTATAATAATTTCTTCACATAGTCAAAAATTGATTTCCAACAGGAATGATAGATTACATGACTAAATTAAATACACAAAAAGTATAATTTTTGGACCTTCAACCATAATTTATATTTAATTTACATGAAAATATAGAATTAAATTAACTTGTAATTCCTCTTTCATTAATTATCTAGTGGAATATATTTTACCACACCATCATTGTGTTCCAAGATCCACGTTCATAATCCCTCTAATTAGGGTCCACATGTGCTCCATAATCATTAAATAGTGTTATAAGGTAAATAAAGAATATGAAATCTTTATATTTATACATATTTGTGAATCAAATATTAATATTACTTTAAAGGGGATTCTATGCTCGATGGTGTACCCAGTACGCAACAATGAGTTTCTTGGGAATCTTACGTTGCACTCTAATAATAAAATAATATTATTTTAAATGGTAGTTAACACCTAGCCGTTGTAATGGCGGGAATGAACAGAACTAACTACTAAATGATTATATATGTTTTTCAAATATTTTTACTTTTTACAATAAATGTTAGAGTATTAAAAATGCAAATGAATCCAATTTTAAGCGTAAACATTCTAATATTCTTTAAAAGGTCGATTAACCGCCTTTTGTTGGCGAACCTCTTTTAAATCAAAATTTTGACAATGTTATGTGTTATATTTGACAAAATAAAATTCTTGTTTAGAATCAGGACATCAAAATTTACTTTGTGTAAATTTTTGGTATTTTTCCAAAAAGATCAATTTTTAATGAATAGTGAAAAATGTTGTATTTTAATTCAAAACCTCTTTTTAATATAATTTATTTATATTATTATATTATCTTTTGAATTGGTTTTAAAGTTAAATTAGAATATATTTTTACCATATAATCCAATTTTGGTCTTTGCAATTAATTTCACTTTGAAATCAGACTTAAACTAGTGTCAATCTTTTGATACATTTTGTTTCATAAAAACACGCTATTTGTTTTGACAGCGGGAATTATTTATTAAATTAATTAATTCAACTTATATGTTTAGAATTTTGTAAAATAGACATCATTTTTGAATTCATAATATCAAATATAGCTTAGGGTGAAATTTTGGTAATTTTTTGAAAAACATCAATTTTTGGTGAATAGTGAAACCACTAAGTGGTACTTATAAAAACTGATTTTCCGTTTAAATGAAATTTTTAAACCTTTGTGTTTTGAATTTCAAAAATCAAACATACATGGTTGTAATTAAGAATTAAAATTTGGTTCAATGGGATTAAAATAATTTTTTGGTGAATAGTAACTTATTAAGTTTTTAATCACGATTAGAGGTAATTAGTGTAGTTTAAGGTAAGAATAATGTTTTAATAAAATGAAATGACCTAGACACATGTCATACCATCATTTTATGTGTCATGGCCGACCACGAAAATCCATGGGTCAACTAGGGGACCCCATGGAGCCACATTGGTTGGAAAATGACATAAATACCTTTTTATTTAATGATAAATTAAAAATGACACAAACATGAGATGCTTTACTAAAACAATTTTTAAATGGGGTTATACAAGTCAGATTTTTTACTATAAATAGTAATTGGAAAGATAAATTTATTTCCTACATCATAGTATTTTCTTTCTAATTTTTAGACATTAAATAAATTAAATTATTTATGACATCATGATGATGCAGTGATGACCTCATTATTTAATGTTTTAAATAAAATCAAAAGATAATGTAATATCTAAGACCTAAACATGTCCAAAACCTATTGGATGGGTGTATTTAGAACCCTTATCACCTTATCCGCGAATTATATCAATGTGGGACCTTTTAAATCCGAAACGCATTTTCAAATAAAGTAACATTTTCTTAATTTCCAAGAGTGCCCCTCCTCTCCTCTTATAAAAGCCCCCCACCTCTACCTCCTTACCCACACATAAAAAGCCTTTGGCTCGGCCAAAACCTGCCCATTTTGTCTCACCACATCCCACTATAACTCCTTGAAGCCTCACTTTGGGCATAATCCTTTCCAAGGAAGCCTTTGAGCTCAAATCAAAGGAAGTTACCCGATTTTAAGGTAATATCTTCACTTGAGTCCTTTTGTTTTATTTTGCTTCTCCAACCCCCTAAACTCTTTTTATTCCTTTATTTTGTAACAAATACAGTATCTTAAATATACTAGGATGTTGTTATAAGAAGGTTTCTAGCTACACTTACACACACCTACATCTAATGGTTAAAGAACATACTGTTTCCGTGGATGGCGAATTTCTGCCTCCCGAAACGATGATTGTTCAAAATTATTCTAACACCTTAAAAGGTGGCCATTAATATGAAACTATATATATATATATGATATCTAATATTTTTATGTTTTATTTAATCTTCTGTATTTTTCATTTATGGAATACCTTTATGGTTTCCATTATGGGTAAACGCGATATCTTCATTTAAGGAAGTGTGGACTACCGCCCCCTCAAAGTGATTTGATTCGTTAATACCATATGTGGTACATATAAAGGATATATTTAATGATATTATATATGATACCATACTGGAATTAAAATACTATTATGTATCATTATGTATTAATTCCATTAAATATGAAATAGAAATGGAAGTAGTGTTCATGCGTACATACGGCTTACCGTCTCCAGGAACGGTGCGTTTCATTTCATAACTCTAAATGTTATGTAATATTATAAATTCATGAATATACTGGATATATATGATATATATGATATATACATGATGAATACGATTCTGGATATAATGAACCTTTTACCACACGAACAACATGTAATTGTAAGAAGTCCACTTTCGACTTAAAAACCAAGTATCGACAAAACAAACATTATTAACTTAAATGATAACATAATGTCTATGACATGGTAATAAGTGATATAAAAAGAATAATTAAATTTAAAAATGTTCTTAAGGAAGTATAAATTAACTCAAGTTTATTATTCAGGAGATTAAAGAACGATCGAGTCAAGTCGGACCCGAGGTAAGGGATCTCACTCCTCTCTTTCTTTTTAAGTACGCTCTTTTATGTCATTACTTATAAAGCTCATAATTCTTGTTATTGGGATGTTCTTTTATATTACTCATACTGAAATTTTTATGTTCATATGATGAGAAACCCTATTCTCTCTCATCAATCCATTTTGGAATTTTTGAGTGGCACCGTTAGGCTGCCGAATTTTCGTAAGAGATCAAACCCCTCACTTTCTTTTAAAGTAATCTCCATTATGTCACTTATTTTAAGCTCCTCTTTATTATGTTGGGGGATGTTCTTTTATATTCCTCTTTCTGTAAACATTATGTTAATATTATGAGATATCCTATTTGATCTCATCAATCCATTTTTGTAAGTTTTATGTGGCGTCGTTGGGCTGCTGAGTTTTCGTAAGGGATTTTTCATCTCACTTTTATTCCCGTGAGATTTATGATACATTTGCCACAATTTCCTTTCAGTGGTGTATGCACTGCCCATTATTTTACTCATTTTGTAATATACTTTCATTTATGAGTATTTACATCAATGTTGTATTGTCCTTCTTTAACGGGGTGCATGTCTCGAAAGATACCCATGTCGGTAAGGGAACCTTTCACCCTCCTCTTTTTGTAAAAGACTTATTTTGTTATGTATTTTAATTCACATAATATTATGTTGGGATATGTTCTTCTATATCCTTATTGATTTAAATTTTATGTCCAAGTGATGAAATACCCCTTTTTATCTCTCATCAACTCATTTTCTGAATTTTGTAGTGACGTCGTTAGGCCGTCAATGTTTTGCAAGGGAACTTCTTAACCCAAATTTGATTCTTTGGGATAATCTTGTACTCCTTGAATATGTCATTCTATGAATATGTGTGAATAACCTATGATTTTTTAACACATAATATCAACTTTTATTGGGTGTATTCGTGTGTCACACATAATTATGTAATTGATTTATCCTTAAACCAAGGATACCGTCTTTGTAAGGGACTTCGTCTCAATCTCCTTTCATTGAGGCACATGTTTGTTTTATACACCACTTTCTTTAATATGTTGTATAAACCCCTTTGACTTTTACGTTTATTCAAAAGGAGTCTTTTTATACGAAGTGTTTTACTAAACAAGAAAAGGGAATGTTTTTGTCATACGTATGTGGTGACAACGACTTCTCCGCCGCTGCGAGTATTATTTGGTCTTTGGCTTCCTCAATAAGCCGTAATGTTTTTTAAAAATAAAATAAATACCATATACTTTTTTTGTATTTTGGTATTGAAAATGGTTTTGATAAAGGATTCTATTATGTTAATTTATTTAAATGATATATTGTGATTGAAATGTGGAAATGTTATCATTCCTTTATGTTGGTTTTATGAGTTCTAATTTTATAATGGTACTTGGACATTTTACGGGTGGTTACGTGATAAACCATATGAAGGGTGGTGCCGTGAATACCAGGACGGGTGGTTACGTTTTAACCTCCAATGCATTGGGTATGGAAGTCAGTCGTATGGCTATTCCATTAAGTATGTATGGAAGTTGGCCGAATGGCTATTCCATTAAGTGATATGTGTGGAAGTCGACCTTATGGTTATTCCACTTATGTATGTTTATGTCCCAAGATACCTTTATCTGTTATGTGATCTTTATGTGGGTTTTATGGAAATCTTTTGGTTACAGAAGGGTAAGTAATGAACTTTTATTTATGGAAGAGTTTTTACTACTCCGAAAAGGTTAAAAGTATTACTTTGTTAAAGTATACATGGTTTACTTGTTTTGAAAAACTAACAGTTTTCATTATTTGTGTATCCCTTACCGATCTTTTTATGCTCATCCAAAGTTTTTGAAATGTTTTTCACAGGACATAACGTGGAATAGGGTCAAGGATGGGATCATGGGAAAGTCATTCTACCAAAAACATGGAACTAGACTTGTTTCTTTTTAAGATTTTTTATTTTATGGGAACTTAGTAGAAGTTTCTACTTTATAATCTTTTGAAATGTAATATTTATGTCCTAATTATCTAAAACTCTAAACCTGAAAACATCCTCAATGTGAATTATTCATTTAATTCAATATTAAGTAAGGTTTAAGGCCGGGGCCTTATAGTTGGTATCAAAGGTCGGTTTAGACAACTTTAGGGATTAGAAGTTCTTGTGAGAAACATGATTAGTCCCTATATCTATTATTTCAGTTAAATCCTTGTTTTATCACATTTTTACAGGTCAAGTAAAGTCGGTTACGAATGGAAGGAGAAGGATCTCAAATGACATTCCTATCTCTTCCTGATTACCTGCTTTCAATAATTATTGCAAAGTCATCTTCAGATGACTGTGAAACTTTTTCTAGCATACAACCTACTTGCAAGAAATTGTTTGAGATATCAAACACCTCCACTATACCTCGTTATCATCGTGTATCATGGGTTGTTTTTAGATAAATACTATTTTCACAATATTCTCATATTTTCAAGAAAGGTAAATATTATCAAGGTATTTTCAAATATTTTACCTTATCACAAGAATTTGAAGCATATTATGATTTTAAAAATGGTGCTGAGGAAGGAGGTCCTTGCGCAACCTATTTATATTTTCTTTTAAAATATAGTATCACATCACATACTTATGGTATTTTAAAAGGACCAATAATAGAACGTTTCAACTCAATTTCGGTCCGACTATTTTATAGAAAACATGTTTTATCAGATGTTTTGGAATTATATGTCATACATGATTATTTTCCAAAACTGTTTTTCTGTGAACACCCATATGACCCATGTTGTACGAGGTGTATTTGGATGGAGGAAGAAAATGATTTTGAAGGATCTCTAAATCATTGTTGTAATGCATGGGACTTCTACCTATGTGAGCAAGATGACGATGAAACCGAGTGGACGCCATGATCAAGGTATGATGTTATTCATTCTGGGAATCATTTTATTTTATCTTATAGTGGTGAAATAAGACTTCAAGAATTAAGATGTTGAGATCATAACGAATTCGGATGAAAATTAAAGGTATAAAGAAAATGATTGAGGTTAAAACATGTTAGGGTTATTTTTGGAGTTTTATAAAAAGGACAACACGCAGACCGTGTGACAACCCGTCGCATCGGACAAATTTGTGGGAATTGAACCAACAACCAAAGTGCAACTGGTATTTATCGTCTACCACTGGACTACGTGAAGTCCCTGGTTAGTTTGACTGATTCCTTTTAGTTAGATGATTTTATGAATTAAGAGTAAGTTGATTTTGGGTTATCTATGGATATTTATTAACCTATCATGGATGATATGTGATTAGGTTAATTACTTTTCAATACGAGAAATTAAGATCATCTGATGTTGTTTGGAGATAAATGATACGATTGGACTTGGAAGAATATGTGACTAAATCCCTCAAATATTTGGATTTCAATATTAGTTTTCTTTACATTGAAGAATTTTATGGACAAATTGATTATCGAATAGTCCTCGTTGAACTTTGGGTTTTGTTGGACAAATTTTAGAGATTAATAATAGATTTTCTTTTTATAAGGGGTTATCCTCTTCTGGATTATCTGATCTTGTACTAGCCTTTTTTGTTTTGGTTTTGGTCTAATGACATGGGAAGTATATAGTCCTCTTTTGTGGATTAGGTGATTCTCTAGAAGTTGATTATAGTACTCTTAATGTGAACAAGTCTTCCTAAATACTCGTCTTTTGGAGAAAATATGAGTTTGTGTAAAAGTTGAAAGTCAACATGATAAGTGATTATGTTTCCTTATGAATAAATTACTAAATAAAAAGTAACCTAAAAAAATGTTTTCTATTAACTTTTCCAACTGGGGAATCGAATACCATTTAACCCATCACAAGTTTGTGATTTTCTTGTGGTTAACTTTCTCCTAAACATGTTTTCTATAACTCTCCATCAGAACATGACCCTTTATTTTTTCCTCCATGTCCATATTTTCGTGCTTGGAATCCTATTATGGGTTAACTCGGGTGACCTTTGTACTTATCTTTCTTTATTTTAAAGTGATTGTTTTACCGACTCTTGTTCCGATGTGGGACTTTCATGGATGTTTCTAAGTCCAATTTTAAAATTACAAGGACACAATTCCCAAAAGGGGGGGAAGGATGTAACACCCTAGGTAAATAAATAATATAACATATTTATATTTATCCATATTTGTGAATCAAATATTAATATTACTTTAAAGGGGATGCTATGCTCTATGGCGTACCTAATACACAACAACGAGTTTCTTGGGAATCATACGTTGCACTCTAATAATAAAATAATATTATTTTAAATGGTTGTTAATGCCTAGAAGTTGTAATGACGGGAATTAAAAGAACTAACTACCAAATGATTATATATGTTTGTAAAATATTTTTACTTTTTACAATAAATGTTAGAGGATTAAAAATGAAAATGAATCCAATTTTAAGCGTAAACATTCTAATATTCTTTAAAAGGTCGATTAACCGCCTTTTTATGGCGAACCTCTTTTAAATAAGAATTTTGAAAATGTTATGTGTTATATTTGACAAAATAAAATTCTTCTTTAGAATCGGGACATCAAAATTTACTTTGTGTAAATTTTTTGTATTTTTCCAAAAAGTTCCATTTTTAATGAATAGTGAAAATGATGTATTTTAATTCAAAACCTCTTTTTAATCTAATTTATTTATATGATTAGATTATATTTTGAATTTATTTTAAAGTTAAATTCGAATATATTTTTACCATCCAATCCAATTGTGGTCTTTGGAATTAATTTCACTTTAAAATCGGACTTAAACTAGTGTCAATCTTTTGATACATTTTGTTTCATAAAAACACGCTATTTGTTTTGACAGCGGGAATTAATTATTAAATTAATTAATTCAACTTATATGTTTTGAATTTTTTAAAATAGAAATCATTTTTTAATTCGGAATATCAAATATAGCTTAGTGTGAATTTTTGGTAATTTTCTGAAAAACTTCAATTTTTGATGAATAGTGAAACCACTAAGTGGTACTTATAAAAACGGATTTTCCGTTTAAATGAAATTTTTCCACCTTTGTGTTTTTAATTTCAAAAATCCGACATACATGGTTCTCAATAAGAAGTAAAATGTGTTTCAATGGGATTAGAATAATTTTTTGGTGAATAGTAACTTATTAAGTTTTTAATTGCGATTGGAGGTAATTAGTGTAGTTTAAGGTAAGAATAATGTTTTAATAAAATGAAATGACCTAGACACATGTCCTACCCTCATTGGATGTGTCATGGCCGACCAAGAAAATACATGGGTCAACTTGGGTACCCCATGGAGCCACTTTGGTTGGAAAATGACATAAATACCTTTTTATTTAATGATAAAGTAAAAATGACACAAACATGATATGTTTTACTAAAACAATTTTTACATGGGGTTATAAAAGTCATATTTTTGACTATAAATAGTAATTGGAAAGATAAAAAAATTTCCTACATCATAGTATTTTTTTTATAATTTTTAGACATTAAATAAGTTAAATTATTTATGACATTATGATGATGCAGCGATGACCTCATAATTTAACGATTTAAATAAAATGGAAAGATAATGTAATATCTAAGACCTACACATGTCCAAATCATATTGGATGGGTGGATTTAGAACCATTATCACCTTATCCTCGAATTATATCAATGTGGTACCTTTTAAATCCGAAACTCATTTTCAAATAAAGTAACATTTTCTTACTTTCTAAGAGTGCCCCTCCTCTCCTCTTATAAAAGGCCCCCACCTCTACCTCCATACCCACACTTAAAAAGCCTTTGGCTCAGCCAAACCCTTCCCTTTTTGTCTCTCCACATCCCTCTCTAACTCCTTGAATCCTCACTTTGGGTAGAATCCTTTTCAAGGAAGCCTTTGAGATCAAATCAAAGGAAGTTACCTGATTTTAAGGTAATGTCTTCGCTTGAGTCCTTTTGTTTTATTTTGCTTATCCAACCCCCTAAACTCTTTTTATTAATTTATTTTTTAACAAATACAGTATCTTTAATATACTATGATGTTTTTATAAGAATTTTTCGAGCTACACTTACACACACCTACATCTAATGGTTAAGGAACATACTGTTTCTGTGGATGGCGAATTTCTGCCTCCCGAAACGATGATTGTTCAACATTCTTCTAACACCTTCAAAGCTGGCCATTAAGATGAAACCATATTTATATATGATATATAATATGTTTATGTTTTAGTTAAGCTTCTGTATTTTTTATTTATGGAATACCTTTATGGTTTCCATTATGGGTAAACGTGATATCTTCATTTAAGGAAGTGCGGACTACCGCCCCCTCAAAGTGATTTGATTCGTTAATACCATATGTGGTACGTATAAAGGATAAATTTAATGATATTATATATGATACCATACTGGAATTAAAATACAATTATGTATCATTATGTTTTAATTCCATTAAATATGAAATAGAAATGAAAGTAGCGTTCATGCATACGTACGACTTACCGTCTCCATGAACGGTGCATTTCATTTCTTAACTCTAAATGTTATGTATTATTATAAATTCATGAATATAATGGATATATATGATATATATGATATATAAATGATGAATAAAATTCTGGATATAATTAACCTTTGACCACACGAACAACATGTAATTGTAAGAATTCCACTTTCGACTTAAGAACCATGTATCGACAAAACAAACAGTATTAACTTAAATGATTACATAATGTCTATGACATGGTAATAAGTGATATAAAAGGAATAATGAACTCGAAAAAGGTTCTTAATGAAGTATAAATTAACTCAAGTTTATTATTCAGTAGATTAAAGAACGATCGAGTCAAGTCGGACCCGGGGTAAGGGATCCTACTCCTCTCTTTCTTTTTAAGTACGCTCTTTTATGTCATTCCTTCTAAAGCTCATCATTCTTGTTATTGGGATGTTCTTTTATATTACTCTTACAGTAATTTTTATGTTCATATTATGAGAGACCCTATTCTCTCTCATCAATCCATTTTGGAAGTTTTGAGTGGCGCCGTTAGGATGCTGAATTTTCGTAAGAGATCAAACCCCTCACTTTATTTTAAAGTACTCTCCTTTATGTCACTTCTTTTAAGATCCTCTTTATTGTGTTGGGGAATGTTCTTTTATATTCCTATTTCTGTAAACTTTATGTTAATATGATGAGATACTCTATTTGATCTCATCAATCTATTTTTGTATGTTTTATGTGGCGTCGTTGGGCTGCCGAGTTTTCGTAAGGGATTTTTTATCTCACTTTTATTCCCGTGAGATTTATGCTACATTTTCCACAATTTTCATTGAGTGCTGTATGTACTGTCCATTATTTTACTCATTGTGTAATATACTTTCATTTATAATTATTTACATCAATGTTGTATTGTCCTTCTTTCACGGGGTGCATGTCTCGAAAGATACCCATGTTGGTAAGGGAACCTTTCACCCTCCTCTTTTTGTAAAAGACTTCTTTTGTTATGTCTTTTAATTCACATAATATTATGTTGGGATATGTTCTTCTATATCCTTATTGAATTAAATTTTATTTCCAAGTGATGAGATACCCCTTTTTATCTCTCATCAACTCATTTTCTGAATTTGGTAGTGACGTCGTTAGGCCGTCAAAGTTTTGCAAGGGAACTTCTTAACCCAAATTTGATTCTTTGGGATAATCTTATACTCCTTGAATATGTCATTCTATGAATATGTGTGAATAACCTCTGATTTTTTAACACTTAATATCCACTTATATTGGGTGTATTCATTTGTCACACATAATTATGTAATTGATTTATCCTTAAACCAAGGATACTGTCTTTGTAAGGGACTTCGTCTCAATCTCCTTTCATTGAGGAACATTTTTGTTTTATACACCACTTTCTTTAATACGGTGTATAAACCCTTTTGACTTTTACATTTATTCAAAAGGAATCTTTTTATACGAATCGTTTTACTAAACGACAAAAGGGAATGTTTTTGTCGTACGTATGAGGCGACAACGACTTCTCCGCCGACGCAAGTATTATTTGGTCTTCGGCTTCCTCAACAAGCCGTAATGTTTTTTAAAAATAAAATAAATACCATATACTTTTTTTGTATTTTATTATTGAAAATGGTTTTGATAAAGGATTCTATTATGTCAATTTATTTAAATGATATATTGTGATTGAAATGTGGAAATGTTATCGTTCCTTTTTGTTGGTTTTACGTTTTCTAATTTTATAATTGTACTTGGACATTTTACGGGTGGTTACGTGATAAACCATATGATGGGTGGTGCCGTGAATACCAGGACGGGTTGTTACGTTATAAACTCCAATGCATTGGGTATGGAAGTCGGCCGAATGGCTATTCCATTAAGTAAGTATGGAAGTTGGCTGAATGGCTATTCCATTAAGTGATATGTGTGGAAGTCGACCATATGGTTATTCCACTTAAGTATGTTTATGTCCCATGTTACCTTTATATGTTATGTGATCTTTATATGGGTTTTATGGTAATCTTTTGGTTACAGAAGGGTAAGTAATGAACTTTTAATTTGAGATGATTTTTTACTACACCGAAAAGGTGAAAAGTATTACTTTGTTAAAGTATACATGGTTTACTTGTTGTTTTGAAAAACTAAAAGTTTTCATTCTTTGTGTATCCCTTACTGAGATTTTTATGCTCATCCCAATTTTTTGAAATGTTTTTCACAGGACTTAACATGGAATAGGTTCATGGATGGGATCAAGGGAAAGTCATGGTACCTAAAATATGGAACTAGACAAGTTTCTTTTAAAGAGTTTTTATTTTATGGAAACTTAGTAGAAGTTTCTACTTTATAATCTTTTGAGATGTAATAGTTATATCCTAATTCTCTAAAACTCTAAACCTGAAATGATCCTGAATGTGAATTGTTCATTTAATTCAATATTAATTATGGTTTAAGGCCGGGTCCTTATATAAAATCCCTAGTTTCTAGTACATCTGATATTGATCAAATGTATTATTTGTGGATGATTGTAGTAGAATTATTGTCAAGAAAAGTCTAACTCTTGATGATCTCCCGTTATCATGAGATTGGAGGGGTTGGGAGCACTAATAATCCATTTAAATCTCATAAGGGGTGGAAAGAGTCTTTTTCTACATATTCTATATAATAATTTTAATTTTAAATTGTGATATAATACCTTATTTATTATGGAATGTTTACTGTGGGAAAATAACAAACATGGCCCTAACCATTATTAATATTATTAGATTATCCCATTTCCATTAATAATAATAATTATTATATTAACATATTAACATATTACACGCATAAGAAATATTAATTAATATCATTTATTTATAATCGGACCATTAATCTCCACCTACATTCCCTCGTATATATTTACAGATTCTCTAAAATGAAAATTTATTTTAATAAATTTCACTGTATTATTCTCTGATAAATAATATAAATATTATATTTTACAAAAAACATACTAATATTTAAAATTATTATTTAACTCATTTAATCGTTCAAATAACTAGTGATAGAATTTAATCGATCTACCGAACGAAATAAATATTATTTATTCTAACTTTTTAACATCATTAGTTGAATTTTAATTAAATTCGAAATACACTATGTGTGTGACACTCGACGCCTTTTATTAGTATAGTTATTTTTAACCACTATAATTACATGGATATCCTCTAGAAACATTCCAAGTATCCCATGTATAATGAATTTAATGTCAAAATACCATCTAACCTCTTATGAACATTTATGTATAATATAATTCATTCATTGTCATATCTACAATCAAGTAGGATTCATACTGGTGTCATCATCCTCTATGATCAATGAATCATTCGTTGAAATTACACAAATAAAATCACTCATTGAAAACCATGGAAATGAATTTATGAAAGAAGTAACATTCCTATCAAATGGCCTTAGATATCAACTTTTGTCTAGGGATAGAAGGGATAAATCCTTCTGTGCATTATTAATTAATGCAATATCACTCATGATGCTCCCAACATATCATACTTCTTCACGAAAATATTCCATATAATTTTTTATTAATAAATAAATATGATTCATGATATTTATTATTTATAATATTAAATTTTAAGGAACAATAAACATGTCTGCAGATATGAACATCTAATGACAAATGGAAATACAAATTTATGATTGACAGGAAAATTCTCATAGCATTCTATCTTAGATATTGCAAAGACCAAACACCATGATAAGGTGTATTAATGTCTTATGAGCCACTAACACTTGATATCATGTATTATTTGTTTCATATCATATATTTTCACCAATTAATAGAATATGATTCAAGAATAATGTTGTGGAACCACTAGGTTCTCATTATAGTAAGGAATGAAAATAACATTTCTATGTGACATGTATTAATATGATTTTATCGCATAAAATTGTAATACATAATAACAAAAATAATATGATATGAAAAAATAATTAATAATTAAACATGTATCCAACTGCTAAACATGCTAGTTATAAGGATCCAACTACAACAGACTCATACTTTCACTATAACCAATTGAAAACAAATTTCAATCCCAAAGATCTCACATGATACTCATGATTCTATTGATATTAACCCTATATTAAGGGGTACACAAAATTTTCCCTGGTGGATACCCTTATCACTATTACTTCACCTCATTGACAAAAATACCATTAAACATAAAACATTCGTTGAATGTCCTTTGTCTTTTAGTGTTTCCTTGGATCCAAAATGATAGCCACCACTATAGTGTTATCACAATAAAATATGATAGTTTATATACTTCTAGTCACCACATAAAAATCATGGATAATGTTTTGAATCCATAATTTTTCTTTCAAAACATCATAAGAAACATAATATACTAGGAATACATTGTAGAGTTAGTTTAAAATAATATATTTTAACTATTCTAGGTCAGAACACTTTATTGTGATAAAATGAATATCCAAACTATAACTTATAATTATAATAATATATTTAAAACCCAGAATATGTTTAACCCCTAATAACTATTTATTCATCTCCCTCATCCAGTAGGAAAAAATTCTAATTTCACCTTAGATAATTAAAGATATCCTTAACAATAGTCCATTGTTATTCCCCTTGATATATTTGATTACATCCTACCATGATCAATGTATATGAAACATCATGACTTGTAAATAAAAAAGCATTCATGATGGATCCAATCATATAATCGTAAGGTATCGTTCTCATTTTATCTATTTCATCTTGTGTTTGAGGATACATTTTCTTGTAATGGTTTATTCCTTGTGGCACCAGAACCAATACCCTCTTATATTTTTTAATATTTAACTTATTCAATATATGGTAAATTTATATACCTCGAAATAGCCCACTTACCCCCTTGTATCTATTAGGATTGTACCTAAACCCTCAAATATAAAATTCTTAACCTGAGTCCATCATGGAGAAGCAGTTTTTCAACCTTAACTTAACCTCTGGTATGGCTGGTATATCATTTCCAATTAGTAATATTTCATCAACATATACTACTATGAAAACAATTAAAATCCCACCAAACTACTTGTAAATAAATGGATGACACGAATTCATCATGAAACAAAATTTAGTTATATCTTTATCAAATAAATTTTTCCATGCCTTGATTATTTATTTCATCCATAGATGGTTATGTAATACTTTTATTAATTTTTGTATTTTATAGTGTCATAAACCCTTCTGGATGTTTCATATACACATCATGATTAAAGATACCATTATGGAATCTGGTTTTGACATACATTTTAAAAATATTATATTCATGGTTACTATATATGGCAAACAAAATTCTAGTGGATTTAAACATGGAAACCAAGGAAAATATTTTATCATAATCAATTCCTTGACATTTTCTAAACCCTTTATCCAATCTTTGTGATTTATAAGTATTTACATTAAATTCTATTTCCAATTTCTATCGAATACCCATTTACAATAAAAATGATTTACATTATCTAGAGGATTGATCAAAATAAAAAAATTATATTGGTACATAGAATCAATCTCTATATTCATACCTTTATACCACCTTGTGGGTTCTGATATCTCTACTTCATCCTTCAATGATAGAGGATTGTCATTGTGGGAAAACAATGAGTCACCTTAATCTGGGACTAGAAAACCATATCTCATAAGTTCTCTCGCCCCTAGAGCACTTCTTATATTTCTTGTTTCTTAGGAATAACTACATAAATGGGGACCTATGGAATATGTTCTAGTATCAACTATTGTATATCATTAGTGTCAACTTCATCAAATTCTATAGTTCTCGTACTATCCTGCTTGGGGATGTTTCCCCTCTCAATAATAATACCCATCATGATATAGTTTCTTTCTTATCTGAAGTGTTTCATAGGAATTATATCCATGTTTCATTGGTATTCCAAATAATGTTACACTATATTCATTAGGGTTATAGTTTGTTTCATGATCTTGCCTTAACAAACACATCACATCCACATGCATGAACATGTGAAAATGGGTTTATGTCCACAATATCACTCGAAGGGAATTCTATTTTCTAATTTTTTTGGTACTCTATTTAGTAAGTATAATTTGATTTACAAATAATATCCCAAAAAAGATAATGTGAGGATTGTGTGACTCTTCATTTACTTTACCATGTCAATAGGGTATTATTTCTTATTTCACTAACACCATTCCACTATACTGTATATAGTTGATTAAGTTGAGATAAAATCATATATTCTATTATAATGTTAATAATGTATTAGAAATGATATTCACAACCTCAATCTGATCGATATTTCTTTGTCTTCTTACCAATTTCATTCGCAACCTCATTTATGAATTCTATAAGCTTATCAAAATATTCATATGTATACCACATTAAGTAGATATATATAAACCTTCTAGAGTTTTCAGTAAAATAAAAATATTCCAAGAATCATCCTCTAAACTATACATGAAAATGTCCACACAAATCTATTTGTCCCTATTCCAGAATATCTATATTTCTTTCACCTTGACTTCTGATTTTTTTTGGTAATTTTCCTTATAAACAGGTGATTCATCATTAAAAAATTTCAAGTTGAAATGATTATTAATATCTATTTGTATAGAAATTTTTATAATTAGTATCATTTACCTGAAAAATACGGTGATACCACAGCTAGGGGTTATATATGTCACGCATATTTTGTTCCAATTTTCAGTAGTTGATATTTGGAGTTTAATATAAAAATAATATTATTTAATTTTTTCATAACATAACATTTTCAATATTTATAAATATAGATGACATTATTTTCAAATGTGAGAATAATTCAATTCATATCTAAATTATAAATGGAAATAAAGTTTTTAGTAATACTAGTTATATAATAATAGTTCCTTAAAACCAAAATCAATCATGGTGGTAATGTCAGATGGTAGTCTCCAATTACTAGAGTAGCCATCCTCACTCCATTGGCGGCCTGTATATCCACATCATCTATAATAATATCCTAAAATATTTTTAGTTCCTATATTTGGATGGATATTTGAGAACCATAGGAACTTTTTAATAATAATATTATAGATATATAAATATTATAGTCAATTAAAAATAAACCTTATGCTTCCCCTTTTTTCGTTGGAAAGGTGGAATTCCTCTTCTAGTGGCCCTTCTTCCAACATGAAAATCATGCCACATCCTATTCTTTTAAATAACTTTGGATCTTATTGTTCTTGGAATAATAGTGCTACAGAGCCCCTGGTTTAGAGTCATTCTTCATGGTATTTTCCTTCTTTATCCTCTTCTTATTGACTACAAGGATTTTAGGATTGTCACACCCCATGTCAAAATAAACTGGTAGAATAAGATTAAAAATTTCTTAAAGTTTCTTTCATCTTATAATTCACAAAAAAAACAAGATACGTTCATAAATAATGAATATATAAGGATAATTGTGTGTATATCATAAGGGATTATAAAACCGAAGATGTCTGGGAACTCATTGTAGCATACAATCTTTACTTCATGTGCCTTATCTTTCGTCCACTCTATATGATTCCACGTGAAATGTGCATTGGATATCTCATCTCTATTTTATTTTTCCTTCTCTGGATAGAGATACTTAATGTGAGAAATTATGATATGAACATCTACGTACTAATATTTATTTATATTCTCATTGGACCTAGAGGACAACATGAAAAATAAGAACACCATAACATCATCAACAAGATTCAAATATGTAGAAAATTATTCCTCATTTTCCTCTTTGGAAATAAATATTGGAAGTGGGTATAACATCATGTATAAATTCTATTTGTGTCACAGTATAATGTATAGTGAATATAATATTCCTAGAAATTCACATTGGTGATAAGGGTTTGCTTCTAAATTATGTATCATAGTGACATATCCAAGGCTATTTAACTATCCATTTCTTCAAATTAAGAGATGATAATTAGTAATTATTTTTATTAAAAAACATATAAATTAATTTAAATTAGACATAATTCTATTAATCATATACTATTATTCAAATCATACAATTCATCCACCTTAGATTTGAAATATCATGTTGCCTATATATTGTTGTGTAAAGAATCAATATTCCAATTCTAATAACCCAAACATGGGAAAATAAATATATTTAATGGGTTTTAGGTTTGTGTAACTTTACAACTAAATTAATTCATAGTTCACTGATCCATTGAGTGGATTCAAAAATATTAAAATCATGTTTTAGTATTTCTGTAACCTTTGACACTTAGATACACAATTTCCTTCTTTGGAAGAAAACCCTTGATGTGAAGTAAGTTAATTCAACTCAAAATGTAAAGATATATGTTTCTTTCTAATTAACATCACCCAAACATGAGTTGTTCTAGAACATTGAGTAACACGTTTATTTATAACATAATTAGTTGAAGTATATGGTGACATAAAATATTTTTTGAGGAGTTTTTGTCCTTATATATAAATATGATTTTATTCTTTTACATTTATTTTTAATATTAAGTGGATTTTATATAATACATTAACAATGCATCTTGAAACATCTATTAATAATCGAGTAAAATATTATTCCATTGTTCTTTCATGTAATTAGTTTATTAGGTTATCAAGAAGAATCAAAAAAATAAATAATTAACCATGAAACTAAGAGAAATAAAATATTAATTTTATGTTCATGTGATTCTTTAATGGTTAGTTTATAATGTGGATAAAAAACAAACCCTTAACCCTATGGTAAAACAACTTGAACCATATCATAGATCGTATAAGAGTATTCCACATTAAATCTTATGTATCACCTTTTTTTGTTTCACCTACACTCCTTGACATGGATTTCCTCCTCTCTCTTTGGAGTCTCATCCTTACATAATCATTTACACACACATCTGTGATGGGATCCAAAGGAGTGGATATAGGGGGATTCCATAAAATAAACTACAAGTACATAAGACCAAACATAATAAGTGGTATGGGATAAATCATAGGCCATCAATTATAATTTAACCAAACATAAATAAAATGAAACCAATCATATAAATTTATTGGTCAAAATTCATGGTCATCCACCATAAAAAATGATCATTAATTTTCAATATATTTTTCAATGACCTCACATCATTCTTTAATTAAGATAATGCACCGTAAAATAATCCAATTAATTAAATTTATCCTAATTCTATTCAACCTTCCATAACTTTTCATCATGTATAATTTTAAAAATAAATAATTTTATTAAAAATTATTATATTATGTAATTTTACTTTGGATTAAACCTCTTTTAATTGTTTAAAATTCATCATGGATTTAAATTTTATATGTAATCCTATTATAGCTCAAATAATTTTGAATTAATGACCCATGGAACCCAAAATAAAAAGGTGTAATTATGAACATTATTGTTCTTTATATAAAAATTTAAGAACACTATCACTATCAGACAACACAACATGTACAAAGGTTTATGCAATGTCCTTGCCTTTTTCAAATTCTTGCAATACACACCTTGGGTATAACTATGTTCCCTTCCATGGAGAACCATGAGAGAATTGGCATATAATATAACATAGATAATGTGTGACCTCATTTCTCTTGACATGCTAGTCTCCATATCATGTATTTGATACAAAATAATGTTGGGGCCCCACATGTATAAATCCATGGGACATAACAAGATATAAATATTATATAGTGGTTATTTGTTGTTTAGTTCATCATTCAAAGTTAAATTCTTTCTAGATCTATATGATGTTCCAATCTATTCAGATTTTAGAATCTATTTTGATGTATTTGAGCTAATAGACCAATATAAATATTTAAAAACTAAATTTCATGGTGTGTGTAATGAATGTACACATCATGTATTATAGTTTTATCTAGTAATATCCTCTAGATCTTATAGATGGTTGAAATTATAAGAATATTTATATTTAATTATTAACTATTTATTTTTTATTTTTTCATGATCAAAGAAAACAATTATATAAAGTGGTAAGATATTAAAATGTATTTATTTGCATAAATGAAAATTCAAACACATTTTACCAATAAATGGATAATATAAATTATAAATTAGACATGTTATATCTCATATTCCATTTTTTGGTTCCAATCATAGATGAAGCATCTTTTGATGGTGTGTCCAACATGTATTTTTGAAATTAATAATGTTTAATAATTACATCACATGATCAATGGATCATTTATAATGAAAATCATAGATTACAAGAATACATTAAATAAACCAAAACTAGATTCATAAGATTATGACATATAATTTTTAGAAAATTAATAAAGAGGTGTAGAATTACCTATACTTGTAATTCCACATTCAATGATTATTTAATTGAATATATCTTATCACACCATCATTCCACTATGTAATCCCAGTAAAAAATCTGTCTACATGTGATATAAATGTACCCCACAATGTTTTAATAGTGACATATAATCCATGGGTTCTAGTATGGATGATCCTAATTGCTTGTTTTTTTTAACGAATGAACACAACATAATTCATCAACATAGAGGCCGAACTCTTGATGATATTTCATTATATTGAAAGACTAGGTGAGGATAGAACGATAAATCTCATTATCTCTCTATGGGGATTAAAAGTTTCTATTATAACCATTTTTTACACCAATGGACTTTCTGGAATGTGATATAATTATTTATCTATTATGGAAGTTTTTGGGACGGTAAATCACACACAATCTCCTAACCATCTCTAATATTATTAGTTGGACCATTTTCCATTATTATTAATAATATTGTTATTAATTTATTTTCTTATGTAATTTATAAAAATATATATGTAGATATCATTTATTTCTAATCTAACCATTAAGTTTTGTCTACTTTCCCTCGTCAATATTTACCAATCCTCGCATAATGACTATTTAATTAAATAAATATCACTATATTATTCCATAATAAATATAATAAAAATTCTATTTTACAATAATTAAAGTTAATATTTATTATTATTATTTAACACGAATATTATTTCAATTAACTAGTAATTAAAATATGGTGATCAATCAAACTAAATAAATGTCATTTATTCTACCATGGTCAATTTATTACTTAAATTTAACTGAGATTGTGGATACACTATGTGTATGGCCCTCTAGTCCTATTTCTTAATGGAATTAAAAATAACATCATACATGATAATATTAGAATCTTATAATATATCTAGGATATCATAGAAAAATAAGTTAATATAGAAAAATATCTCAACATCCAATGAAAATTTATCGTATAATATAAACCCTTTATCATGATATATATAATGAAACTGGATTCATGCTGATTCTATCAACCTATATTCTCAATGATTCATTATTTGAAATTATGGAAATGAACTCAACCAAAAAATACAATGGCCATACATTTATATAACTAATTCCATACCCATAAAAGGGTGTGATATATCAACATCCATCTAGGGATTAAACAGATAAATCATTTCTCGCTTTATCAAATAATGGAATATCACTCATGACACAGCCAATATATCCTACATCACCATAAAAATATTTCATTTTCATTTTCATCGATACATCAAATTACATGGGTACTGATATACAATAATGATAATCTGAATGTCCAAGTATCAATTAACACATATGTATGTAAGAACATCAAATGAAACATGGAAATGTTGATTTCATATTTAAATAATTATTATAATAACATTGTATCATTGATATTAACAAGGGATAACACCATGAAAAGGTGTCCCAATTTATTATGACCCCATATCCCGGATAGTATATATCAACTGTCTCCCATAAGATAATATCATTCAGCTATAAAACTATATTTAGGAATAATGCCATGAAACTTATAGGGTCTTATTATATTGGGGAACTTCTATAACATTTCATTATGACATTTATTATTAAAATATTTTCACATATACCTTTCATTAAGAATAAAAACAATAATTTTATAAGATAAAATCATTAATAAAAAATGTAATCAGGTTCTAAAAATGTTTTTCTAGGGAACCAACTTCAAAAATTGTGGTATGTAGTATGTGATTGTGGTTATGTATTTGTATATGTTTTTTTGGTGATGAGACATGTAGTTATATTGACATAAATGGTATGGGTGGACCAAAATGTATCTTATTTGTGTTTGAGGGTGACTAGATCATTGATTAAAAAATTAGAAGGTAGCTTTATCGCTATATTTTCATATAAATTATGTTATTATACTTTTGTATGGATATTTTAATTGATCTATGATGAGGACATATTTTTTTGACCATGGGATTAAAAAAAATATATTTTATTATTTATTAATAGAGGATTTAGTATGATTCTTCCATTTATTCATTATATAGTAGAGAGTGAACCATACAGGGTATAAAAATATTCTCACCCTTATTTTTAATATATAGTTTTTATATATTTTCATGATATAGATTGTGATTTTGAATTCAATAAAAGATTATGGTATTCATGCCTTACAATGGATTAGCTACTTTATAAGATATTAATTCTTTCATTTTTTAAATTGATTTTTTATAGAAAATTACATATTATTTCTATTATAGATTTCAGTTTGTTTTATCATATAGATTTAACTAGTGATTTGTTATTTTTTATGGATTTATATGGATATTTCTTCCCCTTATGTTGTTTTATTCCCCAAATAGTAGATATAAATACATGGTATTTTGGAGGTAGGATTTAGAGTTCATACATATCTTTAAATTATGAAAGTGAAATATTATATTGTGGATGGGTCATAATAGTAGGGTATCATAATTTTTTCTAGGATTTTTATACAATTTTGTAATTATGAACTAGAATATATTTTATTTGTCTCATAAGAAAACAATATCATTAAAAAATATCATGAAATTTAATCAAGGGAGATTATCTTGGATTAATTCTAGGATGATGTTATATAATATATAGTCCAAAATATCATTAAAAATACTAATTTTGGATGGTGTTGATTATAGGAAAGAGACCTAGGTGTGGTAAATGCATTATCCATTATTTTGTGTTAGAATTTGAAATTTGATTGATGAAATGTTAAATAAAATCAATTAAATATTCTTAAATTATGTCCAAATCCTAGTATTATGTGTCGTTACATTGATTTATAAAGATGTATGGTATATTGTTTTACCATGTGGTTATTGTGGGTGATTTAATGATAATGTTGTGGATGATTATTGTTAGATTGGTCCTAAGGTAATTATTGGTGGAACTCATTGAGTATGTTCTACAATTATATTTATCATAAGTATAAAATAACATTCCTCTATCAAAATATAGTGAATTTTATTATATATATTGATATAACTTTTGGATTAATTCATGTGATGAAGTGAAATTGGATTGTTTTATATATTAGAAGCTTTCTTGGTGTAACTTGAAAATGGAAGAATTTATTTCATAGTTATTATGATGAATATAGTCTACCTAAAAAGTTATTTAAAATAGTTATAGGATATGCTCCATATATTTATGATAATGGTTGTATTAATGTACGGGTTTTATTATCTATGTAAGGGTGCTTGACTATGATGGATCATATAGATAGGTATACAAATCTACTATGTTATGGTCATGGATTTCTTCAATCAATCGAAGTGAGTAAATGATGTTTAAAGAGTCTTTTCAACTTAATATATTGTGTTACATTACCCCTTTCATTATGTAGATATATTATAATGTGTTTATAATGTTTGAATTGATCTAAAAAACATGATAATAGTTTTCTAATCATTATTAGTTAAGTTATATAATATTTTTATTTTTTCAATGTTTTTTTATGCCTAGGCCTCATCTTGGTACAATTTTTATGTCATTTATCATTTCCTTGACTTTTATTTTAATAAAAATTTATTATTTTTTCAAGATTGTGGTACCCAAACATAATAAGAATTACATCAATAGATAATGGTTCTAATTTTTTTTTGGAAGATGTGATTTCCGTTAGTAGGAAGACAATCTCATTGATGTGGATTTATTTAATATGTGTTTTCCGCATAATTTTTCTATAATAAAAAATTTTATATGCATAAAGTGTAATTTTGTTAATAAATTTTTTATACATGTCCATTATTTATTGGGAATTATTTAATTTCAATTACTTCATGAAAATTCAATTTTATTGTTAGATTTTTTCTTTATTATGTAATGATTTTAAAATATGTTTTTCTTATGATAATATCAAATAGTCTAAAGATTTATAAAAAAATTATATTAGAAAATTTATAATTTATTTTTCAAACCTAATATATATTTTTTTATAAGTGATTGGATATTAAAATTAACAAATATATTTGAATATAAGATGTTTATTTATTAAAAATTTGTGTCAAATGTTTAATTTTTCATGAAAATCTAGTTTAATATTGATTTAATAATATTAAATGATAAGTGGGAAGTTGTTTTGAATGTTACATCAAATGTAGATAAATTTTTAATATTATTATTTTTTAATATATATTAGTACAATTTGGATTTTTTGTGAGACTATGTTTATATAATGTATTTTGAAAAAAAATTCAAATGTAAATTTGTTTTTTGTTTTATATGTTGACTGAATGAGATTAATTAGGACCAAAAATTCATACCTAATTTCAAGTCATGTTTTCTGAAAATAATATGCAAAAGAAAAAGAAGATTCTAAAGAGATATATAATATACATTATTTTATGAACTCTTGAGAGTCTAGTTATTGAATATCAATTTGGCGTTGGTACGGATAGTATATATGGAATTTTTCTAAATTTTTTAAATTAAATATATTTAAGAATGGTTATGTATAAATATATTAATAAATTATAGAAAACATATATTTAAATAAAATACATTTAAGCATAAAAAATGGGGATCCTTTGTTTATAATGATAAATACAGTTGGACATTACACAAAAAAGCATGGCCTTGATTTTCATATCTTAATTGAGTGATGGGTTTAGCCAAATAATTTCATTGATTAGTCATAAAGATATGTATATCCATTAGTTGCATCAGTTGAGTGTACATAATCATAAAAAGATATAAATAATTGATTCAATAAAGATATAAAAAAAGGTAATAACAATGGTATATCATTGAAAAATATGAAAGGGGATCAAATATATAATAATAATAAAAATAATTGTATGTGATGTTATAATTGAATGAGGAAACTGGAATACAAGATCCAATGATCTAAATTTTTGTCATGGACATGGATTTGGGATGTAATGAGTAAGATGATTCCTAAATTGTTCAGAAAACATTAATATTAACTAAGAAACATTTTTGAACCATACAACGTAAGGAAGAAGATGGAGTTTTGTAATTAACCAACATGGGATACCCCTAATCTATGAACCTAGGGCAGCCCATTACATGCCCTGAATGGCATTCAAGATACACAAAAGATAAAAACTAATTACATGGAATTAGATACAAACTAAAGGGAATGATTTCACATGATTGAGTGACAATAACATGTATCTTCATCCTAAAAAATAGGAAAACCACTCATTATGTTAGATGATCATGCATATAAAGAATAATTTTCCAATAATAAGAAAAACATTAAGGGGGTATATACATATATTGTAACTCATTGGTCAAAAAGGAAATTCAATAAGAATAATAAAAAATAATGGGAATGATTGTGTAATGACCAAAAAAGTTATCAATGGAAATTCCATTATTATAAAAATTTCAAAGATAATAATCACATAAAATCACTTTAAGAAAAAAATAGAAAACATATAAAGAAAAAATTAATTAAATAAGTGGTATTTCAAAATTTTGATGAACCTATACCTGTGAACAATTAACATAGCCTTTGGAATAGTAATATGAACCTTAGGAATAGTAATTAGACTAATAAATTACTAACCTCTCCTATAAAAGTATAAATAAAATATAGGTATCTTATTAATTAAAATATGATGTATTTATTTCATGCCATAAGTAAATAAATGTTTTGAAAAGGAAAAATTAAGTATTGGTATTTTTGTAAGACATAATGGATTAATTAAAATATTACTATTAATTTAATAATTTAAAATCAAATTTACATTCAAAAAATATAGTCATAAATTAATATATTTTTTTCTTATGATTATTTGACAATTTTAGGAGACCTTAATTAATTTTACAATGTTTTTAAAACTTGTATAATTTTAAAAAATTTATTTTTAATATAAATGATTATTTTTATTAAAATTAAATTTATCATATTTAGAAAGATATTTTCATAAAATTTTGTCAATTGTAGATAAATTTTACAGTGAATTGTTTTCTTTTTTCTAAAATAGTTGAATTTTTTAAACAGTGAAATACGGTAATTTACTGTATAAGTAAATAAATGATTTTTTGAATCATGATTGAGTCATTAATGATATAAGTAAAAATTGGTTTTAACTTATATGAAATAATTAATATATTTATTCCCACTATTTCTCAGAATATATTTTCTTGAGAAAAAAAATAAACTAATGAATAAAATAATGAGAATCACCCATCCCTCCCATATAAATACCACCTCTTCTAATGACACCTCTAATACTATAATCATTGCCCAAATTCTAATAAAAAAATTACCATGCCCATACCCCACATCATTGAGCATTTGGCCCCAATAAAATACCAAAACCAATACCCCTATGTAAGTTTTCAAGAAGAATTATTCAAGAGGTAAAATCCTCTTTCTATTCATTTAATTTGTTTTCATGTTCTTTTATTTTCTTAGTCTGTACACATCCCCCTCTAAATGGGATGAAAACTACAGTACCATATGAATATTGGAATTTTATTTTCCTACTATAATAATACCTCATCATTTAATTCCCCTCCCCTTTTTATTCTAAAAATGAAAACATCATCAGTGGTGTGTTAATTTATCACATTCAAAGAATATGAGTTTTAAATTTACATTACCACCCCTAATTTTGGCTTGAAAACCATTATAATAGTTGAAACATATTTTATCATTTATTTTATAGACCTCTTTATGTTCTGGGACAAACATTTATTCATAATAATATATGATTAAAAAACGATTTTATTGTGATTTAAAATCGAAAAAATTAACCTAAATGATTGTAATTAACAAATTATCTATTTATTCATCCTCACACCATATAATTTAATTATTTATAAAATAATTTAATTTAATTAAGGTTTTTAAAATATTTAATTTCTATTTAGGAAAATTATTCTCATTTTATATGATTTTCATGACTTCTATACAAGTTACTAATTATGAAAACCAAGGAAACGAATGCTCTTGAATAATAAAATTGTATCATGAAACACGTTTAAAAGATTATGAATTAATATAATAACTTTATAATAAATAAAATTAATCTATAAAATTTTATGAATTAATGAATTAATGGATTTAATTTGGTTATTTTCACATTAAGATCAAGTGCAGAACAATTTTAGATATAGGGTAAGGGATTCTTTTCAAACCCCCATTTTTTCCTTCAGGTTACTCTATATCTCTCTTTAATGAAATTAAATTCTTCATTATTTTTATGTAATTATTCTAAATTCATTTTATATGTTCCACACCCATGATTAAATATGGTAAAATCATTCTCTTTTGGGAAAAAACATGTTTTAAAAAGGTTCCCTTCTCAATTGTTCTTGATAAGAAAACATGATTCAAGGGAACAACCCGATTTCTTACCCATTTTCAGGTGTTATGTATAATTTTATTTAATCCATCATTATTTTTATAAAATCACTCAATTTATATTAAAAAAATAGTTTATTTATTTTTTTATACAAATAATTATTCCATTTCCATTTTAAAAAATCATTAATATTTTCATTAAACTACAAAAAAATGTTTTATTTATAAAGTTTACTAAACACTAATTCACATAACATTGACATCAAATATCCTGGCCTATGCCCATTTTACATTATAAATATCCTAATATAATTGAAAACCTTTCTTCCATGGGCACCATTATGATATTATATTATGTTATGCCTTTTGAAATGATTAATATACACAATTATATCCATCTATAGCCCTTATAATTATTCATGATTCATTATGCATGATTCTTCATGTGGAACACATATTCTTGAACATGTTATTATGGGTTCACATAGATAGAACTCTAATTCATTGTGTAATGTTTAGCCTCATGAGATGTCATGTTGTAACAATATTTTACCTGATTCTTTTATGGGACTTCTTCCACCATGTCATGGAAGCTAACCTTGACTCATGTTTAGGTCATGTTATATATTGTCTCCACATTTCTATGATGTAGTGATTATATGTCCCCATGTCATACATGTTATTATTCCATATTTTTATTCAGGTTCCAGGCCTTTTATGTCAATATTTTATTTCTTCAAAAACATATGTTATGTTTTTTTCCTTTGTTTATTCCAATACTAGTCTTTGTAGCTCATCCCTTTTGATAATGTATTCCCCAAGTTATCTTATATAGATATAATATCTCAAAGGGAGTTAGTATATCATTGTTATGATTAAATAAAGAAAATTATTTTGGTTTCATGATGTTTAATTATATACTTAATATTCCCAAGACACTATACTTTACACATCCTTTGTTGTATTTGATGGTAAATTATGCTTAAAATCATTTATAAATATGTGAGAATTTCCAGGGTCACTGTAGTTGGTATCAGATAAATTTCACGTTATTTTTGGGGATTATGACTATAACGCCTTATTAATAATCATAAGGATAATTATATCACCATAAATAACATATATTGATTCTTAGGGTACCACAAGTTAGGGTAAACTTTTAATTTTTAATTTTACCCTTCTATGGTCAATGTTTTATTTTTATAAGATCGATAGCTATGTATTGAATCCACCTAATAGTAAATTATTTTTCATAGTTATGGTATGTAAATATAATAACACATTCTAAAAAAATGTGATATGAAATGTCTTGATTTTCGTAATGATATGACAAATATGATGGTAACGGGTTCTCAATACAACATGACAATCCTTTCTCAATTATGTTAAATTATGAATATGAGATTGAATCATGTGGAACGCCCTTATTATCTTTTGAAAGATAGATTTTTTGTTGAATCCTTCTTGTGAAAATGGCCTTTGATACTTATTGTATCTTCCAATCCTCTCCTTATAGAACAATGGATTAACTCAATTGAGAATATATTCTTTCTCCTCTTATTCCTAGAATAATAGAAAGTTGTACTGGAGATCTATCATTTTGACGGAGACACTGATTAGTGGGGGAAATTTATTGAGAAATCTAATTTGAATGTGAAAATTGATTCAATGGAATATGAAGATTTAAATAAAATATTTTTCTGTAGATATTTTCCTCAAACCCTTCATCTTAATCAAGAAAAGGGAGTTCCACAGACTAATGAAAAAATAAAGAAGAGTCTATCAGGTTGTACGATGAAAACATCATAAGGCTTTTAAGATAAGCCTCATGATTTTTCATGAACAATGAAATCAAGATAGATATCTTCTTCAGAATAATAAGTAATACTATAAGAAATTTTTTGTTGATTCGAGACTTCAAAAGTTATGAATAAATTTTCCATTGTGCCCTTAAGGTTGAAGTGGAGATTGGAGACTCTTAGTGGTCTCATGGGACTGGTAAAAAAATTGGAAAATGGAGTCTAACATGGTTGTATCAATATATAAATCACATTATGGAATGGAGAACAAACATATAACATGTAAATATATTGGGAATAAGTATCATAGAAACTAATTATATGGAACCCAAATATGTTTTAAATCTGGAAGATAAGTGTGTATGGTTAATTACTTATGAAGGTATCTAAAGAATCCCACTAATGTAGAAGAAAATTTGATGGTTTGGATCAACACTCATCTTGTAGTGCAGTGTTTTAACTGAATAGAACATGGGAATTATGTGATCTATTTCCACAATCCAATGGTTTTTGGAGGAAATCGACAATAACAACCTCCAAGGAAACAACAAAGGGAATATGCTATATCTACTATTGAGGTCGGTTTTGAAAATGATTTAGTGACATGAATTATATTTATTCATTTAATAATAAAAAATATATTATTTGGTTCTATTTATACACATTCTTTTATATAATTCGTGTTTAGTAGATCTATTCAAACACTACCATAAATTGTGAAGTTTGAGTTATATGTGAGAATATAAATTTGGGGAATTATTTCATCCAAAGTATGCAAATCATATATGGTTAATGTTTTTGGAATGAACCTCCCATGAATTCTCATTATAATTAAATTGGTGGATTTTGATTCTATATTAGTCATTGATTAAATATCTGTATACAAATACAAGTTCATTTGTTGAGAAAGGGAGATCAATCTTCACATCCTAAGGCAACCTCCAATTCAGTACAAGTGTAATGAAGATGATGAATCTCAATGAAAATAAATTTTCTAATGTGTGAATATTATTTCTTTATTATAAATGATGTTTAACTCAAATCATTAATCTAAAAGGAGATAATCATCCTTGAAAACATGCCCATTATGTGGGACAATACTGATGTGTTCCCTAAAATGTTTTGTAGTCTTCCACATTATTGATATGTTGATTTATCAATTTAACATATTCTTTGATATCATTCTATATGAAATTAACCATATTGAATTCCCATTTTTGAACTATAAGAACTAAAGAAGCACTTATAGGAGAATCTAGACAATGGTTTTATATTCCCGAGTGCTTCAACCTTGGGTACAATAACATATACATCATAGAGAATTATATATCAATGAACCTATGTATAGATCATTATGAGATCAAAAAAATCATGATAAATAACAATTATAACCTTCCGTGGATAGATTAATTCATTCAACAGTTATGTGGGGCTATTTATGTCTCTAAGTTCAATCATTGTTTAGTATATCACCAATTTATGGTGAGGAAGGATGATATTCCCAGGACTATATTTTGAAGAAGGTATAGAATATATGAGTTCATAGTAATGCCCATCAGACTCACTAATTATCTAATAAATTTTATGGACTTAATAAATATATTCTTTTGGGATTTCCTCGGTAAATATTTTGTAGTATTCATTGATAATATTCTGATATAATTCAAGAGCAAGAAGGTATATGATAATTAATTTAATATGATGATAAATACATTTCATAGGGATAAACTATATGGAATGTATAAAACAATTGATTTCTAGATGGAGAAACTATCATCCTAGGGGAATTTCATCACTATTAAGAGAATATATCTGGACCCTTCTAACAAAAAGAAATTCATAGAGTTTCCTAGGAAAACATTTATTTCATACATTCGTAGTTTCCATGGTCTAAATGGGTATTACAGATATTTTTTGATGAAATTACCATGATTGTAAAACCCACTAACATAGCTATCTCATAAGTGGGATACATTTTTCTGCACTAGTGAATGTGAATACTACATTAAGTATTTGGAAAATAATCTTATCACTACACCATTTATCTTGCTATCGACATATGGAAAAATATATTTTATATATAGTGATACTTAAGAGAAGGTATTAAGATATGTACTGATGAAAAATGACAAATTTATAGTCTATTGGTCAATAAATATGGATATTCATGAAGAATATTATCACATGCATGATCTGTTGTTGGAAACTATGATCTTCATGTTGAAAATATAGCAGTATTACCTTTATAGGGAGAAGTGTAAAATATATTATGATCATCATAAACTCAAATATATAATTACACCTAAATAGAATAATATACACCAGCGAATATGGTTAGAGATTATCTAGTATTATAATTTTTCAATAAACTGTCATCATGGTATGGAAAACTAGGTATCTGATGCTCTATGTAAAAAGGATCTGACATCTTTATCCATAATGAGAATTCAGAAGTATCCAATATACTTGGACATGAAAAGTATGGAAATTGGATTATTTAAAGAAGGAACATCATCAATCCTTTCTCAAATGGGTTCCCAATCATCCCTCATTTATAAAATAAATGATACTCAAATAAATGATTTAGAAGTTTAGAAAAATGATGAATCGATCAGAAATTTGAAATCCTCATAGTTAAAAATGGTTGAGGAAAGAGTTGTGAGATTTTTGTCACAACAATTTTTATTCTAAAATCTAGAAATAAATAAAGAGATCATTAATTATTCATATAGCTCAAACTTCTCTAGTCACCAAGGAGAAAACAAGATGTATCTTGATCTTTGAGAGAACTATTTGTGGGACAACATGAAGAATGATATCTTTGAACATAAATCAAAGTGTATAGTATTTAATAAAGTAAAGGATGAATGGAAAAAGTATAAGGGGGTGATGAAAAAATTACCCATAACAACATGGAATTTGGAAAAAATCACCATAGACTTGGTCACTGGTCTTCTGAAGAAATCCAAAGGAAACGATGATCTATAGGTTGTTGTGGTCCGTCTTACAAAGATAACTCACATTATCATAATTTTATTAGAATTATCATTGGATAAACTTGTATATATTTATATATTTATAATAATTTTTAATTCTAAAAGGAGTACCACTATTTTTTGTATCTAATTGAGATCCTATATTAATATCCATATTTTCGAAAATTCAATAACACGCTCTGACCACTGAGCTGAACTTTAGTACAGCCTGTCATCCTTAAAAGGATGGAAAATCAGAGTGAACTATTCAAACACTGGAATATATGTTGAGATAATTTTCTAAGGACATCAAAAAATATGGGACCAGCATATTTCACTTACTGAGTTCTCATAAAACAATTTTTTCCACTCGATCATCAAAATATCTCTATATTGAGCCCTTTTTGGAAAATGATGCAGGACACCAGCATGATGGGATGAATTTGGTGAAGCTAAGTTTCTAGGACCAAAAATATAAAATAAATTGAAGAAATTGTGAAACCCATATTAAGTGTTTCATGGTAGCCCAAAGTTGAATGAGGATCTATGAAGAAAATCGATAATGTGTCTTATAGTTTATGGTTGGAGACATTGTATTCCAAAACATATCTCTATAGAAGATGATTATGATATTTTAAAAGAAAGGAAATCTATGTCCAAAGTATATTGTCCCTTTTGATTTTCTTCATCACATTGTAGTTTTGTCCTACGTATTAGAACTCCCACCCACCATGTCTCAAGTAAATGACGTATTCCATATATCCCTCTTGAAGAAGTACATACCAAATCCTTTACATATACTGAATTCAATGGTGGTATAATTGGAAAATGATCTCTTTTATGAGGATCATCCTATTAGGATCTTGAATAGTATAGATAATATTCTTTGCAACAAGACTAATAACGTGAGAAAATTATAATGTAAGAACCATAAGTACAAATAGGCAACTTGGTAACTAGAGGAGGTGATTAAAGAGATGTACTGTAACCTAATTCCAACTCATTATTTAAAAAAATCGATGGAAAAAATTCATAAGGGGGTAAGAATGTAATTTGATAAAAATTTATCAAGGTAAATTCCCTTGTTATTATTATTTCATATAGTATAATCACATTAAATCCCATTCAAAAAATACCAAAAAACTTTAAAAATAAAAAAATTATTGAAATAAGATATATTTACATATGTTAAAGATCCTATACCAATGAAATAGTAATTTGACCTTTGGAATAGTTATATGACCCTTAAGAATAGTAATCTGACCAATAGAATATTACACTCACCTATAAAGTAAAAATTAAATTTTGGTATCTTATTAATGAAAATATTATGTATTATTTTTATGTCACGTGAAAATAATTTTTTAAAATGAAAAATTTTGTGTTGGTTTTTTAGGTCATAATGATTTAATTACAATAATATGATTACTTTAGTAATTTAGAAGAATTATTGTTTTCAATAAATATATTAATAAATTAATATCTTTTCTCAAATTATTATAAGATCATTTTTTGAGACTTTAATTACGTTTTCAATGTGTTTTAAATCAGTTATAATTTTAAAATTTTTATTTTTCAAATAAATGATGATTTTAATTAAAAATTAAATTTCTCATATTTAGATTATTAGTTTCCCAAAATGGAGTCCATTTTTTAATTCTATACATTAAAAAAATGTTAGGGTTAATTTTTGGTATTTTTGTAAAATAATTGAGTTTTTAGTGAATAGTGAAATATGGTAATTTATAGTACATGTAAATAAATGAATATTTGAATCAAGATTGAATCATGGAATATTTATGTGACATTTGGTTCGAAAACACATGAACTAATTACTATATTTAGCAACAATAATATTTTCTATTTCTTTTCTTGAAAAAATAATAAACTATGAATAAATTAATTATAAAACACCCCTTTCAACCCATATAAATGCCACCCCCAACACGTCTTCTCCCCGAAACTATCAAGAATAGATCCTTGTCCAAATTATAATAAAATAACCTACTAATCCCATCCCCCCATCCAAGATATATTTTTCTAAAGAAATAAATAAACCAATCCCACTAAAGATGTTCTCAAGAAGAATGATTCAAGAGGTAAAATTGTCTTTCATTTCTTTTAATTTATTTTGTCGTTATTATATTTTATTATTCTCTCATAATTTTCCCCATCCAAATGGGATGATAAATCCATTACCATATATATACAATAATGTTTTTTCTAATTTAATATTCCACAATAATTTCATTCCCCTCACATTTTAGTTCTAAAAAGTAAAATATTTTTTATGATTTTTTAATAAATCATAGTCAACTACGGCATGTCTTCAATTGAAATTACCACAATAAAGTGTGGTCTTAAAAAATTAAACTGATTTAAAAATTAAATAACTTTTTTAAAACCTATTTACGACCTATAAGTTTCATATATACATAATACTATGTGATAAAACACAATGATATTGTTTTGACCGAAGACCACAAAAAAACCTAAACAGTTATCTTAAAAAATTAACTAATGATACATTCTCATACAACATAACCAAATGAATTTAAAGATAATTTAATCTTATTAATTTCATAAATAACATATAATTTTAATTCATGAAAGTATTCTCATTTTACAATATTTTCCATAATTTTATACAAGTAACCGATCAAGAAAAAACGGAAACAAACACTCCTGAATGTTAAAATTTTATCTTATATCTCATAAATAGGCCATTAATGAAATTAATATAACTATAATAAATAAAATAAACCTATAAAATTTAATTAATTAATTAATTAATTTTATTATCTATCACATTTATATCATGTTCATAATAGTTTTTGACATAAAGTAAGGGATTATTTCTAATCCTCCATTTTTTTAATTCAGGTAACTCATTATGTCTCATTAACACAATGAAATTGTCATTTTATATTTATTTAATTATTATAAATTATTATTATATCTTCCAAGAATCTTGTATCTAGATCATATCATCATTATTTGATGCAAAATTCATGTTTTTAAAAGGTTCCCTTTTCAATTATTCTCGACAAGAAAACACAATTTAATGGATCATTTCAATTTCTTGCACATTTTAATGTGATCTACAAAATATGATTTATGCCACAATAATTTTTCTAAAATCACTAATTTTATCTTGAAAAACTATTTTGGTTCATTTTGGGTTTTATACAAACAATTATTCCTTGTCTATTTTAAAGAATCTTTATTATTTTCCTGAAACCGCACTAAAAGTTTTTTTTTACTGTTCCTTAAACACTAATTCAATTCATTTTGACTAAAATTTCCAATATATATTCTTATTTTATTTTATTAATTTCCATGTTTTATTTAAATGCTTTCTTTAATTGAGATAATTATTATATTCCCTTACGTTATTCATTTTTACATGATTAATATACCCAATTCTTTCCATGTGTAACCCTTATGATTATGTTTGATTACATTATGTATTATTATTCATGTGTCACACATACTCACGAGAATGATATGATGGGTGCACCAATATTTCACTCTTATTCATTGGGTAATTTTTAGTATTATGAGACATCATGTTGGTATATGGAGTGAAACAAATTCCATTATGAGACTTTTCCACCATTTATTTACTGCTAGCCTTGACTTGTGTTTATTCCATGTTATATGTTATTTACACATTCCTATAAGGTAATGATTATATTTTTCCATGTTATATATGTTATTAATCCTTATGTTCATTCATGTTCCAGAACTTTTAGGTCGTTATGTAATTACTTCAAACCAATGTGATATGTTTTTTTTACTATGATTATTCCCTTATTGTTCTTTTTAGTTCATCCCTTTTGTTGATGTATTCCCCATATTATACTATATAGATATAAGTTAAAAACATTATTTAGGAGATAATTATGAACATTAACTAAATTATTTTATTATATTGATTTCATGATGTTTAATTATGTACCTAATCTTCCGAATATAGGAGAATTTAAGATCCATGGTTGTATATAATGGTATATTATGATTAAAATAATGTAATAATGTGTGTATAATGATAGGTACACTTTTTTTGGTAGTAGGGACAGGTTTAGTTATTATTTGAGATTAGGACTAGATCTCTATAGAAAAAACCATTAGGATAATTATATCACCATTGATAACCTATATTGAAACATAGGATAACAAAATTTAGGTAATAATTTACAATTACAAGTCTATCATTATATGCTAAAAGTTTTACTTTTTATATTAGTAATATCTAAGTATTAAATTCCCCTGATTATATGTTATTATTCTTAGTCAATGGATTTATTTAGATGATCTCATTATAAAAATCAATGTGATAGAAAATGTGATGATTTCCCAAATGAAATTCAAAATATAATGGGAATGGGTGCTCAAAACATCTTGATGGTACTTGATCAAGTCAACCAGGTTATGAATAATAACTTGAATCTTGTGTAAAAACCTCCATATCATATGAAATGGAATGTTTCAATTAAATATTTCATGCAATAGAAGCCTCTCATCAGTTTTGGATCATACAAACCCCTTTATGTAATAAATAGATTGACTCCATTGAGAAGATATTCTCAATCCTTGAGTGCTCAGAATAAGAGAATTTTGTACTGGAGGTCTATTATTTTTATTATGAAGCTAATCTGTGGTAGAAATTAATATAGAATAGGAATTACAAAAAGGAAATTTATTTCATGGAATTAGTATATAACAAAAATAAATTAACAATAAATATTTTTCCCAAACCATGCATCTTAAGATGGAAAGGGTGTTCCTCAGATTAAAGAAAAAAGTATGAAATTTCTATCAGGTTATATGAATAAAACATCAGATGTCATGAAATATACGCCTCCGACTATGTTAAGAACACAGAATCCAATATGGATCGATTCTTAATTAGACTAAATATTAGTATAAGAAACATATTTTAGATTAAATACTTCAATAGTAAGGAAGAGATATTATGTTGTTCCCTTAAGGTTGAAATGGAGATCAAAGACTCTTAGTGGTCTCTTGGGTCCAGTGAAAAAAGGGGGAAATGGAGTCTAACAAAGGTGGGTTGAAAAATAAATTCTATGATGGGAAAAATAACAAACATCCCATGTGTCTAATGTGTGGGAGGAATAATCATGAAAACTTCTTAATGGGAATAAATAGATACATAAAATGTGGAATAGAATGGCATGTGGGTAATAAGAAATAAAGGGGTATGAAGAATCCCACTATGGGGAAAGAAACAAGTAAGGATTAGATCAACAATCATCACATAATTCTATGTTTTTACTACATGTAACTTGGAAATTATGATAGACATTTCCCTAAACCAACGGTTGTTGGAGTCAATTAATAAGAACAGCCTCTAAAGCAGTAAGTATTGGTATACACTATTAATACTACATAGGTGGCTCCCAACAATTATTTGGTGACATGAATGCTAGTTATTCATTCAAGAATAGATAATATACTATTTGAGTCTCGTACTATACATTCTTTCATATCATGCATGATTGGAAGAACTATTCAAACACCACCTCAAAATATAAAGTGTCAGTTATCTATGAGAATATAAAATGGAAAATTATTGCATCCAAAGTATATAACACCTCTCTAGTTAATGGTTTTGGACATAACCTCCCATAAAATCTTATATTACATATTTTTGAAGAGTTTATGATATATTGGTCATGGGATAGATAACTTTATTCAAAGACAGCATCGACTATCCAAAAGGGGAGATCACTCTACACATCACATTGTATCCTCCAATTCTGTACAAATATAAGGAGGTTGTGAATCTCCATTAGAATAATTGTCTCAATTGTGGATACTATTTCCTTTTGATAAATAATATCTATCTAAAATGATTGATATTAAGGATTTAATCATGATCAAATACATTCCAATTGTGAGGGACTACACTGATGTGTTCCCTAACGAGTTTTCTGGTCTTCGTCATGATCGAGAGAATTATTTTTCAATTGAACATATTCCTATATCTCAAACTATATCAAATACACCATAGATAATGGCCACCATTGAGTTGGATGAACTAAAAAAGTAGTTACATGAGAATCTAGATAAAGGGTTTTATATGCGTAAGTGTTTCACCATGTTGTGAACTAGTCCTCTTTATAAAGAATATAGATGGATCAGTGTGCCTATGTATTGATTATCATGATATCAAAAAAAGATAAAGAAAAATTATCTCCTTCCATGGACAGATGAATTTTTTAATAATCTATGTGAGGTTATTTATTTCTCTAAGGTGGGCCTTCAGAAGTGATTTCTCCAATTAATGATAAAGAAGGAAGATATTCCCAACACTAAATTTGAAACAAGTTGTGGAAACTAAGAGTTCATTGTAACTCCCTTAATACATACTAATTATCAGATAAATTTTATTAACATAATTATTATATTCTTTATAGGTTCTCTTGAATAATTTGTGGAATTATTTATTAATGATATTCTAATATACATAAAGAGAAAGGAGGATCATGAGGAGAATTTTAATACTATTCTATGAACATTGTGATGGGTAAAACATTATGAAAAATATAATTAATGTGTTTTTGGGATGGATGAAGTATTATTCATGGGGTATTTTATCACCATCAAAGGAATATATGTAGATTCTTTCAACATAAAGGAAATCGAAGAGTGGCCCAAGCCAACATCTATAATAGTGATTTGTATTTTCCTTGATCTATCTAGGTATTACCGATGATTTTTTAAGAACTTATCATTATTGTCTAACCAATTAACCAAGCTAACTCAATAAGGATAATGGTTATTCATTATTGGTGAATGTGAATACAGATTTAAAGTGTTTAAAAAGGGGCTTATCATTTCCCCACTACACACACTTCCAACAAGTGAGGAACTCATTGTGGTGTATAGAAATTCTTTATAGAATGGATTAGGCTATGTACTTATGAAAAATGATAAAGTGATATCATGTTCCTAATGTATGTTCAAAATTTATGAGCAATACTATCCCACACATAATTTAGAGTTATCAGTTTAGATATTCAGGTCGAAAATATAGCATCATTATCACTATGGGGAGAAGTATAACATATATACTAGTAATAAGAGCCTAAAATATATATTCACATAGATGGAGCTTAATATATTCTGATGAAGATGGTTAGATATCCTCAGGGATTATAACAGCTCAGTCCACTACCATCCTGTAAGAAAAATAAGGTAGCATATGCCCTTAGTAGAAATTATCATGTATCTTTTTCAATAATGAGAATTGATAAGGATCCAATACTCTTATAACTTCAAAGGATGTAAATGGGAATCATAATAGAAGGAACATCACCAATCCTTTACCAAATGATTTATTAACAATCCCTGATGGGGAAAATAAAGGATTCTAAAGGAAATGATATAGAGGATTATAAAAATGGTATAATCTATCAGAAATAGGAAATCCATGGAGTTCAAAATTGAGGAGGAAGTAGTCATGGGATTTGGGTAATGGCTAGGACTACCATCATATCTAAAAATAAATAAATATCTCTTGAATTAGGAAAATAGATCAAACTTCTCTATTATTCTAGGGATCACAAAGTTGTATAGGGATCTTCGAGAGAACTATTGGTGGGACAATTTGAAAAAATAGCTCAATGAGCGTACATCAAACTGTCTATTATGTTAGTAAGTGAACCCTAAAAGCAAAAACTTATAAGGGAATGATTCAACCATTTCCTATAATAACATGGAAATGTAAAAACATAAAAAATGATTTTTTCGATGGACTTACAAAGATATCCAGAGGAAATAATACTATACATATTTCTGAGTATCATCTTACAAAAATATAACAATTTACTAACATTTAAAAGGACTTCTCAATCGATCAACTTGCAGAGATATATATCAAATTTTTAGTAAGGCTTTGTGGAGTACCACTATCTATTTTATCTGATCATTATCTGAGATTATCCACCATGTTATAGAAAATTCTTTAATATGATCTGAACATTATGTTGAATTTTAGAATGGCCTATCATCCTAAAAAATATATCCAATATGAGTGACTTATTCTGACAATAGAATACTTGTTGAGATAATTTTAAATAGACATTATAGTAGAATGGGACCAATATCCGCCACTGGTTGAAATCTCTTACAATAGTAGTTTCCACTAGAACATCAAAATGGATTTACATTACACCCGTTAAAGAAATGATACCGGACAAGAGCATACTGGGATGAATTTAGTGGATATATATTGATAAGACCAAAATTGGTTGAAAAAATGCTAGAAAAGGTGAAAACCATTCAAAAGTATATCAAGGAATCCCAAAGACGATATGATATCTATGTAGAATGTCATCGAATGGGATTATAGTTCAATCATGGTGACATTGTATTCCTCTACATGTCATCCTTTTATAGAATCTGGATATTTGGAATGAAAGTAAATCTAAGTGCTAGGTATATCAGACCCTTCGATATTCTTGATCATATTGGAGTTGTGTCCTATCGACAATCACTTCCACCCATTATGTCTCAAGTACACGATGTATTCCATGTATCCCTCTTAATCATGTACATACCATATCCTTCACATGTACTAGATTTAGAGGTGGTAGAGTTGTAAGATGATCGCTCTTATTAGGATCATCCAATAAGGATATTAGATCATATAGATAAATTTATATACAATAAGACTACCCACCTGGTGAAAGTACATTAGTAGAACCATATATACGAAGAGGAAACATGGGAACCAGAGTAAGGGATAAATGATATGTTCCCTTCCCTAAGTTCAACATTTATTGTAAAATGATATTTTGAAGGTGAAACTTCATAAGGGGGGAAGAAGGTAACAGCCAAAAAATCAATGGATATTCCTGTCTTATAATTATTTCATATGGTATAATCACATAAAACCACAATAACAATATAATACAATCTTTATAAATAAAAATGTAATTAAATAATAGGTATTTCTAGAATTTATGGAACATATACATATGAAATAGTGAATTTACATTTGGAATAGTAATACAACCCTTATGAATAGTAATTCGACCAGTTTATTAGTAACCTTGCCCAAGAAATTATAAATAAATTATAAGTATCTTATTAATGAATATATGATGTCTCTACTTTATTTAATAAGTAAATGATTATTTTAAAATTTTAAAAATTATGTGTTGGTATTTTTGTAAGTTATAATTTCTTAATTAAAATTTTATGATTAATTTAATAATTTATAAGAAAATATATAATCAAAAAATATATAAATAAATTAATATTTTTTAAATATGATTATAATAAAATCTAATGAGACCTTATTTAATTTTTAATGTATTTTAAAATCAGATATAATTCTAAAATTGATATTTTTCAAATGAATGATGATTTTAATTTAAAATTAAATTTCTCACATTTATAATATTATTTTTATAAAATCAATTCCATTTTTTAAATCTACATTTTCAAAATTTGTTAGGGTTAATTTTTTTTTTTTGATTTTTATAATATAGTTGAATTTTTTGTGAATTGTGACATACATTAATTTATAATATATGTAAATAAATGGGTTTCTAATTCAATATTGAATCATGGATAATGTAAGTGACCATTAGATAGAAATAAAATGAACTAATTAATTTATTTTTTTCATAATAATATCCACTTTCTCATCTTGATCAAAATAATAAACAAATTAAAAAAATAATTAGAAAACACTGATCTCCTCCCCGATAAATATCAAGCCACCCAACCTCTTCTTCCCACACATCTCAAGCTTTGATCCCTGTAAAATTTCTATTAAAATAACCTATAAATTACTTCATCAATGTCTAGGATATTTGGTGGCAAAAAAATTACCAAATTCAATCCACCTAAAGTGGTTCTCAAGAAGAAGGGTTCAAGAGGTAAAATTCACTTTCTTTTCTTTTAATTTCTTTTCAAGTTATTTTATTTTCTTATTATCTACACACAAATCCTCATAAAAATGGTATGATAACACTATTAACATAAATATAATATAATTTTATTGTTCTAATGGAATAATCCATCATTATTTCATTCCCCATGCCTTTTTTCTAAAAGTTAAAACATCATATGTGATGTGTAACTTTTGTCACATTCAAGGATGGTGAGTTTTAAATTTCATTTACATCCTTTAAGACTAGTCTTAAAAACATTTTAATAGTTTAAAAATACTATAAAATTTATTTTATAACCATATTTATGTATTGTAACTAACATATATTCATAATATTAAATTATAAAACAAAACAAGTTCATTGTGATCGAAAACCGCCAAATATTTAACCTAAACGATTATCATTAACTAATTGTATAATGATTCATCAACATATCATAAAAAAATGATTAATAAGATCATTTAATATTATTAATGTTTATTAATAACATATAATTACCATTCGGGAAAGATATTCTCATTTTAAATGATTTTCCCTACATGTATACAAATAATCGATCAAGAAAACGCAATAAACGAACGCTCTCAAATGATAAAATTGTTTCTTATACCTAATAAAAAATCCCATGAATCAATATAATAAAATTAGAATTAAAAAAATTTATCTATAAATGTTTATGAATTAATTAATTAAGAGAATTAATTTTATTATCTCAAACATTATGATCAACTGAAGAAAACTTTTGGATATAAGGTATTGGATTCTTTCCGAACCTGCATTTTTCTACCGGGTTACTCTTTCTGTCTCATTAACCAAATCTAATTTTTATTTATTTTTATTTAAATATTATAAATTATTATTATATGTTCCAAATATAATTATCTAGATCATATCATCTTTATTTTAAAAGGAAATACATATTTTAAAAAAGGTTTCTTTATTAATTCTTCCAGATATGAAAACCAGATTCAAGGGAACATCCCAATTTCCTATCCATTTTCAAGTGCTCTGCATAATATGAATTAATACAAAATTATTTTTCTAAAATAAATCATTAAATCATGAATAAAAATCATGGTTCATTTTTGGTTTTACAAAAACAATTATTCCTTCTCTGTTTTAAATAATCTTTAATATTTTCCTTACACTGGACTAAAATATTTTATTTCCAATGTTTCTTAATCACTAATTAACATCAGTTTGAATTAACTTATCATTATATATTAATTTTTTATTTTATTAATGTCCACGTATGATTTCAAAACGTTCCTTCATGGAAACCATTATGATATTCCCTTATGTTATGCCTTTTGAAATGATTAAGAAAACCAATTCCTTTCGTGGGTAAAAGTTATGTTTTTGTTTCATTCCTTACATATTATTCTTCATGTGGTACACATATTCATGAACATGTTGGGACATGGTGTGAAGATGACACCTTTATGGGACTTTTTCCACCATGTCTTGGCAGCTAGCCTTGAATCATGCTTATGTCATGTTATATGGTGTTTCCATATTACTATGATGTTATGATTATATGTTAACATGTTATAAATGTTATTATTCAATATTTTTATTAATATTACATTCCTTTTATTACATTATTTTATGACTTAAAACCCATATGATATGTTTTATTCTTATATTAATTCCCCTATTAGTCTTTTTAGATCATCTCTTGTATTAATGTATTGACCAGGTTATCCTATGAATATATAAGGGCTCAAAGGGAGTTATGGTCTAATTATAAATATTAAATAAATGCTTTTTTTTCATGATTTTTAATTATGTAAATAATATTCCAAAGACAACAAACATTATAATCAATTGTTTTATTTGATGGTAAATTTTGCTAAAAACATTTAATAGTATGTGTAAAAGGATAGGGTCTCTATAATATGCTTTATATGGCATGACACACTAGATTGATAAAATACTAAAATAAAAATAAGACCATGATTAGTCATCTCCATGTGTTAGGAAATATATTTAATTTTTTAGCACCCCCACCATACTCAAACCTAGAACCCAAGACTAATAGTTATCCCCTAAAAACCCTGAAAAACATGATATATAAATATATATATGATAAAAAATAACAATATTTATCCTCGTCAAACAAAATTCATAACATTTAAAATAAAATCCCAATCATTGTTTTGAAAATAAAATATAAATTTAATCTTTCTATTATTTATTTTAAAAAGTATCACATGAAATCATCACTTTAAAACATTTGTATGAAATTAACTATTCACTCATTTATATTTCATCATGTTATTAATAAATATTTGTAAAAGAAAAAAATAATTGAAAAATAAATGGCTTCAAAAATATTCTTTATAATATCCTTATATTAAATGTAATGGAAAACAACCTATTTTTAAATCCATTTTTAAAATTCATCTATGTAAAAACTAGATGGAGATAAATTATTCTTTAAAAAATAAAATAAATCCATAAAGATAATGAATACTAATATAAAATTTATAGAATAAATAACACTAAATAGATATACATTTATGAACTAATAACTACACAAAAGAAACATAAACTACAATATCATCCACACAATGAATGAAAAGTTAAAAAATGATAATTAGGAAAAAAAATCAAATTCAAAAAGTGAACTGATGGAATATTGCTATAAATATAATCACTCGTATAATTAGATAAAAAAATGAATGACATAATGGGAATTAACTTAATGAAATTAAGGTTAATGTGAACTATTATCCTCATGTTAGTTCATATCCATAATCATATATAACTTTCATATGTTGGCATATAGATAGAGTCCAACTATATATAACTATATTATATCACATTTTAGTTTAATACATTGAACAACAGGAAAGTAGCACTAAAAATTATACAAGAATAAAAGAATTTTGCAAGTGTATAGAATCCATATTACATCAAATGTAAATCAATACACTGAACTAGTGGATTAAAATAGTATAACTTTACTACCCATGAAGACAAACTAAACTTGTTAGAATCAGATGGATTATATATTAGAAAACATTAACTCATTAAATTCTATTATGTATAGTGAATAATTTCCCTTAATAATTAATTTATAACTCATGTCACAAAATATATTTAAAATTTTCAATTAGGCCTTTGGAAACATCATTCGATAACCAAGTTATAAATTCTACATTTTAAAATAAAGCCTTGAGAAAATACTTGAAAATAAATTGAGAAACGTTAAATTACATTATAATTACCACATAATCAGTTAAATATTCAAATATTAAGAAAAATATCAGAAATAAACATCATACAGTCATTAAACCACAAGTAATTAAAGAAACAAATATCGTAACATCCTGTGTTTTTAAAAGGAAACACTATGTTCGATAGCATGCATGATACAGCACATTTAGTTTAAATGAACAACATAATATTATTATTTAATATGATGGTTATTATATATCAATTATTATTATGGGAATGAAATGGATTAACTTAATTAGGAAAAATGGTTTACACATGTTTATATAATTATTCATTGGTTATGATATTAATTATGAAATTAAATACAACCCAATTGAATATAAAGGATTTGTTTTTATCAAAAATCACATAAACGAGAATTATTTTCTATATAAAATAATAAAATAACCCTTTTTTAATTTTATTAATGAAATATAAAATAAATTTAATGATTAAAATTTATCTTATGTGTTTTCTATATATTGTAAAGGAAAAAATCAATTTCATGGGTAAAATGAGTGTATTTCTAAAAAAGTATTTTTACCACCTTTTGATGGAGAACCCATTTTCTATCTATTTTTTGTCACATTTATATGTTATATTTGGGAAAATAAACTTTTTATCTATAAAAGATATATCAAAATTTACTTTGAATCTTTGGTATTTTTATGTTAAACGTCATATTTTAATTAATAGTTAAAAATACTATATTTTTGTTCAAAACTACTTTTCCTTTATTTTGTTTATATTGTTATATTATCCATTTACATGGTTTTAAGGTATAATTAGATGATTTTTTATCATTTAAATTAATTCTGTTCATAGTATGATTTATCATATTTATATTACACATAAGAACATTTCATACTTTTGAAGATTTCACATTTAAAAATTTTCTTCTTAGTTTTGTGTGTGAAATTAATTTTAATTATAATTTTACCAATTATATGAATTTAATTATATAAAATGCATTCCATATTTGGAATTATAAGTTACAAATTAGGTTGTATTGTCATTTTACTTTTTATATGTAAAAAATTTACCATGGTAAGAAAAATTATTTACCGTAAAAAAAGTAAAAATTCGATAAGGGATAAAATTAAAAGTTAAAATATTAACATAACTAAAATCTAAAACATTTAAATTGTGTTTGAGGTGTGTATAGACCATAAGAATCCTTTAAAACATTAATTACAATTCAAAGTCATGGAATTTAACACCACCAATATGTGGTTGGATTTTAATATTAAATAGTTAATAAATTAATCACTTGAACCCACCTTTACTCGAGTATAAATAACTACTATCACCTCCCCATTTCATACAAAATAATATTTTTAGCTCCTAAAATATCATCCCAACCCTCTCTAATGTGCTCTCACCATGTCCAAGTGATTCTGGTATCACCAAAATTTCAAATCAATGTTCTATAAGGATTTTTAAAGGTGGGGATATTCAAGAGGTAATTTTAACAAAGTACCACTCTTAATTTATTTTATTTTTCTACTTTGTCCTCACTCTGTTCATCCATCAATGCATTATTACTCCATAATCATGTAAATACTATAGATTCGGGTTTCTAATGAAATATCTAATATCGATTTATATTCGTCCCACTATGTCAAATACCCTAGAAGGAGGTGAATCATTGTATGATAGATTAAAATCACTACCTCTTTGGATCTTATTTCATCACTAAACAAAACACTTTTCTCTCAATTTCCCATATCAATATAAGAACGTAATTTAATTCATTTAGAGGAAACAAGTATTTAACTTGGTTCTCTCTCACTGGGCTACGTCAAATGAGAATACACCAGAAATGTGCCGACGTACCAAATCCACTAAAAGTGATTTGTTGTTCACAATATTCAAAGAGAACACACTTTCCCTCCAGGTTTACAAGCAATCACAAAATGAATTCTCACTACTCTTTCAACTAAAGTGTGATCATATATTATTTAGAATATCCACTCATAGTTTAATGATTTGTAGGTCCCTTCATTATCATATATGAATGAATCCTCTACTCTATATAGAAGCTCCATTGATGTTCCACTTTCATCAACTAATGAAAATAACTTTACCACATGTGTACTCAAAAACGTCCAACTTTTACACAACCCTAGGATGTCAAACACACTAATTTAAGAAGGGATCACAAGTCCCACCTTACCACTTGTGCGACACTCGCTTCTCAATATCAAAACTTGGGCGACTCACACCCTTTTATGCCCAAACCAATATTTGTGTGCAACTACCAACTAGAGAATAATTTCTAAGTAATTCAATTCCTACATGCCCAAAACAGATTCCCGATTGAAGATCGAATTTTCTATATTTTTTAGGATCTAAAAAATTAGGAGGGGTATTCATCTATTTATATGCAATTTGGCTACCCTAAGCATCATGCACACCTTTCCTCTAAGTGCGCTAGTCCATTCTCCAAAGCCTCTATCACCCTAGTGACCTCACACGACCAACTCTAAAACATGTGGGCCCATATTTCATTTTCTATATTTTGACATTCTAATCTTGAAAACATATGGTACATCTCACGACCCGTCCTACTGGGGCCCGAGCCGCAACTCCCCAATCCCACCTCCAAAAGGCCAGGGGCTGGTGACTAGCACTGAGTAGGCATGCTACTAACATGGGAGGCATTGCCTATAAACCTATACACGCACACACACATCTCCAAGCCCAACAATCTAAAAAGTAAAAGCTGCTAAAAGGAAAAGATGCAAGCATACACCTAAACCAAACCAATAGTGTATGACAGGTAAGTAAAGTACAGTAAAGTAAATCCCTGGTCCAAAAGTACAAGCCCACCAAAAGAAAGTCTGCAACAAAGTCCAACATGTAGAGAAAGGTACTGGGACTGTAACCCATCACCGAAGGAACACACCTCGCCCTGTCTGATCTCACTGAATGTTGTCCAGTCATAGTCCGCCTAGAATCTTGTCAAATGCTTTCTCGTCTGCACAAGACACGACACGTGCGGGCAAAGCTGGTGCAGGGGTGAGTATAACAATACCTAGTAGGACACCCTGAAAACCACAAAGGAAGTACAATAAAAGGAAAATACCACAAAGAAAGGTACAATCAGCTCTACACAGTATATGTCTATGGAACGTATAACAAGAATATCTAGATATAATCATACAAAAACAACCATCACAAATCTACTACTAGGATCCATCTCAAAGATTCCACTATGCATCCCTTCAGGAGAACACACTCCTTGGTCTGAAGAGAGGGACACGGAGTACACGTTCTGGGAGAACACACTCCACAAGTACCTTGGAAACATGATGCTCAGATGAGGATCACATCCAAGTCATGGGGTGATTCTGACAACTCTGTCTGAGCTAATCCGCTAAGCATAGGATCGGTGCCCAAGTAAAGTTGGTCACGTCGATACCAAGAACTCTACCTAGGGTTCCAGGAATGAATAGAGGATCCAGCTCTAAGTCTCATAGGGGAATTCCAACAACTCTATTCAGGAAGTTCTACTGAAGGGATCATACTCCTGCATAAAGGAATTGATACCAAAACCTTCATGGAATTACCAAGGGTACGAATCCTAAGAACTAGTCCATGTCACAAAAGGAAAGTAGCTCAATCCTTGAAGAAATTATTATAGGGCATTTAGTATGATTACACGCCGTGTTCCTTGACCCCGGGTACTGCCTGTGTAAACGGCCCGTGTCATTCGTTCAAGCCGCGCAAAACCAAACTACATGGCATGTAGGAAAGTACATGTCGTGCTCTTTGACACTGGGTACTGCCCGTGTAAATGTCCCGTGTCCCTTGGCTTTTCGGACAGAAAGCAACTACACGAAATGTAGATGAAAAACACGTGCCATGTTCGAGCACCCGGGCTCGCTCCGTGTACGCTGGTCATGTGCCCGTACACGGTCTATGCCCGTATCCGTGGAGCCTTCCCTTGTACCAGTACATGGGGAACCCCATATATCTAGCTGGGTCTGGCCGGGGAGGGGTATACCTGGCGTGTCCATGGCCGTGTATCCTGCCCATGTCCGTGTACTCCCAGAGTACACGCCGGGTAACACTACCGACGAACACACACCGTGTAGCTCATACTACACGGTGTGTAGCCGGGAAAAATTCCAGAATCGATGTTCTTCCTCCGCACGCCTCGGCTGATCCTCTGGATCTTCGTTTCCTCATCCTTTCATCCCAAAACTCTAGATACCGGGTCGCCTCATCTTCATGAAGCCGAGTCTGTGGTCTTTGGCCCATCAATCGGCTCCAAAATCAAATTCCATCCATCTGAGTGGAAATCGTCCGAAGAATTATTTCTTCCGATCCGCTTCGATCCTTCCACCGAAACCATTGTCGCACCTCCGCAAGACCGCATTGGTGTTGATCCTTCAATTTGGGATCGTTGCATCGCAGAACGGATGCGCAACGATCCGTTGTTCATCACCCCTTGAAGAATGCGAAGAACGCTCATGAAGAATGCGGGAATTGGGGAAGAAGAACACAACAAATCGAGAGGGAAGAACCTCGATCGATGTTCGTTTCGATCATGGTATGTCACCGTTAGAAGCTTGAAAAAAACCAAAATAAAAACAAGAATCACATCCCCAAAATCCCCGCAAAATCTCATCCTACAAGAACGATTGATCCGCGGGCTAATCTGTTCGTGGATTAGTCCGCGTTCGTTGTGGAAATCAAAACGGGGAATGGAAAATAAAATCAACATCCTACCTGGATTCGCTGCATTTGTCGGCAAAGATCTGCTCGCCGCATCATCGTTGCCGTCAAAATCCGTCAAGAATGTCGTCGCCGCCGCGTTGGGGTGTTTCCTCCAGAACCTCCAGGGCCTCCAAGGGTTTTTAGGGTTATGGGGTTGTAACCCTAGACCCTGGTTCAAGCCTCTTTTTAAAGAGGATAAAGATATAATATTTTAAAAGATCTTATTGCAGGAATAAAATATTTTAATTAAATATTTTATTACTATTGCGTCCAAAAAACCAGATTTCACCACCGACCTACGCCGGCCAAAGATAGGCCTCGCCTAAGGTAAAATCATTGTTCTGAACGCAACGGTGCCCTTCGAGTTCTGATCCGAGCACCTATTCGGGGGTTATTCAACTTTTTCATGAAAATACCACGCGCGCGTAATTTAATTATTAAATTAAATTCAAACATTTGTTCTAGGCTCACCGGGCCACGGAACTGTACGCTGTCACAGAGCCTGGTCTCGAAAGAATTCCCATATAATATTAAAATAATACATAGAAAAATCTGGTACATTACATCGCACAAACCTTAGGGATTTTACGTCCTCGAAAATCCAAAATAAAGGTCTACTCAAAAATATGTGGGTACTGCACGCGAATATGAGCCTCCCGCTCCCACGTTCTCTCATGAAGATTCATGTGCTTCCACCAAACACGCACCAAGGGAATAACTCATCCACGAAGGATCTTCTCCTACCGATCCTTTATCTCCACTGGGTACTCAGAAAAGGTCACTCCATCATTGATGTCCAGCTCACCCCAGTCGATGACGTGCGATAGATCATGCACGTACCTCCGTAGTTGTGACACATGGAAGATGTTGTGTACCCACTCTATCTAAGGAGGTAGAGCCAAGCGATACGCCACCTCGCCAACTCTACCCGGAATCTGAAAAGGGCCAACGAACCTCAGTGATAGCTTGTCGCCTCGTCCAAATATCCGCAATCCCCGTCGAGGTGAGACCCAAAGAAACACATGGTCTCCCTCCTCGTACTCCAAGGGCCTCCGCCTCCTATCGGCATATGACTTCTGCCGACTCTGTGCAGTCTTCATCTGCTCCTGGATGACCTGCACCTTCTCTGTAGTAGCTCTCACCATCTCTGGGCCCATGAGTGCTGACTCTCCCAAGTCAGTCCAACAAATTGGCAACCTGCAGGGTCGCCCGTACAGAGCCTCGAATGGTGCCATACTAATAGTGGAATGATAACTGTTGTTATAAGAAAATTCCACTATTGGTAGATGATCCTCCTAGCTATGACCAAAGTCAAATATGCATGCTCGTAGCATATCCTCTAGGACCTGGATGGTCCGCTCTGTCTGACCATCAGTCTAGGGATGAAACGTTGTGCTCAAGCGTAACTGAGTCCCAAAAGCTTCTTGCGATCCTTTCCACATCCGGGATGTGAAACGAGCATCACGATATGAGACGATCGTGGATGGTACTCCATGAAGCTGAACTATCTCCTGCACGTAGAGGCGTCCCAAGCTCTCTACTAAGCTTTTCTCCCATATGGATAGGAAGTGGGTCGACTTGGTGAGTCGATCAACGATCACCCCGATGGAATCGTGTCCCCTGGACATGCGTGGTAAACCCATCACAATGCCCATGGATATTCCGTCCCACTTCCACTCTGGAACCTCAAGGGGCTGAGTCAAACCTGCTGGAACCTGGTGCTCAGCCTTTACTTGCTGACATGTAAGGCATCGAGAAACAAACTCTGCCACATTCTTCATCATCCCTGGCCACCAGAACTGATGTTGGAGGTCCTGGTACATCTTTTCCACACCTGGATGCACCGCCAAAGGAGATGTATGGAACTCCCTCAGAACCTCCTCCCACAACTTCACTGGTACTACCGTGCACCCTCTGAAAAGGACAACGTGCTCCCCTCCTTCTGAAAAACCATTAGCATCATCACCTGTGGATATCTAAGCACGTAGAGTCTCACAGCTAGCATCCTCGCGATGTGCTTCCCTGACTCGCTGTAAGAGTGGAGGGGTAACAACCATCAACTGAAGGTAAGATCCCTCATCTCTATCCACGAAGGACAACTGTAAAGAGGAGAACTGCCTTGTCGCCTCATCCAGCAATTGCGAAATGGATTTTCTACTGAGAGAATCTGCCACCACGTTCCCCTTACCAGGAGTATAAATGATCTCAAAGTCATAATCCTGGAGGAACTCAAGCCATCGCCTCTGTCTCAAATTTAGATCCTTTTGAGAAAAGATATATATGAGACTCTTGTGATCAAAGTAGATGGTAAACTTTTCGCCCATACGGTAGTGCCACCTATTCATCAATGTGATTACTACCACTGCCAACTCAAGATCATGGGTCACGTAGTTCTACTCATGTGGTCTCAACTGACGTCAGCAATAGGCAATCATCGCTTGCCTCTGCATCAGGACACAACCAAGCCCAGTTCCTGATGCGTCGCAGAACACTACGTACTCAACACCCTCCTCTGGTAATCTCAAGATCAGGGCACTCGTCAGACTCTGTATCAACTGTTGTAATGCCTTCTGGCATCTCTCAGTCCACAAGAAAGGTTGTCCCTTTCGGGTAAAATCTGTCATGGGTGTTGCAATCCTGGAGAAATCATGGATGAATCTCCGATTGTAGCCTGACAACCCAAGGAAACTCTGCACCTCCATCACGCTCCCGGGTGGATCCCATGCTAGCACTGCCTCCACCTTTGCTGGGTCCACTACTACACCATCCGCTGAGATAATGTGTCCAAAAAATTGGACCTCCTGTAACCAGAACTGACACTTCGAGAGTTTTCCATACAACTGGTGCTCTCGGAGTGTGTCCAAAACCATCCTAAGGTGTCTCACGTGCTCCTCCTCGGATGCAGAGTACACAAGGATATCATCGATGAAGACCACCACAATCCGGTCTAGATAAGGTTTCAAGATTCGTTACATGAGTCCCATGAACACCGTCGGGGCGTTCATCACGATGAAGGGAATCACCAAGTACTCATAGTGATCGTAGCGACATTTGAAAGCCGTCTTCGGTATATCCTCTTCCCGTACTCGCAACTGGTGATAGCCTGATCGTAGCTCAACCTTCGAGAACCATCGTGCCCCTATCAACTGTTAGAAGAGTTCATTGATCCTCAGTAGTGGATACCGGTTCTTCACGGTCACCTGATTTAAGCACCGGTAATCCACACACAGCCTCAAACTCTCGTCCGCCTTATTGGAAAACAGCACTAGGGCTGCCCAAGGTGAAATGATGGGTCTCATAAAGCCCTTCTTCTGTAGGTCGTCCAACTGCACCCTCAGCTAACGAAGTTCTGCAGGAGCCATCTGATAAGCTGATGCTGATATTGGGGACGTCCCGGGTTGCAACTCAATGCAGAAATCTATTTCCCGATGAGGAGGTAGCCCGGGGACATCCTCCGAAAAGACATCCTCGTACTCAGCCACTACTACTAGAAACTGGAAACTCGTAACATCTACCGCACCAAGGGATAGGCTAGCCAACTGATGTGAAATTGGTTGTTGCCTTCTATGCACAAGTCCATCCTGCGCTGCCTGGGTCTCTCTTTCACCGGAAAAAGATAACCTTGTTCCATCACTGCGGACACACCGCACCATTTGCCTAAAACAATAAATCTGGTCATGAACTGTTGATAACCAATCCATTCCATGAATGAAAACGTAAGGACTCGATGCTACCACCAAGAGGTTCCAACCGAATCTCTCGTCTCCAAGGGTCATGTCACACTCCCTACAAAGGTGTGTGATCTCTGAATCTTCTCTAGTCTGTGTTTTTAAGCATAAGGGTCGAGTCAACGGCTCAACTTGAATCTCAAGGTCTCAAACAAGATAAGTATCCAGAAATGAATGACTATCACATGTGTCTATCAATACGGCAGCCAAAGTAGAAAAGACGCAGATCGTACCTCTAATCATTCTGGGAGTACTTGGGTTATAAGCCTCTGCCGCCTGCAGCTGCCCCTGCCTCTGTCCACCACCTCCCTGATCCTGGGGTGGACCTCCTGGGGGTGGTGGTGGTAAAGGGTTGAAATGTTGACCACCTCCAGCTGCTCTCCCAGCTCCTCTGCCACATCCGCCGCCTCACGGATCTGCCTGCTCCACATGTTGCCTCTACCTCGGTGGTCCATCCACTTCTCCCTGGTCAGTAGTACAGCGGGTCGGACAATATCGAGTGATATGTCCCCCTCCGTCACACGAGTAACATCGCCTCCTTCAAGGATGGATGGAAGCGCCCTGTGAACCATGCATGGATGATCCCCTATCCTGGGATCTCATCTAGAAACGTCTCCCACGCCTGGGTCCCTGACGTCGGCTCCCTGCCGCTAAGGTCTCTGCTCCAGCTCAACCACTACTGACAACTGTGGGTTGTCCCTGCTCCGCCAGGAAGCTCTCGACCACCAAATCCCGCTCGAGCACCCAGTCATAAGTAGGAATTCTCATAGGGATGATGCTAGCTCAGATATCTCTGCGCAAGCCCCGCTCAAAATTCCGAGCTCTGAAATACTGATCTCTGACCATATCCTTCGAGTACCGCGATAGGTCGGTAAACCTCGATGAATAGTTATCCACCTTCATGGTTCCCTGCTGGAGCTGAAGAAGCTCTTGTATACGTACTTCTCTCAGGGTAACCGGTGAAAATCCTCTCTGAAGAGTTGCTCAAACTCTAACCATGCAAGAGTCGCCTCGTCGTGAGTATGGATGACCAAACTCCACCATCGCACTGCTGAGCCCTACAGAAGGCTCACTGTCAGGATCACCATCTGGTCTGCTGGTGTCCTGACCAAGTAGAAGACCCTGGTCACTACCTCAAGGCGGTCCTCTGGTGCCTGAGGGTTAAGCTCGCCTCAAAACCTGAGGGGTCACTGTCTCTGAAACTCATGGAGTGCGCTCAGCCTGCGCTCCTCCTCCACTGGTACAGCAGGCGCCAAACACTTCCCTATAGGTGGTGGAATAACTGGAACACCGACTGGTGGTAGAACTGGGGGATATTGTCCCTGTATCGAAGCTTCATCACTGAGGGGGTCATCCTCATGATCGAGTTGCTGGATCCTAGCGGGTATGCGTTGCGGAAGCGTCATGTTTAAGAAACAAGATGTATCACTATCAGTGAGTATATCTAGAGAGCTGACTCAATAAGGACATGGAAACCACAACCCATTCCTATATGATGCATGTACCATTATTTTCCACCATGAAACTAGTGTTTTCATGTTCCGAGTCGAAAAGAAAGTTATCAGAGCCCTGTTGTACGGATACGTTGGTCGTCGCACCAACACTGGGGTCCCTGGCCTAAGAGCTGAACTCGAAACACTTAACATGGTTGCCCCAATCCAACTCACAGACTCTCGGTCCTAAGGTAGAACCGACCACCTCTGATACCACTCTATCACAACCCGTCCTAGTGGGACCTGAGCCGTAACTCCCCAAGACCACCTCCAAAAGGCCAGGGGCTAGTGACTAACACCAATTAGGCATGCTACTAACATGGGAGGCATTTCTATAAACCTATACACATGCACACACATCTCCAAGCCCAACAAGCTGAAATGTAAAATCTGCTAAAAGGAAAATATGCATGCATACCCTAAAACCCAACCAACAGTGTATGATAGGGATGTAATGTATAGTAAAGTAAAACCCTGGGCAAAAAGTACAAGACCACCAAAAGAATGTATGCAACAAAGTCCAACTTGTAGAGAAAGGTACTGGGACTGCAACCCGTCACCGAAGGAACACACCCCGGCCTTTCTGATCTCACTGAACGTCGTTCGGTCCTGGTCCGCCTAGAATCCGGTCAAAGGCTCGCTTGTCTGCACAAGACACGACATGTGCGGGCAAAGCCTATGCATGGGTGAGTATAACAATACCCAGTAGGACACCCCGAAAACCACAAAGGAAGTACAAAAAAAGGAAAATACCACAAATAAAGGTACATTCATCTCTACACAGTATATGTCTATGGAACGTATAACAAGAATATGCAGATATACTCTTACACAAATGACCTTCTCGAAACCCCCACTAGGATCCAGCTCGAAGATTCCACTAAGCATACCATCAGGAGAACACACTCCTAGGTCTGAAGAGAGGGACATGAAGTACTCGTTCTGGGAGAACACACTCCACAAGTACCTTGAGAACATGATTCTCAGAGGAGGATCACAGCCAAGTAATGGGGTGATTCCGACAACAAAGTCTGAGCTAATCTACTAAGAAGAGGATCAGCGCCCGGGTAAAGTTGGTCACGTCGATACCAAGAACTCTACCTAGGGTTCCAGGAATGAATAGAGGATCTGGATCTAAGTCTCATAGGGGGGATTCCAACAACTCTATTCAAGAAGTTATGCTGAAGGGATCATACTCCTGCATAAAGAAATTGATACCAGAACCTTCAGAGAATTGCCAAGGGTACGAACCCAAAGAACTAGTCCAAGTCACAGAAGGCAAGTAGCTCAATCCTTGAAGAAATTATTACACGGCGTGTTGTATGATTACACACTGTGTTCCTTGACCCCGGGTGCTGCCCGTGTAAATGGCATGTGTCATTCGTTCAATCCGTGCAAAACCAAACTACACGACGTGTAGGAAAGTACACGTCGTGCTCTTTGACACCGGGTAGTACCCGTGTAAACGGCCCGTGTCCCTTGGCTTGCTGGACAAAAAGCAACTACATTGCGTGTAGATGAAAAACACATGTCGTGTTCGAGCGCAGGTGATTGCTCCGTGTACACAGGCCGTGTGCCCGTACACGGTCTCTGCCCATGTCTGTGTCGCCTACCCGTGTACCAGTACATGGGGTACCCTGTGTATCTGGAAGGGTCTGGATGGGGAGGGTTATACACGGCATGTCCATGGTCATGTATCCTGCCTGTGTCCGTGTACTCTCGAAGTACACGCCCGGTAACCCTACCAACGAACACACGCCATGTAGCCCATACTACACGGCATGTAGTCAGGAAAAATTCTAGAATCGCTGTTTTTCCTCCGCGCACCTCGACTGATCCTCCGGATCTTCATTTCCTCGTCTGTTCATCCCGATACTCCAGATACCGGGTCGCCTCATCTCTGTAAAGACGAATCCGTGTGTTTCAGCCCTTCAATCGGCTCCAAAATCCAATTTCCACCATCCGAGTATGAATCTTCCGAAGAATGATTTATTCCGATCCGCTTCGATCCGTCCGCTGAAATGGTCGTCTCACCTCCTCAAGACCTCTGCGGTGTTGATCCTTCATTTTGGGATCGTTGCGTCGCAGAACAGATGTGAAACGATCCATTATACATCACCCTGCGTAGAACATGAAGAACGCTCACGAAGAACGCGAGAATTGGGGAAGAAGAACACAAAAAATCAAGAGGGACGGACCTCGATCGATGTCTGTGTCGATCTTGGTCCGTCACCGTTAGACGGTTGAACAAAACCAAGATAAAATCAAGAATCACATCCCCAAAATCCCAGCAAAATCTCATCCCGCAAGAACAATCGATCCGAAGGCTAATCTATTCATGGATTAATCTGTGTTCGTCATGGAAATCAAAATGGGGAATGCAAAATCAAATCAACATACTACCTGGATTCGCTACGTTTTCCGGTGAAGAATCACTCGTCGCGTCGTCGTCGCCGTCGAAATCTGTCAAGAACGTCGCTGTCGCCGTGTTGGGGGGATTCCTCCAGAACCTCCAAGGCCGCCAAGCGTTTTCAGGGTTATGGGGTTGTAACCCTAGACCCTGGATCAAGCCTGTTTTTAAAGAGGATAAAGATATAAGATTTTAAAATATCTTATTGCAAGAATAAAATACTTTTATTAAATATTTTATTACTGTTGTGTCCAAAAAACCAGATTTCACCACCGACCTACGCCGGCCAAAGTTAGGCCTCGCCGAAGGTAAAATCGATGTTCTGAACGTAACAGTGCCCTCAGATTTCTGATCTGAGCACCTATTCGGGATTTATTCCACTTTTTCCGGAAAACCGCACGTGTGCATAATTTAATTATTAAATTAAATTCAAACATTTGTTCCGGGCTCACTGAGCCCCGGAACTGCACGCCGTCTCAAAGCCTAGTCTTCAAATAATTCCCATATAATATTAAAATAATACATGGAAAAATCTAGGACATTACAGTACACAACATTCCAAGCCTCCAAGACATTGGAGATTAAGGCCCATTTACAAAAACAATTTTCTCCATTTTCCAATTTGATGCCCAAAAATTTAGAAAACACTAGAAAATGGAGCTACCTCATATCTATTATTTTGGTACATCCTCTAGATCGTCAATTCCTTTATCATGGTTCTTTGTCAACATAGGTTTTCAACAATATCTTTGGAACTCGACAACTCACCATGGAAACCCTCTTTATCAACAAACAGACTCACTTTTTTAATAAACACAATCAACCTAGAAATGCTTCAATGTTTACTAAAAGTATATTTTTCCCAAACATATCATTTCTCACCTTCTATTATTAAAATAATAAATATTTTTGTCAATTTTATGTTGTTTAATCCCTTCTGTGAATAATATTTTTTTTCTTTTTCCTTTACCACCCTCATTGCTAGTCTTGAAACCATTTTTATAGAAAAATAATACATATATATTTATATTATAACCTATTTAATATTATATAACTTTTATATTAAACATACCTTCACTTCTTATAAATTTTTATTATATGATAAAAGCGTTTTTGGACATGTGGACTACCACTACCTCTAAATGATGTTATTCATTCACACAAAACATGTAATGTATTAAAGATTTTTTTAGTAAAAATATATGATATAAATGAAATATTTGTGCTAGTTTAATTATATTATATATGTATACTGTAACACCCCATGATTTAATAGAACATTATTTCTTAAAAGTAATTTAATAACTTCCACTACACGCAATATTGAATTCAAGCGCGCCACAACTTACTGAACTAGCCTTTCAAAAGTGGTTATGAATATTATTAACTGAATTTTTAACTGTATATAATCTTTATAATTTTAGAATCAATATTATGAGTTTCTTAGACATAATGTAAGAACAAATTCGTTTTTTCAGATAAAAAAATTATTTTACAAAAAAAAGAAATTTTACCTCCTTTTAATGGAGATCCCATTTTAAATCCAATATTTGAAACTTTTATATATTAAATTTGAAAAAATAAAAGTCTTATTTAGAATTAGGACATAATAATTTCGTTTTAATAATTTTTTAGTGTTTTTCTGATAACTTTCATATTTGGGTGAATAGTGAAAAAAACTATATTTTTACTGAAAACTGATTTTTAAATCAAAATAATTTATAGTGTTGAATTATACATTTTAATGGTTTTGAAGTATAATTATATTATATTTTTTTCCATTTAATCCAATTATTGTGATTGTCTAAAATTTTACTTTGAAATTGGAAATAAACAAGTGTCAATTTTTTTATAGTTATTATTTCTTAAAAATACACTTTTTGGTTTTGACAATGCGAATTAATTTAAAATTAATTAATGGAACATAAATGTTTTTAAATCAGTAAAATACAATTCATTTTTGAATTTAGAATATCGATATTAGATTAGGGTGAAATTTTGGTATTTTTCTGAAAACATTCAATTTTTGATGAATAGTGAAAAACACTAAGTTATTGTTTAAAACCGACTTTTTATAATTATTTATTTTATTTAAATTTAATTTTGGTCAAAATAGATACATAACACCTATATAAGTTAAATTTAATTCATTGGAGTCTATTTATAATAAGTTTAGATATATAAAGATTTTCTCAACCTTTTTACCGTCTTTTACCCACCTCCTCGGAGCATTTGCAATTTCACATAAAACATAATTTTACTGCTTCTGTGAGTTAAAATTAAAAAATCTGAGATTAACGGTTGATATCAGTAAGTAAAATTTGGTTTAATAAGATGTAAATATATTTGGTAAATAGTAACTTTTTTCTTTTATTTACCACGGTTAAAAGTAAATAGGGTAATTAAGGGTAAAATGATATTATTATTACTCTAACACATGCCCTAATTATATTGGATAAGTGTAATTAAACCAAAACAAACTTTATAAATAAAATATGATCTTTTATGTCCACTTGAATTAGATTAGGACATTTATTATTATTTTATTTAAAGAAGATCTAAAATAGATAAAATCAATGTTTAATAACGAAAACATTTTTAATATAGGGTTATACATAAGATAAATTTCACTATAAATATTCATTAGAAAGCTAAAAATATTTCATACATAATTTTATTTTATTTATAATTTTTAGACATTAACTATTTAAATTTATTTATGACACAATGATGATGTAGTAAATACTGTATTAATGAAAGATTAAAATAATTGATATTATAAATATCAAAAGAAAAGTAATTTGAGACTTTTATGAATTACACTAATTTCCTAGGTTAATATGACTTGTTAGTTATTGTTATATGAAATGTTTTCTAATTAATAATTATTTTGTGAATTAAAAAAAACAAAATACCAAATACTGTCAAAATTGACATAAAATAGTTTTGTAAAAAAATATTACATTATTAATTGATATTCTATTCCTAAAAATATATGGTTTGGCCAAAATACTTATATAATAATAGTTGTGTCATTAATGAACCACTTAGGGTTCTCTTGGATGTATATAGTTTTTTTATTAACCATATAATATAAAAATAAAAAACGACATGGTAAATGTCTAACTATTTAACTAAGAGTTAAATCTAAAAGATAAAGTTAATATAGTGACCCAAACCTGTATAAAAATATTTTTTGAGCGGTTTTCGACCCATACCCACATTATCCTTCAAATATTACATTTTGGAGCCATTAGAAACCAAATATCATTTAATTATAAAATAATATTTCTAGCTTTTCCTAAGGTTCCCCTCACCCCTCTTATAAAAGGGCACTCCAACTTCTCTCCAATTAACACCATCAAAGAATTTTGGATCAGCCAACCACTACCCATATACCCTCTCAACTATACTTCCTTCATCCTAGAGGCATCTTTTAGTCATAAATCCAACTTAACGATCCCTTTTGATCAAATAAAAATGAGGAACTCGAAGAAGAGGTAGATATTTCATCACCTCTTTCAAGTTACTTTCTTCTTTAACTTCCTCTTTCTTTGTTGTTTCCATTATAAAATGATAAATCTACTATCTCCTATATACTGTGATGATATTATAATTATGGTACAACCATATTAGTTGTTTTATCCATACTTTTAATGACATGTCACCATACGTGAGTACGTACGGCTTACCGTCTCCACGTTGTGGTGTAATTGTTATTCAATAGATTATTATTTTGATGTGTATAATAATAATGTGTAATTGATGTAAATAATAAATATAACATGATAATTATTCTTTATATATGATATACCATCCAATTATATATTATTTTAATATTAAAATAATGATATTATCGCTCGTGCATACGTACGGATTACCGTCTCCACGAACGCGATGAGAATCATTCCCCATTGTATCCATTCAAAACTAATTTTCATTAGATGATTAAAAATAATGTTTAAAGAATTAATATCATTATGAATATTAATATGATACATCCTATCCATAACAATCATTACTTACGTAACAAAGCATATAAGGTAAAATGAATCAGTTAACACCTGAAACGACGATAATACTAATATATTACTAACCAAGCAATGTTAAAAGATCATATATGATATCATATTAATTTATATGATTATTTTATAATTTGAAAACAATTATTTCAACATTATATAAGAGGATAACATACCCTCGACCAATAAAAATTAGAAGGTAAAGGTTAATTCTACAATGTCTTCATTATCCGAAATTGTTTTTACATGAGTATCTACTAGGACTTCTTTATCACCCACATCCATGTTTCATAAAAATATTTTCAAAAGGAATATTTTAAGGGAATATTTAAATAGATCAACATTTTAAATGGTTTAAATATTTATTCTTCTAAATCATTCTCATTAATGTCCATGTTTTTAAAATGGTTTTAAGGATTTATTTATATGGACAAAAATGTTTTTAAAATGTTAATTCCATTGAAAAGTTTCAATGTTGTGTGAAAATATTTATTAAAAAATGTATTTAAATGTATTACTTTATAAATTGTGTGACTTTTAAATGTTTTTATGAAAAATGGATATTTCTCTCAATGATTTTGATAAATCATTTTCATCTATATCAACATCCTTTGATGGATTTTAAACATATTTGAAGTTGATTTATTATGATACAGAACATCCATATCGTATTTAAGGTTTTGTGATATGTTTGAATGTGGATGTGTTAATTTTATACCATTCATGGTTTATGGATAAAGTATAAACATTTTGTATGCTAGTATTAATACGAATGTTTATGTTATGTTTAAACCTTTTCGTATGAGGAATCCATTAGACTTAGTAAGTGACGGGTGGAGCCCGCTATAGCTCCTCGATGCATCGGTATGTTTCATGAGACAAACTAGTGTCTTGGCACATGTCTTTGACAAAATCTTATGTGGTGTCTTGGCACAAGGCCCTGACAATGAGGTTCTGAAAGTCTGGCATTGTGCATTTCATCATTATAAAAGTGGCTATTGATATTGTATGTGACTATTAGAATAGTAGAATATCTATGCAAGTAAGTAAATGCTATTATTTTGATTTTATGTTTTCCATATGATGCTGAAGTTCAAGTTTAAAAGTATTTTGTTTTAGTTTTATACATTGACTTAAATGGTTATTCTTATTTGTGAAAGCTTCCTCTATATGGTTATCCTTACTGAGCATCTGAGCTCACCCCTTTCAATGTTTTATTCTTCACAGGATACGAAGAAGTATATTATGACTGACCTGCCAGGATAGTCTGTGGGATCTCAGTGTTGTCTATGGAAATAATTTTCTTGTAGTTTTCCATTTTACGATTTAATGTAAACCATATGAATGTATCTAGTACTTCCAAGGCTACTAAACAAATCATTCTTTCGAGACTTGATCTTTTGTGATCTTTCCAATGATACGTATTAATGCAATGACTCTAGGATTATAGGGTCAGGGTGTTACAGTTGGTATCAGATGATGTTTAGTAAAATCCTTGGAATCTATATTTAGATAAACTCTGATTAGAGCACATTACCCTAGGATAGACTTTGACGATTAAAATATGAGAAGTTCCTAGAATATTTGTATTGAAATGATTTTGTGGGTTTTCCAAGAAATACATCCTTTTCAATATACGAGTAGGTAGAGGTGGCTATGGCACAGATTTACCTAGGGGTAAAACCCGAAAGCACCACGTTTAGCAAGACTCGAACGGAAACTGGTGCACGACAATGGGTTATGTTATACTTTTGGTTACGACACTCTTGGGAGATATGCTTAGGATAATTCGCATTTTATTTACAAATAATTATAAATGATTTACGAGTATATACCTCCTCAAAGAAAATATTTGTATGATTATGGATTATACCCATAAACTGTTCAATTTACATTAGGTATTTTACAATTTTTTAATTATTCATTACAATTCATAAACAGACCAAGTGTATGCCACTGTATAGAAATGCCACCCAGTAGAAGGAATGTGAACTCCAGGAATATGGATGATCCAAAGAGTAAGAAGAATCATATCATTCATAGTATTAAGATAATATTTAGAAGGGAAATAGTCTCCCATATATTCTCAATGTATGAAGAAATAGTATCATGTGTTAATAAGATAAGTAAAAAAATTCTCTGAGTCCTATGGTTTTGAAGGGAATCAAGAGAAGAAAATTATGGAAAAGAGAAATATGGATAAAGGGAAGAGGGAAAAAAGGTTTTCTCATATGTGATAACTGTGGGAATAATCACCTTAGTAAATTATTTAAGGGAATGGGAGTTTGTTATACGTGTGGAGAAAAAGGACACCAAGTACGTGATTGCAAGGGTAAGAAAAAGGATTAAAATGTACAATGCTTCATCTACAAAGAGTTAGGACACTACATGAATCATTGTACAAATCACTAGAGTATACACCAAATGCTACTATTGGATAATAATAATGTTATGATACTACCGAATATGAAGAGGAATGATTAGATTTCATACGTTGTTATTAATGTATTGTGTCATTTGAGTATTGTATTAATGATGTAAATGTTATAATAATTATAGAGTATATATGGATTGTACTGTTTTACTTTTTCATTAAGGACTTGATATTGTGTGGAACCAAGAAAAGTGACTCAATAGCTGGTTTTATTTTTGGAAAATATATGGTTGAGAGAAAGATAAATCATAATATGGTTCTGATACTAAGGTTGTGATTTTATAATAATACATGATTGATTTGGATAAATTATATTGGATATTCTTGACTACCTTAAAAATGGTTATTGATTTGTATATTTCATTATTGTTGTAGTTTACAACATTTTTGGATAGAAGGAGTATATCCAGTATTCTATAAGGAATAAGAGAGCATGAATGTAATGAATAAAGATTTATAGTAATTCAGGATGTTTCAGTGTTTTAAAAGAATACATGATGAAGGTGTTCACATGTTATTACATGGAAAAAAGGATCTTCACTATGTTTACCTTCCTTATAAATTTTTACTGTGAATTTGGACAAAATTATTCTGGAAAATTCTAGTGTGAGATTGTTTTTTTGGATTTACAAAAAATTTACAACCCAGAGGTTGGGCGGAAACCCGTTGCGTCCGGAAAGGTCGCGAGACTTGAACCCACCACCGAAGGGATACAAGGGGGTATCACCTACCACTGGCCCATGTGATGTCATGTATTGAATTCTGTAGTTTTTTTAAAAGGTTTGGTAGATGAATTATAAATTAATATTTTTTTAACCCTATACGAATTGGATAAATATAATATTTTTTTATGTTTTATTATTTTTTAGAGTGAAAGATGAGTTTGTGGTAGAAATTAGTTAAAGGATGGAAATATACTTGTCAAGTATTTTTTTTTTCTTCTATTCTACTATGAATAAATTAATTCTTACACTTTAGGTAAGGGATTTTAAAACTAAAAATGTGTTATCCTAATACCTTATGTTTTGTTGAACCGGTGATATTTTAAATCATCATAGATTTATGGATTCGAGTCCATCAATTATACAATTGTTTATGACTGATAACCTCAATAACTCCCTATAAATATTTATTTTTTTCTCCAATTATTTGTCTCTAATATCCCCCAATGTTCTTCTAATCGAGATCAAAATTTGATGGTGACTTTTTCATTTTCATTTTCCTCTTATTAAGACTGAATTTTATTAACCCAATTTACAATGTGGTTTTCCCACAATGGTATTTTCTATTTTCAATATTTCATTTTCAAATAACAATTTCAAATTGTGAGGAAGCAATTTATTGAAGGAGGGAAGAATGTAACACCCCAAGATTTCACAGTACTTTATTTCTTCAATGTAATTCAATAACTTGCATTTCACACAACAATGAGTTCAAGATCACCACGACATACCAAACTAACCGTTCAAAAGTAGTTATGAATGGAATTAACTGAATTTTAAACTTTAAATAATCTTTATAATTTTAGAATCCATATTATGAGTTTCTTAGACAAAATTTAAGAACAAATTCATTTTTTTCAGATAAAATAAGTATTTTTCAAAAAAATAAATTTTACCACCTTTTAATGGGGAACCCATTTTAAATCCAATATTTGATACTTTTATAAATTCAATTTTACAAAATAAACTTCTTCTTTAGAATATATACGTAATAATTTATTTTTAATAAATTTTTGGTGTTTTCTGATAACTTTGATATTTGGGTGAATAGAGAAAAATACTATATTTTAACTGAAAAAAACATTTTTGATAAAAATAATTTATAGTGTTTAATTATAAATTTTAATGGTTTGAATTATAATTATATTATATTTGTACCATTTAATCCAACTATGGTCATTGTAGGAAATTTCACATTGAAATTGGACATAAACAAGTGTCAATCTTTTGATAGTTATTATTTCTTAAAAATAAGCTCTTTGGTATTGACAACTGGAATTAATTTTAAATTAATTAATAAAACTTCTATGTTTGTAAATTGGTAAAATATAATTCATTTTTGAATTTGGAATTTCAAATTTAGCTTAGGGTGAATTTTTGGTATTTTTCTGAAAATGTTCAAATTTTTATGAATAGTGAAAAACACTGAGTTATTGTTTAAAACCGACTCTTTATAATTATTTATTTTATTTAAATTTATTTTAGATCAAAATAGATACATAATTATAATATAAGTTCAATGTAATTCATTAGAGTCAATTTATAATAATTTTAGATATATAAAAATTTTATCGATTTTTTACCGTCTTTTACCCACCTCCTAGGAGCATTTGCAAATTCACATAAAACGTAATTTTTCCACCATTGTGAGTTGAACTTCAAAAATCCGAGAAACATGTTTGATATTAGTAAGTAAAGTGTGGTTCAATAAGATGAAAATAATTTTTGGTGAATGGTAACTTTATACTTTTATTCACCACGGTTAAAAGTTAATAGGGTAATTAAGGGTAAAAATTATATTATTATTTCCCTAACACATGTCATAATTCTATTGAATAACTGTAATTAGACCAAAAACAACCTTAAGAATAAAATATGATCATTTAGGTCAACATGGATTAAATTAGGAAATTTATTATTATTTTATTTAAAGAAGAGTTAAAATAGTTAAAATCAAATTTTAATAAATAAAACATTTTTAATATTGGGTTATACATAAGATAAATTATACTATAAATATTCATTATAAATATAAAAATATTCCATACATAATCATAATTTATTTATAATTTTTAGAAATTAAATAATTAAATTTATTTACGACACAATGATGATGCAGTAATTACAGTATTAATGAACGAATAAAATAATTGATGTTATAAATATCCAAATAATTTTAATTTGATTCTTTTTATGAATGACACTAAATTTAAAGATTAATATGAAATTTTAGTGTTGGTTAGATAATTTTTGTTCGATGTAATATGGTTGTTATAAATTTAGCAAAAACAAAATACCAAATAGTGTCAAAATTGACATAAAAGTGTTTTTTAAAACAAATATTATATTATTAATTGATATTCTATTCCTAAAAATCAATGGTTCAGAAAAAAGACATATATAATTATATATTTATAATTAATGAACCACTTGGGGTTATCTTGGAAGTATATAGTAATTTTATTAACCATGTAATATAAAAATACAAAGAGACATGGTAAATGTAAAACTATTTAACTAAGAGTTAAATCTAAATGATAAAGTTAATATAGTAACCCAAACCAGTATAAAACCTATTGGTTGAGTGGTTTTAGACACATACCCACCATATCCTTTAAATAATTTATTTTTGAGCCATTATAAACCTAATGTAATTTTATTATAAAATAATATTTCTAGCTTTTCCTAAGGTTCCACTCACCCCTCTTACAAAAGGGCACTCCCCCTTCTCTCCAATTAACACATTCAAAGCCTTTTGGCTTGTCCAACCCCTGCCCAAATACCATCTCAACTTTCCTCCCTTCATCCTATAGAACTTCCTTTAGTTATAAGTCCAACCTAAGGATCCCTTTTGATCAAATCAAAATGAAGAACCCAAATAAGAGGTAAATATTTCTTCACCTCTTTCAAGTTCCTTTCTTCTTTCACTTCCTCTTTGTTTGTTGTTTCTATTCTAAAATAATAATTCCAGTATATTTTTTATATTGTGATGTTATTATAAATATGGTACAACCATATTCATTATTCTCTCCATCCTTTAAATGACATGTCACCATACGTGTGTACATTCGGCTAACCGTCTCCACATCGTGGTGTAATTGTTATTCAATACATTATTATTTGTATGGGTATAATAATGATGTGTAATTGATGTAAATAATAAATATAAAATTATAATGATGCATTTTATATTAAATACCATCTAATTATATATTATTTTAATATCAAAAGAATGATATTGTCGCTCGTGCGTACGTACGGATTACCCTCTCCACCAACGCGATGAGATTCATTCCTCATCGTATCCATTCAAGACTAATTTTCATTAAATGATTGAAAATAATGATTGAATACTTGATGTTATTCTGAATATGAATAAGATTCATCATATCCAACAAAAATTACTTACATAACAAAGAATATAAGGGAAAATGAATCATTTAACACCTAAAACGATGATAATACTAAGCTATTACTAACAAAGAAATGTTAAAAGATCATATATGATATCATATTAATTTATATGATTATTGTAAAATTTAATAACAATTATTTCACCATTATACAGGAGGTTAACCTACCCTCGACCAGGGAAAAGTACAAGGTAAGGGTATATTCTACAATATCTTCATTATCTGAGATTGTTATTACATTAGTATCTACTGGCACCTCTTTATCATCCACATCCATGTTTTATAAAAATATTTTCGGAAGGAATATTTTAAAGGTCTCTTTAACTAGATAATCATTTTAAACGGTTAAATATTTATTCTTCTAAATAATTTTCATTAATTTCCATGTTTTTAAAATGGTTTTTAAGGATTTATTTATATGTATATGAATGTTTTTAAAATTTTAATTCCATTCAAATGTATCAAAGTTGTATGGGACACTTTGATTCAAAAATGTTTTTAAATTTCTTCTTTTAGAAATTGTGTGATTTTAAATTTTTTTATGATAATGGGATATTTCTCTCAAATAGTTTTACAAATAATTTTCATCTATATAAACATCATTTGATGGATTTTAAACTTATTTGAAGTTGATTTATTATGATACAAAACTTCCATATTGTATTGATGGTTTTGTGATATGTTTTAATGTGGATGTGTTATTTTTATACCATTCACGGTTTATGGATAAAGTATTGACATTTCGTATTCTAGTTTTAATATGAATGTTTGTGTTTTGTTTAAACCTTTTCATATGGGGAATGCATTGGACTTAGTAAGTGACGGGTGGAGCCCGCTATAGCTCCTCGATGCATCAGTAGGTCTCATGAGACAAAATAGTGACCTGGAATAAGGCCTTGACAAAATATTATTTGTTTGTTTTAGCACAAGGCCTTAACTATGTGGTTATGAAAGTCCGACATTATGCATTCCATCATTATGAAAGTTTCTATTGATATTGCATGTGATTTTTTGACTAGTAGAATATCCATGTGAGTAAGTAAATGTCATTATTTTGATTTTATCTTTTCTATATCATGTTGACGTTCATGTTTAAAAGGATTTGGTTTTAGTTTTATACATTTCCTTAAATGTTTATGATTATTTATGAAAGCTTCCACTGTATTTTTATCCTTACTGAGCATCTGAACTCACCCATTTCTATGATTTATTTTTCACATGATGCGAAGAAGTATATTATGAAGGACCTACAGGGATAGTCTATGGGATCTAAGTGTTGTCTATGGAAACAATTTTTTTTAGTTTTCTATTTTATGATGTAATGTAATCCTTATGAATGTATCTAGTACTTCCAATGCTACTAAACTAATTGGTCTTTCAGGACTTGGTCTTTTTTGATCATGCCAATGATACATAATAATGCACTGACTCTGGGATTCTAGGGTTGGGACGTTACATATACAAATTTACAAACCTCTAATTTAATGATTGTTCATTCAATTTGTTAGGAGAAACAAATAGAAATAGGATTCATGCGTACTTACGACGTGCCATCTCAATGAATGATGTTTTTAATTTTCCATAAAATATTATTATAAATAATTATATAATGTATATATAATATATTTATATCCTGTTTTATATTCTATAGATAATGTACTTATGATCACATGGGCTATTGGCATCATAACAAGTTCATTTTCCACTTGAGAACCAAATATCAATAAAACATCTGATATGAACTTAAATAATTATACAATTGTTAAAACATGGAAACAAGTGATATAAAAGGAAAAAAAAATACGAAAAATGTTCCCAATAATGTATAAATTTACATGAGCTCATTATTCAAGAAGATACAGAACACACATGATGAATTGGAATTAATGTAACGGTCTTCATATCAGTCTTCTTTCATTGAGCTGTTTCTCGATAATATACACCATTATTATTTTATTTGGTGTATATACATATAATATGACCTTTAATATCCATATTGTATATATAATTATTTTATTTAATGTTTTTGTAAATGTATTTATTCATATATTTTAAGAATTAAATGTTTAAAGTGGTATAGAAACCTTGAATGTTTAAATATTTGATTACCAAATATTTTCCATCATGAAATTAATTTAAATATTTATTTAGATGGATATATAAGGTTTTTACAAGATATTTTATGTCTATTTTGAGTTTCATTCGCTAGTTTTAAAAATGATTCTTTTTTATCATGGCATTTAACTGTGTCTTCAAAGAGACAAAATGAAGGTTTTTTAACGTATGTGATGGCAACCAATTCTACATCGTCATAATAGTTATTTGATATTTGGATTACTCTATAATCCTTAATTTTTATTAAAATAAGAAAAAATAAATCCCTTATTCCTTTTTTTGGGTATTTTGGTATTGAAAATGTTTTTGAAAATGTATTGACAATTACAATATCTTGAAAATATTTCTTGTGATCGCAAATGAAATATTATGAGTTAAATATTGATAATTTCAATCATTTATGTGTCATGATTATATAATGGAATTGGGTAATGTGATAGGTGGTTACATTATATGCCAAATATAGGGGGTATGTGGTAAAAAAAGATGGCTGGTTTCATGATAAACAAAGTATGGGTGGTTACATTCTAACCTCCAATGAATTGGTATGGAAGTCGGTTTTATGGATATTCCATATAGTGATATGCGTAGAAGTTGATCGTATAGTTATTCAATTATTATATGGTTAGGTCCCATTTTACCTTTATATATTATATGTGATTTTTATGGGTTTTATGGTAATATTTTTATTACAAAAGGGTATTCAATGAGCATATATTCAGTGAAGAGTATTTAATAATTCTTAAAAGTGAAAAGTGTTACTTTATGCCAATGTATTCATGGTTTACATGTTTTTGAAAGACTAAAATTTTTCCTTCTTTGTGTATACCTTACTGTTCTTTTTATTCTCATCCAATGTTTTGAAATTTTTTAACCGCATTTAATGGTGAATAGATTCAAAGATGGGATCAAGAAAAATATATGTTGATTAAACATGAAACAAAACCATGTTTCTTATTAAAAGTTCAATTTTTAGGAAAAAAATAGATAGTGAGTAGAAGTGTCTACATTGTAATATTTGAGTTTTTATGTATGTGTTTTGACCTATTTCTCTAATTATTTTAACATTAAAAGATTTTCAATTTAAGATAATGTAAAATTATTAACAAAACACATTATTATGTAATGTTTACGGTTTGGAACTTATAGTTTTTATCCGAGTATGATTTAACCAACTTTAGAGGTTAGGGTGAAATTTAAGCATACGTTACAGGCTAAATATAACCATAATTGTTAGCATAATAGAATGATTCATAGTTATTTTACATAAATTGATTGAGTTTGATATGACATGAATAAGTATATCTTAGTGGTTAACTTCTTTAGGAGATAGTATATGATGATTTTATTGATATACTCTCATTAGGAATTTTGGTTTTTGTAAATTGATGTATCCTACATGATCCAAAGTAAAAATCGTTGTGAAGGAAAATCTAGTTGTTCTCTGAATAAGAAACATAATGAAATAGGGGCTGAAATAAGAAATATAATAGTTATTATAAACACACTGTCCTATGTAATGATGGACTAATTGAACGTTGGTGTTTTTTCTAATGCATTATATATGAGACAAACGAATCCTATTGGATTTTCATATAATAATGATTATAAAGTTAAGCATATTCATTAACATATGTGTCAAGGATGTGGAAATAAAAACCTAGGAAAAAGTTTTAAAGGGAATTGAAGGTATAATAGATGTGGTAACAAAATTCCTAAAGCAATAACCTGCCAAGGAGAAAGTAAGAATTTAGTTGACTCTTGAAAAAGGGAAGAAGTTCTTTCTGAATTATCAATCGAATGTTTTAATTGTCGATAGTTTAGTAGTTATGAAAATAGATGTCCTGTGAATAAGGTTTTGTGATGGGATCACAAGAATGTACAAATATATTTTTTGAAATAACTAATTCCATTCACAATGATTATGAGGAAATAGAAAATTACATATGAAAGGCATGGATTATTTCTTGACTCATGTTTTGAAATTAATAAATATTAAGACATGATCCATGTTTTTGTTTTTATTAAATAAGTATTAAATAATGAGATATAATATTGTGGTTCAGGGAACATAAATAATTATGAATGATTAATAGTTCTACATATTAGGGATTTAAGATTTATGTTATATCTATGGTTGAGGAAATATTTAAAATTATTAATGCTCTTTTGATAATGGGATTGCTTTGGAATACTTATTCATGTATATGTAACCCTGAAGGTTGTTATGTAAAAATTTTATTTAAGTAAAAAATATTGTTTCATTTGTGGACTAATTATAATGCAATGAATATTTTTTAGGGTTTATAAGATCATTAATTTTCAGGTAATTATGTGATATTACATTTTGAATTGAAAAATGAAAGGCATGAGATAAACCTTGGGACTAAAATATGTTAGAATTATTTTTAAGATTTTATATATTATTGGGAATGTTAAAATAATTATATAATTTTATAAAAAAGGAAAACTCATTGGATGAGTGAAAACCCCTTTCACCTTGAAATAAAGAAGGAATCAAACCCACAACTGAAGGGTGACAAGGGTGCATCACCTACCGCTAGCGTACATGAAGTCCCTAGTTAGTATGATGTTTTCTATTTTGTTAAATGACATGATGGTATAAGAAGAATTTGATTTTTGGAACTTATGTTTTATCAAATTGATTGCCTTGGAATTAGAATATGATTTGGTAATTAAGGGATAAATGTTATTTTGGAAGAAGTTAACTATTTTTGGGAACCCAATATGCCTATGGAAAATAAAATACTATGGGATATTATTTGAGTAATGACGAAAATTTATTTTGAAATAATATTTTTTTATTATGGACTTATCGTAATTATGTATATTTATGGAAATGATTAACCAATCTTAGAGAATATGTGATTATTGAAATTACATTTTCTGGTGGGAGATAATAAGTGTGATTGATGTTATTTGGTGATAAATTTTAAAAGTTTTCTTGGAATATTATGTTATCAAATCATTCTAATTTTTGAGTTTCAATATTATTTTATATTATTTTGACTTGTTTTAAAAAATATTATTTATCAAATGGTCTATATTGAACTTTGGGTATTACTATTAAATTTTAGAGATTAAAATTATTTTTTCATCGTAGAATGGTTTATTCTTTTGCGGTAATTATCTGATCTTATCCTATCCTTTTTTGGTTTTTGATAATGATTCAAGATGGTATGAATATAATGTTAATATTTTGTGTATTATTTTATTCAGTTCAATTTGATTCTATTGTTTCAGGCATGAAAAAAAAATTCATCTTGAATACAAATAATTTAGAGAAAAACATGAGATTGTAGTGGAAATTGATTACTGTATGAAACCCAACTTTACAAGTAAGTATGTTTCCTTATTTTATTATTCAATGTCATAAATGAAATCTACAACATTATGTAAAGGATCATAAAATAAAAACGTTTTATATTTTATTTTCCCACTATGAAGTCAAACACTATTTAACACATCAAAAATTTATATCTTTATTATTGTTAACTTTTTCAGAACAATTTTTTCTATTATTCTTCATTAGAAATCTATCATTAGTTTTCTCTTACAAAAACATGTTTTCCTACATGGAACCCTCGTATGTGTTGTCTCAGGTAACCTTTATACTTTCCTTTCATTGTTTTTAAGTGGGAGTTTTGTTAATCGATTTTCTAATGTGGGATTGCAATTAAGGTATTTTGAAAAGTCATACCTTATTTACCAACCCAAAATTCAAATTACAAGGACTCGATTTCAAAAATGGGGATAATTTAACATCCTGTGTTTTTAAAAGGAACCTCCTTGTTCACCATCATACATGATACACAACATTTAACTTAAATGAAAAATATATTGTTATTATTTTATATGATAGTTTCCACATATATATTAGAGTGGTGGGAAGGAAAAGGATTAACTAAATTAGGAAAATATGGTTAACACATGTTTTTATAATGAGTCATTGGTAACCAAATTAATTAGGTATTTAAATAAAAACAAATTGAATATAAAAGGTGTGTTTTAATGAAAAACTATTTAAATGAAAATAATTGGGTATATAAAATAATAAAATAGCTATTTTTGGATTATTTTAATGAAATATAAATTCAATTTAATGTTTAAAATAAATCTCATGTGTTTTCTACACTTTTTATAGGAACAAATACAATTTTACAAATATAATGACTATTTATTATAAAATACAGTTGTACCGCATTCTGATGGAGAACCCATTTTAAATAAATTTTTTGTCACATTTATATTTTATATTTGACCAAATAAACTTCTTATTTGGAATAAGTACATCAAAATTTAACTTGGATAAACATTTTTGTATTTTTTGGATAAATTTCGTATTTTAATAAATAGTGAAAAACTGCATTTTAGTTCATAACTACATTTCATCTAATCAATTTATATTGTTAGATTATCAATTTACATGATTTAAAGCAATAATAATATAAACTTTTTATCATTTAATTAAATTTAGTTAATTTTATTACTTTTTAAAATTTAAATTATATTTGAAAACATTTCAGTCATTTAAATGTTTAACTTTAAAACCCAATTTTTTAGTTTTTTCTGTAGATTTAATTTTAAATCTATTTTTACAAATTATGTGAATTTAATTAGTTAAAATGGATTTCATATTTTTAATCATAAAGATATAAATTTGGTATTAATTTCAATTTAATTTTTTTATATAAATAATTTACCATTGTAAAAAAATTATTTACTATAATAGAAGTAAAATTTTGATAGGGGTTAAAATTAAATTTTAAAAGATTAACATACCCAAAAACTACAAAATTTGTATGGTGTTCTTATTTTTTTATTGAACCTAACCCGGCAATAAAACATTAATTACATGAAAATGATATTTAATTTAATTCCACATCTATATGGATAGCTTTAAATATAAAATAATCAATAAATTAATCACTTGAACCCACGTATCCCCATGTATAGTTAACGACCATCACCTCCCCATTTCAACCCAAAAAGATTTTTAACTCTTAAAATATCTTCCAAAACGTCTCCTCTTAACTATCCCCATTTCCAATTATTTATGGGCTCACCAAAATACCAAATTCATGGTCCTCATGTGTCGTCTAAGGAGGGGATATTTGGGAGTCAATTTTCTCAATGTACCTCTATTAATTTCATTTATTTTTCTACTTTCTCCCCACCTCCGTCATCCATAAATTAAAGATATATAAAGAATAATTTAAATAATGTATTTTTATTTTTCATATATAATATCTCTCATCCATTTAATTTCTCACCTTTTTAATTCCATAGAAACAAAATTGTTGTCCTTGTTATGATGGTTAATCGCCTTCGTGAATAATGTTTTACTCTTTTTCTGTTACTACAATCATTGGGGGTCTTTAAACCATTATTATGGTAAAATAAAATTTTAACATGTATATTATAACCTATTTAAATTTTTTTAAATGTTATATTAACCATACCTTCATGCTTTTAATGTTCTAGTTATATGATAACTTTGTTTGGGGACACGTGGACTACCACTTCCTCAAAATGATGTGATTCGTTCACACATCAAATGGAATGTATTAAAGATTTTTTTAGTAAAAATATATGAAATAAATGAACTTTTAGTTATGATATAATGATATTAAATATTTATACATATTTATATACATTTTATTTAATGTTTATTTTTTCAATATGACATGAAAAACAAACAAATAGTGTGCATGTGTAAGTACGGCCTACCAACTTCATGAATGGTCTTTTTAGTTTTCCATAAAATATGATAATAAATATTTAAATAATTAACATATAAGATATAAACATTAATAATTATGTTATTGTTATAACATGGTAACAAGTTATATAAACGGAATAATAAATATAAAACATTTTCTCAAGAAAGTATAAATTGACCAATGTTTATTATTGAAGTTGATAAATAACACATGTGATGAATCAGACTCCATGTAAGGGACTTCATCCCAATCTTCTTTCATTGACGCATTTCTGGATAATATGCAACAATATTTTCTTATTAGTTGTATATAAAGCCACTATGAAATTTCATATCAATATTCTATCTATAATAATTTTATTTAATGTTATATAAATGTATTAATTTATGGATTTAAAGATTTAAATGTTCAATGTGGTATGGGCCACCGAGAACATTTTAAAATTAAATTACTAAATAATTTCCTTCATGATATCAAATTAAATTTTCATTTATATGGATATAAAATGATTATACATGAAATTTTATGTCTATTTTGAATTTCATTAAACAATTTTTCAAAAGGAATATTTTTATATGAATTATTTTACTTTCATTATAAAATAAAAAAATGAATGTTTTTTAACATATGTGTAGACAACAACGTCTCTCCCACCATAACCATTATTTTATATTTATATTCCTCTATAATCTTTAATGTTTTAAAATAAAAAAAAATCCCCTTATTCCATTTTTTGGTATTTTGTTATTGAATTTTTTTTTAAAATGGATTGACTATTTCTATATCTTGAAATGATTTCATGTGATTGAAAATGTAATTTTATTAGTAAAAAGTTTCTAATTCCAATCATTTATGTGTTATGATTATATAATGGTACTTGGATATCTAACAGGTGATTCAGTGATAGAAAAAATATGGGTTGTTATGTGATAATCCAAAGATGGGTGGTTCCATGATAAACCATAGATGGGTGGTTACCTTATAACCTCCAATGCAATGGGAATGCAAGTCAACTATATGGTTATTTCATTTAGTTATATGTGTTTAAGTACTATATAGTTATTCCATTTAAGTATGGTTATATCCATATTTACATTTATATGTTATATTTTCTTTTATGTGTTTAATGGTAATATTTTAATAAAAAAGTGGGTATGCAATAAACTTATATCCAGTGAAGAGTATTTAATATTTTGTAGAGGTGATAAGTATTACTTTATGATAATGTATACATGATTAACATGTTTTCACAAGACCAACATCTTTCTTTCTATGTGTATCCCATACTGGGAATTTTATAATCATCCCATGTTTTGAAATGTTTTTACTAGATTAAAAGAATAATAGAATAAAGGATGGGGTCCAAGAAAATTTATAATGATTAAACATAAGACAAAACCATAAATCATTTTTTAAAAAAAACATTTATGAAAAAAGGGAAAGTGAGTATAACTGTATACTCTATAATATTTAAGTTGTCATGTTTGAGTTATGGCATAATTATCTAAAGCTATAAATGTTAAAATATCCTCAATAGGAGATAATATTTAATTATTTACATAACTCAAGATTATTTAATTTTTACGGTTGGTGAATTATAGTTATAATCTATATATTATAATCCATTTTATTACAAAAATGAGTTTCCTCCCTTCAATATCATATGGAACCCAAAACCCCCATTTTGTTTCCAATTTTTATTAAAAGTATCCTATAAGGGGTTCTATAAAAAAACTAATATATTCTTATTAAATCATTTTTCATTTATAATTTCAATAATGAATTAAAAATAAGGAATAAATAAAGACTTTAAATTTTAAGAGACTTACATAGGTCCACATACCTCATGTAAGAAACTTCACATCGAACCCAAGATCATAGAAATGTCATTTGGGTCCCTGAGAACCTATTCCAATGATAAAAATCACCAAAATTAATCAATATCATTTCAAAAAACAAAAACCCATGATGGTATAACGAATGATTAAATCACTATGTGGAATAATGACAAAAAACTACAAGAAAATGGTGTGCAGTCTACTCTAGAAATTTACATGTAACTAAGATGAATGAAAGACCCAATTACTCACCCAATACAAATATCTAAATAAACCTAAACTCACCAATTAATAATTAAAATTATTCAAATTAGTTCTAGAAGATAAATGGAAAAAATAACATCGCAAATATCCCTGTTTGGGGTCTCCTCTAAAAGATGAACACTTATTCCCCATCAATCTTAATGATTCCACCATTCCATGGTGAAATCTACCCTCTAAAGATCAAACCAAGAAAGCCAAAAATAGAAAATAAAAAGGGGGAAAAACAAGGGATGACAGTGGGGGAATCCTACCTTTAATATATGTCATCAAGCCACCTGAAATAAGTTATATTTAATGTGGGTGATGGGGGTAGAAATAAGATCAAAGAAGGTAGCTTCTCCCTACTCACAATTAACTGAAAGAAATACAACCTATGGGGGATCCAAATAAATCCCAAAAATAATTAAAAAAATAACATATTAAAAATAGTCATCAAACCAATTTTGATGTGACCCATATGAGTTGTTGTGCCACTACCCCAAGAAGAGAAGTCAACTCCTAACTAGAACTCATCGTGGAAAAACATATCTATCTCCTGATGTGACCTCCCCAAGGTAGATGTACTGGTACATACCCAAAAACCTGCAAGGAATGACGCATTGGGGTTACAGTGTGACTTTCCCCAAGTAGATGGTCTAGTTATGGGTCCAATTTTCATTATCAAATTACCTCTTCCTACTAAATATTTCAGAAACCAATTAACAACATCATTAACTAAGTGTTATTTTATTAAACTAACACACTCAAAATATCCCAAAAAACATTGAAAACATGGTCATGATACCAGCTCCCCACACAAAATCAATAATTTCAAAATTCCACAGACAATAATTTTCTTAAAAAATACATGATTCATTATAACCTTCCAATCATAAAATATTTTCCAACCACATAATGTTCAAAATAATTTATTTAGAATAAAACAAAATTAAATAAGGGGCAACTCCAAATATTAAAATGCTTCACAAAAAAATATCTTCTATTGGAGGTGTCTCCGAACCAACCAATATAAGACCTTACCGTAATATAAAACACAATATCATCAAAAAAATAACCAAACACAATAAAAGAATAAATAACCCATCAATATAAAAACCAAATTAATTAAAAACATCAATAAGAATAAACTAGTAACAAATGAGTCAATTAAATCAAACAAACTCCCTAAAACATGATACATCACAAAAGTAGTATACCCTTGGAAATATAATCCTTTCTAAAAAAATTCAGTGAAAATAAGAACTAGTAAATAATCAAATGTAAATCACATCTTTTGAAATAAAATTATTAACTCATTTTGATGATAATTATAGAATAACCCACAAATAAAAACATAAGAGTCACAATATTCAATATAAACCAACAATGATCAAAAAAAAATTCTATTTATATAAACTAAGAAACCTTTTTAAATACTCAATATTTATTTCCTTTATAAAAGTAAATTAAAATAAAGCATTATAATCCATAAAACCTTTATTACCAACTTATCCAAACCCATTTTTGGAAGAACATAACATTTGAATTATTCACCTTTTAAATAAAAATCATTATTATTATTTTTCATGAAACTATGAAGTGATAAATAAATAATTCCCACCACATCAATACACACAAGTGTTAAGAATATTACACAAAAACGATTTAATAAATATCATAACATAAATTTAATTTATATTCATTTATTAATTTGGATACCAATCTAATATGTCATTTAGAATGACTTGTGAATGTTATGTAGTGAAAATTAAAATAAAATAAGTTCTACTCCTCTAATTAACTCTCACCACAAACCCATAATCTCGATTTCCCAAACTCATCATCAAATTTAGTTACTCATTTTCAAAAACAATGCTCTTAAAAATACTTATTAAAAGAAAATATATTTTTTATATTTGTGAAAATATTTTACACCGCCTAAAAATTGTTCATCATTTAAAACTCTACCATTACAATACTTCAAATTTTCAATTTTACCATATTTTAATCACCCTAATTAATATTAATCACTAATACTATTATCATTTTTAACACATTTTATGAAATATAAACCCTCCATTTTAAAATACATGTATAATGGAAAATGACATTTTTCTTCTAATATAAGTCACATAATATTTCAATAGATTTTGAGAGTATATTTTTTAATCACTTACACCATTGAAAATAATCTATAAATTTTAGCCGCATGAAAACTAATTCTCCTAATTAAATCAAATGATTCCTTGTAAAAACTATTTCAATTGATAATTCCAACATCCAAAAAAGTGAACACCAAAGGTCGTAATATACTGTATAAAACATACCATTATTAGTTAGGAATAATTCCTCAATGAAATCATATAAATTCTCCTAAATGTTTAGTTAAAATGGTCAAGAAGAAAATAAATATCATATCAACATCATTAATATCTTGATATACCAATCCCTAAGATCAACTAATATCCTTAATAAAAAACTGAAAAAATCCCAAAAAAATCCATACCATTTTAAGATATATAGAATCTGTTATAAATATATATCCCATGGACCCTTCCCAGCTATCCCATTTTTTCCTATTATGAATTCCTTAAAATATGGAATTGTTCGAATAAAAAATTTTATTAAAACAAATAATAAAAATACACATTCCTAACATCCCTTGGAAACTCAAAGTTGATATTAAATGTGATGATCATACACTCCTTTATACCTCCCACTTTGGTCCCTATAATCTTAAATCTGATCTACCTCACCTCCTAAAATATTATAAAACAAAACCTTGCACTGATACCATTTTTATGGGACTATCATGTGATATTAGTAAAACATGAACCTAATTTAGCCTATGAAATGACCTGAATGGTGTTCTAAATCGCTAAAGGATTGAAAATGTTTCTTCTCTATCAAATACTCACATAAGGGAATGATTTTTATACATTAATGTATGAATTAAATGGGTCTTAGACCAACAATATTTGGATGACCACTCAATTTTTCAAGAAATCGCACATATAAATAAAGTATTCTAAATAATGAGAAAAAATGGGCCAAATAAATTAAATGTTACCCATCATTCGTAAATGAAATCCCATAAGAAAAATCAATAGATATAAAAAATATATGGTATATATGGTAATAAAAACATTATGAATAAATTATAAAAATTAAATGAATAACATAATCGTTGATCCATCTATTCCAAGAAAACAGCCACATTTCCTGTCACACACACCATACTCAAACCTAAACCCCAAAACTAACTGGTATCGAACTTGAACCTGAATAAAAATAATATATATATATATATGAGAAAAAATACCAGTGGGAATCCTTTCCACACCCCATGTATAACCTATATAATTAAATAAATTTTATGCTTGTCTTAAAATAAAACTATTAAAGAATGTATTCCATTTATATTTAAAACTAAGTCACATGAAACCATCACATAATTATATTTCCCAAAAACAAAATTCATATATTTACTCATATCTAATCTATTAAAAAATATTTAAGAAGTTATAAAATTTATATAAAAATAAATGTTTTTAGTATATTCTTGACAACACACTCATTTGAAAATTAATGGAAAATGACCCACTTTTATTTCATCTTTTTAAATTTGTAACGTCCCGGTTCCGGAAGCCACCCAGAGGCGCCCCGTATCCGGTTGGTAACATGGCCTCAAGCACATTTCCACAAATTTCAGAGGCTTTCGACTAGCAGTTAGGGCCTTGGGTGTGATAGTGGGGAAACTATTCCCTCATTGACAGAGTACACAGTGGAAGAAAAATAAAAATGCAATAACGGAAGCAGTAATAACCCACAATATAAACAACGGAAGACTAAATATACAAACTAGAGCACATATGTATATATATATGAAATGATGTGTGATACATAACTATGAAAGAAGCCAAACAAGTCAAAATACTGGAAAAAAACTACAGTACCAAAAAAAGTACAAAAGAAAAGTAAACATCTCCTCATCATCACAATCCAAAGCTTGGTCTCATGCTTCCCTCCTCGAAAAATCAAGTTCCAGAAGTCGACGGGCACATTACCTTATCTATTCCTACAACAACATAGTCTTCTTGGGCCCAAAAGAAAGGCCCAAATAGGGTGTGAGATAAAATCCCATTAGTCATTCACCCAAAGATTTGTGCCAAATAGTCAGTGAGTATATGGCAGGTAAAAGTACAATAAGTAGTAAACAGCAACAACAAGAAGTAGGTAGTAAACAATATGCCATAAAATAGGATGATACATAGTAGTAATCAATCCACAAAAAATCAATAGAATTGAAACAAACAGCTAACAAATAGGAAACCCTCTGGGAAGTACTCACAACCATCCCCTCTGGTCCTATCCAAGAAGTACCACAACACTCTGGGCAGTGCACTCAGTCTATCCCCTCTAGCTTGGTCATATGAATTTATGAGACTCTCCGAGGAAGCTCACTCGGTCAATTCCTCTTATAGTCTAGGGTGTTCAGGGACTCTCTTGAGGAAGATCACACGGTCTAATCCTATTATCCCAAAGGTCTAGAGACTCTTTGAGGAAGCTATCCCAGTCAATTCCTCCTATATCAGACTCTATGAGGAAGCTCACTTGGTCAATTACTCCTCTAGCCTGGGAAAGTTCTTAAATAGATTCAAACAAGGAAAGAATCTCTGAGGAATCTCACTCAATCTACCCTCCTATAGTCTATAAAATCAAATAATCTCTGGGAGCTCACTCAGTCCATCCCCTCTATAGTCTGTAATATCTAAGACTCTCTGGGAAGCACACTCAGTATATCCCTTATAGTCTATAGCACCAGGTTCTCTCAGCCTCGTGATGGTCAGTGCATTATAATGCTATAAGGCCAAAGTACACCTATAGAGCTACATGGCTAACCAAAGTACACTTATAGATCTACTTATCTAAACATTATACAAGGCATCAAGCATGTCATGAGTTTCACTTCAACCTATAACTGCAAGGCATGAAAACAGTCGTAGCAGCCATAGGCAAACGAGACCCAAAGGTCGTAAACAGAATAAATCAAGTGAAAATACATCCAAGCACAACAATTTATCCTATAACATGGTCAAATTACCTCTACACAAGCATACAGGAAAGGTAGGAAAACAAAAAGGGAAAAATGTAATCACGCAATACCTCGTTCATGGGTATCGGTGGAAATTCGCACATAAAACTCAGAGAAATTGAACGGTAAGGCATGAACCACCTACTTTGATCCTAGGAGATCGATATACTTGAACCACGATGAATGATTCTCCCATGAACATTGTAGATATGAGAAAACGCACAAAACTTTCAACCTTAGATAACATGAGAAGGAGGAAGAATTGGAAAACAAGGCTCAAGAAGAAGGAAGAACTCATTGATGCACTTCCAACGCAATTGGTCGTGCATGAATCGGGGAACGGAAGGAGTGGTGGGGGCTCGGGAAAAATTCGGACTTACGGGTTGCTCTCAGATGAAGAACCAGGAGAATGGGTGTGTTCTGTCCATCAGGCGTGACCCTGGTGCGTTTAGTGAAAAAAAAGTACACCGCGTGTACTTTTAGAGTACACGGCGTGTACTAGGTCTTTCCATACTCCACCAAAATTGGCCTCCACGTCACCCCTACACACCGTGTGTGTGGACCAGGCACGACCATCACACGGATTCGAGCCGGAGAAGAGTACACGGTGTATACTCAGAATGTTTATATCAGATATACACATTAATAATTATGTTATTGTTATAACATGGAAACAATTTATATAAAAGGAATAATAAATATAAAACATTTTCTCAAGAAATTATAAATTAACCAATGTTTATTATTGAAGTTGATAAAGAACACATGTGATGAATCAGACTCCATGTAAGGGACTTCGTCCCAATCTTCTTTCATTGATGCATTTCTGGATAATATGAAACAATATTTTCTTATTAGTTGTATATAAAGCCACTATGAAATTTCATATCAATATTCTATCTATAAGAATTTTATTTAATGTTCAGATAAATGTATTAATTTATGGATTTAAATATTTAAATGTTCAATGTGGTATGGGCCACCGTGAACATTTTAAAATTAAATTACTAAATATTTTCCTTCATGATATCAAATTAAATTTTCATTTATATGGATATAAAAGGATTATACATGAAATTTTATGTCTATTTTGAATTTCATTAAACAATTTTTCAAAAGGAATATTTTTATATGAATTATTTTACTTTCATTATAAAATAAAATAATGAATGTTTTTTAACATATGTGTAGACAACAACGTCTCTCCCACCATAACCATTATTTGATATTTATATTCCTCTATAATCCTTAATGTTTTAAAATAAAAAACAATAATCCCCTTATTCCATTTTTTTGTATTTTGTTATTGAATTTTTTTTAAATGGATTGACTATTTCTATATCTTGAAATAATTTCATGTGATTAAAAATTTAATTTTATTAGTAAAAAGTTTCTAATTCCAATCATTTATGTGTAATGATTATATAATGGTACTTGGATATCTAACAGGTGATTCAGTGATAGAAAAAATATGGGTTGTTATGTGATAATCCAAAGATGGGTGGTTCCATGATAAACCATAGATGGGTGGTTACCTTATAACCTCCAATGCATTGGGCATGGAAGTCAACTATATGGTTATTTCATTTAGTTATATGTGTTGAAGTACTATATGGTTATTCCATTTAAGTATGGTTATTTCCATATTTACATTTATATGTTATATTTTCTTTTATGTGATTAATGGTAATATTTTAATAAAAAAGTGGGTATGCAATAAACTTATATCCAGTGAAGAGTATTTACTATTTTGTAGAGGTGAGAAGTATTACTTTATGATAATGTATACATGATTAACATGTTTTCACAAGACCAACAGCTTTCTTTCTATGTGTATCCCATACTGGGAATGTTATAATCATCCCAGGTTTTGAAATGTTTTTACTAGATTAAAAGAATAATAGAACAAAGGATGGAGTCCAAGAAAATTTATAATGATTAAACATAAGACAAAACCATAAATCATTTTTTAAAAAAAAATATGAAAAAAGGGAAAGTGAGTATAACTGTCTACTTTATAATATTTAAGTTGTCATGTTTGAGTTATAGCATAATTATCTAAAGCTATAAATGTTAAAATATCCTCAATGGGAGATAATATTTAATTATTTACATAACTCAAGATTATTTAATTTTTACGGTTGGTGAATTATAGTTATAATCTATATATTATAATCCATTTTATTACAAAAATGAGTTTCCTCCCTTCAAAATCATATGGAACCCAAAACCCCCATTTTGTTTCCAATTTTTATTAGAAGTATCCTATAAGGGGTTCTATAAAAAAACTAATATATTCTTATTAAATCATTTTTCATTTATAATTTCAATAATGAATTTAAAATAAGGAATAAATAAAGACTTTAAATTTTAAGAGACTTACATAGGTCCACATACCTCATGTAAGAAACTTCACATCGAACCCAAGATCATAGAAATGTCATTTGGGTCCCTGAGAACCTATTCCAATGATAAAAATCACCAAAATTAATCAAAATCATTTCAAAAAACAAAAACCCATGATGGTATAACGAATGATTAAATCACTATGTGGCATAATGACAAAAAACTACAAGAAAATGGTGTGAAGTCTACTCTAGAAATTTACATGTAACTATGATGCATGAAAGACCCAATTACTCACCCAATACAAATATATAAATAAACCTAAACTCACCAAATAATAATTAAAATTATTCAAATTATTTCTAGAAGATAAATGGAAAAAATAACATCGCAAATATCCCCGTTTGGGGTCTCCTCTAAAATATGAACACTTATGCCCCATCAATCTTAATGATTCCACCATTCCATGGTGAAATATACCCTCTAAATATCAAACCAAGAAAGCCAAAAATATAAAATAAAAAGGGGAAAAAACAAGGGATGACCGTGGAGGAATCCTACCTTTAATATATGTCATGAAGCCACCTGAAATAAGTTATATTTAATGTGGGTGATGGGGGGTAGAAATAAGATCAAAGAAGGTAGCTTCTCCCTACTCACAATTAACTTAAAGAAATGCAACCTAAGGGGGATCCAAATAAATCCCAAAAATAATTATAAAAAATAACATATTAAAAATAGTCATCAAACCAATTTTGATGTGACCCATAAGGGTTGTTGTGCCACCACCCCAAGAAGAGAAGTCAACTCCTAACTAGAACTCATCTTGGAAAAACATATCTATCTCCTGATGTGACCTCCCCAAGGTAGATGTACTGGTACATAGCCAAAAACCTGCAAGGAATGACCCATTGGGGTTACAGTGTGACTTTCCCCAAGTAGATGGTCTAGTTATGGGTCCAATTTTCATTATCAAATTACCTCTTCCTACTAAATATTTCAGAAACCAATTAACAACATCATTAACTAAGTGTTATTTTATTAAACTAACACACTCAAAATATCCCAAAAAACATTGAAAACATGGTCATGATACCAGCTCCCCACACAAAATCAATAAATTCAAAATTCCATAGACAATAATTTGCTTAAAAAATACATGATTCATTATAACCTTCCAATCATAAAATATTTTCCAACCACATAATGTTCAAAATAATTTATTTAGAATAAAACAATATTAAATAAGGGACAACTCCAAATATTAAAATGCTTCACAAAAAAATATCTTATATAGGAGGTGTCTCCGAACCAACCAATATATGACCTTACCGTAATATAAAACACAATATCATCAAAAAAATAACCAAACACAATAAAAGAATAAATAACCCATAAATATAAAAACCAAATTAATTAAAAAACATCAATAAGAATAAACTAGTAACAAATGAGTCAATTAAATCAAACAAACTCCCTAAAACATGATACATCACAAAAGTAGTATACCCTTGTAAATATAATCCTTTCTAAAAAAAATTCAGTGAAAATAAGAACTAGTAAATAATAAAATGTAAATCACATCCTTTGAAATAAAATTATTAACTCATCTTGATGATAATTATAGAATAACCCACAAATAAAAACATAAGAGTCACAATATTCAATATAAACCAACAATGATAAAAAAATCTATTTATATAAACTAAGAAACCTTTTTAAATACTCAATATTTATTTACTTTATAAAAGTAAATTAAAATAAAGCATTATAATCCATAAAACCTTTATTACCAACTTATCAAAACCCATTTTTGGAAGAACATAACATTTAAATTATTGACCTTTTAATTAAAAATCATTATTATTATTTTTCATGAAACTATGAAGTGATAAATAAATAATTCCCACCGCATCAATACACACAAGTGTTAAAAATATTACACAAAAATGATTTAATAAATATCACAACATAAATTTAATTTATATTCATTTATTAATTTGGATACCAATCTAATATGTCATTTAGAATGACTTGTGAATGTTATGTAGTGAAAATTAAAATAAAATAAGTCCTACTCCTCTAATTAACTCTCACCACAAACCCATAATCTCGATTTCCCAAACACATCATCAAATTTAGTTACTCATTTTCAAAAACAATGCTCTTAAAAATACTTAGTAAAAGAAAATATATTTTTTATATTTGTGAAAATATTTTACACCGCCTAAAAATTGTTCATCATTTAAAACTATACCGTTACAATACTTCAAATTTTCAATTTTACCATATTTTAATCACCCTAATTAATATTAATCACTAATACTATTATCATTTTTAACACATTTTATGAAATATAAACCCTCCATTTTAAAATACATGTATAATGGAAAAGGACATTTTTCCTCTAATATAAGTCACATAATATTTCAATAGATTTTGAGAGTATATTTTTTAATCACTTACACCATTGAAAATAATTTATAAATTTTAGCCGCATGAAAACTAATGCTCCTAATTAAATCAAATGATTCCTTGTAAAAACTATTTCAATTGATAATTCCAACATCCAAAAAAGTGAACACCAAAGGTCGTAATATACTGTATAAAACATACCATTATTAGTTAGGAATAATTCCTCAATGAAATCATATAAATTCTCCTAAAAGTTTAGTTAAAATGGTCAATAAGAAAATAAATATCATATCAACATCATTAATATCTTGAAATACCAATCCCTAAGATCAACTAATATCCTTAATAAAAAACTGAAACAATCCCAAAAAAATCCATACCATTTTAAGATATATAGAATCTGTTATAAATATGTATCGCATGGACCCTTCCTAGCTATCTCATTTTTTCCTATTATGAATTCCATAAAATATGGAATTGTTCAAATAAAAAAATTTATTAAAACAAATAATAAAAATACACATTCCTAACATCCCTTGGAAACTCAAAGTTGATATTAAATGTGATGATCATACACTCCTTCATACCTCCCACTTTGGTCCCTATAATCTTAAATCTGATCTACCTCACCTCCTAAAATATTATAAAACAAAACCTTGCACTGATACTATTTTTATGGGACTATCATGTGATATTAGTAAAACATGAACCTAATTTAGCCTATGAAATGAACTGAATGGTGTTCTAAATCGCTAAAGGATGGAAAATGTTTCTTCTCTATCAAATACTCATAGAAGGGAATGCTTTTAATACATTAATGTATGAATTAAATGGGACTTAGACCAACAATATTTGGATGACCACTTCATTTGTCAAGAAATCACACATATAAATAAATTATTCTAAATAAAGAGAAAAAATGGGCCAAATAAATTAAATGTTAGCCATCATTCGTAAATGAAATCCCATAAGAAAAATAAATAGATATAAAAAAGATATGGTATATATGGTAATACAAAATTTATGAATAAATTATAAAAATTAAATGAATAACATAATCATTGATCCATCTATTCCAAGAAAACAACCACATTTCATGTCACACACAACAAACTCAAACCTAAACCCCAAAATTAACTGGTATCGAACTTGAACCTGAATAAAAATAATACATATATATATATATGAGAAAAAATACCAGTGGGAATCCATTGCACACCCCATGTATAACCTATAAAATTAAATAAATTTTATGCTTGTCTTAAAATAAAACTATTAAAGAATTTATTCCCTTTATATTTAAAACTAAGTCACATGAAACCATCACATAATTCTATTTCCCAAAAACAAAATTCATATATTTAATCATATCTAATATATTAAAAAATATTTAAGAAGTTATAAAATTTATATAAAAATAAATGTTTTTAGTATATTCTTAACAACACACTCATTTGAAAATTAATGGAAAATGACCCACTTTTATTTCATCTTTTTAAATTTGTAACGTCCCGGTTCCGGAAGCCACCCAGAGGCGCCCCGTATCCTGTTGGTAACATGGCCTCAAGCGCATTTCCACAAATGTTGGAGGCTTCCAACTAGCAGTTAGGGCCTTGGGTGTGATAGTGGGGAAACTATTCCCTCATTGACAGAGTACACAGTGGAAGAAATATAAAAATGAAATAACGGAAGCAGTAATAACCCACAATATAAACAGCGGAAGACTAAATCAACAAACTAGAGAACATATGTATATATATATGAAATTATGTGTGATACATAACTATGAAAGAATCCAAACAAGTCAAAATACTGGAAAACACTAGAGTACCAAAAAAAGTACAAAAGAAAAGTAAACATCTCCTCATCATCACAATCAAAATCTTGGTCTCATGCTTCCCTCCTCTAAGAAATCAAGTTCCAGAAGTCGAAGGGCACTTTACCTTATCTATTCCTGCAACAACATAGTCTTTTTGGGCCCAAAAGCATGGCCCAAATAGGGTGTGAGATAAAATCCCATTAGTCATTCACCCAAAGATTTGTGCCAAATAGTCAGTGAGTATATGGCAGGTAAAAGTACAATAAGAAGTAAACAGCAACAACAAGAAGTAGGTAGTAAACAATATGCCGTAAAATAGGATGATACATAGCAGTAATAAATCCACAAAAAATTAACAGCATTGAAATAAATAGCTAACAAAAAGGAAACCCTCTGGGAAGTACTCATAGCCATCCCCTATGGTCCTATCCAAGAAGTACCACAACACTCTGGGCAGTGCACTCAGCCTATCCCCTCTGGCTTAGTCATATGAATTTATGAGACTCTCCGAGGAAGCCCACTCGGTCAATTCTCATTATAGTCTAGGGTGTTCAGGGAATCTCTTGAGGAAGATCACACGGTCTAATCCTATTAGCCCAAAGGTCTAGAGACTCTCTGAGGAAGCTATCCCAGTCAATTCCTCCTATATCAGACTCTCTGAGGAAGCTCACTTGGTCAATTCCTCCTCTAGCCTGGGAAAGTTCTTAAAGAGATTCAAACAAGGAAAAACTCTCTGAGGAATCTCACTCAATCTACCCTCCTATAGTCTATAAAATCAAATAATCTCTGGGAGCTCACTCGGTCCATCCCCTCTGTAGTCTGTAATATCTAAGACTCTCTGGGAAGCACACTCGATCTATCCCTTATAGTCTATAGCACCAGGTTCTCTCAGCCTCGTGACAGTCAGTACATAATAATGCTATAAGGCCAAAGTACACCTATAGAGCTACATGGATAACCAAAGTAGACTTATAGATCTACTTATCTAAACATTCTACAAGGCATCAAGCATGTCATGAGTTTCACTTCAACCTATAACTGCAAGGCATGAAAACAGGCGTAGCAGCCATATGCAAACGAGACCCAAAGGTCGTAAACAGAATAAATCAAGTGAAAATACATCCAAGCACAACAATTTATCCTATAACATAGTAAAATTACCTCTACACAAGCATACAGGAAAGGTAGGAAAACAACAAGGGAAAAATGTAATCACGTAATACCTCGTTCACGGGTATCGGTGGAAATTCGCACATAAAACTCAGAGAAATTGAACGGTTAGGCACGAACCACCTACGTTGATCCTAGGAGATCGATATACTTGAACCACGATGACTGATTCTCCCAAGAACATTGTAGATATGAGAAAACGCACAAAACTTTCAACCTTAGATAACATGAGAAGGAGGAAGAATTGGAAAACAAGGCTCAAGAAGAAGGAAGAACTCATTGCTTCACTTCCAACGCAATTGACCGTGCATGAATCGGGGAACGGAAGGAGTGGTGGGGGCTCGGGAAAAATTCGGACTTACGGGTTGCTCTCAGATGAAGAACTAGGAGAAGGGGTGTGTTCTGTCCATCAGGCGTTACCCTGGTGTGTTTAGTGAAAAAAAAAGTACACCGCGTGTACTTTTAGAGTACACGGCGTGTACTAGGTCTTTCCGTACTCCACCAAAATCGGCCTCCACATCACCCCTACACACCGTGTGTGTGGACCAGGCACGACCATCACACGGATTCGAGCCGGAGAAGAGTACACGGCGTGTACTCAGAATGTACATGGCGTGTACTTCAAAAATATCCAGAAAGTTTATTTTTCTCAAAAACTCCATAAAAAGGAAAGGCGTACCTATAACGAAGATCTAGGTTCTTATAAACATCCCCCTTAAAGAAATTTGTCCTCGAATTTCCCTAGCGAGGCATAGAAGATGAAACCCCGAACAGCTCCGGCCACTGCGATCGAACCTCAGCCTCCCTCTCCCAAGTCTCATCCTGTACTCACCCTTGATGCCATAGCACTTGTAGCAGAGGTACAAGCCAGCCTCGGAGAACCTTCGTACAGAGATCGACAATCTGGATATGATGATCCTCAAATGACGCATCCGCTTCGAGCTCAACCTCCTCGGGCTGAAAGACATGGGATGGGTCTGAAAAGTAACTTCGGAGCTGAGAGACATGGAAGAAATCGTGCATAGCTCGGTACCTCTAAGGTAGTTGCAACCGATAGGCAACTGGCCCAACTCTCTCCAATACCTGAAACAGCCCGACATACGGCGGTGAAAGATTACCCTGTCTCCAAATCCTCTTATGTCCTAACCAATGTGCGACACACAGGAAAACCTGATCTCCGACCTCGATCTCCAGAGGTCGCCTCCACTGATCATCATAAGACTTCTAACGAGACTGTGTTGTATCCATCCTCTTCCAAATCAACTCCATCTGCTCTGATGTCTCCTGAACAAGACGAGGTCCTAGAAAAGATGCCTCTCCTACCTCTAGTTAGCATAAGGGTGATCGAAATGGCCTACCGTACAAAGCCTCATATGGTTGCATCTGAATGGTCGCATGGGAACTGTTGTTGTAGGCAAACTCCACCAGAGAAAATATGCTTCTCCCTAGAACCTCCAAAGCCTAGGATGCAAGCTCGAAGCATATCCTCAAGTACCTGGATCGTGCGATCGGACTGGCCATCATTCTGGGGATGGTATTCTGTACTTAGAAGTACCCGGGTACCCAAAGCCTTCTGAAGTCCCTGCCAGAACCAAGAGGTAAACCGTGCATCCCTGTCTAAAACAATAGAGTGTGTACCTCCATGCAGAAGAATGATCTCTCTAATGTAAAGTCGTCCCAGATCATCAACACTAAAGGTCTCCTTGATCGGCAAGAAGTGTGCTACCTTCGTAAGCCTGTCGACGATGTCCCAAACAACATCACTTCACCGAGGTGACCTCGGTAACCCGGTCACAAATTCCATCGAGATATTATTCCACTTCCACTCTGGAATGGGTAACTTCTGTAAAATCTCTATTGGTCAGTGATGCTCTGCTTTCACCTGCCGACAAGTAGAACATCTCATGAAAAAACCAGAAACATATCTTTTCATACCTGGCCACCAGTACTGGCGATGAAGATCCTAATACATCATGGTGATGCTAGGATGAATTTCCCAAACTGAGGAATGATAATCCCCCATCAGCTCCTCGAGTATTTCTACTAGCGCCCATATGCGTACCTAGAAATGCAAGATCGCATCCTCGCCCAATGTCCATCTAGGAATAGGGTCCCCTCTTGACACACTCTCCCGCAGGAACAAGGCCTCTGAGTCTGATAGCTGCCTCATTCGCACCCGATCAAGAAGTGTAGAGGTAACAGCCATAGATGAGAGGATGTTCTGTCCCTGCCTGTCGTGCACCTTCAAGTGAATCTCAGAGAACAGATCCATAAGCTGCCACTCACTGCTGGCCTCCGGAACTACCTGAATCTGGGTTCTCCTGCTCAACACATCTGCCACAATGTTTCCCTTTACCGGTGTATCGGCGAGCTCAAAGTCAAAGGACTAAAGATACTCGACCAACCTGCACTGTCTCAGATTCAGATCGCTCTGAGTGAAGATATACTTGACACTCTTGTGGTCGGTGAAAACCACAAAGTGCTCTCCCATAAGGTAATTTCTCCAACAGCGCAAGGCATGAACAACAGCTGCAAACTCCAGATCATGCGTAGGGTAGTTCTTCTCATGTGGCCTCAACTATCGAAACCCGTAAGCAACAACTCCATCTCCCTGCATGAGCACAGCTCCTAGCCCGATGCCTGAAGCAACATAATAAATTGTGTAGCCCTTTCCCAGCTCTAGCAAGACTAGTATCAGGGCTTAGGTCAACCTACCCTTTAGCACTTGAAAGGCTGACTTGCATGAATTTGACCATAAAATCTTCACCCTTTTCTTGGCCAGACCTGTCAACAGTGCTGCTAGGCGCGAGAAGTCCTGAATGAAGCGTCTGTAATATCCAGTCAGCCCTAGGAAACTCTGCACCTCAAAGATATTCTTCTGCTGCTCCCAGGAGACTACAGCTCTCACTTTCTCTGAGTCCACTGACACTCTTATCTCCAAGATAACATGATCCAGGAAGTGAATATGATACATCCAAAAGTGGCACTTTGAGAGTTTAGCATACAGCTGGTACTCTCTCAGTGTACTCAGAATGATCTCAAGATGTGTGGCATGGTCGTGTTGAGTGTGAGAGTACACCAAGATATCGTCCATGAAGACCACGACAAAGGATTCCAATTACGGATGGAACACTCGGTTCATTACTGTCATTAAGACTACAGGCGCATTCGTGAGACCGAATGGCATGACTGTATACTCATAAAGACCATACCTTCTCCTGAAAGCAGTCAGTGGTATATCTGATGGTCTAACGTGAAACTGATGATAACTAGACCTCAAGTCGATCTTCGAGAACACCCATGCTCTTCGAAGCTGATAAAAGAGTTCATCTATCCTCAACAAGGGATATCGATTCTTGACCGTCAACTGGTTCAGCTTCCGATAATCCACACAAAGTCGAAGGGTACCGTCTGCCTTCTTCGCGGACAGGACAGGCGAACCCCAAGGAGAAGTACTGGGTCAGATGAAACCCTTTTCTTGTAACTCCTCCAACTGCTTCTTTAGCTCCTACAACTCAGATGTAGCCATCCTATCAGGAGGAATGGACACAGGTGTCGATCCTAGCACGAGATCAATCGAGAAGTCTTCCTCACGCTCCGGAGGTAAACTTGAAAAGTCCTCTAGAAATACATCCCTGAAATGATCCACCACTAGAGGAAAGTCTAACTGTGAAGTCCCCTGGTCATCCAGATAAAGACTGGAAATCTGGGCTGTAACTTCCCCTAGCCCATGATGCTCTGGTCCTGCTCTACCTGCCTGAACATCCCACTCGCCTCTATGAAGGAATGATCCGCCCTCTAGTGATATGAAACTCACCCTGCGGTGATAGTAGTCAACGATTATCTGGAAGGAAACCAACCAATCTATACCAAGAATGGCGTCATAGCCCGTCATTTCTAGGACATAGAGGTCCCATAAGAAAAGACGCCCTGAAACCTCAAGAGGGAACTCTCTACACTGACATACGCTAGATGTCCTCGTTCCCAACGGTGTGTCAAGAGTAAGCAAGTCAACAAAGAAAAGGATACAGAGACCAAGGATATCCAAAACTGCAATAGAGATAATGCTATGGGAAGCACCAGTATTGAAAATAACTGAAGATAAAACTGAGGCTATATGATCATACCTCAAACTGTGGAAGGGTCGGGATCCTGCTCTTGATAGGTCTTCTCCACGGTGAAAGACTGGCCTGCACCGCGACCCTACGCCCCTGGATGACTGCTCTGAGCTGATCCACTCTACTGTCGCTGATGACCTGGTGACTGAACACCATGGCCGCGACCTCCACCTCGGCCCGAATGGCCGAACGAACTCCAGTTCCATGACTAGTGGGAAACTGGTAAAGCATCTCCAGAACGCGGGGTCATAGAGGAACCCCTACCACCAGCTGAAGGTGAGAAGATGTGATAGAAATGCTGAAGTTGGCACATCTTGCCACAAGACCGGCACTCCATCGGATCCCTATGGAACTGAGGCCTAGTATTCCCACTCCTACCACACGGGTAGCATACAACCTAGCTGGAATAAGACGCATCCCGTGAACCTTGATCTCCTCGAGAAGACTCTCAGCGACGCTTCCTACTGTCCGTAGGAGGGACACCAACTCTGGATATTGAACCTCCCAGGCTCATTGCTCCATAATCTCTCAGATTGTGCTCAGTGATCAGCACCTGGTTGATGATATAGGATATCGAAGTCAACTGAAATATATTCACATGGGAACAAATCTCCTCCCTGAGACCATCCTCGAACTTCCTAATAAGGAACAACTCATCGCCTGCTGGGATAGGTGTGAAACGATGCAGCTCAGTGAAGCAATAAGAGTACTCCATAATAGAGAGAGTACCCTACTGCAGACTCATGAACTCCCGAGCTCAATCGGCCTTCAGGGTCTCCGGAGAGAAGTAGTCGTAGAAGGTGCGTCAAAACTCTTCCCAAGACATATCCTGCTGACGCCCTGACTGTGAGATCACCTCCCACCACCTCTTGGCGGTGTCCTGAAGCATATAAGTAGCCAGCTTTACCCTTTTCTCAAGAGGGATCTCTATGTGCTCAAAAATGGTCAGTGCAGCCTCTATCCACGACTCTACAGCCTGAGGTCCTTCATCCCCTGAAAAAGTAGGAGGATGCTGCTACTCGAAAACCTGCATCAACTCAGCCATCGACAGGGCAGGAGGCGGTGCTCCCTGGATGGTCTGCATCATCCTTAAAAAACCTTCCCTGAACTACGCATCAGTTCCTACAACTGGTATGATAGCCGGTGCCAAGGCTGGCTCGACTGGATGCTTGGCAAGAAGTCCCTGATCAGCCATATCTAGCGTCTGATCACTGCCTGATAACAGAAGTACTACCAGAGGACGTCTCAGAGGAATAGGTCTGAAAGATCAAATGCACACCTTAGATCAGGAAAACAAGGACAGAGAACACCAGAGTACAAAACTGGAATAGGGAAAGAAAAACACAGATGTTTACAAAACATGACTACATGGCGTGTATAAAAACTATAGGGCGTGTCTTCTTAAGCCACTGACACGGGCGTGTACCCCTGCCCTACAGGTCGTGTAACACCTCCAACTACACGGCGTGTTGACCCAACACACAACGTGTACATGAAGAATATCCTCTTCCCAAGTCTCTTTACACGGCTAACTCACATGGTTCAAACTAACCCCAGACTACACGACGTGTTCCCTAGGGACACTGCGTATACTAGACACTACCTCGGCGGCCCGTGTTGTTAGTTACACAGTCGTCCACACGGATGGACCTTACATGGCATGTTATGAAAAACACAGCGTGTATAAGAGAAGGTGACACCATCTCGTGTTGTTCATGACACGATCGGTTGTTTCCCCAAGAAACACGGCGTGTCTCAGAGAAGGTTACGATGACCCCTATTGTTCGTGACATGGTCGGGTATCTGGACAGGACTACACGGCCTGTTCCTTTACAACACGGCGTGTTATACTTGAGCTTCCCTGACCCGTGTTGTTAGTGACACGGTCGGGTACAAGGCTCTACACTACACGGTGTGTACATACTGTACACGGTGTGCTCCTGGCGTTATTTTTGCAACACCGTGTTCCTGCACACACCATCAGCAACACGGCCTAAAAACTACACGGAGTGTAACCAGAATGTACACGCTGTGTATTCTAGGTTTTTCTGCGCAGTAGCTCAGAAACTGTACGGAAGGCCAGAAACACGGAACACAAAGCAAAGAGGTGCCAAATTCCAATCTGTGAGGGCCCATACTCCCCGCGAATCAAAGCTTGGCATCCCTTACAGTCACGCACAAGAGAAAACAGGATCATGATCCACCAATTTCTGATTCAAGAGGGCCCATAACACATCACGAATCAAAATTTAGCATTCATTTAAACAATGTACAACAAAACAATTCTCTAACAAGCAGCATAGGTTCTATCAAGCATCTATCACAACTGCATGCATAATCTACACAATGTCTATCACAATAGAATGCAATCGCTAATGCACCCTAAATGGCATGGAAAGAATGCATGGCATGTGATTTCTACAAGAGAAAATATGATGCATGAGATGGAATACCCTCATCTAATTGGGTTGCGACAGTAATAGAACTGTAATATCAAAATAATAATAGTACAAAACATGTGAATCACTCTAGGTGAAATCGTATCAACCGTAAAATCTCAAAACCTGAAACTGCAATAAATGAGGTAGTATGGATTTTTCCTATACACAGGTTAGCTACTCCCGGGCACAACATATTACCAAGTACCAAATCTGTCCTATCCCTTGCTAAAGTATCCAAATAGTAAAGCATGAGAAAATAATTCCTCTGATACCAATTTGTAATGTCCCGGTTCAGGAAGCCACCCAGAGGCGCCCCGTACCCAGTTGGTCACATGGCCTCTAGAGCATTTCCCCAAATTCCAGAGGTTTCCGACTAGCCGTGAGGGCCATGGGTGTGATAGTGGTGAATCTATGCCCTCATTGGCAGAGTACACAGCGGAAGAAAAATAAACATGCAATAATGGAAGCAGTAATAACCCACAATATAAACAGCGGAAGACTAAATCAACAAACTGGTGAACATTTGTATATATATATGAAATAATGCATGATACATAACTAGGAAATCATCCAAACAAGTCACAATGCTGGAAAACACTACATTACCAAAACAAGTACAAAAGAAAAGTAAACTGCTCCTTAGCATCGCAAGCCAAAACTTGGTCCCATGCTTCCCTGCTCCAAGCAATCAAGTTCTAGAAGTCGAAGGGTCCTTGCCCTTTTCTATACCTACAACAACATAGTCTGCTTGGGCCCAAAAGCATGGCCCCAATAGGGTGTGAGATAAAATCCCAGTAGGAATTCACCCGATGATATGTTCCTAACCGTCAGTTGGTATATGGCTGGTAAAAGTACAATAAGCAGTAAATAGCAACAACAAGCAGTAGGCAGTTAATAATAAGATGTAAAATAGGATGATAAATAGCAGCAATCAATCCACACCAAATCAACAGTAGTGAAACAAATAGCTAACAAACAGGAAACCCTCCGGGAAGTACTCGCAGCCATCCCCTATGGTCCTATCCAAGAAGTACCACAACCCTCTGGGTAGTGCACTCAGCCTAACCCTTTTGGCTTGGTCATACGAATTTATGAGACTCTCTGGGGAAGCTCACTCGGGCAATTCCCCTTATAGTCTAGGGTAGTCAGTGAATCTCTTGAGGAAGATCGTGTGGTCTAACCCTCTTAGCCCCAAGGTCTAGAGACTCTCTGAGGAAGCTATCTCGGTCAATTCCTCTTATAGCCTCAGGTATAACACATACTCTCTGAGGAAGCTCACTCTGTCAATTCCTTCTCTAGCCTCGAATAGTTCTTAAAGAGATTCAAACAAGGAAAGACTCTCTAAGGAAGCTCACTCGGTCTACCCTCCTGTAGTCTATAAAATCGAAGACCCTCTGGGAGCTCACTCAGTCCATCCCCTCTATAGTCTGTAATATCTATGACTCTCTGGGAAGCTCACTCGGTCAATACCTTATAGTCTATAGAACCAGGTTCTCTCAGCCTCGTGCCAGTTAGTTCATAATAATGCTATAAGGCCAAATCACACCGATAGAGCTACTTGGCTAACCAAAGTACACTTATAGAGCTAATTAGCTAAACAGTCTACGATGCATCAAGCATTTCATGAGTTTCACTTCAGCCTATAACCGCAAGGCATAAAAACAGGTGTAGCAGCCACAGGCAAACAAGACCCAAAGGTCATAAATAGATCAAAAAAGTGCAAATGCATCCAAGAACAACAATTTATCCTCTAACATGGTCAAATTACCTCTACAGAATCATACAGGCATGGTAAGAAAACAACAAGGGAAAAAAGGTAATCACAAAATACCTCGTTCAAGGGTTTCAGTTGAAATTCTCACATAAAACTCAGAGACATTGAACAGTAAGGCACAAACCAAGTACCTCGATCCCAAGAGATCGATATACTTGAACCACGATGACTGATTCTACCTAGAATGTCGTAGATCTGAGAAAACGCATAAAAAATTCAACCTTAGATAATATGAGAAGGAGGAAGAATTGGAAAACAAGACTCAAGAATAAGGAAGAAATCATTGTTTCACTTCCAACGCAATCGACCGTGCTCGAATCGGAGATTGGATCGAGAGGTGGGGGCTCGGAGAAGATCTGGCTGTACAGGTCGCTCTCGGACGAAGAACCTGGAGAAGGGGTGTGTTCTGTCTATCAGGCGCAACCCTGATGTGTTTAGTGAAAAAAAAGTTCACGGCATGTACTAGGTCTTTCCATACCCCACCAAAATCAGCATCCATGTCACCCCTACACACTGTGTGTGTGGCCAGGGCACGGCCAGCACACAGCTTCGAGTCGGAGAAGAGTACACAACGTGTACTCAGAAAGTACACGGCGTGTACTTCAAAAATTTCCAAAAAGCTTATTTTTCTCAAAAACTACAGAAAAAGGAAAGGCATACCTAAAATGAAGATTCGGGTTCTTGAAAAATTAAACTAATTGAACACTAGGTAGAGATAAATTATAATTTTAAAAGTAATTATAATCTATAGAGACAATAAATTTTTTTTATGAGGTGGTGCCTCAGTCAAAGACCAAGGCACAATTTATTGATTAAAAGAAAAGGAGCTACAAAAGCCTGAAGGACGGAATCATATTACAATCCTTGTGGAAGAAAGGGAGCGATTCGTCAGGAAAATCATCCAACCAGGTAAAAACCTACTTGACTCCCTTATTGCCAAGACTATCGGCAACCATGTTCTCTTCTCGGAAGATATGAGTGGAAATGTAGTTGAGATCCCTGAGCGAGTCAAGACATTTCATCCAACGAGAGGTAATCGGCCAAGCAAGGTGAACCACCCCTTTCCAAATAGCTTGGACAACAGTGGTTGAATCACATTCAATCCACAGGTTGCGCCAACCCTATTTCTTGGCGAAGTCAACCGCATGAATGACTCCTAGAATTTTGGCTTCCAATGCCGAGGCTGTGTCACATCCACCGAAGAAGCAACCAAGGCATTTTCCAAGAAAATCTCTAAAAATCGCACCACATCCTGCTAGGCCCGGGTTTCCTCTGGAGGTGCCGTCAACATTCACTTTGATCCATCCTGGAATCGGGGCTTTCCAGAAGACCTCAAAGGTACGTCGGGGTAGCCTATAAGAGCCCGCAGTTCGAAGCCGATGGAGAATCTCAAAATCACCAACAGAGTTGTCACAATGATCCTTCTGAAGAGAGGCAACATCTTTGATGGCAATGAGAATACGCGCTTTACCTGCATTGAGATTGTTAGAACAGTTTTTATGAATGAAATTATTTCTATCATACCATATCACATGCAGGAGCTCTGCCACCGTAGCCAGAAAGAGATTATTGATTTCCTTGGAAGCGTCCCAAATCACACAGTATTGAAGTTGAGAGCTAATAGCAGCAAGAAAAGACCATCTACAACCAAAAATGTTAGAAATGTAATTCCAAAGAGCAGCAGTTGTAGCACATGACAAGAACAAATGATTAGCATCTTCATAATGTTGGTTGCACAGGTGACATCTAGAACAAAGATAGATCCCAAAAGATTGAAGACAAACATTGGTAGGGACCCTATCATGTGCAACACGCCAAATGAGAGAGATCCGCGAGGGCTTGATCATAGGCTTGCTAAAGTCTTTCAACCAAACAAATCTAGAATCAGAGTTACTAAAATTGTTTTTGTAGAAGTTTTTAGAATCCAGGATACCATTTGGATCAGGTTCCCAAATGAGGAAGTCATCAGTATCAGAAAAATGATAATTGTCAATGGCGTGCCTGATGTGGGTTGGAAAAATGATGTCCTGAGAGTTAACAACCTCACTTATAGAGTATTTGGTGTTCACAGGAGTAGTGTTGGAAGTTATCATGGAGATTAAAGGAACACTGGTCCAGTTGTCAAGCTAGAAATTCAAAGTGGATCCAGCGCTGACCATCCATCTAGAATTTCTCATGATTTTAAGGAAAGAACGCCTAATGGATGGCCAGATAGAAGAGGTAAGGTAACCAAGGTTACCATTCCGAAGCTTGTTCACAAATCTTTTCTTAAGGAAGGTCAAGGAATCGGAGTTTCTATGGATCAAATTCCAAGTCATTCTGGCTTGAAGAGATTCATTAAAGAACTTAATATTCTTAATGCCAAGGCCACCTTTATCGAGGGGTTTACAGCAAGTGGCCCAAGGAATGGTGATAAGTTTTCTTTCAAGCGTACTACCGGACCAAACAAAGTTTTTAATGCAAGTATTGATTTTCTTGAGAAGACTGGAGGGCCAAGTGTAAACCATCATCAAATAAACCATCTTAGAAACAATAGTATACTTAACAAGACACACTCTTCCAGCCATAGAAAGGGACTTACCCTTCCATGATGAGAGTTTGTTGATTATATTATAAAAAAAAATTGAAAATAACTGGAAATAGGCCTTCCCCAAAAAATAGGAACACCCAAATAAGTGAAAGTGAAAGAGCCTTATTTGATTCCAAGGTAATCAATGATGTAACTTTTTCTGATTGGGCCAAAAATTTTCCCAAATAAAACAAAATATTTTTTCCAACTAATAACTTGACCCGAAACATCTTCATAATGTTCCAGGGCGCTTTTGAGATTTTTAATGTTCGTTTTTTCACCCTTTAAAAATAAAATTATATCATCAGCATATAAAAGGTTGGTGGGAACATTTAAGTTTCTAGAGGCCTGAATAGGATTGATTTTGTTTTGATTCACAAGGTTCTAGAGGATCCTGCTTAAATAATCCTCAGCAATAGCAAAAAGGATGACAGAGAGGGGGTCATCTTGCCTAACCCCCTTAGTGCATTTGAAAAAACCTTTAGGGGACCCATTGACCAGCACAGAAATGGCAGCCGAATTGAGTAAGGTGCGGATCATTTTAGTAAAAGAATCATTAAACCCAAAATTCATAAGAACCGTTAAAATGAAGTTCCAGTCCATAGTGTTGAAATCTTTCCTGATGTCCAACTTAATGGCCAGACTACCTCTTCTAGAAACTTTATTAAGCATATTTGTACATTCAGAAGCAAGGAAAATGCAATTTTGAATAGTTCTTCCTTTGATAAAACCAAATTGGTTCCAAGAAATAATTTTATTGGAGATGTAGGAGAGTCTATTCGCAAGAAGTTTGGTGATAATTTTATAAAGGGTGTTGATGAGAGTAATGGGTCGGAAGAGATGAATCTCAGCAGCATTGTCCACTTTAGGGATAAGAGTAAGAAATTGAGCATTTAACCCGTGAGGAAGAATGCCATTGGAGAAGAAGGATTTAACCAAGTTACAAACATCCACATGGATGATATCCCAGTAACGTTGGAAAAAACCATTGTTGAAACCATCAGGACCCGGGGCACTGTCAGGGTTGAGACTGAAAATAGTGGCCCTGATTTCATGATCCATAGGTAGGCTTAAGAGATGATCATTGTCCACATCCATGACCATATTAGGAATGATTCCAGGAAGAAGGTCCTTCCTAACCTCTGGACCATTAAATAGATTGTGAAAATAATCAACAACATTATTAGCAATGGAATCTTCAGTGTCAAGAAGAGTGTCATCAACTCTGAGAAAGGCAAGCGGCCTACAAGTCTTTCTGATTCTTTGAAGGGAATTGTAAAAATTAGTATTCCTATCCCAATCCGAAATCCATTTGGTTTTAAAGATTTTCTTCCACATGTTATCCTTGATCTTCAAAAGAGAGTTAAGCTTCAAAGAAGTAGTAATTTCAGCTTGGGGATCAAGAGAAAAATTAAAGAAGGTGTTGGAGCTTTGAGTACGAATGAGGTCATTCTCCAAAGAGGAGATGTTTGCGTCAAGATGATTATTTTTGGAGAAGCACCAACCCTTAAGTTGTTGTTTCAAAAGTTTTAATTTAGAAATGCAAGAAAAAGAATCATTTTGGTGCCTCATGCCAACCCAGAGATCTTTTATCATATTGGAACATTCTGGAACCTCATCCCAAGCATTGTCAAATTTAAAAGGGAGAGGAGATTTTGAGCCCTTAGAGGTGAAACTGACAAGAATGGGATGATGATCGGGTTTAATCCTAGGTAAGGTAATACTAGAGATGGAATCCCATTTATTAAGGGAAGTAGTATTAGTGAAATCTCTGTCAAGTTTGCTAGCCACCATCCTGTTGAGGCACTTTCTATACCAAGTATATTTAGCACCCGTAAGATTGATTTCAGTAAGGTCATAGTTCTCAGTAGAGGTTTTAAATTCTCTAATAGATATGGTAGAATGATACGGTCCAATCTTTTCACTTAGGAGAAGGATGGCATTAAAATCACCGATCACCCGCCAGGGGTCCTGAACAGATCTAGAGTGGAAAAGAAGGTCATCCTAGAGAGATCTTCGATCTTGATATCTGTTTTTAGCATAAATCAAAGTGCAGACAGTACAAACACCAGCAGAGGAAAAATCACAGGTAAGCATTTGGTCAGAAGTTCTCAGCACATTAACAGATTGCAAAGAAGTATGACAAAAAACCCAAAGATTTTCAGTAGGCGTACCTTCCTTGAAAGAACCAAGGAATTTATACCCAAAAGAGCACAAGTGTAAATATTTCAAAGAAAAATTAATTTTAGGCTCAGCAATAGCAAAAAATTTTGGTTTGTGAGTCAAGACAAATCTTTTTAACATGATAAAAGTATCAGAGTTAGCTAAACCCTGACAATTCCAGAATAAGAAATTCATCTAAACCTGCTTTTGGAGCTAGAGATTCCTTTTTTCCACCTGATACCTTATTTCTTGTTGATATTCTTGGTTCATGCGAGGGATTGGGTTGCTTTCCCTGCGTATTCTTAGAAGGGACAACAGAGACATTAGATTCAGGCTTAATATCAGCATCTCGAGTTTTTTGAAGAGGGATTTTAGCTACTAGCAGAGTCGTTGAGCAATCATTTGTAGGAAGAATAGATGCGGAGGCATCAAAGGCACCTGAGGTGACAGTCATAGTGTCCATGGAGCCCACTGCCACTACCTGATCACTAGGGCCTTCTACCTTGTTGGTTGCCATCCGCACCTGATCTTTTAATTGGTCAGAAACCATGGTAGTGGAATATTCACCCACTACAACTTCAAGATTCTCTAAATGAGGAAATCCCTTCAGTTCTGTGTCTTTCCTTGAATTATGATCCACTATTTAAATCATAGTAGTATCCACAAGAGTCCCTGCCTAGGAACCCTCACCCGGATCCCGTTGGCAATCCATCTGCAAAATTTGTAAACCGATATCTGCCTTGTTAGGAGTGGGGGACTGCCCACTTGAGGCCACCAAAATAGCAGAGTTGTGGCCGCTGGGGGCCAGAGGCATCGCCTGTTGTCCCACACCTAATATGCCGCAGACTGAGTTAGATTCATCAGACGCAAATGGAGGCTATTCGAGGATGACCTACACTGAAGATTCAATTTCAGCCATGATAGCAGCATCAGTATCATCGGTCACCTCCGCCTCTGCAAAATCAGACCATTTGACACTGGAGGTCTCCCCCACCTGGGGTTGTTTCTTCACCCATCTCTCTGAATGTTTCAGATTATTGTCTTGTATCGAAGCGGGATGGGATTGATCCTTCTTCTCTACAAAGACAATAAATACCATCATAATAACCATATAATTACGAACAGTAATGAAATATACATGTGGGAATAAATTACAACAAAAAAAGTAAAGTAAATAGATAATGAATCCTCTCATATAAATCAAAGATAACTAACTATATTAAATAGTGGAATCCACTAAAATAAATTAATAGTTAAACAACTAAATATAATAACTAATTACATTACATTGATAATGGTAAAATAAATAAATAACATTGTGGGAGTGTCGTGGGGGAAACTAATGTTAAGGTAAACCAAGATCCCCATAATAGTTCGTATCTATAAAAATATACAATTATTGTGTGTCAACCAACATAAAAATTACAATCATACCTAGAATAATTAAATGACAGGTAAATGTAACAAACTATACTATTGGAAAAGAATAATATATATTAACTAGTAAAAAATACACACTAGACTACATGGAAGAAGTGGTATAATAGAACTAGTTAGGAAGACTTGTTATACTATTAGAATGAAAAATAAAACATCTCTATTAAATAAGATTTTATGAAATATTGGGAAGAAGTAGTAATTATTCAAGGTAATGCTTCTCCCAAAAATATATCTTCTATAAAGTTTCAACCATGCTTTAATACTCCATCGATAGCTTATGTCAAAAAATACAATTTATAATTTTCCAACTACATCTTTGGAAACAAATTTTTTGAATCAAGTTATAAATTATACTCTAGAATAGAACCCCCAAAGAAAACACTTTAAAATACTTTAGGAAACATTTTTTTAAAACATCACCCTAACACTTTTATGTTGAAATATCAAAACAATATCAATAAAATAACCCAAATAAACATTAATGAAAAAATCACTAAATAGAAACAAATACGATCCATAACTAATAAATGTTTTCTGTAAAAACATGATTTTCCTCCCAATCATATCATAAGGAACCCAAATAAAATTATAATTTATAATTTAATTTTAAATGATAAATTAAGTAATTTTATTATAATCTAGTATATGCAAATTATACAATTTTTTTAAGGTAAATTTTGAATTAAATATAAACATGAAATCAAGGATTAAAATTTAATGGTCTATTCATATAGTCACACAACTCAATTAATGAACCGCACATTGATCCCATGATCATTATATCCTCATTTAGGTCCCTAAGAATTTATTTTGTCCATAAACAACACAAAAATAAATAAATCAATTGTCCAAAATCAAACACTTATAATGGAATTATCAAAACAAAATTCACTAGATAGAATACCAACATCAGAACATAAGAAAAGGGAGTGTATTCCACTCCAGAAATGCATCCATACCTATACCACATGAATGTTCTAATTAATCATACATTTCCAATGGATAAATGGACCCAAACTTATTTAAACACATAATAACTGTATGGATATTTACATAAAGATAAAAAAATAATGTGTTTAAAACATCCCCCTATCATACAACTTCTACAAGACTCAAGATAAATCCCCATTAGGTGGAATAATTTCACCCTTCCCAGTTTGAATTGTCTCTCAAATACCATAACCAAGTTATTAAAATGTTTGAACTAAAAAATTAGAAGAACATGGGAGTGATGTAGAGGAACCCATCCTCCAATCCATATGACATAGCAACCCCAAAAAACCTAAATCAAATAGAGTTTATTTGAGTTAAAAAAATAATATCATACATATATATTACATCATTTTTATGAATACTGAAAATATCTTCCAAGTAAACATGAAGAGAAACTGCGATGGTTTTAATGTACTTGAAGACTACAAACATAAACAACATATTCATGTAAAATATTCATCATCACTAAAATATTTATTTAAATGATTTTTCATTCAAGATAGATCATACATAGTATGATTCTTCATAACCTCAAGAAAAAAGAAAACATAAGACGTAGTGAGCTTAGATACTCAGTAATGGTTCAAATGGGAGATATCAATCAATTATTATATAAAAGTGTATCATGAGAATAAGGTAATGATAACATGTTGTTATAAATATAAATACATACTAGAAAACCAAAGATTATAATCATTAGACATTTCATATAATGTTAGTTTGTCAATTGATTGGTGAATCATTAAAAAATCAATCAAGATCTAATAGATCAAATCATAAGAAGACCAACATGTTATAAGAGTGTTGAATCATTATAGAAATAGATTCCATATCATATATCAAGGTTATCTATTTATTCTATCATATTATATCAAATCAATTAACACCACCATTCCCCATACCATACTAGATCATGTAACCCTACCCATAGTAGATCGATTACATATTCTCGTTTCCCATATCTATATCATGATATATAAGTATTTACCTAATGTGTAGGGGATATATAATTCTATTCTCACTCCATAAATAATTTATCCCATTCATATTTTTTCCAAAATATCATAAAACACTCATCATATAATCATATCTTTATCTATAGAAAGGAAACTAGTTTCATAAACATTTCATTTTCGTAACATAACTTGTGGACGAGAACGGGATTTCATAAATGTTTTGTCACAACTTAATTAAACCATGGGAATGAAATGGGTTTCATAGAATCATCATCATAATAATCCATCCAAAAAAATAAATTTTATAGTATCATAATATTATAAAATATGTGAAGAATAATAATCCCTCGAGTTGAATGACATAGATAAAAATATTTTAAATGATCATTCGAACAATTATTTGAAAACATGAAAAAAATATACTTTACCATTGGTAAGAAATTCACCAAAATTTCATAAAAACTATTAAACATTATTTTAATTTAAAATAACCATTGAAACAATTAATGGTAGCTACAAAGTGAATTATATAGAATACCACTAAAAATCATTTCACAATCATTTTAAATAAATTAAAAGTAAGTAAAAATGATCTTTTTCAATAATTTCATGTATCGATAAAAATCTCATTAACCAATTTCGAAGAGTATGGACATGAAAAAAATCAACCCAAGAAGAAATAACGTCGACTTTTCATAAGAAATATTTTCTTGATGGTATCTGTTGTGAAAAGTATAAATATTGTATTAATTATAAAATATTTCATTATTGAATAGATAAGGAAATAATATACATGGTTTAAGGATAATACTCATAAAATTTCCCTCAATGAAAAATTATCATAGATAGTCTCAAAAAGAAACATGATTTAAATATAAGCTCTTACCACTTTTGTTACTTTTAAATCATAACCTCATTTAAAATAAATAAATTTAAATTAAAAATTAAAACCATTGAAGAAAAGGTGATAAAATATATATCGTATCAAAGAGGAAATATATAAACATCATGAAAAAAAACAAGTAGTGAATATGTCATGTATCTCACAGAAACATAAGTGAGATGGTAATCCCTTTCATCATGCCATGTCTTGCTTCAAAAAAATCAAATATCAATTACAGTAGTTATAAATTAATTATAAATAAATTCCAAAGCCATATTAATGAATAAATTACAATTTATCATTCTTTTATAATTTTTATAATCCTTTTACTAACAATTTCTTCACAAAAATGAACATTCAGTTCAAACATGATCTATTTTTCATGACCATTTCGGTTCAATGGTTCCAATACTTGTCCATTTTTCATGGTTTAATTATATAAATAATATTAATCATTAATTATGTTTCATATTTATTATTTATATAAAATTCTATAATCATTCATATAGATTAGTGATTAAAAATTAATTGCATCACTTTATGGATAAAGTAGTATGTATGTATGCACGAGTAAAGTTTCCACTTTTATATGGATGGAAAAAAATAAAGGTAAATAATAATTTACATTTATATAATCATTTTTATATTATTTATATAATATTTATTCAATAAATCACCTATTATATACATACATGTAAAGTGGAAATGAAAAATGAATAACATCTCTTCGTAGAGGTGGTAGTCTCTATAACAACCCTTCACTATTTTACACTCTTAAACATGATTTGATACATAAAATATTCAAATTATACAACATGGAAGATTGGGAGGTCTAGTGTCTTTGTGGATTAGGAATATTACATAACAACTTAATACAAGAAACACAAAATCTTTATTGAAAACTTCCTTTACATGACCACTATATTCCCTCATACTTAGCATTGCATGGGATAGCCTAAGTACATGCATAAGAAAAGGGTGAGTTGTAAATCCCAGTAAGGGAGTAAACAAGGCATAACATGAAGACAAAAATACATGTAATGAAATATTCATATCAATGGAAAATAAGATAAACATGAACATAAAGGCATGATATAGCATGATTATCATAACATGGAAATGTGGGAACAACATTTGACATGATTTTACCATGAGCCATGGATAATTGCACATGGGGCATGATTGAACCCTCATTTAACTTGAATTAGAATTAGTAAACCATCATTTCAATTGACTTTTCATGATACTATTCTTTACACAATGCGTTGGAGTGCTATCAGGGAGCACCCTTCTTACTCATATCATTTCATGCATAAGTGTTCCACATGGTTCATTTAACATGGATTTATTACACAACATAATTTATTCCAAGAGAAAGGAGTGTTTAATTTATACATGAAACTATATAATAAATATTTTATTGTGAATAAATTTTAATAACATTGATAGATAAATGGAAATGGTATTCATTACACTATGACTTTGGCTTGGAAAATCGTGGTGTAATTTCTACAGCATAATGACGTGACATAAGAATTCATAAAACGGTTGATGAGAGGGAAAGGGGAATATAATCATATTCACATGAAATTTACAGTACGGGGGTAATATATATACATGTCCCAACATATTTAATGCAATTTAGATTCATAATACAAAATAATTTCTTGAATGTAAATGAGGAGAAGGACATTACTTATGGAATTTCGGCAAGGTAACGGGTGCACATGGGAGGCATTAAGAAGTGGGAAAACGGTATCTCATCATTCAAAAATATGGAGTGAATTATGGGGGTAGTGATAAATCATACCCCAACATTTTTAATATAAAACAAAAGGGTATACCAATATAAAAAAATTTGGAAAAAATTAGAAAGAAATGAATCCCTTGCGGATTTTCAGCATAGTAATGGGTGTACATGGGAGGAATTAATGAGAGAGAAATAGGTATCTAATAATTAAAACATAATTTGGGATCTATGGGAGAGGTTCTAAATCATACCCCAAAATTTTTAATTGAAAATAAAAGGGAACATAAATATAATGAAATTTGGATGAAAATGAGAAAGAAAGAAATCCCTTACTTTGAAGTGTGATACCAAAAGCTAGGGAGAGGCTTCAGATAGGATTATTGGGATGTTGGTGTAACACCCCAGGTAAATAAAGAATATGACATTTTCTTATTTATCCATAATTGTGAATAAAGTATTAATATGACTTTAAAGGGGATGTTATGCTCGATGGCGTACCCAACACGCAACAACGCGTTTCTTGGGAATATTACGTTGCACTCTAATAATAAAATAATATTATTTTAAATGATAGTTAACATGTAGCCGTTGTATTGGCGGGAATGGATAGAAATAACTAAAATATGATTATATATGTTTTTATATGTTTTTACATTTATCCAATAAAATATGAAGGCTTAAAATACGGAAATAATTCAATTTTAGGCGTATATGCCCTAGTTTTCACTAAAGGTTCACTTATCGCCTTTTGATGGAGAACCGTCATTAAATATAGTTTTATCACTCTTATACATCCTTTTGGACCAAATAAAACTCTTCTTAAGAATTGGGAAATCAAAATTTACTTTGTGTAAATTTTTGGTATCTTTCCGATAAAGTTCTTTTTTTTAATGAATAGTGTAAAATGTTGTATTTTAATTCAAAACCTATTTTTAATCTAATATATTTATATGATTATATTATCTTTTGAATTGGTTTTAAAGTGAAATTAGAATATATTTTTATCATTAAATCCAATAGTGGCCGTTGGAATTAATTTCACTTTGAAATCAGACTTAAACTAGTGTCAATCTTTTGATACTTATTGTTTCATAAAAACACGCTATTTGCTCTCACCGTGGAAATTAATTATTAAATTCATTCATGTGACTTATATGTTTTGAATTTTTTAAAATATACTTTATTTTTGAATTTGGAATATCAAATATAGATTAGGGTGAATTTTTGGGATTTTTCTGAAAAACTTGAATTTTTGATGAATAGTGAAACTACTAAGTGGTACTTATAAAAACTGATTTTTCTGTTTAAATGAAAATTTTCCATCTTTGTGTTTTGAATTTAAAAAATCCGACATACATGGTTGTCATTAAGAAGTAAAATGTTGTTCAATGGGATAAAAATAATTTTTTGGTGAATAGTAACTTATTAAGTTTTTAATCGCGATTAGAGGTAATTAGTGTAGTTTAAGGTAAAAATAATGTTTTAATAATATGAAATGAACTTGAAACATGTCCTAACCTCTTTGGATGTTTCATGACCGACCAAGACAACCCATGGGTCAACTTGGGGACCCCATGAAGCCACATTGGTTGGAAAATGACATTAATATCTTTTTATGTAAAGTTAAAGTAAAAATGAGACAAACATGAAATGTTTTACTAAAAAACATTTTACATGGGGTTATACAAATCCGATTTTTGACTATAAATATTAATTGGAAATATATAAAGATTTACTACATCATATTATATTTTTTATATTTTTTTGACATTAAATAAATTAAATTATTTATGACATCATGATGATGCAGCGATGACCTCATTATTTAACGATTTAAATAAAATGGAAAGATAATGTAATATCTAAGACCTAAACATGTCCAAAACCTTTTGTATGAGTGTATTTTGAACCCTTATCACCTTATCCTTGAAACACATCAATGTGGGACCTCTTAAATCCGAATACCATTTTCAAATAAAGTAACATTTGCTTACTTTCCAAGAGTGCCCCTCCTCTCCTCTTATAAAAGGCCCCCACCTCTACCTCCTTACCCACACTCCAAAAACCTTTGGCTCGGCCACAACCTGACCATTTTGTCTCTCCACTTCACTCTCTTACTCCTTGAAGCCTCACTTTGGGATGAAGTCTTCCCAAGGAAGCCTTTGAGCTCAAACCAAAGGGAGTTACCCGATTTTAAGGTAATGTCTTCACTTGAGTCCTTTTGTTTTATTTTGCCTCTACAACCCCCCAAACACTTTTTATTATTTTTTTTTGTAACAAATCCAGTATCTTAAATATACTAGGATGTTTTTATAAGGTGGATTAGAGATACACTTACACACACCTACATCTAATGGTGAAAGAACATACTATTTCCGTGGATGGCAAATTTCTGCCTCACGAAACGATGATTGTTCAACACTCATATAACACCTTCAAAGGTGGGCATTAAGATGTCACTATATTTATATATGATATTTAATATGTTTATTTTTTACTTAATCTTATTTATTTTTCATTTATGGTGTACCTTTATGGTTTCCATTATGGGTAAACGCGATATCTTCATTTAAGGAAGTGCGCACTACCGCCCCCTTAAAGTTATGTGATTCGTTAATACCATATGTGGGACGTATAAAGGATGGATTTAAAGTTATTATATATGATTTTATACTGGAATTATAATATACCTCTATATAATCATTATTTCTTTCCATTAATGTATGAGATAGAAATGAAAGTAGCGTACATGCGTACGTACGACTTACTGTCTCCATGAACGGTGCATTTCATTTCTTATCCCCAAATGTAATGTACTATTATAAGTACATATTTATAATGGATATATATAAGGTATGTTATATATAAATGATTAATATAATTCTGTAATTAAAATATACATACCTATCATTTAGTTTTAATTCCATTAATATGACAAAGAAATGAAAGTAGCGTTCCTGCGTACGTACGGATTACCGTCTCCATGAACGGTGCATTTCATTTCTTACCTCTAAATGATTATGTAATATTATAAATACATGTATATGCTGGATATATATGATATATATGATATCCAAATCTTGAATATAATTCTGGATATAATGAACCATTGACCACACGAACAACATTTAATTGTAAGAAGTCCACTTTTGGCTTAAGAACCAAATATCGACAAAACAAACATTATTAACTTAAATGATTACATAATGTTTATAACATGTCAACAATTGATATAAAAGGAATAATGAACTTTAAAAAGGTTCTTAAGTAAGTAGAAATTAACTCATGTTTATTATTCAGGACGTTGAAGAACGATCGAGTCAAGTCGGACCCAAGGTAAGGGATCCTACTCCACTCTTTCTTTTTTAGTACACTCTTTTATGTCATTCCTTCTAAGCTCATCTTTCTTGTGATTGGCATGTTCTTTTATATTAATCTTACTGTAATTTTTATGATCATATGATGATAGACCCTATTCTCTCTAATCAATCCATTTTGGATGTTTTGAGTGGCGTCGTTAGGCTGCCGAATTTTCGTAAGAGATCTAACCTCTCTCTTTCTCTTTAAGTACTCTCCTTTATGTCACTTCTTTTAAGCTCCACTTTTTCTATGATGGGGGATGTTATTTTATATTCCTATTGCTGTAAATTTTATTTTAATGAGATGAGATACCCTATTTTATCTCATCAATCCATTTTTGGAATTTTTAAGTGGCGCCGTTAGGCTGCCGAGTTTTCGTAAGGGATTTTTCATCTCACTTTTATTCCTATGAGATTTATGCTACATTTGCCACAATTTCATTTGAGTGGTTAATGTACTGCCCATTATTACACTCCTTTTGTAATATAATTCCATTTATGGGTATTTACATATTCATTGTATGACACTTCTTCAATGGGGTGTACTTTTCGAAAGTTACCCAAGTCGGTAAGGGAACCTTTCACCCTCCTCATTTTAAATGACTTCGTTTGTTATGTCTTTTAATTCACATACTATTATGTTGGGATATGTTCTTCTATATCCTGATTGATGTAAATTTTATGTCCAAGTGATGATATTCCCTTTCTATCTCTCATTAACTCATTTTCTGAATTTTTGAAGTGACGCCGTTTAGGCTGTCGAATTTTACCAAGGGAATGTTTTAACCCAATTTTGATTTCTTTGGTTTCAACATGTAGTTATTGAATATTTCATCCTTTTATTATGTTTGAATGACCTTTTATTGTTTTACACTTAATATCCAATTATATTGGGTGTATTTATATTTTTCACACATAATTTTGATATTGATTTATCCTTAATTTAAGGATACCTTCTTTATAAGGGATTTCATCACATTTTACATCCCTATTGAGACTTCATTGTTGTTATACACCAATTAACTCTTATATGGTGTATATACTGTCCTTTGGAATATTATATCATGAATCCATTTATTCTCATGATATTATAAAGTTCTGATTAAATTTTATTCTTCAATTATTGTATTCAAGTGTCTCTAATTTAGGTAAAAACCCTTTAACCAAAATATCGCTTTAAATGTTTTAATGATTTGTTCTTATTAATATCCATGTTTTCAAAATGGTTTTAAGGATTTATTTATATGGATATTAATGGTTTAAAATTTTAAAAGCTTCAAGGTGGTATGAGACACTTTGATCCAAAAATCTCTTTATTAAATTTTTTAAATAGTTTTGGAAATGGTTTCTTTTTGAATGGATTCATTATTTCAATATCCTAAAATGTTATATTGTGATTGAAATGTGGATATGTTATGTTTACTTTATGCATGTTTTATGTGATACGTTTATGTTATGGTTCTTGGGCATTGTTATGAAAACGGGTGGTTCCGTGATAAACTAAGGGCAGGTGAGCCCGATATAGCTCTCCAATGCATTGGGTAACGCGAAGGAGTGAAACGTTAAGGTTTCTCCGAAGAGATTTAGGGAATATACTGTGATGGGTATTCCAAACGTAACAAAGAGGGTTACTCCCTACGTAAGAATGTTATGAATGCCTCAAGTTACCTTTATATCATATGATTTCTATGATTTTATGAGGTATGTTAAAGTGCTAATGTTTAATGGGTAAAGTATGATTTCATTCTTATGTATACATGTACTCATGATTCCTTTCCATATTTTTATATCCCTTATTGAGCATTTTTATGCTCATCCCAAGTTTTTAAACTATTTTTCACAGGTCAATGTAAAGTTACGTGATGTGATGATAGTGTCAAGGATGTGTCAAGAAAGAATCCAAGATTTATTTTAAATATGTTTCCGTTGATGGGAAGAATGAATCCAGTCTTTTATGTAACCACTCTGTTTAAATGTGGAATGTAATGCAAGTTTTATGATATAATTCTCTAAAACTCTAAACCTGAAAATATCCTCAATGTGTAATATTGTATTAACTCAAGATTAAGTAAGGTTTAAGGCTGGGGATTTATAGTTGGTATCAAAGGTCGGTTTAGATAACTTTAGAGGTTAGGGTATTCTCCAAGCATAAGTGACAGTACCATAATGGATAGGGTTTCAGAAAGAGTCCTAGTTTTAGATAAAGTGAATGAGTAAGTATATATTAGTGGTTATCTCCCTAATTTGTACATGATGGTTTTGTTGATATACTCACACTGACATTTCTATTTTTAGTGAATGGATGGATCTACCAGGCACCAAAGAGACAACAGGTTTCAAGGAAACTGTGGTGGTTCTCTGATTAAGATACTAGATAAAATGGGGGATTCAATGAGGAAACTCGTGGTTGTTATAAACCAACTATCAAGGAGTCATGATCAACCACTTGAACCTTGGTAAGATCTGTAATTCATCATGTATGAGATGACCAATCAATGTGTATGTTCAGGTAATAACTATAAAGGTAACCATTAGAGTTTATATGATCCTTACTTTTGAGATAATTATGGTTTATTATATGATATGATGGAAAATGAAAGGCGTGAGATAAAATTGAGGTTAAAATATGTTATGATTATTTTTGAAGATTTTATCTCTTTTTGGGGAATGAATCAAGAATTATATAGTTTTGGAAAAAGGACAACATGCAGACCGTGTGACAACCCGTCGCGTCGGACAAAGCTGCAGGAATCGAACCCACAACCAAAGTGCGACTAGTATTTATCACCTACCACTGGACTATGTGAATTCTTTGGTTAGTTTTACTGATTCTTTCTAGTTATATGATTTTATGAATTAAGAGTAAGCTGATTTTGGGTTATTTATGAAAATGATTAACCTATCATGGAGGATATGTGATTAGGTTAATTACTTTTCAATACGAGACTTTAGGAGCAACTGATGTTGTTTGGAGATAAATGTTACGATTTAACTTCGAAGACTATGTGACTAAATCCTTCAAATATTTGGGTGTAAACCTTAGTTTTTTTTACTTTGAGGAATTTTATGGACAAATTGTTTATCTAATGGTCCTCGTTGAACTTTGGGTTTTGTTGGACAAATTTTGGAGATTAAGCATAGATTTTCTTTTTATAAAGGGTTATCCTTGTCTGGATTATCTGATCTTGTACTAGCCTTTTTGGTTTTGGTTTTGGTTAAATTCTAAAGACATGGGAAGTATATAGTTCTCTTTTGTGGATTAGGTGATTCTCTTGAAGTTGATTATAGTACTCTTAATGTGAACAGGTCTTCCTAAATACTCGTCTTTTGGAGAAAATATGAGTTTGTGTAAGGAATCTAATAAAAGTTGAAAGTCAACATGATAAGTGATTATGTTTCCTTATGAATAAAATCCTCAATAAAAAGTAACTTAAAACAAAAATGTTGTCTATTAACTTTTCCGACTGGGGAATCGAATACCGTTTAACCCATCACAAGTTTGTGATTTTCTCGTGGTTAACTTTCTCCTAAACATGTTTTTTATCACTCTCCATCAGAACATGACCCTTTGTTTTTTCCTCCATGTCCATATTTTCATACTTGGAATCCTAGTATGGGTTCACTCAGGTGACCTTTGTACTTATCTTTCTTTATTTTAATGTGATTGTTTTACCGACTCTTGTTCCGTTGTGGGACTTTCAAGGATGTTTCCAAGCTCAATTTTAAAAATTACGAGGACGCAATTCCCAAAAGGGGGGAAGGATGTAACACCCCAGGTAAATAAAGAATATGAAATTTTCGTAATTATCCATATTTGTGAATAAAGTATTAATATGACTTTAAAGGGGACCCTATGCTCGATGGCGTACCCAACACGCAACAACGCGTTTCTTGGGAATCTTACGTTGCACTCTAATAATAAAATAATATTATTTTAAATGGCAGTTAACATGTAGCCGTTGTATTGGAGGGAATGGATAGAAATAACTAAAATATGATTATATATGTTTTTAAATGTTTTTACATTTATCCAATAAAAGATGAAGGCTTAAAATACGGAAATAATTCAATTTTAGGCGTATATGCCCTAGTTTTCACTAAAGGATCACTTATCGCCTTTTAATGGAGAACCGTCATTAAATATAGTTTTGTTCACTTTTATACATCCTGTTGGACCAAATAAAACTTTTCTTAAGAATTGGGACATCAAAATTTACTTTCTGTAAATTTTTGGTATCTTTCTGATAAAGTTATTTTTTTAATGAATAGTGTAAAATGTTGTATTTTAATTCAAAACTTCTTTTTAATCTAATATATTTATATGATTAGATTATCTTTTGAATTGGTTTTAAAGTGAAATTAGAATATATTTTTACCATTAAATCCAATACTGGTCGTTGGAATTAATTTCACTTTGAAATCAGAATTAAACAAGTGTCAATCTTTTGATACTTATTGTTTCATAAAAACACGCTATTTGCTCTGACAGCGGGAATTAATTATTAAATTAATTAATGTGACTTATATGTTTTTAATTTTGTAAAATAGACTTCATTTTTGAATTTGGAATATCAAATATATCTTAGGGTGAATTTTTTGGATTTTTCTGAAAAACTTCAATTTTTGATGAATAGTGAAACCACTAAGTGGTACTTATAAAAACTGATTTTTCCATTTAAATGAAATTTTGCCATCGTTGTGTTTTGAATTTCAAAAATCCGACATACATGGTTTTCATTAAGAATTAAAATGTGGTTCAATGGGATAAAAATAATTTTTTGGTGAATAGTAACTTATTAAGTTTTTAATCGTGATTAGAGGTAATTAGTGTAGTTTAAGGTAAAAATAATGTTTTAATAATATTAAATGAACTTGAAACTTTTACTAGCCTCATTGGGTGTGTCATGGCCGACCAAGACAACCCATGGGTCAAATTGTGGACACCATTAAGCCACTTTGGTTGGAAAATGACATTAATATCTTTTTATTTAAAGTTAAAGTAAAAATGAGACAAACATGAAATGTTTTACCAAAACAATTTTTACATGGGGTTATACAAATCAGATTTTTGACTATAAATATTAATTGGAAATATATAAAGATTTAATACATCATAGTATTTTTTTTATAATTTTTTGACATTAAATAAATTAAATTATTTATGACATCATGATGATGCAGCGATGACCTCGTTATTTAACGATTTAAATAAAATGGAAAGATAATGTAATATATAAGACCTACACATGTCCAAAACCTATTGGATGAGTGGATTTCGAACCCTTATCACCTTATCCTTGAAACACATCAATGTGGGACCTCTTAAATCCGAATACCATTTTCAAATAAAGTAAAATTTGTTTACTTTCCAAGAGTGCCCCTCCTCTCCTCTTATAAAAGGCCCCCACCTCTACCTCCTTACCCAAACTCCCAAAGCCTTTGGATCGGCCAACCCCTGACCATTTTGTCTCTCCACTTCACTATCTTACTCCTTGAAGCCTCACTTTGGGCATAAGTCTTCCCAAGGAAGCCTTTGAGCTCAAACCAAAGGGAGTTACTCGATTTTAAGGTAATGTCTTCACTTGAGTCCTTTTGTTTTATTTTGCCTCTACAACCCCCTAAACTCTTTTTATTCATTTATTTTGTAACAACTCCAGTATCTTCAATATACTAGGATGTTTTTATAAGAAGTATTCGAGCTACACTTACACACACCTACATCTAATGGTTAAAGAATATAATGTTTCCGTGGATGGCGAATTTATGCCTCACGAAACGATGATTGTTCAACACTCATATAACACCTTCAAGGTGGCCATTAAGATGTCACTATATTTATATATGATATTTAATATGTTTATGTTTTACTTAAGCTTCTTTAGTTTTCATTTATGGTTTACCTTTATGGTTTCCATTATGGTTAAACGCGATATCTTCATTTAAGGAAGTGCGGACTACCTCCCCCTTAAAGTGATGTGATTCGTTAATGCCATATGTGGGACGTATAAATGATGGATTTAAAGTAATTATATATGATGTTATACTGGAATTATAATATACCTCTATATAATTATTATTTCATTCCATTAATGTATGATATAGAAATTAAAGTAGTGTTCATGCGTACGTACGGCTTACCGTCTCCATGAACAGTGCATTTCATTTCTTATCCCCAAATGTAATGTACTATTATAAGTACATATTTATAATGGATATATATAAGGTATGTTATATATAAATGATTAATATAATTATGGAATTAAAATATACATACCACTCATTTAGTTTTAATTCCATTAATATGACAAAGAAATGAAAGTAGCGTTCATGCGTACGTACGGCTTACCGTCTCCACGAACGGTGCATTTCATTTCTTACCTCTAAATGATTATGTAATATTATAAATACATGTATATGCTGGATATATATGATATATATGATATATATGATATCCAAATCATGAATATAATTATGGATATAATTAACCATTGACCACACGAACAACATGTAATTGTAAGAAGTCCACTTTTGACTTAAGAACCAAATATCGACAAAACAAACATTATTAACTTAAATGATTACATAATGTTTATAACATGTCAATAATTGATATAAAAGGAATAATGAACTTGAAAAAGGTTCTTAAGAAAGTAGAAATTATCTCAAGTTTATTATTCAGGACGTTAAAGAACGATCAAGTCAAGTCGGACCCAAGGTAAGGGATCCTACTCCACTCATTCTTTTTAAGTACACTATTTTATGTCATTCCTTATAAGCTCATATTTATTGTGATTGGGATGTTATTTTACATTACTCTTACTGTAAGTTTTATGTTCATATGATGAGAGACCCTATTCTATCTCATCAATCCATTTTGGATGTTTTGAGTGGCGCCGTTAGGCTACCGAATTTTCGTAAGAGATCTAACCTCTCTCTTTCTCTTTAAGTACTCTCCTTTATGTCACTTCTTTTAAGCTCCACTTTTTTTATGATGAGGGATGTTATTTTATATTCCCCTTGCTGTAAATTTTATTGTAATGAGATGAGATACCCTATTTGATCTCATCAATCCATTTTTGGAAGTGTTAAGTGGCGCCGTTAGGCTGCCGAGTTTTTGTAAGGGATTTTTCATCTCACTTTTATTCCTGTGAGATTTATGCTACATTTTACACAATTTCATTTGAGTGGTTTATGTACTGCCCATTATTACACTCCTTTTTTAATATAATTCAATTTATGGGTATTTACATATTCATTGTATGACACTTCTTCAATGGGGTGTACTTTTCGAAAGTTACCCAAGTCGGTAAGGGAACCTTTCACCCTCCTCGTTTTAAAAGACTTCATTTTTTATGTCTTTTAATTCACATACTATTATGTTGGGATATGTTCTTATATATCCTGATTGATGTAAATTTTATGTCCAAGTGATGAGATTCCCTTTCTATCTCTCATCAACTCATTTTCTGAATTTTTGAAGTGACGCCGTTTAGGCTGTCGAATTTTACCAAAGGAACGGTTTAACCCAATTTCGATTTCTTTGGGTTCAACATGTAGTTATTGAATATGTCATCCTTTGAATATGTGTGAATGACCCTTTATTGTTTTACACTTAATATCCAATTATATTGGGTGTATTTATATGTTTCACACATAATTTTGAGATTGATTTATCCTTAATTTAAGGATACCTTCTTTATAAGGGATTTCCTCACATTTTACATCCCTATTGAGACTTCATTGTTTTTATGCACCAATTCACTCTTATATTGTGTATATACTGTCCTTTGTAATATTATATCATGAATCCATTTATTCTCATGATATTATAAAGTTCTGATTAAATGTTATTCCTCAATTATTGTATTCAAGTGTCTCTAATTTTGGTAAAAACCCTTTAACCAAAATATTGCTTTAAATGTTTTAATGATTTGTTCTTATTAATATCCATGTTTTAAAAATGGTTTTAAGGATTTATTTACATGGATATTAATGGTTTAAAATTTTAAAAGCTTCAAGGTGGTATGGGACACTTTGATTCAAAAATCTCTTTATTAAATTTTTTAAATGGTTTTGGAAATGGTTTATTTTTGAATGGATTCATTATTTCAATATCCTAAAATGTTATATTGTGATTGAAATGTGGAGATGTTATGTTTACTTTATGCTTGTTTTATGTGATACGTTTATGTTATAGTTCTTGGGCATTGTAATGAAAACGGGTGGTTCCGTGATAAACTAAGGGCGGGTGAGCCTGATATAGATCTCCAATTCACTGGGTAACACGAATGAGTGAAATGTTAAGGTTTCTCCAAAGAGATTTAGGGAATATACTGTGATGGGTATTCCAAATGTAACCAATAGGGTTACTCCCTATGTAAGAATGTTATGAATGCCTCAAGTTACCTTTATATCATATGATTTCTATGATTTTATGAGGTATGTTAAAGTGCTTATGTTTTATGGGTAAAGTATGATTTCATTCTTATGTATACATGTACTCATGATTCCTTTCCATATTTTTATATCCCTTACTGAGCATTTTTATGCTCATCCCAAGTTTTTAAAATGTTTTTCACAGGTCAAGGGAAAGGTACGTGATGTGATGATAGTGTCAAGGATGTGTCAAGAAAGAATCCAAGTTTTATTTTAAATATGTTTCTGTTGATGGGAAGAATGAATCCTGTCTTTTATGTAACCACTCTGTTTAAATGTGGAATGTAATACAAGTTTTATGATCTAATTCTCTAAAACTCTATACCTGAAAAGATCCTCAATGTGTAATCTTGTATTAACTCAAGATTAAGTAAGGTTTAAGGTTGGGGCCTTATAGTTGGGGCGCCTTTTGATGATTATAGAGATAGGATGGAAAAGTTATGATGAATTCCAAATTATTTTAGTGATGAATAAGTGGGATCTGGTGGGTTTATATAAGAAAAGAGAGAGAATTCATTATTATTTAGGTTTGGGACACCAGACATTAAACTAATCAAAACCACAAACCAACCAATGGTTTTTTCCAATGGTTTTTTCCAAATGGAAGTGGATAACATTATTTTATATGTACAATGTCCTAAATTCTTAAAATAATAGGGTTTCTTATGTGGAGGTGAGTCTCACTCTCAAAGAAATCATTTTATAAGGCTAAAATGTTTTATAAGTCGTGAAGGGTCCACTAAAGAATTGTAAAATAAATCCAACAAACCAAAAATCACATTATTTTAATGTCAAAACATATATTTTTTGAACATAATGTTTATAATATTTTACTACATCACTATTCGGTCATTATGATGTCATAAAACATATTATGTATAAAAAAGAATTTAATTTTAACCCAAAAATTCGATTATCTCAGAAAATTATGAAAAATTCACCATTGGATAATTTCGATGTCCTGATTCCAAAAAATAATATACATTTTATCTGAATAATTTTCTAAATATGTGAATTTTTACTTTTAATATAAAAACCGATATTTATTGAAAATTAATGGGTTTTCACAAAAATAGCTTTCGAACAATAATAAAAATCACGATCGTATTTAAAAAAATTATATATTAATTTATATTATTTAAAAACGTAATTCAGTAATAAATAATAATATTTAATTCAAAAATCCATTAATTTATCTAAAAATGTTTCTAAATTAACTAAAAATTCTATTAAAAAATTATTTACAAAGTAACAATAATTTAATGAAAGTATATTCTCTATACAAAAATAATGTACATACTCATAGTACTAAGGAATCGTTATATAACACCTTATAACCCTTTCATAATAATGAAGGGTATGGTGTGTGATGGTGACAGTCTCTTGGGGTTTCTCTAATAACATTTATCGAGTGGTAATCTCTTTCAACTTCCACTTCTCCCATAGGCAGTTCTGTTCGAGATTAACGTGTTAAAGCTCAGCTTGGGTTTGGTCCAGAGAAAATCCCCGGAGGCTAACTTTTTTTCGTGCTCTGAAAAATGGGCTTCGTACGGTGTATGTCTACTGGATGAGGTTATCACTTCCATTGTCTTTGTAAATTGGAGTTCATAAAGCCTTATATTTATACTAATCAGGTGATCATTTTTCAACAGCTATATTAGAAATGGTAACAATTATTGACGGTATTTTGAAATCCAAAATCATAAAACCAAAAAATTTCACATTTTATAAAACTATTTTACATAATAAGAAATTTAATTGGTTCAAGAGGAATTTTCATTGATTCAAGTTTGGGTCATTACAATCTTCTCCCCTTAAAAAACTTCTCCCTCAAAATTTTCTTTTCCCACAGTAAAACATATGCAGGTAACTCTGCTTCATCACTTCCTCTAATTCACACATTGCTTCATCAATCTTTTGGTTTCACCACAATACCTTGAAGATGGGCATTGTCTTATTTCATAGAAATTTTTCTCTACGGTCTAAGATCTTCACTAGCTTCTCTTCATAAGAGAGGTCATTCTGTAATGGTACCACCTCTAGATTGAGTACATGTGATGGGTTAGGTATGTACTTCCCCAAGAGTGATGCATGTAATACGTCATGTACTTGAGATAGGTTGGTGGGAGTGCTAGTTGACAGGCCACTACTCCAATGCGATCAAGGATCTCAAAAGGAACGATGTACCTTGGATTAATGTTTCTCTTCTTTACAAATATCATAACTTTATTTCACAGTGATATGCCGAGGAATACCATGTATCTGACATAAAACTCTAGGTCTTGTCCATGATTATTATCATAGATCATTTTTCGACTCTGAGCAGCTTTAATGTGCTTTAAAAGGTCTTAACATTATCCACCATTTCTTTGACCATTTCTGGACCTATGAGTTTTCTCTCCCCAAATTCATCCCAATATGTCGGTGTTCTTCACCTCTTCCCATACAAAGCTTTATGAGGATCCATTTGGAGTCTTGAGTGGAAACTATTGTTTTATGATAACTCAACAAGAGGAAGATGTTGATCTCATCCTCATTTGAAATCCATTATGCACGCTCTCAAGATTTCCTCTAGTTTATGGATAGTCTGCTCAGATTAGCCATCAATTTGAGGATGATAAGCCACTATAATGTTCAGCTTAGAATCCAGAGAATGTTGAAGACTCTTACAAAACAAAGTGGCGAATCTTCGATCTTCATCAGATAAAATTTATAGTGGTACACCATTTTTTCTTACCACGTCTCTAATGTATATTTGTTCTAGTTTATCCAGTGATAAGTCCTCTTGAATTGCAATGAAGTGTGCGGTATTTTTAAGATGATCCTCAACATCCTAGATAGAATTGATTCTTTTGGATGTCTTCGGAAGTCCGGTGATAAAGTCCATGGTGATTTTCTCCCATTTCCACGCTAGTATGGATAATGGTTGCATCATCCCCTTAGAATTCTTCCTCTCATCCTTCACATTCTGGCATATTAGGCACTTTTATTTATACTCAGTGATCTCATTGTTCATGTTATCCCACCAATAATTCACTTAGATATCTCAATGCGTCTTTGTGTTTCCTAGGTGAATATACAAATTTGAACTCTGTGCATCATCCAAAATATCCTTATTCAACTCTGTATTTGATGGAATACATAGTCTTGACACAAATCTCACAATACCTTCTTGATTAACATTGAACTTCAAGGATTTCCCTTATCTAATAGTTTCCACCTTCTTCTGAATTCCCACATCATCGTGTTGATCATCCTTTAACCTATCCAAAAGATATGGTTGAACAATCATTTGTGAAAGTATTTATAATATTCCATTATTTATGATTCACATGCCTATTTTCAACAAATCTATGAAGATTAGCTCATTTTCAATTCAAATCCATGATAGAATTGGTGGGTCCTTTCTACATAGAGCATCTACTACCTTGTTCTCTTTCCCAAGGTTTTAATGGATTGAGAATTTATATTCTTTGATAAGATCTAACCATCTTTGTTGGTTCATGTCCAACAATTTTTATTTGAATATATATACTTGAGTTTTTGTGGTCCGTATATAATTCACCCTTCTCCCCAATGAGATAATACCGCCAAATTTCTAAAGTGATGATCACTACAGACAACTCCAAATCATGTGTTGGCTTGTTTTTCTCATGAAATTTCAATTTCCTTGAAGCATAGGTAATTAATTTTTCATTTTCCATCAACAAAATACACAATACCTTCTTCTAATCATAACTAAATACCACAAAAAGTTCTCCACTTTTGGGTAATGTGTGCACGGGCACAGTGATAAGCATCCTTTTCAACTCCTTATAGCTATCTTTACATTCATCACTCTAAGAAAACATGACTCCCTTATGTGTAAGCTTGGTAAGAGGGTTTTAAAATCATGATAAATTTCCCAAAAATCGGTGATAATATCCAACTAACCCCAGGAAGCTACAGATATCTGTTACCAATGTTAGCCTTAGACATCCCTCAATTACAGCTATCTTGGAGGGATCTATAGCTATCCCATTTCTTTTGATGATGTGACCAAAGAATAAGACCTCCTTCAAAAAGAACTCACATTTTCTAAACATTTAATAGAGATTATCCTTTTTCGAGGTCTCTAGTATAGTTCTTATATGCTCCTCATTCTCCTCCTTGGTTATAGATTATATAAGAATGTTTTCTATAAATACCACCACAAATTTTTCAAGGTAATCTCTAAAGACACTGTTATTCAAGTCCATGAATATTTCTAGAGAATTAGTGTGTCCGAAAGGCATTACTATGAATTCATAGTACACGTACCTTGTATGGAAAGCAGTCTTGGGATATCCTCCATCGTCACCCTTACATGGAAATATCCTGAACATAGATCCACCATGGAGAAGTATTGTTCTCCATGTACCTAATCAAACAAGTCATCAATTCATGGAAGATTATACTTTTTATTTATGATGTTTTTTTTTGATATCGCAATAATCAATACAAAGAAGCATTGACTTATCCTTCTTCTTAAAAAACAGCCCTCAATAACCCCATAGTGAATCACATGGGTATATAAACCTTTTATCTAGATTATCTTTAAGTTCTTTAATCAAATCCTTAATCCCCACAAGAACCATTCTATATGGATTCTTGGATATTGGAAACGACCCAGGTATAATGTCAATTGAGAATTCAAAATCTATTCTAGGAGAAAGACCAGAGAATTCATCAGGAAACACTTCTGCAAATTCCCTCAATGTAAGCATGTCTTATAGGATGGTTTTATACTTATAATCAATCATCTAAGCTAGATAAGCATGCTCATAGGGCATTAATATCCACACTTGAGATGATGGTGGTAAAAAACATTCATCTTTCTTATTTAACTTGTATAGAATCAGGTGTCGATTCAGATTATGATGAGTGATTTCACCCCAGGGATATTTGTTTTGGATATATACAAGGAAAGATAGTGCATGTAGAGAATTGAATCAAATTATACCAGAGGGAGTATGAAGATGTTCACTGGAATTTTTAGTCCACAAATTTTGACCAGGGAGGAGTTATATTCATGGGATGCAATGATAGTCCCATTTTTCATTCTAATCGACTTATTTACATCTATAATCTTTGGTGGTGTTTGTATTGATCGAATAAACATTGGAGATGTAAAATAATCCATATAACAAGAATCTAAAATTATATTCTCTATTCATGAATGAATAACTAGGATACATGTCATCACTTCGTTGTTGGGGCTCACATCTATGGTAGTGATGGAAAAAGATCTCCCTTGCTGCCTTGGAGGTCGTTTCTTGCCTTCAAAAAACCTTCGATTTGCGAACTAATTTGAAAGTTGTCATGGTTATTTGAAATTGATGCAATAAACAATTAGTTTAGGTTCAAATGTAGTTTTTCTCTCCTCTATCACAGCTACGGTTGTTTTTTTGGCAGTTAATATTTTGGTTCCCTTATCTTCCACACCTAAAGAAATTCTGTGTCCCCTTTAAGAAATTTCTTCGGTCTTTCATTCCCCACCTTTGGCAAGTGGGGTGTTGAATTTTTATAGCACTGTTGTATTTATCCATCAGACCTTTATAATTCAAGTCCACATTATACTTTTTATCTATATGATACCTCTGAGATTCTCTGATCTCCATTTCGACTTTAAGGGTACATCTGAAAATTTTCTCATAGCACTCGAAGTCACAGATCGCTAGATATATCCGTAGGCTAGGTTTTATCCCCCCAAAGAAGTGTTCAACCTTGCATTTGAGGTTAACGACAAAGTCATAGGTGTATTATGAAATCCTTGGGAAAATTTCCTCATACACACAGATGGATTCGTCTTCTTTTTTTTCTTTAGGGAATGGAATTCCCTATCCATATTAAGTCGGAGGGTGCGGGGAAAATATTTTTTGAAAAACATTTTTTGGAAATCCTTCCATTCCAATGCCTTGATCTCCTCCTCAAGCTTCATATTTTGATTAATATCAACCATTGATCAGCTTCACCCTCCATATTATAAGTATCTAGAAGTACTATATCTTTTTCCAAACATTGAAGGACAGAGAAGATCTTTTCAATGGAGTTGATACATTGTTTGTCGATTAATAGATCGTATGATTCAATAAATGTATGAGGAATTTATCTCATGAAGCTCTCGATAACGACTTGTTCTTTCTTAGGGGGTTTGAACATTACTCTTGACACATGTTTCTATTCAAATCTAGAGTTAACTGAGAGATTATCGTGACAAATTTCACAATTCCTGCTCCCATTGGATTGGGCATCTCATTATAAAAGTAATCGCATTGATCTTCACATCGGTTGTTAGCTTGTGTCCCCATATTACTGGCCATTATCTGGAATAAATGAAATTTTATGGGTAACACATAATGGGCAATCCAAGGAAAAAAATAGATGACTTATAATAACTTTTATTTCATTAACTTTTGAATCTATAGACTTCAATGTATGTTATCCCTGATCTACATCCCAACATGTATTTTTAGTGGAATTTTTTTATTCGCTTAAAAATGGTTTATACTAAAATTGTGAATTTTCCAAAGAATATCCCCCAGGAGTGTCGTAACCAAGAGAGTAGCATGGCCTATTGTCTTGTACCAGGATACCTCGGGTCAACCCAAAACTCCTTGTTAGAGTTTTCACTCTCAGGTACATCTGTGCCAAAGCCGCCTCCACCTACTCGTATCCAGACAGGGATGTATTTTCATGATAAACAACTTACTCAATACTCACCAAAATAGAGGGTTGTTTTTATTATGCATAGTTTTATCCTTATGTCTTTCACTAGGGTTTAATAAACCTAATCCCAAAAAAACTAATCATATCCTCTGATACCAACTTTAACAACTCATCTCTTTATTACACACTTAAACATGATTTATTATATACAATATTCAATTTATACAACATGTAAGATTGATAGGTCTAGTGTACTTGGGGATTAGGAACATTACATAATGACTTAAAACCTGAAACACAACATCTTTGTTGAAAACAACCTTTACATGACCACTACATTCCCTCATACATAGCATTTCATGGGACAATCTAAGGACATGAATAAGAAAAGGGTGACAGATAAATCCCATTAAGGGGGTAAACAGGGCATAACATGAATAATAAAATACATGTTAGGCAATAGGCATATCAATGGATCATAATAGAAACATGAACATAAGGGCATGATATAGCATGATTATCAAAACATGGAAATGTGGTAACAAAATTTAACATGATTTTAGCATGAGCCAAGGCTCATTGAACATGGAGCATGAGTAAATCCACATTTCACTATAATTACCACTATTAAACCCTAATTTCACTTTAAATATCATGATACTAATCATTACCCAATGCATTAGAGCTCTATTCAGGCACACCCTTCTTAATCGTATCATTTCATGCATAAGTGTGCCACATGGGTCATATAACATGGATTCATTAAACAACATAATTTATTACATGATAAATGAATGTGGATTTAATACATAAAACTTCATAATAAATAATTAAATGTTCATAAAGGAGAATACCCTTGATATAGAAATGGGAATGGTATTCATTACACATTGACTTTGGCTTGGAAAACCATGGTGCAATTTTAGCAGCATAACAATGTGACATAAGAATTCATAAAAGTCGTTGATGAGAGAGAAAAAGGAATCTCAACATATGTACATGAAATGGAAAGCAATTTGGTCTTATAGATACATGTCCAAACCAATATAATGGATTTTAGATTTTTAATACAAAAAAATTATTGAATATAAATGAAGAGGGGGAAATTCCTTACAGAATTTCAACATGATAACAGGTGCTCCTGGGAAGAATTAATGAGAGAGAAATGGGTCTCTCATCATTAAAACATATAGAGGGAAGTATGGGGGCTTGTTTTACATCATACCAAAATTTTTAATTTAAAACAAAAGGGTATAACTATAAAAAGAAATTTGGACAAAAATGAGAAAGGAAGGAATCCCTTACAGAGTTTCAGTATGGTAACGAGTGTACATGGGAGGAATTAATGAGACAGAAATAGGTATATCATTATTAAAAAGTACGTAGGGAAGTATGAGGGAGGTTAGAAATCATACCCCAACATTTTTATTTGAAAATAAAAGGTATTAACAACATAAAGAAATTAGGAGATAATGAGAAAGGAAGAAATCACTTACATGGAAGTGTGATCCCAAGGGCTTGGGAGAGGCTTAAGATAGGATTATTGGCAGGTTGTGGAATGTTGGGAGGATTATATGGAGAGGAATTCATAGGTTGGACGAACTTAAAATTCTTTTAGTGATGAAGAAGTGGGAGCATCAGTGGGTTTATATTGGAAAGGAGAGGGAATTCTTTGTTATTTAGGTTTGGGACACCATACATTAAACTAATCAACCCCACAAACCAAGCCATGGTTTTTCAACATGGGGTTTTCTAATGGGGAGTGTAAAACATTATATTATAAGTCTAATGGCCTAAATATTTGAATAATAGGGTTTCTTAGGTGGGGGTGAGTCACACTCCCAAGGAAATCAATTTAAAAAGTTATTATTTTTTATAAGTCTTGAATGGTCCACTAAAGCACTGTAAAATAGATCAAACAAACCTAAAATCACATTATTTTAATTTTAAAACATATATTGGCCGAAAATAATATTTATAGTATTTTATTACATCATTATTCGGTCATTATGATGTCATAAAACACATTATAAATTTAAACAGTATAAAATTTTTACGCAAAAATTCGACTGGCTCAGAATATTATGAAAAATTAATCATTGGATAATTTTGACATCATGATTACAAAAATAATAATCATTTTATATAAATAATTTTCTAAATATGTGAATTTTTACTTTTAAAATAAAAACTGACATTTATCGAAAATTCATGGGTTTTGAGAAAAATAGCTTTCAAATCTTAATAAAAATCACAATTGTATTCATAATACATATATGGAAATTTATATTATATAATGATTATTTTACTAATAACAAATATTATTTAATTCAAAATAACCATTATTTCATCAAAATAGATTTCATAATTGACTAAAAATGCTATTTTTTATTTAAAAAACTTTTTACAAACTAACAAATAATAAAATAAAATTATATTCTCTATAAAAAAATAATGTACATAATCATAGTACTAGAGTATATTTACATAACCCATTATAACACTTTCATATCTCCGAAGTGTAAGGTTTGTCTTGGTGATAGACTCTAGGGGTGGCTCGGATAACATCGCTCTAGTGGTAAACTCTATTAACTTCCACTTCTCACGTAGGTGGTTCTATTGGAGAATAACATATTGAAGCTCAGCTTGGGCTTGGTCAAGTGAGAAGGCCAGTGAGACCAAATCCTTTCCCAGCTTCAACAAATGAGATTTATACATGGAAATTCTACTGGATGAGGCCATTGCTTCCTTTTTCGGAGTAAATTGGATTTGTTAAAGCCCTATATTTATACTAATAACGTGATCATTATTCAACGACTATATTAGCAACAGTAACAATTAATAACGGTACTTTGAAATCCAAAATCATAAAAACAAGGAAGTTCACATTTTATATAACTATATTACATAATAATACATTTAATTGGATGATGAAGAATTTTTATTGATAAAAGTTTGGTCCATTACAGTCTCATGACATTATCTTTTTCCAAAAGATTGGAAGGTAATATGTTTGATACACTATTTTAATTATATGAGATTAATTAATTCATAAATAATATTCACCTTAGAGTATATTGATTAAATTTAATTCAATAAATAAGGATGTATATAATAGATCTATAGGAAGAACAATTAGAATTAAAATTTGAAATATTTGGGTATGATGATTACCACTTGTTTGGGAAAACTCTTTGGAGATACACCTTAATCCTTTCTAGGATGGTCTTATGGTATAGTAAAAATCTCAACAATGAAGTTAAGGATGGTATTAAAGTATTAGGGTTGGTATTTTCTGATCATGATGTCGCAATATATAGAGGAGGTTTCCTTTTATAAGTGAAGAGAGGACATGTATTGAATTACTTAAGTGAATTAAATATTATAATATATATTTCTAGTTAAATTAGAACCATGATGAAATAATAAAAAAATAGTATGATGATAAGTAAGACATCCCTCATAAAATACAAGTATTACATTTTAGGTGATTTTTTAACCCTTATCCCTTACTTTTACCCCCTAGTAAACCTTCTGAAAAATACCATGATACTGATTTTTTTACTCTTTAGGTGTTAAGAAATTTACAATAAAAGTAAAAGTGATTCATAAGTTGAAAATTGTTTACATTATCAATAGTATCAAATTCACTTGGATAAAGATATTTTTAATGAATTTTATGTAATTTAATGAAATATTAATTAATATAGGATACCATTAAAGTCATTTTCCAAACAATTCATATACTTTGACATTATGGACCTCAATATATATTTTGATATAGAAAAAAATTAAGACATCACTAATATGTTATCTCTATATAAATTTTTCCTTTAAAAATGTAATTCTTCCAAATTTTATTACTTTCAATATTTTCTTAAAATCATTTGTTATATTTTTTTATTACTTATACGAACACTGTGTAGACATTGAATAAAAATTTAAGGTAACTATTCCATTACCAAAAATAAAAAAAATTACTTTGATAAAAAATCATTAATATTTCAAATAAGAATTTAAAAATGATCATATCCTTTTTTATCCCAATAAAAGTTTATTATATATATTATATTAAAGAGGGTGGAATTTTTTATTTGTTATTTTTGTAAAACAATATTTGGGTTTTTATCAAAGTAATGTGGTAATAAATAGTGAAATCCTTAGGTTACCATATTACTATGGTTCGAAAGTAACCTATATTATGAAATAATGTAATGTTTTTTGCAGATTTCCAGACCTTATCCAATATTTTTTAAACCTATTTTATTTTTTACCCTTTTTAGGTGAAAAATATTTACCATGGTAAATATTCATAATGACCAAAAAAGGGGGACCTACATATGAAATTTTTACATTAATTATTCCAAGTATATAATACATTTTTAAACATTAAATTTCTAAAAATATCAAGAAATGTTTTTAGTAGTAATGGATAAAACACAATGAGAAACAAATTTTTAAAACGAAATTTATTTCCCAAAAATAAACTTATACCATGATAAAGGTCAATGAAAATTACTATATGATTAATTATATTATGTATATTTAAATTATACATAAGTTACCTTACTGCATATTTTATACAAAAAATGGGACTTTTAATTAACTTAATTAAATGAAAATAAATGACAGTATAACAACAAATGGGACTTTCAACTATTAAAATAAAAATAATTATTTTCTGAAAGAATACAAAAAATATCATCACAATATATAATAGAAATTATGATTTCATAAATTATATTTATTTCTTAAAATAAATTTTCAAAATTTGGTAGAAATTAATTATAATTTCCATGCTCAAAATGTAAAAAAAAATTATTTTTTAGAAAATACATTTTTGACGCAGAAAATGAATTTACTAAAAATTGGGTCCCTCATGCATTAATAAATACCTTCGAATTAATTCTAAAAATTCTACATAAATTTGATAAGGTGTCTATCCATATTCATAACCACTAATTTAATGTATATGTTATCATATATCAAGGTTTTTTTAGACTCAATGTTGTGTTTTACGAATTCTATTGAAAAATTTAGATTTTATTTAAAGAGAAATATATTATAAAATTTATATGTATTACATTCTTCCCCCATAAATAAATCCATCCTAATAAATTCTAATTTCCACATACTATTATTATTTTATTATGACATTTCAATAAATATGATTTAATTTATGAAATGATAAAAAGGTTTATATTATTACTAGGAAACATAGTATTTCTTAATTAAGTATTTACCGGACACATTATGAATCTTTATAAGAATAATGTGTTTCCAAAAACATACATTGATAATTGAGTGACACATTCCACATAATACATGATATATTTATCTTCATCTTACGTGATTGGATTGAATCTTTTTCCATTAAGGGTTTTAATATGAGATAACATACTTACATGATTTAATTCTATACCATAAGAATAATTTCAATCTTTTATTATTCTTAGATAATTTTTACATACTCAATTAATTAAATATTGAAAAATATAAATAAACTTGAGAAATATTTTTTTATTCCTAAAGAACTAAAATAAACTTTTAATATATCGAACAATTCAATAAAATCTTAAGAAGGAATTCCTGATATCTCTAGATATTCACCAAAATCAAAATGGCTTACTCAAGTAATCCAATATGAATAATTTTCCACAAACCAATCTCCAAAATCTCTATATTGATACCAACATTTCAACTAAACATAAAACTCTTCAAAATATTCTTGGGAATAGTCGTAACATAAATATTAAAATGATTTGATAATATAATCTTCCATAATAAATGTAACAATTATCTATGTATAATATCAATCAATCATATTTCCATATACCATGAATGTATATTTCCTAGTAATATACTAGAATATATATTCTACTTGTTTCCAGAAATATCTCAAATCCACATAAATATACAATAAAATAATTTATACTCCCAGAAATTTACTCTAAGAAAACTACCAAATTTACATAATCTATATCAATCATATTTGTATCCAAAATATAAATTATTACCACACCATTCCAAACATATTAAGTGTCATATATCCATCACAAAAAATATTAATTTGATTCCTTCTTATTTCATCCACAGACTAAAACCAAAAAGAAAGTTTTAGCAACAATAATCACAATATGTAATTAAATAATCAAGAAAAATAATTCATAGGTTTCTAAATAATGTATCATTCTTTTCAATCTATGACACATTATGTTCAAATTAGATCATCCATAGTCATCATCTATTAAAATAAATTATAATGGTTCAAAAAGAAAATGTGAAATAATCCAAGCCTATCCCTCGATAGTGTCTACATAGGTGTATAAAATTAGTATCATGAATAGTGTATTTGTGATGATAATTTTTATAAAAAATCTACCACTTTATTTTTTTTCTCCTAGATACATTTATGACACATCGATATCCACTTGGCAGTATTGATATATGGAATTACTTTCTATGAAAACTACACAAACTCTATTTTACCATAGCTTCAGGTTGTTATCCTATACTTAAACTTATCCCAACATATATAAATAGAGTTATCTAATCTTAAAAACCAAAAATTAAAAAACCTAACTCGTATAAAAATATAGGCAACCAAACATAACAAAAATAAATATAATTGTTTTTCATAAATACTCGATATATTTATTTAATAAATATGTCCAAGAACCAAAAATGTTTATTTTAGTTTGAGACTATATTCACAAACAACTAATTTAATTACACTCATTGAAAACTCCAATATATTTCTTGACATAAGGAATCCTTATTGACTCTTCAAACTTAGTACCCTTATTTATAACGTTAGGATAAATTAATTCACATAAATGGGTATTCCCATATATAATCAATAACTAAAAACATGGGAGATATAAATCAATTAAAATATGTAAAATATCATAAGCATACAGTTATGAGAATATATTATTATCAAGAGAAAATAATGTGTAATGATTCATATATCATAATGATGAGTCATGGAATAAACTATTAGTATGTCATAAGATAAGGGAATTGTCACAAATCAATAATGATTCATGAATCCAAATTATAAGCATATCAACATATCATTAGATTTGGTTATCATCATAGGTACAAATATTATATCATATGTCAAGGTTGACGAAGAACTCTATTATATTGTTATAGAGTCCAATACTTTTCATACGCAGATATAACATTTAAATTAATGAATATTTTTTACAAAAAAAACTATCCATGATAGAGTCTTTTTGGATTAGTATCTTTGGAAACATAGATACATAAAAAATGTATCATAATAGTTATACATAATCTCCCTCTTATATCTTAATAACTATCACCCTTCTTTGAAATATCATATATAAAACCTTTATTCATAACTTGGGAAAGGAAACATATGAAAGGGTGAGCTTTAATTCTCAGTGAGGGTAAAAAAATAGATATATCAAGGATCATTTAATAATAACATGATAAAATGGGTTTTTGGACCTGATATTAACATTTGAAATCCATAGAGTGAATATTATAGATAAAAATATCGAGTCATGGAAAAAATAATTTTGCATTATAATGTGTGAATCGTAAAGGAATCAAGGAACATGACATGTGAGTGATTAATATAATCATAAGATATTAAATTTTTGAATTAAAAAATTTATAGAAATTAAATTCTTCATTAGTTTAAGTCCTTTTCCAAAAAATTCATAGTTGAATGGGTATTGTCCCTAATCCATCGTATTAGTTAAGTTTCTTATCCAATACAATCATAGTAGAAAAATTCCTTGGTTGAATAGTGTTCACCCCTATTATAATCCTATTTATCTCATGAGATATAAATATTTAGGAAATGAATTTGAGGTATATATAGTTCCCACCAATAAAATAATTTAAATCATACATATATGTTCCACAAGATCGAAAACCTTCAATATATCAGAAACCATTTAATGAAATTAGTATCGTAAACATTTCATCATAGAATAACCCATAGAAGAAAGTGGGTTTTATAAACATTTCATCATTTAATAATTTCATAAACCATGGAAAATAAATAGGTTTAATAGTAATTGTTTTATAATATTAATAAAATATCTAGATAAAGATGATTGATTGTATCTTTGGATTATATTCCCAACAAATCATAAGTGAAATCAAGGGTTCATATCATTATGAATATAAATACCATTTAAATATCATTACAAACTATTTAATGAAAATAATATTTACATTTTTAATTATCGTTCTAAAAACTAGTGAAAATATAAAAGGGGAAATTTATTTTGAAAAGAATCATGTAAAATTTTAAAGGAATCGTAAAATAAAATATTAATCATGATGGTGAGAAAATTAGTTTATTCTGTGTAAATTATAAACATTACTTCAAATATTTAGTCAGATATGTTAAAAATAAACACATTTAGAAAATAAAAAAACTATATTTTTTGAACATGTATAGTAAAAATAAAAAAATGGGGAAAATATATTGAAAACATAGAAGTATAGTAAAAAACTTCTTTAAATCATTTTTATTAAAAATTGATATAGAAGAAAAAAATCAACTGGGGGGAGAATAAAGTTTTTTTTATAAAAACATATTTTCAGTATCATATGTACATAAAATGATGGAAATGAAAAAGAAGGAAAATATTTTTAAGAAATAAAAATATTAGAATGAAATCCATTAGTTTGTTGAGAGGTATATCTTAAAATGGCATCATGAGAGTCATAGTCATAACTGATCTCGATAAACAATTATGTTGTGACATAAAACCATTACCTCAGGACCAAAATCTATTTAATGGGTTAAAAACACATGTATAATAAATTAAAATTTATTATACATAAAAGATTCATTTTCAAACTTATAATATCATATATGATCCCTTTATAACCTTTCAATAACCCCTTTTATCAATATTTCATTATTAAATTTGTCATTTATGGGTGTTAACTATTTCATTTATCATGTCTATTTCAATTCCTTAGTTATATTACTTATAAATTTATCCTTTTAACATTATCAAAAGAATAATAATATTGATATAAATATTATATATATTCATTATATAAATATTTATATTCATCCTTTAATTTAGAGAAAGAAAAATGAAATACACTATTTAGGGAGGTAGTAACCCATAGAAGCACATGAATCATGTTTTCATTTTTAAATGGTAGAATAAAATAAATATAAATAGTAAATCATTTTTCCATGATAATTATTATATATTATATATCATATTTTTTACTAAAATTCATCCTAATTTTAATCTAAGTAAAATATAAATAAAAAATGAATTATATAACTACATGGAGGTGGTAGTACCCACTTATGCCCAACTGATATTATCATTTCCTAATTTATTTTATTATAGCAAGGTATACATGATATTATCCTTAAAAAATTATGTAAGTTTCATAAATATTATATATAAACATTAAATCCATCATAATACCCATCTATATAAGGTGGCGATGAAAACAATTTATCATTATGTGGATATGGTAAGTCGTACGTACACACAAGTGATACTTCCACTTATCATTTGAATTGAATGTGGGAGAATAATTGTGTTTACATAATAATTATAATATTTAAAATATTTTTTGTAGCGATTTTATTATTTAATGATAAATTTAATATATTTATAGGATTTAATAAAGACTATAAAATAAAATGATCAATTAAAGTGATTGCCACTTCATTGAAATGACTCCTTTAGATCTTGTTTAAAGGGCTCTACGATTTCTCTTTTGGAAAGAACAAAACCTATATAATATGTATATGATAGTTTAGAAGGGAAATTGGTTGATATGATTCATGATATATGGCTCAATGTGGTGTAATGTATTGAGGGAGGAGGTTCCCTTTCATGGTTGATGTGAGGGGTACTTTTGTAATTTGTCAAATGATTAAATTAAAATGAATTATTTATCATGAAAAGGGAATTGAAATGGCCATTTATTTGATTATATGTTATTAAAAGTTTGTAATAAAATTAAGTAATTGAATTTAAAAAAAAAATCATTTTAAAACATATCATTTTGATTAACCCTTAGTCAACCAGTTTCAATTTCAACAACGGTAACAACTTTTTCAATATTAATGGTTCATAATTTTTACATATAATGTACAAATGGTCCACAAATGAACGTTTGATTAAATTTTAGACCATGTAATACCCACAATGACTTATCTCATGCTTTTGTATTTATTTTTAATTAATTTAATAAAATATTATTTTGATAAAATGTCATTATGGTCAATTTTTACACAATTCATTTAATTTCGCATAAAATACTTACAAAAAAATTATAATTATAATATAATATTTGAAAACAAAACTCATATTTCATATTCATATATAAATAAATTTAATACTATAAATTAACCAAATTATATCACTTTTAATATTTTCATCATAATTTATTTTATTTTTCCATTAATTGAATAGATATTATTTTTAACTTCTGTAAGTATTTCAAGAAATTTTATAAAACCTAATAATTTGAAATAAATTATCATAAAAAGTTTAATTTAATTATGTAAAAATGACTATTAATATTCAGCCATGACTAGTTTTTCTCCTATGTGGATATGGAAGAGATATATAAAACTAAGAGGGTGACATTTTGTAACGTTCAATATTTTTTAAAAAATATATAAATCAATTTCTAGGACATGTGTCCAATAAAATAAATAAATTTTTAACAGATCTTATAAATTTATAATTCCCATAATCCAATAATTATTATTATGAAAAATTTTGGCCTTAACACTTATATTTATTCTAGATTACCCGGAAATACCCTTCACTGATGTGAAAACATTTTCCAAAATTACTATTCATATTGTCTAATACTAAAAGGGTCCTTTTAAAATAAACACTATGTGAAAAATGGGTATTTGCGACGGGTTATTTGCGACGGGAATAAATCCCGTCGCAAATAGCCCCGTGAAAAACTTATTTGCGACGGGGTTATTTACCCGTCGCAAATAAGTAGGCTTTTGCGACGGGATTGCTTTCCCCGTCGCAGAAGAACTGGCGCGCGTTGCGCGCCAAATCGCGGGAAAACTATTTGCGACGGGGGAATATTCCCGTCGCAAAAAACCAACGGCGGTGAAAGGTATTTGCGACGGGAATATTCCCCCGTCGCAAATAGTATGTCGGCAGGTGGTTATTTGCGACGGGACCCGTCGCAAATAACTATTTAACCGTTGACCGTAATAAATGTTGGCTAAGGTATTTGCGACGGGTACCGTCGCAAATAACACTATTTACGACGGGAATCCCGTCGCAAATGGACCCGTCGCAAATAATCTAACCTATAAATACCCCTATCCGTTTTTTTCAAATCATTCTCAAACTCCATCTTCTTCTTCTCTCAAAGTTGTATTTCTAAAGTTCAGTTTTTCTCCAGTTTAATTTTTTTCTCCGGAGTTGATATTAAAGTTTTGAAGAACGATCAGAGCAGATCAATTTTCAAGGTATTTATGTTCATTTTAATTTAATATTTATTTGTAATTTTTTATTAGTTTCAATTATTCTTAATTAGTTGTAATTTAATTATGTTTACATTGTTTTGTTACTTAATAAATTTAAATTATTAGTATTGTTCGTAGTTAATGGTAATTAGGAATAATTAGTAATAATTTTTAATAATTAAGAATAAATATTAATAATTAGTAACAAATACCAATAATTAGGAATAATAACATTATTACATTATTAGTATATTTTATTATTAATATTAAAATAATATAATTTTTTATATATATACAATTCTATTTTCATCTGTGTGTTTGCTGTCTTCACATGTATTATTTGTATGTGGAGATAGAAAACGCACAGATGAAAGGAGAATTATATATAAATTAGAAAATTATATTATTTTAATAATAATAATAAAATATACTAATAATGTTATTATTTGTAATTATTGGTAACTATTCCTAATTATTGGTAATTATTCATTTAATTACAAATAATTAGGAACAATTACCAATAATTATCAATAATTAGGAATAATTAGTAATAATTACCAATAATTAGTAATAATTACCAATAATTAGTAATAATTACCAATAATTAGTAATAATTACCAATAAGTAGTAATAATTATCAATAATGAGTAATACTTACCAATAATTTGTAATAATTACCAATAATTAACAATAATTAGTAATAATTAGTAATAATTACTAATAATTACCACTAATTAGTAATAATTACCAATAATTACTAATAATTACCAATAATTACCAATAATTACCAATAATTACCAATAATTACCAATAATTGCCAATAATTAGTAATAATTACGAATAATTAGGAATAATTAGGAATAATTAGGAATAATTAGGAATAATTAGGAATAATTAGGAATAATTAGTAATAATTACCAATAATTAGTAATAATTACCAATAATTACAAATAATTAGTAATAATTAGTAATAATTAGGAATAAATACCAATAATTACCAATAATTAGTAATAATTATTAATAATTAGTAATAATTACCAATAATTAGTAGTAATTAGTAATAATTAGTAAAAATTAGGAATAATTACCAATAATTAGTAATAATTAGTAATAATTAGTATTAATTACCCATAATTAGTAATAATTACCAATAATTAGTAATAATTATCAATAATTAGTAATAATTAGTAATAATTACCAATAATTAGTAATAATTAGTAATAATTACCAATAATTAGTAATAATTAGTAATAATTACCAATAATTAGTAATAATTAACAATACTTACCAATAATTACCAATAATTACCAATGATTAGTAATAATTACCAATAATTACCAATAATTGGTAATAATTAATAATAATTACCAATAATTAGTAATAATTGGTAATAATTAATAATAATTACCAATAATTAGTAATAATTATTAATAATTAGTAATAATAAATAATAATTACCAATAATTAGTAATAATTATCAATAATTAGTAATAATTACCAATAATTAGTAATAATTAACAATAATTACCAATAATTAGTAATAATTAGTAATAATTAGTAATAATTAGTAATAATTAGTATTAATTACCAATAATTAGTATTAATTACCAATAATTAGTATTAATTACCAATAATTAGTAATAATTACCAATAATTAGTAATAATTACCAATAATTAGTAATAATTACCAATAATTAGTAATAATTACCAATAATTAGTAATAATTACCAATAATTAGTAATAATTAGTAATAATTAGCAATAATTACCAATAATTAGTAATAATTACCAATAATTAACAATAATTACCAATAATTACCAATAATTAGTAATAATTAGTATTAATTACCAATAATTAGTATTTATTACCAATAATTGGTGTTAATTACCAATAATTAGTATTAATTACCAATAATTAGTAATAATTACCAATAATTAGTAATAATTACCAATAATTCGTAATAATTACCAATAATTAGTTATAATTACCAATAATTAGTAATAATTACCAATAATTAGTAATAATTAACAATAATTAGTAACAATTAACAATAATTAGTAATAATTACCAATAATTAGTATTAATTACCAATAATTAGTAATAATTACCAATAATTAGTAATAATTAGTAATAATTAGTAATAATTACCAATAATTAGTAATAATTAGCAATAATTAGTAATAATTAGCAATACTTACCAATAATTAACAATAATTACCAATAATTAGTAATAATTACCAATAATTAGTAATAATTACCAATAATTAGTAATAATTACCAATAATTAGTAGTAATTACCAATAATTAGTAATAATTAACAATAATTAGTAATAATTACCAATAATTAGTATTAATTACCAATAATTAGTATTAATTACCAATAATTAGTATTAATTACCAATAATTAGTAATAATTAGTAATAATTACCAATAATTAGTAATAATTAGTAATAATTACCAATAATTAGTAATAATTAACAATAATTACCAATAATTAGTAATAATTAACAATACATACCAATAATTACCAATAATTACCAATAATTTGTAACAATTACCAATAATTAGTAATAATTACCAATAATTACCAATAATTGGTAAAAATTAATAATAATTAACAATAATTAGTAAATATTAGTAATAATTAGTAATAATTACCAATAATTAGTAATAATTAGTAATAATTAGTAATAATTAATAATAATTACCAATAATTAGTAATAATTACCAATAATTAGTAATAATTAATAATAATTACCAATAATTACCAATAATTAGTAATAATTACCAATAATTAGTAATAATTACCAATAATTAGTAATAATTACCAATAATTAGTAGTAATTAACAATAATTAGTAATAATTAACAATAATTAGTAATAATTAACAATAATTAGTAATAATTACCAATAATTAGTATTAATTACCAATAATTAGTAATAATTACCAATAATTAGAAATAATTAGTAATAATTAGTAATAATTACCAATAATTAGTAATAATTAGTAATAATTACCAATAATTAGTAATAATTAGTAATAATTACCAATAATTAGTAATAATTAACATTACTTACCAATAATTATCCTAGCTTGAGTGTTTTTTCTAACAAATTATTCAAAACCAGTAATTCTTTTATATTTTATTGAGAAATATGGAACAACGAGGTCGTCAACAATCATTATTAGGTGACCACATATGGATAAATCAACGTAGAAATCCAAACGGTTCTGGTTTAAATCCAGTATATGTTGAGGGTGTGGAGACGTTTTTATCATTTGCGATATCAAATCAAGAATTTGTTTCAGAAGGAAAAATAAAATACCCTTGCAGAAAATGTGCATTGAGAACGTTTGACACGTTTGACAAAGTGGGAGAACATCTCTTGCGTTTTGGTTTTCAACCAGATTATGTTTTTTGGTATCAACACGGTGAACATAGTTCCAGAGCAGGTGATACCAACTTGATTCCGGATCCATCCCGATTTCAAGATTTAGTACATGATGTTGCAGGTTCATCTGTTCAACATACAGAAACTCCGTCTGATATAGCTTCAAATCCTGAGTTGGCACCGTCTGAATTTTATGAGTTGTTGAAGTATGTTGAGGATTCATTATATCCTGGCTGCAAGATGAGAAAATTAGAAGCAGTTGCAAAATTTATGGCTATCAAATCAGATAACGAAATGTCAAACACCTGTTTTGACCAGATATTTTCTTTGCTGAAAACACTGTTACCCGAAGGAAATGTTTTACCTGCAAATTACTATGAGAGTAAGAGGCTGGTTCGAAATTTGGGACTTACTTGTCAGAAGATTCATGCATGTTCAAATGACTACATTTTATATTCTGGGGAAAATGAGTCGTTGGATAGTTTTCCTACATGTGGGCAACTGAGATATAAAGAAGGACAACACGGGAAGTCTGGTCTGATTCCTGTAAAACAGTTGAGATATTTTCCGCTTACATCCAGACTTCAGCGTTTATTCATGTCTAAGAATACAGCAACAATGATGTCATGGCATAAAGAGAATATTTCAACCGATAAAAGCTTGAATCATCCAGCCGATGGTGATTCATGGAAACATTTTGATAGAGTGCATTCATCCTTTTCTTTAGAAGCTAGAAATGTTCGACTGGGCCTTTCCACTGATGGTTTCTGTCCGTTTGGATCTTATGGTAGTCAATATTCATGTTGGCCTATTTTTTTAACTCCGTACAATTTACCTCCATGGATGTTGATGAAGGAGCCATATATCTTTTTGACTTTACTAATTCCAGGACATTCGAAGAAAAATATTGATGTTTATTTGAAGCCATTGATTGTTGAATTAAATTTATTGTGGAGTACTGGTGTCAGTACATATGATGTTGCAACGAAACAGAATTTCATACTGAGAGCAGCATTGATGTGGACAATAAGTGACTTCCCGGCTTATGGGATGTTATCTGGCTGGATTACACATGGTTAGAAATCATGTCCTTACTGTATGGGAGAGAACAAAGCATTTATGCTCATTCATGGAAAGAAACCTTGTTATTTTGACTGTCATCGCAGATTTCTTCCAGCTGATCATCCTTTTCGCAGAAACAGATCTCATTTCAGAAAAGGAACAGTTGAAAGGGATGGACCTCCAAAAATGCTATCAGGTTCGGAGTTAAAATCAGTTTTATTTTCATTACCTCCCATTACTTTTGGTCCCATAATAAACCAAAAGAAATTTTCTGGTTTTGGGAAAGAACACAATTGGATTAAACGTAGCATATTTTGGGATTTGCCATATTGGTCTGATCTGTTGGTCCGACACATGTTAGATGTCATGCATATTGAGAAGAACTATTTTGATAATTTGTTTCATACAGTTTTGGATACGCCAGGAAAGAGAAAAGACAATGTAAATGCACGTTTAGATCTTGTCCAAATTTGCAGGCGTCCAGAATTGGAACTATTTGAGAATGTCAGAACAGAAAAGTTACTGAAACCAAAAGCAGCTTATACACTGTCTAAAGAAAACCGTTTATTATTTTGTCAGTGGATTGCAGATTTGAGACTTCCAGATGGTTGTGCTTCCAATTTGGGTAGATGTGTAAAGAATGGTCATATTACTGGATTAAAAAGTCATGATTTTCATGTTATAATGGAGAGACTTCTACCCATTGGATTAAGAGGTCTGTTGAATTCTGTGATTTGGGATTCCATAACAGACATGTCTCATTTTTTTCAGGAAATTTGTGCGGCTACGACAGATTATGATGATCTAGGAAAACTTGAAAAAGATGTTGTTGTAATTATATGTAAACAGGAAAAAATATTTCCGCCGTCTTTCTTCAACTCAATGGAACATTTGATGTTACATTTGCCATATGAAGCCAAATGTGGAGGTCCGGTACAGTTTTGATGGATGTACCCATTTGAAAGATGCATGAAAAAATTGAAAAGAAAAGTACGTAACAAAGCATCTGTTGAAGGATCTATTGCAGAAGATTATTTGCAGGAGGAAATATCTTTTTTCTGCTCCCATTATTTTGAATCTGAGTATCCTTCAAAACACAACCGAATGGGACGGAACGAGAGGAATATTGATGAAATCTACAATCAATTATCTATTTTCAACCAGTCAGAGCTTGGTTTTGGTGGATTTTATGAACGCTGGATTTCAGATGATGAACATCAGAGAGCTCATACGTATGTTCTGCTCAACTGTGAAGAGATTACATCAGTTGTACTGTAAGTGTTTATATCACTTATTCTATCATTTATGTTACAGTAAATAACTTTGGTTTTTATAGGTTGTATGATAATCATATCAAGAAACAAATTCCACAAATTACAGCAGCTGCTCTTGAAGAACGTCGACTGAAAAATTTCTCTCAGTGGTTTCAAAAACTGGTTACATAAATTCTTTATCTTTTAGAAACTCATTCAATGTATAGTTTACTATATTGATAATTATTTCACAAATTTTCAGGTGTCTCGACATGCTGATAAAATTGACAAACGGTTGTGTGTATTGAGTAACCCACCTTCCAAACTTGTTAAAACTTATAATGCATATGTGGTGAATGGATTTCGATTCCACACACATGCATATGGGGAATCGAAAAAAACAATGAACAGTTGAGTTAGCTTGAGAGGATCTCATCATCGAGAAAATGAAGTTGACTTTTATGGCATACTTGATGAAATCATTGAACTCTGTTATCTTGGAAAACATTACATAACCATGTTCAAATGTCGGTGGTTGGATACAGAGAGAGGCGTGCGTGTTCATCCGACTCATGGAATCATCGATATTAAATGTAAAAGTGTTCTCGTAGTAAATGAACCATTCTTATTGGCTCAACAGTCTTATCAGGTTTATTATGCAAAGTACTGTGCAACATCAAGAGACTTGACTGATTGATGGAGTGTAATAAAAATCAAAATTCGAGACAATCAGTTTAGTCAAAGTGAATGTACTTTCACTGATGTGCAAAGAATTGAAGTTTTTCAAGAGAGTACTCAAAATCAATCTTTTTTACAAAGAGAGATGAGTATCGATGATGACACCCCACATTTAAGAGTCTGTGATGACGATGATGTTAATGATGTCACATATGAATTTGAAATGGTAAGAGATGATGCAACTATAACTCGAATGGATATCGATGATGTTGAGGAGGAATATGAAGATGACATTGACATATTTGAAGATGATGATGAAGATGAACACTGATAGCATTCCATGGTATTTATATACAATCATAATATGTATATATGTATATATAATAATAATTATCAATTATTTGCTAACATTAACATTTTCGGTTTCAGATGGACGACGCCACATTTCGTGAGTTGGCGGATGCTGACCTGACTTTCGATGCGGATGCGTTGCTGACAGATGACCCTCAGCCTACAGGCGCTCCAGGGAGTACGCGGAGGGGGTGCGGTCTTGCACGATTGATGATTCCTGACCCCGTCCCCGAGCGACGTCCACGTCTTGGGTTTGATCCACGCACACGGAGGTGTGATAACCTGTGTGATAACCTGTGGATTTGACTAAGATTTCATTAATCTATTCACATAATAAATGTTTATTATTTTTTCAGTTTTCCACATATAGCAGTCGGACAGGGCAGCGCTATTTTGCGCAACTATTTCTCTCAGCCGTGGACCACATGGGAGCAGATTCCCATTGATGTGCAGCAGGCCATGTTCGGCCATTGGTTGGTACGTACGTAAATAAATAATTTTTATTTTGAAAATTATTTCATTTCTAACTTGATATTTTGATTTATTTTTAGGGTTTATGGTATCCGATCGAGGATACCATGCGTGACGCCATCCACGAGGCATGGGAGGTGGCCATGCGTGATCGCCTTCGTCAGTTTTCACACAATTTAAGAAAAGCTGCGATGAAGAAAGCAGGAGTGTCAGATTTTGAGGAGTCATGTAGAGCACACCGACCAGAGTATATTTCATCCCATGTATGGGATGGATTATGTGCGCACTGGTTGAGTGGTGCCTTTCAGAGGAGATCATCGGTGGGGAGGCAGAATCGGGGGAGACAAGAGGTGACTCATCGAGCTGGGAGCCGTTCATTCAGTACTCATAGACAGCATCTGGTACGTACATTATTTATAAATATTTTATATAACTATAAATATTAACAGTTTATTTTTTATTCTTATAGGCTGTCGAGCACCCCGATATTACAGAGTACGACGTATATCGGAGGATGTATAGTGATCCTGCTATTGGGGAGCTCAGAGGTGATCGTCAGCATCACATCATGGTCAGTATTATTTGTTTTCAAGTTTAAAAATTAACTGCATATAATATATTCACAATTTTAATTTTAAATTGCAACTATAGGAGTCATATGAGGCCGCAGCGTCACAGGCCTGGCCTGAGAGTCAGGCCAAGTCATCATATCAGACTACTGCCCGTCAGTTTGATGAGGCGGCATGGATGCAGGCCACACAGTATGCCTTCGAGAAGGGTCGGGTAGTTGGTATCGGCTCTTGACTGACTCCCGGAGATTATTATGGTAGTGCTACGATGTCGGCGTCCAGCTCGAGAGGAGCTCGTGCATCTTCTTCTACTACACAGTATGAGGATCAGTTGCGATCTCAGACTGCACAGATAGAGAGTCTCCGACAGGAGTAGGAGCAGATGCGTCAGCAGCATGAGGAGGAGCGTCGACGCCAGCAGCAGTTGTACGAGGAGCAGACGAGTCGGTGGCAGCAGCAGCATCAGGAGCAGATGGAGTACATGCGCCGACTCACTCATGCTTTAGGGATGGAGTTTCCTCCACCACCATCTGCAGATCCCCCACCTCCCACCCCTCTTTCAGATTAGAGTTTGTATTTATGTTATAAAATTTGGGAAATCAAATTTTTTTTTTCTATTCTTAGTTTTTGTCTCATTATAAAATATTAATAATATTATATTTTTAAATAACAATATTAATATGAATAATAATATTATTTATATTTTATAATATTAAATTATATATATATATTAAAATTTTATAATATTATAATTTAATTATATTTTTTGTAATACTTGAATTATTTTAATATTTGAATGTAAAATAATTCTATTTTTTTTATATTAATTAAAATAACTTATTAATATTTTTTTTATTTATGAATTATAATTCTAATATTATTATATTAATTAAATCATTTATTAATATTCTATTATTGTTTATTTTTGAATTATAATTCTATTATTATTATATTAATTAAAATAATTTATTATTTTTATTTGTGAATTATAATTCTATTATTATATTAATTAAAATAATTTATTAATAATTTATTTTTTTTATATTTTTTATAGTATTTGCGACGGGATACTATGCACATCGCAAATACTAGTATTATTATATGCATTAAAATAACTTATAATAGTTTTTTATTTTTAAAAAAAAATAGTTTTTGCGACGGGTCCCGTCGCAAAAGCTATTTGCGACGGGTACCGTCGCAAAAAGGTATTTGCGAGGGGTCCCGTCGCAAATACTATTTTAAAAGTTTTTTCCAAATATACAGAGTACTATTTGCGATGGGGAAAATAACCGTCACAAAAAAAAGGCTTTAGCGACGGGCCCGTCGTAAATAAGTATTGTTGCGACGCCGGTTTCAGCAACGGGCCATTTGCGACGGGCCCCCGTCGCAAAACGCCATTTGCGATGGGATCCCGTCGCAAATGACCCGTCGCAAATACCTGTTTTTCTAGTAGTGAAATTAACCTCCTAATTTTAAATACATAGATTATTTTATCTATTTCAATGCATATAAATGGTAGAAATTAATTTTAAATTATGTTCAAAAAAATGATATAGAAACATCTTTTTAGAAAAAACTATTTTAGAGCCTAAAACATGATTTATTCTTATCTTATACATAGAAAAATATTTGTTGAATATATAAACCATTTAATTAGTAAATTAATATTTAAATTCCATTAAAAAATCACCAATAATAATTAATTCAGATTATTTATAGAAAAATACATTTTCTTTATAAATTATTATGAAAAAAACATCATTTTTAATTCCAAATAATTTTTGTCTTGAATTCTAATTATTTTAAAACTAATGTATTAATTATATACATGTGTAAAATATAATTCATCATACATTAGTTATTATTATTCATATATACCAATCAGATTAATATTTGATAACTAGTACATAATGTTTTGATAATGCTATGTGGTTTATTTAAACTCGATGTTGCGTGTAATGAAAGCTTTCGAATAAATCAATTTATTTAAAGATAAATATTCCATAAAAATATTGGGTTGTTACATTCTACCCCATATAAAAAGAATTTTCCCTATAAATTAATCACTCTAATATAAACATTTAAGGATACTTATATCTCCTCACCTCCTCAGGCTCCCATATATCTTCCCCAAAATAGTGGTTTCGCCAAAAAACATTGACCATGTCAGTTGTCTTGATTAATACAAAATTATCTCTATGATCCAACATATCTTCCATTTTTTCTTCATAATCAATTTCTAAATCCATTAGTATGGACTCAGAATTTATTACATGTGAAGGATCATGTTTATACATTTATAGGAGAGATACATAGAACACATCATGAATATGAGAGGGGTTTTGTAAAAGAGATTACTAATAAGATGCCATCTTGATACAATATATAATTTCAAAAGTTTCTATATATGATTAGATTATGTTTTTATTCTTTAAATATCTCACAGCCTTTTTTAGAGATATTTTCATAGGAATATCATGTCATAAACATCAAACTCTAGATATTTCTAGTAGTTTTCTGCAAAAAAATTATCGAGTCTGAGATTGTATTATGTGAGAGTTATTCAATTTATACAATAGAGGTATTCATAATGATACATATGAATTCCATAGTAAAAGTTATTGTTCTAAGAAACTTTCACAATGGAAGGTGTTGATCCCAATCACAATTTAAATCAATTGAGTAAGAAATCAATATGGGTTTTATATTTTTAATGATACAATCCGAATGAAAAATTTTCTGAGGATAATAAACAATGATAAAACATAACTATGTATCTAGAGACTACTGAATACTTCTCCAAAACATTGAGGTAACCCTTATATCCCAATAAAATACAATTAATAGGTTTGAACCATAAAATATTACCACTTCCTTAATGTAAAACTGAGTATTCTGATCATGTAATAAATCTTGTCTAAAATAAATTAAGTGTTCTGGCTTTGGAAGGTGATCGATAAAAACCCAAATAGCATTATTCACTTTAGTTTTTTTGGATAGTCCTAAGATAAAATAAATTGTTATGTCTTCCCATTTCTATTATAGTATGATGGTTATGACATCCCCTTAGACATAGGTATCTAAACCTGCCAACATACCAAGAGCTAAGATACAAACTCAACATTATCTTTCCTCATGTCATACAATGAAAAATATTATTTCAATTCTATATAAATATTTATACTTATAAGATTAATATAGAATAAATAAATATGGGAATTATGAATTAGATCCTTCATCAAATCTAGGGTCTAAGGGATATAAACATGATTGTTGAACATTACTATTAAATCACAATCAAGGCTAAATTATTGTAAAATTTCTCACCTTATTTTATAGTTCTACATCATAATTTTATGCCTCTTTAATATTAACTTAGATATATGTGTGAAAACATATTATTTAAATATAATATTTCTACCCTTTAACCAATATTTCTTGCACTATCATTTTAAAATACATAAATATTTGTACTTCTTTTATGTTCGTCATAGATTATCTAGCTTGATCCTTTAGACTCGGAGCATATTCCACCTTGTTTTGTTCCCCATGGTAATCTTGTATTGAGAAACCATAATCTTTAATAATCTCCAACCATCTTCTTTGCACCAAGTTAATTTTTTTGAGTGTAAATTTACTTTAATATTTGGTAATCATAAGATATTTTACACCTTTAGTTATAGAGATAATGTCATCATATCAATAACATAAAAATTACCATAACTTAATCTAAATCATTATTTGGGTAATATTTATGATGGTACTTCTAATGTATGGAGTTATAAGTTAAAACAATATCATTCTACATGATCACACATCTAATTTTCTTATTTAATGCATCACTAAATATTACAAACCCTTCGATGATGTAGGGTAGTGTATGAATGGGATTTATAACTATAATTGTACTAAATTCCATAAAACAGTTTTCACATTCACCTATCCAAAGGAACTTGGATCCCTTATGAGTAAACATGGAGTAGATTCGATAGAAGATAAAATTTCACTTCAATGTGACAGTAATATATAGCTAATGCAATAAAAATATTGATCGTTGGCACACTAGTTTTTCTGGGAAAATGTTCAAAATCAATTTTCATTGATGTTTTTACAGATATATCCTCACATGAGATTAAATCACCCAATAATGAATATTTTTTAATCAAAAATTCTCACATGGAATAATTTTTATAAATCCTTTACCTTCCTAGGGTCTTTAATAAAATCCTTTAGTGATATTAATGATTTTAATTTATTTTGGAATATACGAGTAAATATTCTATAAATACTACTAACAAGTGATCATGGTAATATCCAAAACTCTATTCATTAAATATATAAAGATGTAAGTGTAATTGGTAAGAATAAATTTCATAACTATAAATTTATAGTTTCCATACCATGCACAAAAAAATATCATAGGTATATCCTTCTTCCTGGCCCTCAATTAATGATATCCCGAATTAATTCCAATTTTTCAAAATTATTGATCTCCAGGAAAATATTATAAAAGTCATCAATATAGATTATAGGATACTTTTTCTTGATTGATAGTTTTTTAGGTTTTCAATATTCGATTGACAATGGAATTTAACCATCATTTTTCTTAACAAATAGATACTAAATCCTAAGCTGATACACTTGTCCTAATGAACTACTCTTTAAGTTTATTTTAATTTTTCTTCTATAATTATTTAATATCAATTGGGGATATTATATATGAAGTCTTGGAAGTAGGTGTTGCCTAAGGTATGAGTTCTATTTAAAATTCATGTTTTTGATTCATTGGAAAACTAGGACACTCTTCCAAAAAACATCAATAAACTCCCAGATAATAGGAATATATTTAATGTATTTTTTCTCTCTAACCATGTAAGGTAAACAACCCTTTAGAATATTAATATTGACTGATATAAATGATGTAATTTCCATAGAATGTTTATTTTTTTCATCAAACTCATTTGATATCATATGTCTGTATGGAAGGTAAAATGTAACTTCTAATCCTAGGAAGCTGATGTGATATTTCTGTAAATAATTACAATACATGCCCAAAATAAAATAAAATTTATCTAAATGAATAATTGAAGGATTTTTGTGAAATAACTTCCAATAAAAATCAATAAGATAAGAATCATAGACTTGGGACGGGATTATTAAACGATTTGGGTTTCTCAATGCTAAAACAATATCTACATTTTTAGGTGGTACTATGATACCATTAAAAATATCCCTTATATATAAATTATTGGGTAGATCTTGAATCAAATAAAACAATATTAGTTATATAGTGTATTGTAATTGATCTATTAAATGTCTCATTATCATACATTCCATTAAAAATAGTTGTCATATGGCATTTCCAAATGTCATTAGGCATAAGATGTTTTTGATTTCGATTATCATCATTAACCATGGAATTTTTGAACTAGTTAGCATAATTATCACAAAAAATCCTTTTAGAACACTAGAGAGTGGTGGTGAATTCAATGGATAATTATATACACTTGTATCATTATATAAATTATTCCCTTCACTTAAGCATTTTATTTCCCTATGGCCTTCTTTTACCCACATGAAACATTTAACAGTTCCCTTAAGAAAAATTACCACATGTATCCTTCTGCACAATAATCATAAAGGAAGGCCTACCATCATTTCTATATGTTTTTTTGAAATTCCATTTAATTTCAATTTCACATTTAACCTAAATATGGGGATATTTATGGGTAAAAAAATATTAATCTCTACATTGATAGAATGTCAAATGATTTCCTCATAATAACAAAATTCCATTATGGATAACACCTATTAAAAATTTGGCCATTTAATATTGGATAAACCTTTTGTTCAGGTTGGATGATTATACCAAAAGTTTACCACATAAGTGTTGTCAAATTTTCTTCATAAGTTTCAACAGATTCCTCATCCTTTAACATTAACTAGTAGAATTATTTCTCTATTTTTATCCAAATAATACAGGTAATGTTCTTGTTGAAAAATAAAATTTTATGATAATCCACTACATATATTTAATTTGTTCTTATTTTTTTATCTTAATCATAAGAGTCCAACACCAATATTTCTATTCTTCTAACTTATAAACATCTAGAATAAATTTCTCATTTTATTATCATTGAAAAATAGAAAAATATATTTTCAATCTTACTGATCTATTTCTCAATGAATAGTGTATTATTAGCCCAATTGAAAATAAGGTTTACATTTCTTAATGAAGTACATAATAGAAAATTATTCCTTCATTTTTACTTAGTAATTAAAAATGTTTCATCGATTGGGAAGTTTTTGTCTGCACAAAAATAATATTTTTCATTCCATATCCCATAACTTTTGTCTTCTCAAATGTATAATCATCGAATTGTCCATAACATTTATTATTAAAATGATTACTTTAGTATAAATACACTAAATAAAACTATAAACCATACTATGAGAAATAATAATCATGGTGGGAAACCCCATAATCATGAAAATTCATGTATATGATGTCTAAATTGGGACACCATCTGCTATGACACATAATGTTTAACAGATGTCATTCTTGATGATTACCAAATCATTAAGATTTTATCATATACATAAATTTATCCCTTGGGTTCTTACAAATATTTTCTATTCAATGTTTCCATTAGGTAAAAAACCTTGCACCAATACCAACTATATTTATCCATACTTTTCATACATAAATATTAAATTTAAGTAGATAATGTTCAATACTTATCATAATCATTCATGTTATAATCATATAGGTCTAGTTTTTTGGAAAATAATAAAAATAAAAAACTAGTTTAAAAAATTATACATCATCTCCCACATAAATATAAATAATAATAACCATTAATATATATATCATAGCTAAAACCTATCTTCATTGCCTCATAAAGGAAAGATAACAATGGGTGATCTTCTATGTACACTAAGGATAAGAAGGGATATGTCAATGAAAATATAATCATAACATGAAAAAATGGTATGAGAAAATGAGATTAATATTTGGAAACCATTTCCAATATATTATATATCATAATATTGATTCATGGTATAAATGTTTTAAATTTAAATGGAATGAATTAAAATTTAACAAAGAACATAATCGATGAGAGAATAATATAGGCATAAAAATTAAAATTGTGACATGTAAATAGGTATATAAAATCACTTACATAGTATTACATACACATTAATCTGACTATAATAGTTGAATTGGTTCACTCTCCCAACCATCATAGTAGACAAGGTTCACTCCCAATAGTTTCATAGTGGACCAAGTCCTTTATAAACCGAGTTCCTCCCCATTCATGTCTTGTTAATCTCATGAGATATCTATATATACCCAATTAATTTAAGGGCGATATGGGTTCATCCAATAAATAAAATCATAAATATTGGTTCCACAACATCATAAACAATTCTCTATATCATATGCCATTAAAATAAATTGGTTTCATATATCATTGCATCATAGCATAACCCATATAAAAGGAATGAGTTTCATAAATATTTCATCATTTCATCACAGCATAACCCATGGAAAATAAATGGGTCCCATAAACATTAGGTACTTATTTTTATAAATCATATATATAATGAATAATGATGGTATCATTGGATCATATCCCCATTAAATAATATGTGAAATAAATTTTTTTGTCTTTTAGAAATATAAACAAAATTAAAAGGTCATTAAAACGTTATTGAGGATAATAACCCTTCAATTTTAAAGTAAATTATAAAAAAACTATGAAAATTTAAATGAAAAATTCTATTTGAGCAGTTTCATCTAAACATATATTGTATGATTCGATGAAAAAATTAGTCATTATAGAGGTAAAATTAATTCATTTGGTATACATTAAAAATATTCAATCTATTCTTTTGTTGAAAAATTAACAAAGTAAACCGTTTGAAAAAAACTAAAATATTTCATTAAAATTCTATTAAGATTAATAAATGGGTAAAAATTACGTTAAAATTTTATAAAATACTTTTAAAAACATTTATTAAATCATTTTTATAAAACATGGATATTGACGAAAAATAATACGCCAAGAAAACATATGAAATTGGGTTTTTGTAAAAATGTAATTTCTAAATAATGAGAATATAAGATGTCAAAAATGAAATGAGAACATGTATTTTAAATAAATATTCATTTTATAAATAGATTCTTATTTTTCTCTATAGCATGATCATAATATATCAACATCATAGGCGTACTCATAATCAGTCCAAATAAATAATAATATTGTGACTTAAAATCGTTACCTAGAGTTAAAATTACACGGTATGTGTTTGAACCTAATTTATATCACCGTTAAATTTATTATAATTCTATAAATTATTCATGTTAATACTTATAATATATTATATTATCCATTTATTACATTTTAAAAACCCCTTTTGTCAATAATTCCTCATTAAAATCATCATTTCTAGATGTTAATTGTTTCGTTTATCATGAGTATTTTAGTTCAGTATTTCTAGTCCTTGTACAATTACCTATATTAAATTACATCAAAAATATTAATTAGTGTATAAATATCATATATTTTCATTATATAAATATTTATATACATCCATAAAAATAAATTTATAAAAAAATGAATTACACCATTCATGGAGATGGTAATCTATTTTTATGCATGAATGTTATTTTCATTTTTCTATATGTAGAAAAATAGGTTAATATTAATTCACCTTTAATGGAGAATAATTATTTCATATATATAATATATTTTAATAAAATTAATATGTATTACCATCCAACTAAAATTTAATTGAACAATGAATCACAGTGCTTCGTGGAGGTGGTTGTCTAGATATACGCATGAGCGACGTTATAATTTTCAAAAAGGATAGAATGATAATAAGGTAGAAATTATATTTTAATTAAATAATAATAATTATATCATAAATATCATATATAAAAACTAAAAACATCATAATTCCCATTCATTTACTATAGTGATGAAAAATGAACTATATCACAATGTAGAGATGGTAAGTCATACATACGCGTGAGAACTAGTTTCACTTATCATTTTATATGAAAGGGGATTCATAATGGTTTATTAATAATAATAATTTAATATAATAATATTTATTATTAATATTTTTTTATTTTATGATAAATACCAAATATTTAAATGAGGTAAAGAATATTAGAGAAGAAAGTGGTCGGTTAAGGCGATTACATCTTCTTTGAAATGTCTCATTCTGATGTCCTTTATACGACTCTATAATTGGTCTTTTGGGTAGACCATAACCTCTATAATGTGGATATGGATTTTAGAGAAATAACATGTCATGGATTTTTTGATCTATAAGTTTCAATGTGGTGTAAATAAGTGGTGAAGTAGGTTCCCTTTTATAATTGGGGTGAGGGGAACTTTTGGAATTCCTCAAAAGACTAAATTATTATAAATTAATATTCATAAAAAATGCATCCAAATGGATAGGTATATGAATATAAGCTAGTATTTTGTTATAATAGCATCAACAAATATAATTTAGATATGTTTTGTGCCTTTTTAAAACTTATCATTTTGATTAACCCTTAGTTGACCAATTTAAATTTTAACTATGGTAATAACTTATTCTATATTAAATGGTTTTAATATTATATTTAAAATATAAATTTCCCCCTAAATGAACAATATATAATTTTTTTGATAATATAATAAACCAAATGTCTTATTTTCTTTTAAAATAATTTTTTTAAAATAATTTAAAAAATATTATTTTCATAAAATAACATTATTTGTCAGTTTGACACAATTAATTTAATATGACATAAACTACATAACGAAAAAGATTTAATTAAATTATAATACCTTAATAAAACTATATTATATCCTATTATCCTCTAAAATTCATGTAACACTATAAATTAATGAAATTATGTATCTTTTGATATTTTTAAAAAAATTAATTGATATTTCTATTATTTGAATTAATACTATTTTCAACTATGTGTGAATTTAAGGTAATTATATATACATGATAATTATAAATAAATTAAATTCATGAACATAATTTCATTATTAAAAAAATTATTAATAATATTCAATGATAACTCTTTTTCTCTCAAAATGAACACATAACGGATATAAAAACATATAGAGTGACATTTTGTAACAATCTTTGATTTAAATAATATATAAATAAATTTCAAGTTATGTATCCATTAAAATAATAAATTTTTAATTTAAATTTACAAGGATAAAATTATATTCATTAAATAACAATTATGATGAAGAATTATGGATGTATTCCTTAATTTAAATCTAGACTGACTAGATTTACCGTTTATGAAGGCGATAAAATTTTCCACAGTTTCTATTTATACAGTCCAAAAATAAAAGGTGCCTATTAACAAATTTTTAACATCCTAATTAAAAATATTTATTTCTATTTATCTTTTTCAAAAAATATAAATTTCAGAAATTAATTTTCAATTGAGTTTGCAAAATGCAATAAAAAAGGTTTTTAGATGAAAAAGATTCACTTTTAAGCATAAAACATGATTTATTCTTATCATATTAATAGAAAAATATATTTATAATTTTGAAAAAATTTGATATATTAAATAATATATAAATATTATTTATATCATTAACCAATAGTTATGTATTTTATTTATTAATATTAAAATAACTTGTGTGCATACAAATAGCTTTTTAGAAGTAAAAAACATAACTTTTATTTATAAATAAATTTTGTTTCTTAATTATAATAATTTTATAAATAATGAATAAATTTTTATATTTATAAACTATATATTTGTTATAATTTAGTTATCACAATTCATAACCTCCAATCCAATGGAAATGAGATAATGGACACAAAATATTTAAATAATGATATGGGGTTCGTTTAAACTCGTTATTATATATAACACAAGATATCAAATAAATAAATCTACTTCAAGAGAAAATTAAAAAAAATATTAGGGTGTTCTAATAATAAAATATCATGAATCACCACATATTTCTCATATCACAGAATATTTGGAATCTCTACATGTTTCCCTTAGTAGATAATGAGTATCTATTTGTTTTCTATAAATAATTCATGGTATATTAGACCTTTCTGATTGTATTACATGGAAAGATAATTTCATCCCTACATATAGCCTAATAAAAACAATAGAAAATTGTTACACTATATAATTAAATATTCACCATATCATCATTTCCTAACTATAAGAAAGGAGATGTTTTTCATAAATATTTCATCATCATAGAATAACTCACGGAGGAGAAACATGTTTCAAAAAGGATTCACTATAACATAATTAAACCATGAAAATGGAATGGATTTAAATTAATAATAATTAGAATAATATATAAAATTAAATAAATAGGATGGGATCATAGTTTCATAAACCCTAGGAATCATAAAAATATTTAAGGGTGATGAAAAAGATGAAACAATACCTTTAAAATATCATTTTACTGTTTCATTAAAATTTTGAGAAAATATCATTTTCCTTTGATATTAATTTATGTTAAAATTTACAAAATGTTGAGGAAGTCATTTACATTGAAAATAAAAATATAGACCTATAAAAAAATAATCAATGTGAGTAAAATTCATGACGTTGGGAATATCCACTCATGTCGTATATGATAAAAGAAAAAATTCTTTTAACAATTTTGTAAAATGTAAAAACTAACCTGTTTAGAAAAAATAGAAATAATAATTTTCAAAAATTCATAAATAAATTAAATGATTGTGAAAATGATATTTTTAAAACATTTAATGTATTGATAAAATCTTGCATAAAAAATTTTGAACAATAGTGACATAGAAGAAAATGTTCATCAACTAAAGAGGAAATAAGGTCATCTTTTCATTAAAAACATGCACTTGATCATATTATGTACAAAGAGGAGAAATGAGGTGTATAATAATGTAAAATAATAGGAAAAATAATAGGATTATAAAATATAATATGTTTAAAATATATGATCCCAAAAAACTCAATGAAAATTTAGCATAGAGAATCCTGAAAAGAAATGGGGTTATATCATAAAACCTTATAGAAGTTATTACATTTCAATCATAAAAACATAAAATAAATTAATAAAAATAAACCTTTATATATTTTAAATTTAAATTAATTAATGATAAATCATATAAAATATGTATTATATAGACCAAATGAAGTGTAAAATGGTGAAAATGGCATATGACTTACAGAACAAAAAGTGATACCTAAATCCCTTACATCATGTCACATCATACTTCATAAACATTAAAATATACCATATAATAAATATATATTTATTATGAAAATGTTAATAAAACATATTAATATATAAAATACTATGTATCATTCCTTTAAAATTTCTAATAATACACTTATTAATAGTTTCTTCATTAAAATAATCATTCTTGTGAAAGAAATATATGTCTTCCATACATGTATTCATTCGATGTTTTTGGGTAAATTCACCATTTTAATGGTTTTATAATCCCAAAATTCCATATCATTAAATAATAAAAATATTTATTCATAATATACTATTTTATAAACAATCGTATAAAGAGTTGAGGAAAAATAAATGACCTCAATTCGTAAAGTTGGTAGTCCATATATATGAATTAGTGATGTTCCTACATTTTCATGGATGGAATGGAGGAAATGTAAATAATAATTAACCATTATAAAAACATTTTAATATCAAAAATATATTATATATTAATTAAATCAATTTTTATTTTCCACCATATAAACAATAAATGAAATAGAAATTACATCACTTTGTAGTGGTGGTCGTCCACACGTGTGCATGAAAAACAATATCATTTTTCAAGTGATTGAAAAGTAAGAAGGAAGAGAAGATATTATAATTTCATAAGAATTATTTTTATAAAAATAGTATATAAAACTGAAATCTATCATAATAACTAACCATTAAATACAATGATGGAAAACAAATTATATCACTATGTGGATTTGGTATTCTACATTGACAAATATAGGATACTTTCATTTCTCATTTAAGGGAAAGGTGGTAGAAACTTTTTTTATCCTGATCATAATACCATCTCAATATTTCTCTGATACTGGATTTATTATTTTATAATGGATACAATATATTTAGAAGTGGTGGAGAAGCAAGTAACCTTTAAAGAGGTAGGGTAATACAACTTCCTCTTATTTGATATGCCTCTTTTGTCTTACACCTTAAGAGTTATTGGGATGGACATCTGGTAGGAATAAAATATCCAGATTTAAGGTATGAAATGTAGGATGGTATTAGGGTAGGTATAATCTTAAATAAATGGGTAAAACACTATGAATAAAGGATTATATGTGGTTCCCTTTTATAAGTGGGGAGAGGACACACACAGAACTACATATAATAATTAAATACAATGAAACTTTTTTCATGATCAACTATAGAGGATTTGATATTTTTGGAATTCAGGATGACTATTTGTCTATATCCTCCCATAAAATTTTAATTTAGGCAATATTTGGTTATGTTTAACCAGTATTTTCTAGTTTTAACCCCTCCTAAACCCTTTTGATGATTTCTGTGATGTTAATGCTTTTACTCATTGGGGGTCAAGAAAGTACCAATAAAAATAATATTTACCCATAAGTGGATAATGGTTGAGATTATTTAGAATATATTATTCACATGGACAAAGAAAATATTTCAATGAATTCTAAATCATTAAATAATTTTTTTAAAAGAATATTCTATTAAAGTCGCTTTTTGGATAAATCACATAGTTTGACATAAAAGACACCATGATAAAAATTGAATTATAATATAAAAATATAACATGACACTAATATGATACATTTATATAATAAAATAATGAAATATAATAATTCATAAAATTATGTTACTTATAATATTTTTAAAAATAATATATTTTATTTTTCAATTTCTTGAACAAGAACTGTATAGGTATTTCATTGGCATTTTAAAGAAATATTCCATCACTAAAAATTAAAAAAATACGCTGAAAAAAATTAGGGAATATTTAAAATAATATTTTATATCTAAACATAACCCCTTTATATCCTTATGGAAAAATATTGGTGATATTAAAATGGTGTGATGGTTCTTATTTATTCTATATTTAAAATATTTTTTGTTTTATTATTAAGGGAAAGGTGCATGAAATTTCAGAAAATTAAAAGAATATATTCTTAAGGTCGAAAGGATAAAATTAAATGATATAATATAGACCTTTTTTATATTTCTATGACGCATCCCAATGTTTAACAATATTTTACTTATTTTACCCTTATGGTGGTGAAAAATATTTACTATGGTTAATATTCATAATAAATAAAAATAAAAGGGGCCTATTTAAAAAAATTTAACCAACTAATTATAATTAAAAAATATATTTTTTCACATTAAATTAAAAAAAAATTAAGCAATCAATTTTATTATAATTTTTTAAGACACAATGAGAAACCTTTTTTTTGAAAAATACATTTCAAGGAAAACAATGAACTCATAGAAAAACAAAATGAAATTTTAAATATAATATAATGAATTTGGTTATTTCTACATAAATTATGCATATGTTTATCTAAAATTAAAATCATAAAATAATTCTACTTTTAAATTTATTTTCCTAATTAAAGGAAATGACAATATGATGAAAATATATTTTCTTCAATATTCAGTTAAAAATAAATTCCTTTTGAAAAATATTAGAAAAAACCCTAATCTATAATTAAAATAATGATTTAAAAAATTATATTCATTAAGTAAATTATAATTTATAACTTTGTTATAAATTAATGATAATATCTATGAAATTTTTATTTTAAAAAAATAATTTTTAAGTAAATATATTTTTCAAAGCATAAAATGACATTAAAAAATTGGGTACTTATTTATGATAAGTTAATAAATAAATTTTAATGAATAAAAATAATTTTATATATAGATTTAATGATTTGGTTAGTAATATTCATAACCATAAATTTAATATCTAATTTACAATATATTATGGTTCGGTATAAGCACTGTATTGAAAGTCAAGCATTTTATCAATCACATAGAATTTTATTTAAATAGAATTATATTCTAAAATATTATGGTGATAAACCATTGGAAAGAATAGTGATTTGAGGAGTTTATTTCCCCCCTCATGAAAGAGACTATATGAAATGAACCCCAAGGTACGTTCCAAAAAGGATCATAAAATGTTACCAGTTTTCCCATATTCAAAAAAACACCCAATACCTTGGTCGTGGTGTGGACCTTATGGGTCATTATGAGGCCAACCCCTAGGAATAGGTGAAAAGTTATAGTCATATCTCATTTTTTAGAGACCAATATATTTGACATCATGGACACTCCTAAGTAAAACGGTTGAACCTAGGTAAGGCAGCTTAATGTTGTGACCCATTGTTATTAAAGTACCACAATATTTACTCACGAAATTACTTCCCCTAGGAAAAAGGCCTACTTCCATGATTGAGAACAATTTTGGTGTTTTCTACCTAGGTTCGGACATGACCTCTACCTACATCATATTTAAGAAACCAACATCAATGAAATAACATAAAACATTAATCTACTATAACAAGATTCCTAAAACATCCAAATATCCATTTAAATTATAATCTACTCTCCACATCCCTACTTTAAATAAAAAAAATTAAAAATTCACTTTCTATCACCAACCAACAAAAATATTGTTTTCTATAAGTTGTTTTTAAGCAATATAGTCTCCTATATTAGTTCTTTTAGAATATCTGTAATAATATAAAAACATTTGATAAATATAAAGTGGGGTAGAAAATTATGATTTAGGAAATATGATTTTGTGTTTACTGGTCTATCTTATTGATTTCGAGTCTTAAGTTGAATAGATTTGATACATAGTGATTTTTAGACATCATTCTACTCAGGAGTGAAAATTTATTGATCATTGAAGTTTATAGGTTAATTAATTTGAATGAATCTACTAAAATATGATAAAGCATAGTATAGTAATGGATCAAAATGATCGAGTGTAAGTTAAAGGGGAGACAAACAATGTTTTACTAACATTCCATGGGTGGTTGGATGATTTTAACAAACTGATTGATATTTATTGAATGACTTTTAATACAATAATTTTATAATTATGAATACAATTATATTATTCTCATAAGATAATTAATATTTTAATATCACTAAGTTCACTTGAAGAAGGATATTTTAGGGTCAGTTCTTAGTCTAATAAGTTTTTTGAGTCTATAGTGAGGAATAAGTGATGTTATTAAAAAAAGCACAAAAATAAACACTAAAAACTGTAATTAATAAATAAATAAATAAATAGATTTAATTTCTTAATCTATGGAGGTGTGATTTGTTGGATTAGTTTCAACAAATATAGTTGGTTTTAAATTTTAATGTCATATGAACATTTCAAGTCAATGGATGGAAAATATTAAATGGGGAAACCTTTAAAATTTCCCACTAGGGGATGAGATATTTTCGAGAATGATAGACAATATATTATTGGATAAATAGTGTTATAATATTTAAATGGAATAAATTTCAGGGAATAAGATGGTAGATATCTGTATTGTCTTGATAGAGATGATTTCTTTCCTCCCATTTCATCAATTTAATTAATTATGATTTTCATTTCTTTCTTATATATTGTATTCAATTGAACATGTGTGGATCAAAAATTTAGGTTAAATAAACATAAATATATTCCAACTTTTGATACTTTTATTTAGTTTCTTTTATTATTGTTTTTGTCCCTCTTCTTAGACGTTCTCTATATTAACAATCTTCTCTTATTATTGTTTATTTAGATACTAAAATGTAAATAAATAATAACATAATTTTTTACATAAGACATAATATATTAAACATAAAACGTATGATGGATTAAACTGATGAATCAAAAACAAATCATAGGGTGAATTCTATTTTATCTTTTATTATTTTTAATTATTTTATGATTATATCTTTTTCATTACTTGAAAATTTTAAATGTGAAGTGTATTGAATTCATTTTCCTATGAAGATTTATTTTATGTACATATATCAGAAAATGTTTATCCATCATCTTTTATTTGAATGAAAAACTCACACATTAGATAATTATATAAAATAATTATTTTATGAGAGATTATAAACAAATATTTGTTAAATTTTTGAAATTGAGGCAACATCAACAACACTTTTTCACTATTTTTATATATTCATAATAAAAAAAATTAGAACAGAGAAAAAATTTAAAAAATGTATTTAAATTCAGACTCCATTTACACTTCATTTATTTATTTTCATCAATAAATGTCTATATCTTATAGTTTAGTTATGTTCCTTCATTACTATCTCACACTCTTGTTACTCTATAACTTTTTCCTACCACTATTTTAACTTGATTGATTTAGTTTATATCTCTTAAAATCCTAAATCATATCCACCATATATGTGGGATTTTAACCATATCTAACTTTATTATATTAAATTAGGAGAGACATAATTTTTTTAATTGGCTTATAAATAGTCAAATGTTCTTTATTGTTACAGTGAAAAGATTGAATTTTCTAAAATAAAAAGCAAAAATATTAGTAATAAAAAATAAAAAATAAAATTAAAAAAACTACATTTTTTAGACCCAAAATTGTATCATATTTATTATTTTGAATTTTTAGCCTTGATAGACAATTTTATTTTTTGTTTTCATACCTTTTAAACTCATTTTTATTTTTTATCTTATTTTAATTGTTAAAATTATGTTTTTTTCTATAAAGTTTTTTTATTAGTGTCGTTACATAAGAACTTCCTTCGTTAGAATTGCATGAAACCTAGGAAAAATATTTAGCTAAGTTGAATCCTTTTTTACATGAGATATGAAAAAAAAATATTAGTGAACTTAATAAAGAAAAATGGTTGAACATATAAAATAAATAGGAAAATGTATATGGAAATAAAGAACCAAATATATTAACTATACAATATAATATAATTAAGAATGAAAACATTTAGAAATATTAAATAAACAAGTTTGAACATTCCATTTTTTCAATAAATCTATGTTGAACATGGTTAACCACATAGTCTAGGAATAATTAAATGAAGTAGTATTATATATTAGTGTTTCCCACCAATAATAGTTTCCCTAATGAAGACTCTTCATGTGACACCCTATCTTTCAGGTAATTAACCATTTTTATGTGACTTAACTCTCTATAATGATTGGGTTGAGTTTTAGTTATTTTTTGGAGGTCTAAAAATAATTTTCTTGTATTTCTAGCGGTACATTTTTTGTTCACTCTTAGTATAAACCATACACCACCTCTAGGAAACAAAAAAAACTTTTTCTGGGAGACACTAGGTTAGTGCATGGTTACTGTACGGTTTGGCCAAATGTTTCAAGTTCCCAGGGGAAAAAATATAGTGTGAAACATAGGGGAAATCAATGTTGGTTTCTATTTTTTCTAATTGTCTAATACAACCGTGATAAGTTTCACCTTGAGACTATATCACTGCATTAATTATGCATAGATTTCCAGGTTTTTCAACATAACCTTGTGATTGGTATTAATTAATCTAAAAATTATATTTTAACTTGGTTTAAGTCACTAAACCACTAATTTCTCCTTTATTCTCTCTAGGTATTGATTTTACTTTCCTAAAATTTATACATTTGAAAATAAATTTTATATATTGTCATATTTTGGTAAATAAAGTGCATTGGAGGTCTGAATTATAAGTTTTGTGGTTAGTTTCCCCCTATAATTAGATCCTATCATATTCTTTCATCCGGACTGTTAGATCTACTCTTCTAGGGATAGATATTTATTCCTTGTTGAATATACTAATAAAATATTGTCGAATATATTAAAGGTATGAAGATTATAAGACATATCTAGAATATTTTAATGTAATTCTATTTTTTGAACATCAATTCAAAAGTAGAAGGATTCTCTTTCATATCCACTTTTCTAGAAAATTAAGGATTATTATTGATTAATTTTCTATAGATTTTATTTAAAACCATGTGTTATTCATGATGTAAACCTCATTTGGATATGGATTCATAAATTTTTTGGAAATTTTGTGGATTTTTTTTATAAAACTTTTTGGTTGTAATTTTAAAAGTATGGTTTCAAAAATTAGTGTTTTGTTTTGGTGTAGTTAATTATTTGAAATGAAATTTTTCAAGAAATAAATTGTTTTGGAATAGGTTTTGGTATAATTTGTTTATTTGAATTCCTTTCTTTTGGAAGGACCATGAAGATGGAGAGTTTTCCATTGGGATGCTAGGATATGAGCTAGAATATAGTGTGTGTGCCATTAGGGCCGCATATGATAGGATATTAAGTGATTACTTGGTGGATCCTTAAGAGACCTCTCATGGGTATAGAACTACTGCATGGATTTCTTTTGTGTGTGGTTTTGTGTGTACAGAATCATGGAAATAGGTAAGCTAAAATATGAAAAATGAATCAAAAAAATTATTTTCCCCATGGAATTGCATACTTATTTTTTATGAAAAATAATAATATATATTAAACTTTTATTATGAAATGTGATATAAATTTTTTTCTGACTTATGGGAGTATGGGACACTTTCGGGAAATACTACTAATTTTACACTCACCCATTTTTTAGGAACATTGGTGTTTTTTCATATGTTATCTGTTAGAATAAATAATAAAAGGGAAGGTATCTTATTTCCCAAATGATGTGTCTTTATTTCAGGGGAAAAGTAGCTGGGGTGTTATCATGTATCCTAGTCAGGTGTTTCTCAGTATTATTTATCTTTTCTTTCTTTAGTTATGGAATCATCTTGGTATTTTTTAGATGTTTGACTTTTTATGTTGGTACTCTAATAGAGTTGTTTTTTATATATTTTTTTTATTTATTCATTACTCATGTACTGATGAATCATATCTGAGGTTTGTGTCTTATTTGTGTATTTTTTGTTTTTTAATTTATAAAGGTAAAACCATCCCCATAACGTTATTTTAATACCTTATCATTTATTTACATACTTTGGTGTCTTAGGGATGTCACCTAAGGCTACCGAATCCCCCATCACATTACAATCCAATGAGGATGGGGTGTTACATTGAAGAAATCATTAGAGGTTTTTATAGTGTTGTAAAATATATTCTCCTTCATGGGATGACTAATTAATAATTGATATCAGTGGTTTCCCCATTTTATCTAATGAGAAATTTTTAGAGTTTGTTTTAACCACTAGATTAAGAAATCATTAATACTGAGTATCAAATATTTAATACCCCTTTTATGAAATTATATCCAAACTTGTTAACCTTAGAGATGGGGCATACAATAAATATATTTGTGAAATACGAAGGTGTGTTTTTTCTGGAAACTAACGATAGATTTACGGGTCACCATAGGTAGTTCTCTAACCATTAATTTTCCTAACATATATTGATGGATACTATCTATAATAGTCTCACTATTTATCATCAAACATTGGTTGATCAATCTTCTAGTGGATAGATTTCGGATAAAACAACTAAGGAATTTAAAATATATCAACAACAAAATTTAATGAAATTCCTAACATAAGATCATTATGAGATGCAAGGTCCATATAAGGGAGTAAAACACAGGTATTTCTCAAGAAAATAATGTTCAATATTTCTTTATTTTAAATAACAATCAATAGAGGTATCTTATAGATAAATGCATCCAATGTGGGATGTTTTGGTATATCAAGGATTGTTATCTTGAAATTATAATTATTGTATATCTTGATGAAAATGGAAAAAATTTGACTTTTGGGTAATGAATCAAAGTAACTATGTTTCATTCTTAAACAGTTATAACCTGGGTTAAAAAAACATTCCTAACATTTTCTAAAGAGACTATAGAGTTATCATAAAACCTGTTACCCATTGATTTTTAAATCAAACCTAGAAATAATTTAAAATTTATTTGAATTTTCAAATGATTAATGGAATTTAGAGGGTTTTATATATAATATTATGATTATTTTGGACTCAAAAACTTATAAACACAAGGCTAAAATAGATTCTAAAAAAATTCCTGTCATCTAAAATTAATAATTTTTAAATTTTATTGACTCATATATAATGATATTTTAGAGGGATAAAAAATTGAAATCATTCTATTACTACTAAAATAAATACATGAGAAAATTTGATCCTTGGAACTTCTATAAGTGGTATAAAACTCAATAATATATATGGTAGTATCCAAGTAAAGGTAAAACTAAATTTTATGAATGTTTCTAAATCTTATATTCTAGAAAATTTCATTTCTGAAATGTTGGATAGTAATGAAAATACTAAGAAGATTTTTGAAAATAAAAAAGGAATGTACTATGTGACTGTAATAGCCCAGACATCTCTGGTCCATTCCTTTGAAAAAATCAGGTCTTTGAGGTGATTTAGGAAGTCAAGGTGACTTATACCCAACACATTCCAATTTTTCAGTTTGGTGAATAGTTCCAATGGTAGACAGTTATGAACAGTGCAACGATAACCTTATATGAATAGTGCATCAGTGACCTTAGGTAAACGGTGTCATCAGTGACCCTTATTGAATAGTGTCATCAATAACCTTCTATGAACAGTTCCATTATTGAATAGTTCTATCGGTGAGGTCTAATGGTAACCTCTCTTTCCTTTTCCAAATATTGAGTTCTATGAATAGTTCCATCAGTGAATAGTTCTATTAGTAAACTCTCTTTCCTTTTCCAAATTTCCAATTCTAGGAACAGTTCCATTGGTGAACAGTTCTATCGGTAACCTCTCTTTCCTTTTCCAAATTTTGAGTTCTGTGAATAGTGCTTCTATAATGGTAGGTGTACAGTGTTCTATCGGTGAGGTTCTAATGGTGAGGTTCATGAACAGTTTTTTATTGGTGAGGTTCATGAATAGTGTTCTATCGGTGATGTTCTAATGGTGAGGTTCATGAATAGTGTTTTTTCCTTTTCCAAATTTTGAGTTCATGAACAATGTTTCCAGCTTCCTACAGTTTCTCCCCTTTAGCATTTTCCTTTGACGTAAAATGAATTTAAAGCCTCTTTTTAAGGACTATAAGGCCAATTCAAAGGTCATAACTCTTATATTAATTATTCTAAGGCTCGGGATGTTTTTTACTTGGTCCAACTATGTTGTTTAATCCGATCCACTTTTAATGGGAAATCAAGGGTATCTTAAACTGTCGCTCCATTAAATCTTATAAAGCAACGAGATATCTTCATCCCTAATTCTTCCTCTTTTTTCTCGGCAATGAGTCACTATAACCTTTCATTCTATTCTGTATGATTTTCATAAAAAAAATTACTCCTATGATTAGTTTTGCTCTTTTTTGATGCAACTAAGCAGTATCGATCAATCTTCTATATAAGGTATGATCTATCATCATTTTTTGGGTTCATCTCCATCTGTTTCTCCTCACCCCTATTATGGAATTTTACACCCATGTTATTAAAGGGATCTACATGGGTCTTGATCATTATGGAGGTGTCTCTGCATCCTTGGGGGGATATAGTAGTCACGGGGGGAGGATAACATAACCTTTTGTGTGGCCCATTCTCCTATAAATTTCATCAAGAACTGTTTGAGGTATGGGATTTGTTGCTTCTCTTTTCTTTTGCATGAAACTGTATTGTTAGAATTTGTTATCCCACTAGATGAAAATGGAATTGACATAATAAATATTTAAACAGGATAACTAAATTGATATCGATCCTACATTATTGCCTCTTGTTTTTCTAGATAGTGTGATATCTATGATTTCTTCGTATAGTTTTTCGTTCCTTACAGAAATTGGTAATGAATGTAAACTGTAATTAATTGATAATTTTTAGATAAAGATAATGTTTCATGTAATCGAGTCTAGTTCTTCTTTTTGTAATTTTGTTGTTAATCAAAATAGTGCAGTAAGAATGTTTAATTTATTTGTGATAGCTTACGGTTTAGGTTTCCCAAATATGGAATCTACTTATAATAAATCGTTTAATTCAAAATAGATTATTTGTTCAATAATACCTTGATAGGTTTTGAGTTTCCCTCTTTATTTTTTAAGGGCCAAGATCCAATTGTTAAGATGTTTTCTTCCCTATTCTTGTGTTGTGATGTGATCCTAGATGGTTGTTGTGGTATGTGGGGTCATGGAGGCCTTTTGGTTTTGGCAGAAAATGACACCAAGGGTGGAGTGTTTCATCCGTTTCTGCATGTGGGTATCAGGGAGGACCCCAGGGATGATGGAATGGGATGGATGTGATTTTTGGATGCTTACTATTTCTTATTGGTTGTTTATGGGATTTACTTCTCCCCACTACTCAAGACAGCTGGTCTTACTTACCCTTCTTCCGAAAGGGGCGTAGACGTGCGGGGTATGCCACATGATTTCCATGTTTAGCTTCTCAATGGAGAATGGGTCTACGCTCTTGAAATAAGTGAGAAAGACTCAATGGTTAGTTCATCTACTCACCATGTTGACCCCCCTTGTGTTTAGTAGCTTGGAATTTTTTTCTAGAATTCCTAGGAATATGGAAAAGTAATGTCGTAAAAAATAATTTTAATAAATGATGTTAACCCATGGTGTTTGGTGCTTGTTGGGGTGCAATGCTCAGGTTGTGATCTAATGGAACAGTGTAATTTGGGTTTGATTCTAATGAAATTTAATGTGGAATTATTATTGGTTAATAAATCTTTACAGAGTTAATTAACTTAAGGTGAAACTAATAAAACCGTAATGAAATAATGTATTAAAGCTCTTTATGTGGTTGTGTGCTTATAGGATACTGAGCCATAGAAGTAGTAGCCCGGAGTCTGAGAGACATTAGCTACTGTTGTGTCTAAGACTAGGTTATACCCATATTGTGGTTGTGAGTTATAGTATATTATGTACTTTTTGTGATTCTATACACTAATCCACCCTGTCAGTAAGGGAAATTGGAACCTCGGGGATTCTTAGCCACGGGGGTGTTTTCCCCAACACTCTGGTGGGAAAATGGATGGCTGACTAACCCCTTTATCCCTGCTCTCTTCTCTTGGTAGTTACTTGTGCTAGTAGGAACAACAGTTATTTTTCCCTATATATATGTGTAGAGGGATGTAATGTCTTGTGGTTATTCACAAACATATATTCTAGATATTTTATCCTATGGACAACTATATGCATAACCTGTATAGGATGTGATGGATTCAGGATCCTTACTTAGTGTATGGGCTGTAATAGCTTGAGGTATAATACTTGACTTATGATATACATTATGTGAGTTGTGGTGGCTCCTAGAAACTACCTGGTTACTTTATTGGGTGGACTTGGTGGTTTTTTTTCATATGGTAAATATTGTGGTGCTTCGCCCAAGTGTCTACTGGCAAGCCTTTTTAGAGAGAGATGCTCAGGACGTGCGACGTTGGGGAAAAGTGTAAAACCTATGGGGAAGTAATAGTGGGGTACCCATGATATTTATTCTAATATGATATATTCTAGAATGCATTACTTAGTGAGAGTATCCATGGTGAGGCTGGGAACATAGTATACATGTTTAGGTGACGAGTTAGTTTCAATTATTGTTCATTGTGCTTTAACATGCTTTCTTTACTTTTTCACGAGAGGCTCTGGGGAGGATCCTACTGAGTATACTGTTATACTAACCCTATGTATATATACACAATTTTTTAGGTCACTTGGAGCAGTTTGGAGATCAAGATGGTTTCTACTAGCTTGGGGTTGTAGGAGCTGTTCAGGCTTGTCGTTGCGACTATTTTTTCTTTCTTTTGGGTACTTGCAGTTTTCCCCTTTTAGTTGTAGTACTCTTTCATGAAATTACGTATGTGAACTTGGGTTTCTTTTATATTTTATTTCTAAGCTAGAGTTGGTTGGTTTCTATCTTATCTCTCTCTTCCACATGTGTTCTCTTAGAGGATAATGCCCTTCATTTGTGTGTTTAATATACCCTCAATGCTAGTCACCAACCTGGGGCCTACTAGAGGTGGGACTTGGGGGGCCATTATCCCCTTTCTCACATCGCCGGGCCAGGAGGGGTACACTTTTTGGGGAGGGGGTCATGACAGTGACTAAATTTTAGTAGAAAATAAACAAGGATAGAAAGGTGTCTTTGTCTATGAAAAAATACAATAACCCATATGTAGTTTATAACTACAAAAAATCCCATTTCATACACTCAATGGATTAAATAAATAATGATGATCTGAATTTTTTTCAAATTCCTTATGATGATTAAAAATTTTAATGTAAAATTTATATTTGTTGAGTCCTTTAATAAAATTCGATCTAAATTAATAATTATAAAATTTTTATTAGGAAAAAACAAGAACCAAGATGATTTTTACAAGTGAGACATTAATGAAGAATGCAATGTTATTTGAAAAATATTGTTTCCCAAAAAATTATAAAACCCAATGTGTTTTATTATACCATTTTAAATAGAATAAAGTAATGAAAACAATTTCTTATGTGACATAGGTTCTAGTTTTAATCTCATTCCATACTTATTATTTCATCAAGTGAGGCTAGTAAAATTGAAATCAAATTAGGTTTCACTCTAATTTGATGATTGGTCCATTACATGAAACGTTATAAAGGTGGATGAATGGTCAATCAATGTAATAAAATTCACTTTTCCCACTGATTTCTTGGTTTCTGAGATATATGCGTTAAAAATTTCCAAATTATTTTTTGATGGACATTTCTTTCTTCTATGAGTTGTTATAGATGTGAAAATGGGTAAGAATGTTTTTTAGATTAGGGTTAAAGTAGTGTAATTTAATGTGATTAAAAAATCCACACTTGAGAAGAGTTTTAATTTTATTTAAGTGGATAAAGATGTATTTAAAGATAATATTTGAAAAGATACTCTTGTACCTTGTGATGAAATATTCCATGGTTGAGTAAATTAGTTAATCAGGGTCAATATTTTGGATACTAAATACACTAAAGAACATGAAAGGATACTGATGCCTGAGAAAAGTATTCAAAAAATCATTTCTATGAACTATGATTCTTCACAACTTGTAAAAATATTCTACATTTACAAATTTTAACAATATGATAATGAACAATCATAACACCCAATGGCTATAATTTCATGCTATATTGAGGCATTTCCACCCTCACTCATCTATTCTCTGTGTATAAATTAAAATTTGGACCTATTTATATTTAGAAAGTAGCACATATTTCATCAATAGAATAGAATTTCATTATAATATCTTATCACCATTAGCATGGTTTCATTTTATTTTTAATTAATTATTTAATATAACTATTTATTATTTCTATTTTTGAAATTTACATAATGGTATAAACAAGGTGGAGCATTGAATGATACAATAGATGATTATTACTACATTGATTGATGATTATAGACTACATTCTCTCTTATGGATAAGGAGATAAATTCAATAATTTCACCCTTAATCTTGTTCTAGGTTATTATTTTAGTTAAAAAAAGAATTATTATCAATTAAATTATTTCACATTAAATGGTCCAAAGAATTGCTACCAATATATATTACCAAGTATAGGGATGGTGATAAACTAAATGACCACCACCCAAATGGATAAATTTATTTTCGATGTCTTAGGGATTACTTCTATGTAATTGATTATTATTTCTTCCCATTTCAATTATAGTTTAGAAATGGTTGAATTATATCTTTATATTTATTCCATTAAAACTTGATTTATTTTCATATTAAACATCATTTTTTTGATTCTGCAATATCTCACTTTATTTTTTCCCACAAGATTTTTTTCTAAAAAAATTATTCAATTTAGTTCATCATGGATTAATAGGGAACGATCAGCTATATGCATCATCCAACCAATACCTCATTAGTTCTAGTTTTAATGATACACGTATCAAATTTTCAAACTATATAACTACATCCTTAAAATTTTGAAATTATGAATATTCACTACCTTTTTCTTTAACTCCTCGTCATCCTTCTAAGCCTCCTTGATCTTCTCAAGTATATATGGTTTATATTTCATTTGAGAAATGTAGGATAATAATATTTTTATTTTTACCATGTACATCCTCTATATAACCAAGAATATTGGATCCCTTGAAATTTTTATCATGGATAGGATTACCAAAACCATATTACTGAGTGAATATTCCACTTTTTTGGCACTCATATGGTGGTAATGGATTGAAAAATCATATTCCTTGATCATCTAGAACCTTCTTTAATTGGTATGTATTAATATTCCTTTATGGGGATATATACTTGAAGATTTTTTGGTATATATATTTTTCACATATCTCCTCATAGTGATAATTTCACAAAATATTCAATCCAAATATCACCACATCTAATTACAGATCTTGTGTTGGGATATTATATTCAAAAATATTTAACTTAATAGTTAAATAGGATATCAATTTTTCATGTTTTATGAGTTCACAAACAATTCCCTCTTTGTGGATCACATTATATTACAAATACTTACTCCCTAGAGGGTAATGTGAGAATAGGTATAGTGATTGAACTCTTCCTTAACTCATTAATTATCTCCTTTAATTTATTAGTCAAAACATACTTGATTACCTTTCAAGTTAGTATAGTTATAGGGATTGAAAATCATGAAACGTTTCTCAAAAATTGAGGATGGTACCCAGATAATCCATGGATACTATGGATTTCTATCATAGATGTTGGTATGTTCCATCCTTCAATTGCACCTTTTGTTTATTTTACACATATATCAATCCACTGGTTATAACATACCCTAGTATAGTTACTTTATCTTTACCAAAATCAAATTTTCTATACATCACAAATACCATTTCCTTTCACAAATTCTTAATTAAAGCATTCAAATACTCCCCTTTTTCACCCTTTCATTTGAATTAGATAATAATTTCATCTTTAAATACAACCACAAAATGTGTCAAGTTAATCCCTAACTACTCGATTCTTCATGTCCATGAATATTTTTATTCAATTTTTTAGTCCAAATGTAATCACAATGAAATTATAGTGCTCATAAATTTTACAAAAATCAATCATAGGGATATCCACCTTCTTCACCTTTACATGGTAATATCCTGACTAGAGATAAAACTTGAAGATGTATCTGGATCTACGTAGAAAATTAAACATGTCATCAATCCCTGTAATAAAATACTTATTCTTTTTCATTATCATGTTAATTTCATTATAAAAAATTCATAGGTGCATTGACCCATCCTTCTTCTTGATAAAAAGTAATTGAGCACCTCATGGTGATTCGCTTTGAAAAATAATACTTGTATCCAAATTCTCCAATAATTTGTTTCCTTCTCATGTTCAAAAATATATATTCAATATAGTGTATTAGATATTGTAAAATATCTCGGTATATGTTTAATAAATAATTCAATCTCTTATTTATGAGTAAGATGAATCAATTATTCTAGAAATACATCAGTGAATTCCCAAATAATGGTAATGTCCTCAAGGATGATATTTTCATTAGTCTCAATCATCTGAGCTAGATACACTTTTTCATAAAGAAATAATATCTATTCTTGAGATACTAATACAAAGGGATATTCATCCTCCTCCATTCACTTGTATATAATCAAATTGAGATTTTCAATATGGATGGTAATTTCTTTATCTTTGTAATTTATGTTGTCTCTATTCAGGGAAATCCCATCCATGTCCAAAATAACATTAAATTATACTAATGGTTGTATCACATGGTTTTTTTGAGAAATAAATTAATGAAATTTTGACAGGGGATGAGTTATATTGTTAGGATGAAACAATTTACCCATTTTCAATCATCAAAAATCTTTTTAATTCCATTTTTTTGAGGTGTTTTTTCAATATTTATACTAAATATACATGATATGAAGGAATTCATATAACCATTACCATATATGACAATTGATGTTAATGAATATATGGTAAACCTTAACTTCACTAATTTATCCTATTTCAAATCATTTACTTAATCTTAAATAGTCATAAGGTTGAGAATTTTGTAACTATTGAACACATAAAAAGAAATTGTTAAAATTAATGGGATAAATAATAAATGATATATATTCCTTAAATTATGAGTTTTGAGGTTTCAATATATGTTATCAATGGTCTATTTCCAAACATAATGTCTTATAGTCTTTTTCCCCCTAAATTATGGTTTGTGGTGAGCTTTAAAATTTACCAAATCATATCCCACGAGATTGTCAAACCATGATTCCAAAATAACCTCTTTATCATATACTAGGTGACGATAAATTTAATCTCAATGAACTATTTTTTGGTATATTACCCCTAGGTACAATAATAAAATATCCACATCTACTTATAGTATCAAAAAATGAATTTATTTTATGGGAAATTATATACTCTATATATTAGAAAAATTTAGGGAAGTTCTCTTATGTTTAGTATTATCTATAAGTATTTCACTAGTTTTCTATATTCCTAATCAAAAAAATAACTATAATTTTCTCTGATAAATTGGTTCCAGAAGTCATGATCCCACTTATCGAGGCCATTGTTTCTAATGTATCTATTAATTGGACTTTATCATGAACCTTAATACATAGTAATCATATACTCATTGTATATAGGCTATACTATAATTGTTTATAATTATTAATTATATTTTAAATTAGATACCATATAACTTAAATGGTCGAGAATAACCAGAGTAGTGTATGTATTTGTTTTAATTTTATTTTCTTAATAAAGAATTTATTAATTTGAAATGTGAGTTTTATTATTCAAATTTAGTTCGATAAAAGTCTTGAAATAATATAAATGGAAATTTTTAGAATAGTAATAAAATTATTATGCTAAATTATTTTTAATTTATATTGATTGATTAATTATCTTAAAATATTTTATAGCACTGATACTGTATTTATTTAAATAATAAAAAACCAAAAAATGAATTCTAAAATATTTAAAGTAATATAATTTGAGTGAATTACTATGTTCCTTAAACATTTAAGATTCATATAACATACTATGGATGATTAAAAAGATTATATTTGAATTAAATATTTTTCATGCTATCATTAAATTAAAATTAAATTTTTAGGGTAAAAAACTAATATTATTAGTATTTTTTGAAAATAAAAACTTATTAAATTATTTAACAATCATGAAAATAATTTAAAATGACAATTCTGATTATATATGGTCAAAAAATTTATTCATTTTGTATTTATTATACTATATTTATCTTATATGTTTAATTATAACCTGTTAAGATTAAAAAAGATATTATTGTGGTTAAGGTTAAAAAAGGTTTACTAAGGGATTAAAAAAAGGTTTAGTGCACCACATAAACATATCAATATTTTATTGAATGATGGGATTTTAAAAAATACATTATAATAGAATATTTTTCCATTTAGAATCATTTGGTTATAGAAGGATGTTTTTATATTGTAATATTTTATGAAATTTTCAATGTTCCCCTCCCCTCTCTTATAAATAGGAACCTCGTCTCCTTTTTTCTTATCACATTAGAAGCATTCTGGTTTGGAAAATTAAAAAAAAAATATCTTACCTACTCCCATTAAAATATTTTCTAGTCCTTGGTTTGATAATAAAATTTTTAAAGTATGTCTTACTTATAACCCTAAAGAGGTTTCCTGAATAATCATTGTGGTTCTTAACTGAGTGTTTTACTTTTATTTCTTATTCCACATACATGAAATATCATCCAACCATTACGATATAATAACGTTACTATATCACATATACTGATATTTTTTAAGTTAATATCACACCATTTATTTATATCATATTCCATAAATTGGGAAATTAAACTATCTTTAATTTGTACATAAGATTGCTACCTCACGAACTGATGTAATTAATTTTCCATCACCTCCGCACACAGATGGATTTAATGATTAATTTAAATTATTAATATAATATTACTCATATATTTATAATTATATCAATATAATATATCATATAATCTCTTACCTCTTATTTCATTTAAAAATGATAACATTGTTCGTGCATACCTGGGGATTACCAACACCATGAAGCGATGTGATTCATTTTTCATAACCAAATCACATAATAGCTATATATAATTATATTAAAATAAATAATATTATATTTATTTTATAACTATAATTATATATTTTTAAAATAATAATTCTATTTTTTTTATTATGATCATTGAAAAATAGAAACATTAATCAAGTGTAAGTATAGAAAACTATCTCTATTAATGTAATATAGTTTATTTTTCATAACCATATTTTCGGGTTTGATTTAAAAGTTTAATTGATGTACAAAAAACATTTTTATCTAATGATTTTTATTCAAGAGATAATAAAACATTTTCCACTTTTACCAAAGTAAAAATACCTAATTCATTTTTGACATACATACTAAATATCATCAATACGTCCGACATTAACATACTTGTTTAAGTAATTAAATATAAAATGGTACTAAATAAAATAAACAGAATAATAAGAATGAATAATTTTATTAGTAGTGTAAATAAATATCATAAGTTTATTATTTCATGAATATAAATAATGTCCATGATGATTCGGAATTGATGTAGGTGTATCTTAACTCCATTTTCAATTCATTGGGTTATAAATACACTTTGATGACTTGGTTAGTCTGTGATTATGTATGAAATTGATTGTGAATTAATTATATTACATTTATAATTTTATTTTATCCTGATGTAAATTTCATACACATTATAACATAATTGAGAAATTTTCACTTTAACATTATGATCATTATAAGGGATTTCCATCAAAAACAATTTTGGTTATAGGTTGTGTTATGCACCTATATTATTTTGTGAGGTGTATAAATAACCCCTTTGACATGTGATATCATGAATTTAATTATTTTCATGATATTTTATGATTTATTTAATGTTATTATTTTATGGATCTAATAATTCAAAAGTTACCAAAGTGGTAATGGATTAATGTTTCAATCCTATTTTTTATCAACATTGTGTGTGATTGAATTTATATTGAGGAAATTATATGATACTTATCTAATAAATGTCATTCATTTTTATTATGTTATTGTTATTTTGTAATAATAATTTTTTTTACTTTCATTTTCCTATTTTTATGCACTCTAGAGATATAAATTGTTTTTTTTCAAAAAACTCACTTTATTTCTCTATTCAATCAAAAATAATTTTCCTTCCATATCCATGTTTCCTAAAAATATTTTTAGAATTTTTTTTAATATTTTTCAATGTTTTTTTGAAATCCTTTTTACCCATTAAAGAATTTTTTTTATAATTTTCTATAATGAATCTTCTCATTAATTTTGAAATTATGTGCATTTTTAATTTTCACCCATGTGTGAAAGGAATGATTCCTTTTAACCTATACAGAATGAATGGAATTTCCCATCATTATAATTACTAAGGATTTTACCATTTGGTTATTTTTTCAAGGTAATTTTTAAATAAAGTTTTTCCATAATGTGTGTTAAATATTTATATTTTAAATAATTTATTTGAAAGTGAAAAGATTATATTTGAGAGGAAATATTCCAATTATTAATTTAAAGAAAAATCATCTATAAAAACATCATTTTGAGGTTAATTACATTTTACATGGGAAATGATCCAATGATAGCCTATTTCATATTTATATGGATGGTTTGGGATGATAATATGTATAAAAAACACATTTATTTTACATGTGTTATAATATTATGGATTTATGAGATGTTTATGAAACATATTTCTATGAATGGGTTATCATATGATGATATGGTTAATATTTTATGATCTTGTGGAACACATAAATATTTTTTCCATTATGGTATCGGTGACTTATAAATTATATATGCCTCCAATTCATTTGGTATGGTATAATATATCATGAGATAATTATGGGTAAAAAGTAAATGAGATTGATCCACTATATGAAATAAATCGATGTGATTGATCTACTAAAGGAAACAAGTCAATGGGCTTGACAGTCTATAGAACACATGTATTTATTCATACTCCATTAGGATTTTATGGTTGAGGTGTTTTATCTTTACATAATAAATTATGTTTATACTTATTATGGTTCAAAATTTTAATGAAATTGAATTATATTTCACGACTAATTTCTGATGATTTCTAATTCTTATGATTCATTATTTTTGAAATAAATAATTCGTTATTAATGACTCTTGTTTATAATCATTAAAATATTGGTTATAAACATTGAAGGTTGTATTTATGATCCCATACCCATGTTTTTGTCCTATCATTTCATATGATCATCAATTGATATCTCTCATTTTACCTTTACTTAGCATATGTGCTCACCATTTCTTATGTTTCCTTTCACCCAGGTTATAAAGAAAGGTTCTAGGTATGGTGTGTATATAACGTGTACTGAATGGGGAGACCATTGTTGAAGATGTAGAATACCTTCCATGAAATAATAATATTGTGATATATTCTCCAAAGACACTAAACCATTACATTCCCTAGGCATGCATTTTTCAAATGTATCGAACATTAATAAAAAACATATAATATTTATGTATTAAATTCCTAGATCTGTATAAGCTAAAACTAAGAAAATAATGGAATGGAGATTAATCCCATTTTAGTAAGGGACTCTATCCACTATGATAGTCTTAGTAGTGAGCCTTGACTAATTAAATGATTAAATGGGGAGTAAACCCAATCCAACATTGGTCTTTATGCACATTTATAGTCATGGAATATATTATTATCTAATTAAATGATTTTATATTCTTATCTATACCCCAAAACCTTATGTCGTATGCTTATGATTTTTTCTCATGGATTGTTATTAATTATTGATGATTATTTAATAATATTAATTATGTCTTTTATTATAACAAGCCTTATAATGTGACCCATAATTAATGATCATCAACATATTGGGTAAGACATTAGAAAGTGAGGATCATGTTCTCATACCATTATTCTAATATTATGCACACTTATAATCATTTATTGATATCTCTAATTTTTTTCGCTTTGTAATCATTTAATGTTTCAATTTATAATATTTCATTTTCTATAGGTTATGTGGAATGGTTTTAAATATGGGATGTCTATGAAGTCCACTAAGTGAGAAGAAAATTTTTGGGGATATTAAAGGTTCTCAATTTTATAATTTTATTATATATCTAGACTCAAAATACCAAGAAACGTTATGTTTCAAGGTTTTTTATTATTATAATATTTATTTAATATCAACAAAAATGATGTTATATTTTTCTAAGTTATTCATGGGTCACCTGAAGGATAGTTACCCATTATCATTTTTAACTAGTCTAAAAATTATTTTTGAAAATACAACCAAAACCATGAGCTAAATCATGGGCCTAAGTTATAGATTATTGAAAAAAATTATCAATGAAAATTCACTAATTAAAAGATTTATATCTTTTCTTACTCCTCAAATTAAATTATCTTCAAAATTTAAATGATGTCTTTTATCTGGGTAGGTAGGTCAATAATCACCCAAATGGTGTCATTAATTGGACGCATTATCCCGAACATATTGAAAAAGGAAATAGTAATCCTATCTCATTTTCATACATGTATGGGTAACTCCAAAAATATACCATCTTTTCAATGATATTCATATTTATGCTATTGTAATGTATGGCATTACCAATATACTCTAAAAACATTCTATTCATACCCAATCACCATAATGATCCTTCTGGGAATTATAATTCTTTTACAACCCAGGTTAATACCCCACTTTGAATGATAATAAGTATAAATTTATTTTTCCTAAAATTAAGGTTATATATTCAGATCTCCAATGTGAACCACATCATCCTTATCCTTCAACCATCCATCAATAATCACACCACAATTTATATTCACCCTAATGGTGAGGTAATTGGGGTTGACCAAGTAAGCCTCCTAGAATCACTCAAACAATTTAAGAATAAGAGTATCCAAAAATAAAAACACAACATGTTTTTCCAAAATGAAATCTCAACGTATATCAGTAATTATTGAAATAAGTTTCCCATGATCTTTTGATTCCTTGAAAACTTGGTGTTAAGGGTTATAATTTATATCATTAGCCTCAAAATTCCCTTTAATAGGAATATAAATAAAGTAAATGTCAAATGTTTAGAGATAATTCATATACCTTTTCATCCTCGGTTTTAGAAATCCTTGTTAGAATATGTGCTTCATGTTTTTATGATCAGTGAACATGGTGAAATTTTCACTAAAAATTTATTGGTGAGATGTATTTAACACATAGAACACCGTAGCTAATTCTAAATCATTAATTTGATAATTATATTCATTTACCAATAAGTATTGTTATACATAAGTAAGCAAATGGACCCCATTCATAAGAACATAACCAAATTAATATCCACATACCTTATAATAGATATCATATATCTCACCTAGATCTATGAAGATGATAATAGGTTCTTAAGTATCTTGATATGAAAAAAAATGTTAAAGATTCCATTAAATCACTTCTCCAATAAAATAAGACTTTTTTCATTGTTAATATAGTCAAAAGGGAATATAAATGTGGTAAATCATGGAAAAGTTAAAGATAGTGACCTACTAAAATAATAAACCATTATACATTGAAGAAAATCTTAGGTGGATCCCATGAAATAATAGCCTCAATCCTTTTAGGATCGACCAAACATTATTCTAAAAAACAACATGCCTAAGGAATAAAGCTAATTATATCACTAATTTAAACTTATAAAACGTTTCATAGAGAATTTCTTCTTATGTTGTGGTTAATAAAATTTACATGTTCTTATCATGATAATCCTTAGTTAGATAGTACACCAAGATACCTTATAAATTAAAAAATTAAAGATTTCTGGTTCTTATGAAAATTTGGTTTATAAATTCTATGATGATTGTTGTTGTGTGTTTTTGACAAGGGGGGATAACAAAAAACATTTATTTATAAAATCTATCTTTTGAGTATCTACTTTTGACTCAGAGTTGGTGGAATCCTGATCATAGATCAATTTTATTAATCCACCTAAATCCCATAAATTGATAAAACATGTGCCCAATTCAATGAACAGAATATTAAATTTTATTGTAACTTAATTCATTTTATTATAATAGCTAAAAAAATTGTTGTTCCATCTACCTTCATTAAAAATAATATAGTAGAAATAAAAGGATATGAAATTAGTCTAATAAATCTCTTACATTTTAATAATTCCTATTATAACAATAGTTCATGAAATTATTTTGGCTATATTTTATATGATGGAAATGAAATAATACTCACTATTGTTATTAAATAAATATAAAATTTATGTTCCATATCAGGTTGTTATCCAAATAAATTATCTATAATTTAATATCTCAGATCTCGGAAACTAGAAGTCTGTAGTTATATTACATTATTATTATAGATTAAAATAACTCCCAAAATATCTAATAGTTAAATTATCTTAGGATAATAGATACATACATAAAATACTTTTAAAAATATAATATGTAAAAAAAACATTTTGTGAGAACATGATTATCCAATCAATAATATCCTTCAAATTATACATAGTACTCTTATGGGTTTTTTGGGTAAAGAAAAAAAATAATTTTTGGCATATATTTTTGGTAAGAAGTAAAGTACAATGTAATTTTAAACACAAAAAAACATTGAATAAGTTCTATGGAATGAATATATAAAAAAACATTAATCAATAATAGACTCAAACTGAGAGGAATTCTATATCCATTGTAATAAATGAAAACATAGATAACAATAATCATATATCTTAAAGTGATGGAATTCATAATTCCATACATAAAAACTAACATTCAAGGTCTTGTTCCAATACATTTATCTTGTTATGGGAAGTGTTAGAAACTAAAACCAAACATGGTTTTTCTCATGAGACATTTCTAGGCATTAAAAGGATATATAATTTTGCCCCCCCCCATCAACTAATTATGTCTAATGCATTAACCGTAAGAGTCATCAAGACCACACATACCACTCCATGGGGATCATCTCACAAAAAAATTTGTATATCCATATAATTAGAAATAAAAAATCAAATACTTTGACTATTGAATATAATAATATGAATTTCTGGGTGAACATCCCTTAATCATCTTGGAATTCATGGGGTGTTAACAAGTTTATAAGAAATACCCTTATAAAATATATATAAGGGTGATGGTACCTTTAATTTTTTTGGTTAATACTGGTAAAATGGTAAATTTGTTTTAAATTTTTCATTAGTAGGAGATGAAGTAAATGGTAGGAAAAAATCTTCATCATGGTCTATCAAGAGCATGTGAATATTCCAGAGCATATCCCCCAGGAGTCTCTCACCAGGTGTTTCTTATTAGGCCCACTCTTCTTGAATCTTGTATAAGATTTATTCAAGAATCAAATAACCATTTTTTGGTGTGTTTACCCCAATATGAATTTGTTCTATATCCACATCCACCTTACTGTATCAATATGGGAATGTATTTTCTGGGAAATTACACACACATTGACTTTACCAAATAATAGGATGGTTTTCCCCGTGGAAAAACTAATTATTGGGTCAAATTAAAATAAGATATGGAAATAATATATACATATAGATACCATAAATTTTATGAGTAATTTGGAAAAAAATGTTCATTGGAAATAAATTAACAATAAAAATAATATAAATAGTGATTATAACATGACTCTAAATGAATAAAATTGGGATGGAAAAATATCAATTCTGATTTTATTACCAATTCAATAATATCCTCTAAAAAATAAAGCTTAAAATGATCATAAAAGAACATTAATAAAGTAATTTCATGATATACCATCTCAAATATGTAGTATATATAAAATATAAAAATAATTAGGGGCATACCATAAAACATATATCAAAGAGAGGAATTTGAGACAAAAACCCATTACATGTTATCCTAATGTCTATGTGCATACTTAAACCAATAGAATCATGAAAAAAATTTATTTATCGCATAAATAATATCTATGATCATTTTCATTTTAATTCTTACTCTTCATAAATTTTTAATATCAACATGAATTCTTCTGATTTTCCCCATTGATGATAATTTTTTTGGTTACTTGTGCTAATATCATAGTATAGGGGATAATATTAATTATTATTCCAAATTCAATTATTACTAGGTTATAAAAGTTATTATTAGGGATGATTTATAATAGTTTATGATTTTTAAAATTCATTCCATGAGTGTTTTGTTCCTTGTCCTTGTAGATTAAGTTGATAATAAGCATGCTTTTGAGATTATTGATGAAATAAGGGTGTTTCCTTGATTGATGGATTAAATATTTAACTAATATCTCAAGAAAAAAATAATTATTTATACGTTTATTTAATATTATACATGTTAATTAATTTTTATAGTCATACGTGATATAAATTCATAGTAGTGTTCAAGTAGGAAGTTAAACAGAACCAAAAATAAACATACCCTGATTTAATGAATGATTATGTGGTGTTTTTTGTAATATCATTATAACACAATCATAAATATATTATTTATTGTTAATTAGTTTTATATATTTAAATTGTATTGAATTTAAATAATATAAAATTGATATTAAAATCATACATGATTTGAATAAAAAATTATCTTCTTAATACACTTATTTTAAAATATTTTTTTAACGATGATCATTTTTTGATCATATCATTAACAGGCTCACTAGAGTTAAATACCAAAAAATAATAATATAATAAATATTATGTATCTTTTAATATGATTCATATATAGTACCTTTTATAGTGGATAAGAAAACCAAAAAAATTGTGACTTCATGGAGGCGGTAGTCTTCCCAACACACTAACAACAATTTTATTTTTCTAAATGGATCGGGTATATAAATAAATAATGATAATAACCTTAATATAGTAACATTATATTTTATGAATTATAATAATATTACTCTATTAGTGTGTCTATAATAAATTTTTAAAAAATATAATTAATGTAAAAATGAATTAATTTATAATACTCACGTTGGGGACTTGAATTTTATTTTGAATACTCGTTGAAAATAATAAAATTAAATTAACTGTTATTGAAAATAAGCACTGAAAAGTGGGAGATAATTAATGTAATTTAAAAATATAATATCTTCAAAGATAAATTTGAATGAAAGGTTAGACTTGTACCAGTGAAGATATTACTATTTTATAAGTAAAGGGACTTGTAGTTTTCTTAGTAACCCTTATATTTTAAATAATTTATGGTTAAAAAAAAGTATCAATGTAAAAAAATATTGAAAAATTAGAGGATGGGGATTTGGATTCAATATAACCTTAATTACTCATTTTTTATACAAATTTTAATTTTTGATGGCATATTTGTTAACTTTTTCTATTTTAACCTAATTATCAATTAAAATAGAAATTAATTTATAACATTAATAATAATTTTTAATTAAAAATAATAAGAATAACCCTTTTACCTAATCTCATACATCTAATTTCATGTTTTAAAATAATTTTGTCAAATAATATTTCTAATGGTATAAAATGTTAATTTCAAAATAAACACAGTTAATTCTCTAAAAATAGTTTTTAGAGAAATAAATTTTTTAAGCATGAAATCTGTATATAAGACACCATTATCATTGATTAAAATTTTAATGATATAAATTTATTTATTATAAAAAAGATAAATTTTATTACCCATTCAGGGTAATACAAAATAGATTCACCAAAAAATTATTAATTGAAAGAAAATGATGAAAATAGTTTTTAATTAAAGTAATATTTTAATTATTTATAAAAACATTTTACATAGGATTTATAAATTAAAATAATATTTTAAATAAAATATTGAAATTAAATAAATTTATATATTATTACATAAAATGTATTATAAAATTCTATGTCACTTTTATATAATGATATTTTCCTTCAAATTGGAAGTTATGTGAAATTAATATTTTTTGACTAGAACCCATACTTTTAAAAAAAAGATCAAAAAAAATTATTGGATAATTTTGATATAATGAATTAAAAAATGAATCCAATTCAGATGATTTAAAATTATTAAATTAAGAAATTAAATAATTTCTTGAATAAAATATCCTTAATAGGTGAATGGCATGAGAGTTTAGGATATGTTTTTTACCATCTATAGTAGGGTATCTCGTGCAATATCATCCCCTAGATAATTTAATCCTAAAAATTTTGGTATATATATACTATTGAAAAATTATGGATACTTTAGCTAAATGTTTTCTTAAATATTTATGGTTTCCACTTCTAATTTGTGATTTTTCCAAAGGAGATTCACCAAATGAATTATGCAATTCAATAATTCTTTCTCTCTCTAGCCAATAATCCAAGTGGGAGTCTTATTATTTGAAAATTTAGGATCCAACCCTAATCTATTATATGTGAGAACATAAATTGTGTCTGAAATTTATTTCCTTAGTAATTAAATAGGGAAGACATCATGTACTTTATAAAGGTTTGGAAATGTACCCAACAGGTATGTTACAACCCCATTTTTTAGTATTTAAAAATATATAATGTACTTAATTATTAACATACCCTTTTTATCAAGTCTTATAAATCCATTCCATTATGAAACATTAAATTAAAATTGATACCATACTTGAAATTACTATGTTTTTCTTTCTATTCTCATCAGAACTCTTTTTCATCTATGGACTAATTTAATATGATCCTAAATAGTCATTACTTTAATGGAAATATAATGTATAAGCTATGGGTCAACTAACATTAATTCTCTAACTTCTTCCAAATATGTTGGAGTACAATACCTTTTTCTATACAGTGATATATATGTTGTCATATGGTTTCTCAAATGGAATTTATTACTGTGTGAAAAATATACCAAAGGTGGACACTAATCCATCATACCATAGAAGTCAAGATAATATAATATCCTCTAGTCTTTAAATTTCTTCTTAGTCTTTTTATACTGGATATCAGTTTTGAGATGATAGGCAGTGCTTATATGTATCTCAGTTTTGATATCCATTTAAAGAATCTTAGAATTTCAATGTGAACTAAGGTTCATGATCAGATACAATTGATATAGATTCCCAATAATGCTTTATGATTTTATTGATATATAGTTAGGAATGGAGATAAAGGGGTGATATTATATTATTATTAAGAAATCAATATACTTAGTGAAATAATTAAATATGTCCTATATATCATCATTCATCCCTGGAGTCTCTAAGAGTAAAGTGAAAAGGTATATTGTAACTTTTTCTCAATTACATATATGTAGAGGTAAATGTTTAATGACTCCATTTTGATGTTTTCTTTCAACATTTACCTACTATAATACAATGTATCTTGAAATATAGTTTGAAATTTCCCACATCATATCATCCCTAAAAAAATCAATTAAATCCAATGTACATATTTTTTCTACTAGGGTATATAGATAAATTATAGCAATTTCTATCATCTAGCTATTCCCTTTTCAACTATTGTGTATATGGAACATATAACCTCTTCCCAGAATTCAAAACTATATATCTATTTTTAAATTATTCAATTTCTCATCATTTAATGTTTTAATCATAACTTTTATGTTTTCATCATCCTACATGGACATCTTTATCTTTTAAAGAATGGGTGGTTTAAAATTTTCATGGAAAAATAATAATAGATACCATTACCTATAGATCACCATTTCCATATTTATTATAACTCACTATGAGGTATTGTTTAAAATCCCCATCGTGGTCAAAACATTATGTTTTGTCCCCAACATTACATAAACTACCATTTTTACATCCGAGGGTGTTGATATATTGAGAAATTGTTGTCCTTGGGTAGTTTCAATCATCTAATTTTCCTCATTCTGAGATCCTTCTCAAGGAAGATATACTTTCAACTATTTTAGTCCATATATATCTCACATATTTCACCATAGAGTTAGTTTATCCATATTTTCAATGAAAATATTATGATTATTGGCTCAATTCCATGATTTGGATAGTTTTTTCAATTTATTTTCAACAACCATGATGCACAGGAAATCACACTATCATTATTCATAACGCTAAAACCATATCCTTTCTACGATAAACCACTATAAATTAAATATCCTTAATCCCTTAATGGATTATTAAAAACAAGTAATTTAATCATCCTCATATTCACGTATTTAAAACATTCTTCACATTCCATTAACTATGTGAATTTATACTGTTTACATGGCAACTTGGTTAGCGAGTTATCAAGTTATATGAAATCATTGAAGGACCACCAACAAAAACATGATAAACCCTGGGAACTTAATATCCAAGTTATGTTCATCGGTGTAGGCTTTTAATTTAATACAATATTCTTTTTAAGGGTCAATATGTATTCCCTAATTAATGAAAATTTATCCAAGAAAAGGAAATTCATTGATCCAAAATTGAAACTTCCATACTTCCCCTATAATTATTTTTTCTGAGGGTCTCCATAGTTATTTTCTGATAACTCTCATTATCTTCTTATCTCTTAGAGTATATCTAAATATCATAAATTAATACCAAAAAAATTAAAAAGAAACTTCTTTAATAATATATTTTTTAAATTCATAAATAAACTAGGTTAATTAATCAATCCAAAAGGTATTACCATAAACTCATAATGTTCATACATTGATTGAAATTTCATCTTTGGAATATCAACTTATTTAACCATTAGTTTATGATAACCATAGGCAAAATCAAGATTTTATTAGTAATATAATCCTTTAATATTGTAAAATAAGTCATTAATGTGTCTGAAATTACACTTATCCATTATCTTATTTTTGTTAATCTATCAATAATCGACACACAAACATATGGACACATCTTATTTTTCATGAATAATATATGAACTCTCCATAGTGAAAAAATAGGGAATATAAATCCCTTATCACGCAAATACTACAATTGTTTCATCAACTCCACTAACTCAATTGGTTCTAAATTATGTGGTTTTTTAGATATAGGCCTCACATTGGGAATGATTTCAATGGAGAACACAATTTCACACTATATAGGATGACCAAGTAGTTATGTTGTAAAATTATCACTGAATTTTTGTAATATAAATCCATCCATTATTATTAGTATATCTTCCTCATACATATATTAAACTATATCTTCCTCTAGACCCATAATTTCATTACATAGAGATATTGGGGGAATTTGAACATGTTTTAGATGATGAAGTTTCCCCTAAAATGATTAGATATACTATATCACCTTCTAAAACCATAATATCCTTCTCTTTGTAATAATTTATTCTATTATACATTGAAATAAAATTCATTCCAAATATCATGTCAAAGTCAACCATAGGTATGATAGGTAAATTTTAAACTAAGGAATGTCCATGCAACATTATATGAACTACATGGCACATATTTTTTATAACAATACTCCAAATTACTATGTTAATTAATAACTCCATTACTAGGTTTCTAGGTATGTAACCAATTTTTTGGTAAAACGTGGAAGATATAAAAGATAGTAATGTTATAGAATCAAATAAACCATTTTTCAATTTTGAGGAAATGCTCATATTACCTACCACTACTTCATTAGTGACTTTTATAATATATAATGTAATCACATAAGCTTGTTCCTTCCCCATTTTTATTTTATAAAGTGAAATTCATTTATGTTTTGTGAATTTATTTTCATAATTTTCATTATACCTATATTTAATGAATTTTAAATCAATATATTCTACCTTTCCCGTTCATTAGTGTGATTTATGATGTTTATATCTATACTTGAAACCAACTCATGTTCCCATAATACATTCTACATGTTGTTTCTCCCCATAGATATCACATGTGGATATAACATCCTTCCAGTCAACCCCTTATCAGTGTTGTTCTTCCCATATTGTTTAGTCATCTACTTCATTTCTTTATTTACCATGAATACATACATCATGTAGAACTCATTTTCTATCTTAAAAATAATTGAGACTATATCTCAGACAATAAAAATTCTTGACATAAAATATCCCTTTAATGTATTGGATTTAAACTTCCAAATAAATGATTAATCACAAATTATGGTCTTTTTAAATAGTCTATCGTGTACCTAGATAACCATGCAAAGTTATCCTCGTATTAAGAAATATTTTCCTCCTATTTTATAAGATTGAGGAAATTACTTTACCTTTCCACTATCTACTCATGAGGGAAATATTTTTAAAATAACACATCCTTGAAATCTCCCAATTCCATACACTTGAACTCATATTCCTTTTTAGTGTTTTTAATTAGTGGTCTCTATTAGTCTTTATCTCCCTTAAAATGATAGCCTTTCATAAAAAATCATTCATTTTCACTACATCTCAAATAATGAAATATCGTTTATTGGGACATGAACCACTAATCCATTACCAATGTATTAGTAGTTTCACCAAATAAAAGAGTTTATTGTCACATAATGTGGACCAACATAGTTGCACCATGTTATGAATCATCAATATACTCTAGTTGATTGATATTATTTGTTATAAGTTGGGTCAACTACGCTAATATGGTTATGATTTGACAAGCCTCAACCCTAACATCATTAACTTGTTCTAGTATAATTTCCCTAAATTTATTATAGGTGTTGATAAGGTTCTAATTCCTCTCATTAGTAACCATATTTATAAAATTTCATACCCATTATCATATCTTGATATTGAGTTGTATAATAAAATTCATACTATGTTCTTTAGAGTGTTCCTAAAAAATGCAGAGGGTTTTTCATAGTTCCAATATTAGTTTAGTTGGTTCCTAAATATCTAATCCATAAGGTTTCTACTAAACTTCATCTAATACCAACTATAATATTATAAACTGTAGAAAACAATAGATTGTATTTATATTAGATTATTATTAAAATAATTAAGAGTTCCCAAAGAAACCAATAGTTTAGTTATCTTGGATGACTATATACATATATATAATACTTTTTAGTGAATAAGATACAACATGAACATATTAAGGGAACATTATTATCCCTTCCATAATATTGCTAAAATTTTCCCATAGGTCCTCGTCTAGGTTTCCAGGGGAATGGAAAACAAATAAAGTTGATCTCAGATGATTAGTAAGGAGTAAAATATAGTGGAGTCTTATATAACAAAAACTTTTCATAAGTGATATGTAAATAATAAATGAACCTCATAAATCCATAATAATCTATAATTGGGGCCATATTATATCCATGATATTAAATGAATAAATGGATAAAAATAATTATTAATATCATACTAATGGAATTCATAATGTTGGACATCAAAACATACTGTTAGAGCCTTATCCTAAAAAACATATCATGTTTTGGGAATAGGTATACAACAAAAGATAATGTTTTTTATCTAATGAGACCTATTAATGCATCAAGGGGATATTTAATTCTATGCCTCACCCATATCTTGAATAAGTCAAATTCATTTATGATAGTAGTTTAAATGAAATTTCATACCATTCCCTAAGAAATTTATTACTAAATAAAACATGGCTATCCATATAATTATAAATAAAAATATCAAATTATTTGACATACAATAGAATACTATTGGTTCCATGGATAACATAACTAAATCTACATATAATCCATGTGGTGTCATAAAAGTAACAGGAAGTACCTTTGTTGATGAAATATAAGGGTGAGGTTACCATAAATTGTTAGGGTTATCAATATAAGAGAATAATTGGGTTCAGTAGTTTACATTGGTATAAGAATGCATAAATGGTGCGAAAAATCCTTTATCATGGTTTATTGAGCGAAGTTTAATATTCCAAAGCATATATGTTAGAATTGTCTCACCGTGTGTGCAGGATTATGACCAAAAATAATGTATCACAGTGACAATTAATTTAGTTTTAAACCAAAAAAAATTAGGGTGATTTCACATAGGTGCAAATAGGACATAACCTCATCCAAATTCTATTATCCCGATAGAGGTATATTTATTGGAAATTACAAACCCATTTACTTTACCAAAACATAGGATGTCTTGGGTTGAAATTAAATCATATCCTCCTTAAAAATAATACTTAAAATTGATCTTGAAATAGAATAATTATATTAATTTCATGACATAACATCTTAAATTGAAAATATATTCACCGTATAAGGGAAATTATGTGGATGGTATAAACATGTCCCAAGAGAGAGTAATTTGAGAACGAAACCATATACCTCTTATCCTGACTTCCATGATCAAACATAAACCTCATATATCATAAATATACTTATATTAATAAATTAATTTTTAAAATTAATCTATAAAATTTTCATTAATACTCTTTATAAATAATCATTCTCAACATTAATTCATTCACTATTCTGCATTGGTGTTTACAGTTTTGATCATTTATTCTAGATTCATAATTAAAGTGTTTATATTAATTATTATTCAAAATTAAAATATTTATTTCTCTTTATATGTTATATTATGGGTGATTTATAATATTTATTATGTTTTAAATTATATTAAATATTTTTTATACCAAATCCTTGATGATCATGTCAATAATAAGCATGTTTGGGAGATTTTTGACTCAAAGACGGCGTTTCCACAATTTATGAATAATATATTGATATCTTATCTCAAAATAGAACAAATTATTATTTAATATTTTATATCATATTATACCATTAATTATTTTTTCATAGTCATTCATGATATAAATTAGCAGTATTATTCATGTAGGTGGCCAAACCAACCCAAACCTGAACAAACCCTGATTTAATGATTGATTATGTGAAAGTTCAGTTGTCATATAATTGTAATAGATATATAAAGATCTTATGTAGTATTTTTGTATGTTATATAATAATTGGACGAAATTAGGATAAGAATTATTGAATTTTAATACCATTCACAATTTGAATAAAATATTATCTTCTTAGAACTCTTATTTGAAATGATTAAATTTACAATGATAATTTTTATAATGTATTGAATAAGATATATAATTATACATATAATAAACAAAATAATATCATGAATATTATATTTATATTTTAATAAAATCCTTACATCTAACCTTATAAACCCTGGAATGAAAACGAAACTCTTTACATCATGGAGGTGGTTGTCTTCATAGCACATGAATAACGGTTATGTTTATCATAATTGAAGGGGTACATAAATAAATAATGATAATAACCATAATAAATTAAAATTATATTATAAAAATAATAATAATATCATTGTATTTGGTTTCATATAACAAATTTGGAGGAATATAATTAAGAATAAAAATAATTAATTCATAATACTCACGTCTGGGGCTTGAGTTTTCCTTCGAAGACACCTTAGAAGTGGGGGAATTATGATCAGTTGTTATGATGAGAATAATTGGAATGTGGGATAGTGTTGTATTATTGTGAAATATGAATAGTTTAAGTGAAAAATTAAAATTAATTTTTATTCTTGTAGGGGTGAATATGTTACCCTTTTTTAAGTGGAGAGAAGTGTATTTTTCGGAGTAGCCCTTACATTTTCCCTAATATAAGAATACTATTCAAGTATGAAAGGCCAAAAAGTTGACAAAAAAGATTTGAAAAGGATTTTGAATCAAAACAGACCTAAAATAATCATTTTATTAGAAAATTTTATTATTTTAGTTTTTTGAACTTTTTCTCTTTTACATGAATTAACTATTTCCTTGGTAATTAATTTTTGACCATAACAACTAATTTTAATGAAAAATATTATGTTTTTAATTTTTTACTCGTATTTTATTTATAATTTCATATTTAAAAATAATTTTATCGATTAATATTTATAATGGTGTGGGAATATAATTTCAAAATTAATACACATAATTGCATAAAAACATTTCTTTTGTGAATTAACATTTTTAACCATTTAGGTTGTATATAAGTCAAAATTTATTCGCTGATGATTTTAATGGAATAAATAGATTTATTATTAAAAAATAAAGGTTATAAGGCTATATAGGTAATCCAAAATGTAATAAACAATGAAAATATATCATTTAAAGAAAATACTGAAAAAAAATTCTTGATTAAGGTTACATTTTAATTTGTTCTAAAAATATTGGTTGTACGATAAATAAATTAAAATATTATTTTAAAATTCATATTAATATTCATTAAATTAAAATTATATTATATAAAATGTTTTATAAATATCCTAGAAATTTTTATTTAACAATAAATTCGTACAAATCACTTGTTTCATGAAACCCATAATTTTAGACTAAAACCCAACTATTTAAGGAGAATATAAAAAATTCATACTAAGTTAATTTAGATGTTATAAATTCAAAATTTAAATTATTTTTTTTTCTATTAATAATTATTATATTTAAATATTAAATAATTTTATAATAAATTCCCTTTAAAGTGTTCATGGAAGAGTAGTTCAGGATATGTTGTTTTACTGTAATATTATAGTCGCAAGTGTTACACAAATACATCATGGCATCGATCTACTATATCAGGATTACCCCAAAATTTTGTTTCATAAATATAACCCAAGATAACTTTTCTTAACTGATATAAGAATATTCCAACCACCATCACTAAAGACACTACCCTTCTAACATCAATGTATCATTCTCCTTTAAATATATGGAAAACTTCATCAGTAGATGTAGAAGTTACCCACTGAGTGTAGCAATCAATATTATAATTTAATACAACCTAATAGTGTATTATAAGGATTAGATCATATATATATATATAATAAAATGAACTCACACCAAAACTGGGTTGCATCAATGGTAATAAAACAAATTTAACTCCTAAATCCCCTATACACCCATTTTATAGGTTGTGTTTTAATGCTCAAGATAGGAGGCGTCATTTCTAAATGCATCACCATTTTACATACCATGTGATAAATAATAAAATAATGGGAGGATGTAGTTTCAAATAATATATTCATAAAATATAAATTAATATGAATTATATCATTCTCTATCAAGGGACCATTTTCTTCATTTAGAAAAGACTTGTTTTATCTCTATAGTAATTGTTAAGTCTCTTATATGTAATTCCTACACTCATGTTGAGATAGACCATGTTTGAACTTCGAGGTCTTCCTAGAATCACACTTATATGTTCTATACTAAGAATAAGAACTAATATTACAATATCTCCCATGTTGATAATTACGTTCTTGATTCAAATTAGAACAATTTCTATAACATTATCTTGAAGGATTGGTGAAAAAACATTAGAAATGACGCATTTTTCTGTAGTTGTGGCCTGGAAAAATAGGTATTACACATTCCATTTTAAAGTTCCCCATAGATCCACATCTGATGAAACTAGTTTTTTATCACCATGTTAAAGAAATAAATTGTCCTCATAGATTTGTTGTCTCATTACCTTTCACTATGAGAATAGTTTTTCTCCTTTGTCTTATTCCCACCACTAGAATTTCAACCAATGCCTGCGTAAAAAAATGTGTTACCTCTATTAAAATTTATATTAATATCCTTTAACTACCTATATAACCTTGTTCATAAGATTGTTTTAATTTCTAATGTTGAACATCCACACTCTAGTAATAATTATTGTTCATAGACACGAAACAAAAATGTTCACTTTAAAATATTTACTATTGTCAATTTCTTGTGCAAGAAAATAAAGGTTTGAAAATTTTGATATAAAATATATAAATTAATTATTTCCTTTATTAGGATTAATTATGTCTATTTTCTCCAATCCATTGGAGGTATTTAAAGAAAATTCATTAAAAACTCTCCAAATCCCTCCCACTTAAGTCCTTGATCTACCATATAAGGAATAAATATATACCACCATTTTCTTGTTATTTCATTAATCATATACACTATAATATTCAATTTAATTCAAAATATTATACCAATGAATTTATTTACTCAATACATATTACCATTAAATGCATCATAATATTTATATCCTAACATTATGTGAGATAATAAGGGAGTTTTTCATTGAAAATACAATGAGCAGCCTATATAGCAAGGTTCCTCTATATGATTTCCTTTATATATATCTTGAAATGAAGCCACAGTACTTCTTATGTTCTATTGATTTGGTTGTAGGTTTGGTGAAACTACATTCTCATTGGCCATATCTTATTGGTTTTTAGTTCTCCTAGATGGTGGAATTTTCCATTAACCATAGAAAAAATCATTACCCTTTCACCATAGAACACCAATACATATCATATTTGAAAAATTCCAAAATAATATATTAGGAAATATCTTATGAATGAAAAATACATAGTGGTAAGTCTCTTTAATAATGCATTATACCCAACTCTTATAGGATAAACCAATAATGATGGGATGATTACATGCCTAAAAGTGATTTAAAACACTTTTCATACCCAAACTACCATATAACATGATGTTCAGTATAATGTGGTTATCTACTCGTTTTTATACTCCATATATCATGTCTTGACAAATATCATCCTCACACCTATCATTCCAATTTATGGACCATACCAAACTGATTATAATTATAATATATTGGCCCCAACCGAATTTATTAGAATGCATGGGCATGACACTACACCTAAGTGCATCTCCTATACTAAAGAGGCTGGAAATAAATGCCTAATGTTTTAAAAAAATTTAGGGTATGATATTCCCTTGTGTACAATAACACAAAAAATAGAATAACTATATAGAACAATATAGAAATGATACCTAAAAGACATAAAAAATACAAATATAATACGTAATAATGATCAGAGTTGAAAAATACTATAATAATACCCATTAAGTATACAAGACCCAAAAATAAAAAGAGAGACTACAATACCAACATGTAACCACACCAAACTCCACCCCATAGTTACCTCTAATATCTCTTCTCTATTGACCATGACCACAGTATCAAGGTGCCCCACTAGAAAAGTAGGTCTCCAACTCAACTAAATCATGACAAACAATATCTATATACACACAAAGATGCATACACGATGTTACTTTTTCAACCTAATAGACAATACTCTAATGACTTCCACGCACACCACAAGAAAAAATGTTATATAGCATTTAATAAAAATATAATAGAATAATAAAAACTAGTGTATAATATGTATATATATATGTGTGAATAAATTTAAAAACCCACACCATAAGGAACACAAACACCCTTAATTAACAAACCCAATAAATAAACTAAACCTCCCCTCTATGATCCATTTCTGGAACCTGGTGCACCCCAAATCAATGTAGGACTCCCTAAAAGTGAAAAACTCATAAAAAGAAACATATTCCCCATGACCTAATTCATCATATAGATATGTAATCTAGTGTAACCCAAATATTTCACAATATTATTCTATAAACCACTAATTCTCCATCTATATAAATCAAAAACATAAACTAATCACAACAATTATAGCTTCATACACACAAAAAAAACTTTTCTTTTTGAAACCAAACAACACTTGTGAATTTTACTAAACAAATTGTCAGATCCACCTAAAAGCTTTCTTTACAAAAAAACCAAATAATAATAATAATGTAATTAAAAGGGTATTTTTCATAATTGTTTCCTCAATGAACATAAGTATTAAACAATATAATCCTTGAATCCTTCATTTTCTATATAAAAGTTAGAGTGAGAGTGAAGCCACCTACCTCTAATGAGCTAGTACCAACGAAACATACAATAACAAATTATATATAGTCTCTACTAACATTATAAATATTTATTATAATCAATGTACCATAAAAACATAACTTAACCAATTTATTCATTCATAAAATCCAAATAATAAGGTTTCGTTTAAGAAAAATTGAGAATTAACGATTAAATAAGGATTTTTAGAAACCTTAGATTTGATCACATGGTTAAACCATACAACAATCCAAGAGGAGGATATTTGAAAGTACTAGAATCACCAAAATCACCTAAAGGAACCCTAACATTTGATATCACTAAAACAAGGTAAATAATGAGTGTTTTATAATAGGTTTCTTATTAAAAATATAATTTTATGAGTAAATTAAAATCTTGAATGTTTAGCCTCTATGATTTCGTAAATATTCCACCAAACAAGTGTATACTATTATCCAAAACAATTCAATTTCCACATGGTTTACCAAGATTTGTGCCCAAAAACTATTTGATTCCCTTGTACAATAACCAAACCACACATTTTTCATAATTTATACAAATATTATGCACTCAATGTAAACTAATCCCAATAACTCAATTTCACTCTACACTATTACCCATGTTAGACATGTAGATTACCATAAATATCTTCTAATCAGGTTCCCTACAAAAACTATCAAAAACTTTAATAGACAATCTAGAATCTAAAAAAAACCATCCCAATACCCTTCATAAATTATATAGATATATATATTAAAAAATTAAAAATAAACATTGGAATTAGAAATATTGTTTTGTTATATATTATAAATACATGGGGTTTATTTACATGTATATGATGTTTGTCAATAGTGTGTGTCATTAGATCATTTAATGATTAAGGTATATTTTTCATGATTATCACTAAAAAAATTATATACTTTAATAGTACTTTGGTCATATAAAATATTAAAAAAATATCACACATATTTTAGCTCGTTTTAATGTTTTGACAAAACCAATATGGCTATTATATGGAAAAATATGTTCCAAATAGTGTTTTACTACCTATTGTATAATCCATCAAGCTATTCTATTCTTTATATTCAAGAAACTGGAATCTGGTTGATGGTTTTTAAGTCTCTTATCATATAATTCCAGGTTATGTTGTGATACAACAAAAAGAATGGGTATCCTATGTGTCTCAATTATTACATATTCATTAGAATAATTATACCAATAATGATAATGAGTATGCTTCAATGGTGTTTAATATTAATATATGGTGGAATTATCCTCTAGGTGTCTGGTTAGTGGTCTTTACAAAACATAGGATCAATTATTTATCTTATATCAGTGACATTGAATTTAAATCAATAGTTGTGGATGAATTTCTTATAGATTATGACTATGATATCTCTCACAACTTGAGAAACTATAATTTAGTAACAATTTCACTAAGTATTATATCATGTGGGTATATTTTTTCATAGTATGGGTATGAGTCGAAGATGATGGATGATCTTGAATCCTTGATTATTGATATCAAGGATATAAATAGTGGGTTTTTCTATATATGGTGACACTACATTTATCATTTTTTCAGTAGGTAAAAGAGTCTTGGTCTTGAGATTGTGTGGTGGTGGTGAGATCATGCCATATATGTGGATTATCCATATGGTTGTTTATAGGATTTTCAAAATCAAATAAATATTTATGTTATGTTTTTTATTCTACTAGTATTGTGAGAGGTGGTTCATCATGAGTTTTATCCCTTATATGTAAATACCTTAAGCCTAGTAAACTAGAGTTAGTGGTTACATTGTTATATGGGAACATGATACAACCTATCACATCCCAAAGGTCAAAATAGTTTATTAGACTTGGTAAAATAGAATGATGCTTGAAATATACATTAAATTTTAAAAACATAAAATATAGAAAGTGTTTTCTTTGAGAATGCCAGTATTCCCACAATAATATCTGTATATATCAATACTTAAAAAAACATCCTAAATTCATGTAGAAAATGAAAATAATAAAGGCATGAGGTAAGGTTCTCAATAAGGGTATTAGTACCACATAAGATAGGAATAAAAAATAAAAATCAATGTGTAAAGGTAAATAACTAAAAAACATTTCATTTAATCAATAGCATTAAAAAATATGAAAGGAATAAATAACGATAAAATAATCCATATACATGAATACAATACCATAAAATAATTAAATGGTCATTTTAACTAATTTAATAATCACATGTACTTAAATTACTATTTTAATTATGAGTAAATTCATAATTCTAGAAATAATAACCATAATGTCAAGGCCACATGCCAAGAGATCTTACATAAATGGGTAAAACCTCATCCAAAAACCCAAGATAGTTTTTTAGATGAGATCTACCGATGCATCAATGGGATATAGAGATCTCCACATATAAATTAATTATTTTAAGGAATTTATCACATGAAATTGGTGAAACATAATCCAAATAATCATTTGTATTGAAAAATAACATATAAAATCTTATTAATTTTTTGAGTCAATAAACATAATCATAATTCATTAAATATAATATGGACAATGGTAATAAAATTATTTATCTTTTGTGAAACTAATAATAAAAAATCCAAAGAAAGTATAATAATGATATTAATACAACATATCCCTAATAAATCATAATTACAAAAAAAGGGTGATGTCACTATTGCATAGAAATACCCTAAAAATTTCATTAAAAACATTTAGGAGGAAAATAACAAGTACACTTTGAATATATCCTTTTAAAAAAACAAAAAAAAATTATAAAGAAATTCATTTAAAATATATTTGGAAACATATAAAATAATATTTAAAATAATTAGTGGTCATGAAGTCATAAAATTATATTTATTTCATACATGTTAATACATATATTCCATGCACATTTTTGAAAAATCCAAATAAGAATTTTTTGGAAAAAAATATTAATATTCATTTCAAAAAACTGAAGAAAAAAAATTCATGCATTGTTAAAAATGTATTTATTAAATCATTAATAGATTATTTAAAAAATTATGAAAACATTTTTTAAAAAGTGTATTTTGATGAAAAAACATTTTCGACTGAAAAGAGAAATAATTCATCCTTTTCATAAAAAAATTTCTCATTAATTTTAGTTAAATAATATAAGAAAAATGGTTATATTAATTTAAATTTTATATAATAATAAGGGGATAAAATATATTAGGTTTAAGATATAAATATTAAATAATTTCCACAAAATATGTTTAAACATAAACAACCCTGAATAATGTTGAGATTGTCAAATACAACCTTACCACTTTGGTAACGTTTGAATCATAATCCCCTTGAAATAAATAAATTTATATTAAACTATAAATAACATATCAAAAGGTGAATTATATATACCACATAATGAAATAAGTGGTGATTAAGGCATATGTCCCGCGAAAGTAAAATGAGATGTGAAACCCTTAACTCATGTTCAAATTCGTTCATATGTGTTCGAACATCATATATAACAAATTTAAGATTATTCTAAATAAATTATATGATATTTATAACAAATATCACAAAATATAATATTTAATTATAGGCTTTTATAATTGGTTCATTTACAATTCTTTGTTAAAATCAGTATTTCATGTGATAATTGCATTGTTTTTCATGTATGTTTTGGTTTGGTAATTTTATTCCTTTTTATATTGATCACGGTTATTTCATATCCAAAAATTTTACACTAATATTAATATAATATATATTAATTATATATATAGTGTTATCTATAAAATTTATAGATATAAAATTGATCACATCGTTCATGGAGACGGTAAGTCGGACATACATGTGAACATTGTTTCCATTTTTATCAACTAATGGAATGAAAGGAAAATAAATACTAACTCACCATTAAAGAATCAATATTATTTCATATATATTATTTATATTAATAAAACACCGAATTTTTACCACCATTGTAAAAAATAAAAATTAAAACATTCCACATTACTATATGGAGGCGGTAGTCTACACATACGCTTGAGCAATGATATTATTTTACAACAGATGGGAAGGTAGGGAGTTAGATGTGATATTATATTTCTATAATTTTTGTTTCGATCATAAATATAAGATATTTTCATTAAATTTATCTTTATTACTATCCATGTAATGTAGAAATGTCAAATGGATCACATCATTTCACGAGGCGAGAGTATGACGTACACAGGAGCAACATTATCGTATCCCACATGAAATGGAATTTAAGAAATTATATTTGATATAATAATTAAAGAGGTTTAAAAAATTCATTAATTTCATATAAATATGTTTAATACATCATTATTTACATCCTTGAATTATGGTGATGGAAAATGAATTAGAACGGTTAATGAGGCGGAAGTCTATCTTACACACGATCGATGGTTTACTTTCCAATTTGATAGAAGTGTTGAAGAATCTAGGATATGAAATTATATTAATAGTATATCTGAATATATGGGATACTAATTTTATTATATTATTTTAGTTTAATTTTGTTTTATGTATGTGTTAAATCAAATAAAAAAATGCGGGTTTAATAATTTTAGTACTTCTTCAAAGAGCCTATTTTGGTTTATATCTAAAACCATCATAGGTGATATTACTTAAAAATTAAGGCCTAAATGATTTGGGGATTTAATTAAATAATATAGTTTAGTAGATATTGTTTTTAAAAAATTGTTTTGTAGTTGTGAAGATGATAGGAGAGGGGTGACTCTTTATAAGTAGGCGAGGGGACACACATTTAATTTTTGAAAAGATAATGGGATTAATATGTTTCTCTCTAGAGAAAAGCCACAAAAATTGGTCATTATTGAACCTTATATGATTATAGGTCAAAATATTTCCATAAAATGGATTTTTGACAAATTTTAGGTCATTTTTAAACATTATATTTTTAGTTCAACCCCTCGATAACCCCATTTTCACCTTAAATGCAGTAATTAATTTAAAATGATTTCACTATTCATAAAGTTAAAAAATTATGTTGAAATTATTATATCATAAAAATTGCTATGATTTTATGTATATAAGGAAATTTTAAAAATTAAATTCATAGTAGTCTCAAAATTCAATTTGAAATTAAACGCGTAGATGCGCCAAATAATGGTTTTTCTGATGGAAAAATTTCAAAAAATTAAAAAAAATTATGTCATAATTAAAAATTAAATTGATTTAAATGACCTAAATTTATACAAATTTAATTGGACTTATTTTTATTTAAATAATATTTTAAAAACTATTTAATGTTGTAAATCATTTAAATGAAAATGTAGTTTTGGTTTAAAATAAGCATTTTCAATATTCATAAAAAAATCTTTTTAGAAATTTATCTAAAATTAAAAATAAAATAATTTCAGAATTTTTATTTAAAAATTAAATTTTATTTTTTAAAATTAAATTTTATAGAAAATTTTTTATTTAATTTTATCTTTATTTGAAAAGCCTGACAAAACCGAATTTTAGAAAAATATAGTTTTTCAAAAAAAACAAATTTTTTATTTTAAATTAGTCTTATGTTTTTTACCAAAAATATATATCAATTAGATTTATTTTATACATGTGTAATGTATATAATTTTCATAATTTATTCATTCTTATCCATACCCGTTGTCTTAATGGTTATGTTATAATGTTCATGTTTATATAATAATATTTTAATAGAGTTTTGTGTTTCGTTTAAACATGGCATTACATGCATTAAAAGCTATCAAAGAGATTTAATGTATTTAAAAATAAATATATAATAATATCTTAGTGTGTTTAATTATTTTCTAATATTTATGTTTCATTTAAAATATAGTCTAGAAGATGATGTTTCTCTTTTAAAATCTCAGGTCATTAAATTCTACCCCCTAAAAAATTATTTCCTCCCAATTTAATCTCAATATTGGAAATTAAGGGATTTACATTTAAAAATATTATTGTTATAATCTCACATAAAAAATGTTTATAAAATATCCTCTTGATAATATAGAAAGGTAAGTATGAAGTCCATATAGAATAACACAATACTGGGTTTCCACAGGGGAAAACATTACTGATAATTATAGATATTAATATTGAAGAAAAGTGTACATAATCATAGACTGAAATTTTACTAAAATTGAGGAATGATTTTACTATATAAGAATATAAAGAAATATAATTACTTGAAATCTTTCTATTTTATAAGCACAATTTTATCCTTTGGTTATGCTTCAATTAATTTCCACTTCATCTCTTACTCCAGGAAAGGAATATCCAAAAATAATTATTTTTAATCTTAAGTCACAAACATTAAATTTTAACATATCATACGATCCATAAAATAAATAAAATTCATACCACTTATATTAATTAAAATCAAAATAGTTTTCATAAGTGACCCAATATAAAACATTAATCTCTAAACCTCAATAGTAACACCCAAAGTTCAACTTAATCAATTTCATAAATATTTAACCATGATGTTCTTACAAAGTATTTCTAACCAAATTCATAGTCCAAAATATTGGAAGTAAGGTCACTAAACAAACATTATACTCCTAAGACAATATAAGGTGGATATTAATTTGTAATTCTCAAAATTTGAATTCCCTTATCACCATAAAACCGTAATTAAATCATTCATTCTTATAACAATAAAATCTCATATTTTAGAATATATTCCATAATCTCAAACATGAAGTAAACCCCCATAAAGATAACATAAACTACCAAATCGATAACCAATTTCATTTTCACCAACACTATCTTATAAACATATCATTTAAAAGATTATCTCAACATAAAGAACATATTAAGGGTTATCTTCCCTCAATCATGTGTTTACTAGAAATATACACTTTCCACTAAATCACTTTTCTAGTTACTATTCAACTAGTGTCATCAAATCCGTATATAAACCCCACTACGGTGTAATCCTTATATATTTTATTATTACTTTAACAATAATTTAATTGTTCAAATAATTGTATAATAAAATTCTTAAACCCAAATACAAGATCACTTTAATCATTCCACTTTATTCTTAAACCATTAATTGAGATTTATCATATTATTCTATAATACTTTATTCCTTTATTATTTCATTTTAATTATCTTTATCATCATAAATATAATTGTTAATCATAAAACCTTGCTGGTTTAATTCACAATCTATCCCCCCTGGGACATTGATTTGATTAATTCGCATACATTACACATTTGAAATGATAAATTGTCGATAATACCCAGAGGGGACCATTATTCTCATACACTGTTTTAAGTGAAATTTTAATTTCTCATTTGCAATTTTGTTCCTTGTGTTGTTCTTTTCCATAACCAAAACAACATCCTATTTTTATAAGATATTAACTTGTGTTTTTCTTCTCACATTCTTGACATATATAAAACGGAATCTTATTTCTTTTATGGTCTCTACAACCCAATGTATTATAGAACATGATCCTTCTCTTCATTGGTGAATCTAATAGTTGGTTGAGGATCAATTTTTAAACCATATATCATGATAAATAATTTGAAATAATAATAATATCCTTCACTCTAGTAATAAACCCAAATATTTTCTCATCAAAACAATTTCTATCTCATTCAATTTTATCTTAGTTCCTCTTAGTTATAAATGTAGACGAAAATCAAAAATATTATTCTCTAAAAAACTGATCATAGTGGGAAATTATATATTTAAAAAGATTAATTTATATGATTTATAAATAATTAGTCCCTCTTTTTAATCAATGAAACCATAGGTTTATCCCTGTATATTCAAGGCCAAAATCTATTCAAATCCTTCTTGATGTTTTATAATGAAAATTAAAATTAAACAAAGGATATACCCTTGGAGTTTTAAACAAGGTTCATTGTAAGGATTGTCATCAAATACCTAGTAATTCTCGATTCAAGAGCAATGCAACATTTTTTGGAGTTATTACCCCTAGGTATATCTATACTAGAACCATGTAGAACATGTAGTATCCAAATTGGGATTCATTTCTAGGTAGAATACATAATCTCTTCCTTATAAAAATAGTAAGATGTTATTATATAGTTATTCTAAAATTGTATCATATGGTTATGTTTCCTAATATATATTTTCTCGAATCTAGTTCCTGAGGATTCAACTAAACTTACTCTAATACTGACTATAAATACCCTGACCTCAGTATCCCATAGTCGATGACTAATTTATTATATTGGAACTAGATACATGGTGTCTCATCTTGATAGACTAAATAGTCTAGTATTATTTTGAAACTAAATACATACAACATATCCACATTACATTTTAAAAATAATCTTTGGTAATGTAATTATTCCCTTCAAAATATCCCTAAATATAATTCATAAAACAGTTCATGATATCTGGGGGAGAAACATAATGAAGGGGTGAAATCATATTATAATTATGGTTATGAATATAACTAAATCTTCAAATAAATGAAGAATAATAATTATATCATGGTAAATACCATAAACACATGCCACTTGACTAATAACATGAGAATAATATTTCAAGAATAAATAATGATCAAATAATTCCATACGTATAAACACATGATCTTGAAACTTTTCTGAGGATATTATACCTAATCGAGTAATCACAAGGACATCAATTAATAGTATCATAATAATGATATTAATAATGAATAGAATCATAACAAAACCGTTAATGCCTCATAATAAAACATGTTATAGAAATGGGTAAGTCCTCATCTATAAATCTATGCTAGTTTGTCTCATGAGACCTACCAATGAATATAGAGGATAAATATGGTCCTTCCCATCACTTACTAAGTTTGATTCATTCCTCATATATAATGGGAGAAATTTAATCAAAATAAACAATCATATTGAAAAAATAACATATGAAATTTTAATAATTATCCCAATCAATAAACATAATCAGAAACCATTTAGAGTAATATGGTGAATGGTCATAAAATTGAACATATACAATCAAAATGATAATAAACCATCAAAAAAAAAAATAATGATATAAATGAAACATATTCCTTGTGAATAATAACTAAAATAAATGGATTTTTTCATTAACGAATATAAAATCCATAAAAATGTTATAAAAACATTATTGAAGAAAATAACCCTTTCACATTGAAAATATCATTTTAAAACAAACTGTTCACAATAAATTTAGAAAATAATTCATTGAAAATATATTTTTACACATGTAAAATAATCATTAAACTTGGATTGGTAAGGAAGATGGATATTTCTATTCATGCAAAACATATTAAAATAAATATTTCTTTCACATTTTTTGTAAAATCTAGTTAAGAATGTTTTAGAAAAAAACATAAAGATTCCCTTAGAAATATTTTATAAAAATTAAAAAATGTGTAAAATCTTCATCAGTAAATAATTTGTATAATTTTAAAAATAGTTTTCAAAATATTTTTATAAATAATGGATTTGGAATAAAAAAAAATTCACCAAAAAGAGAAATAAGTTTTCTTTTTCTTAAAAAAAATTCTCGCTTATTTTATATACCATGGAGAGGGAAAATGGTACAATTACATTAAAGTTCATGATTATCCAGAGGAAAAACTTATTATGTTTAATATATAAATATATAATAATTATTCTAGAGGAGATGTAAACATAAACAATCCTGAATAATGATGATATTGTGAAATGCAGACTTACCAATTTTGTATCATTTGAATCATAAGCCCAATTAAATTATTAACCTAAAATAAATCATTAAATAAAATTAACATAAATTTTTTAATGATATAAAATATGAAAAGTTCTAATAAATAAACTACAGAAATTAATAATTACTGAATATTATATATATCTCGTGGAAGTTATAGTGAGATAAGAAACAATAACTTCAGGGTTGACTTCTTTCATATGTAAAAAACATACTAGATACTAAATATATGTTTATTATATGTATTTTAAACAACAATAATCATATATCTCACTACATTTATTAATTAATTATAGTCTTTTATCACCCATTTTTTAAATAATTCTTTGATAAAATCACATTTTTGGGTGATAATAGCTTCACTTTTCATTTATTTTTTGGTTTTGTAATTTTGATCCTTTTATCTTGATCAAGGTTAAATAATATCTACAATTATGAATTTTTTATAGATATCATATATATTCATTATATATGTATTTACATTAATCTATTATATTTAGAGATATAAAACTAATTAAGCCTTTCATGTATTCGGTAGGTCGTACGAACACACAAATGAATATTCTATTTTTCTTTATGCAATGAATGAAGCTAAAATAAATATTAAATCACCATTAAAAATAAATAATTATTTTATATATATAATATATATTATTAAAATAATTTCTTATTACCATTAAGGTAAAAATAAAAATAAAAACGTTTCACATCCCTATATAGACGCAATAGTCCACATGTGCGCATGAGCAACGTAATTGTTTTACAATATATAGTATAGTAGGAAGTTAGATGTGACATTATATTTCCAAAATTATTTTTTCTTCCTAAATATCATATATATTCATTAAATGTTTCCTTAATTTCTTCTATGTAATGTGTTAGTGAAAATTGATTCTCATTGTTTCACGAGGTGGCAGTCTGTCAAACACCTGAGAAACATTTTCGTATCCCCCATAAAATGAGAATTAGAAATTATATATCATAACATAGTTTCAAAAGTATAATATGTTCTCAAATATCATATTAATAAGTTATATACATAATTATATATTTCATGGAAATGTGTTGATGAAAAAAAAATTACATCGGTCCATGAGGCGGTTGTCCATCATACACAAGATCAATGGTTTTATTTCTCATCTGGTGAAACTAGAGAAGGATATGGATTATTAAATTTACATAATAATAACATGGTATATAGGGTATAATTTTTTATATTATAATAGTTTTATATTATTTTTAGGGGTAGGAATATGGAATAAAACAATAGCCCATGTTTAATAATTTTTTCTATTCTTTAGAGAGCCTTTTAGGTTCATACCTAAGGAATTATTATGTGGGATTCATATTAAAAATAATCCCACCAGGATGTCTAGAGTTAAGTAATGAATATTTTTGGGTATTTATTTCCTAATGCAAAGTTTTAGAGATATGTGAAGTGGATAGGGTAGATGGTGTCTTTTTATAAGTAGGGGAGAGGACACACATGGATTTTTTTTTAAAAAAATAAAGTGATACCCACATTTTTATCATGCCATTAGTCTCAAAATGGTCCAGTATCAATAATTATAGTTTATAAGGTCTTAATATGGATATAAATGGGCTGTATAAATATTTTATATTATTTTTTATCCTTATATTATTACTTTAACCCCCTAGTAAACCAATATTCCTCTTCACCATTGTAATTAATCATTACTAGTTTTACTATTCATAATGGCCAAAAATTAATTTACAATTATTCGATAATAAAATTTATGATAATTAAAACTTTGGAATAAATTTTTCCAAATTTTATTCACATATTTGGTAGAATTAAATCTATTTGTAAACACGTTGATGTGTCAAAAAACAATTTTTTCAAAGAAAACATTTTAATGTTGAAAAAAATTAATATCATAATTCAATAAAAAATTTATTGCAATGACATAAATTAGTTAAAATTCTATTGAACTAATTTTACATTAAAAATAATTTAAAATATAATTTATTTTTAAAACAAATTAAATACAAATGAAATTTTCAATAAAAATCTGTATTTTTCTATATTCATCAAAAAATTAGTAATTTCCAAAAATTATTAAAATTTCTCCAAATATATTTTTTACATGTACATTTCAAAAATGAATATTATTTTTTCAAATATATTTTTTAAGGGTTAAAAATTAATTTTAAATTATCTTCCTAAAGTAAGACTAAATAACCTTTTAGAAAAATATAGTGTTTCCAAAAACATTTATCTTTTTTTCAAATGATTGTTATTTTATTTATAATCAATAGATTACTACTAAATTTAATTTAAAAATGTGCAAAAAATATAATGTTCATAATTTAGTTAGTATTATTCACACCCTATAACTTATGAGAGAGGTTATAATGGTAATTTTAAAATAATAATATTTTAAAAGAGTAAAGTTTTTTCTTAAAACCTAGAATTTTGTGCATCATAAGCTATAGAAGAGATTAAATTTTTTTAAAAGTAATATATTTTAATTTTTGTGTGTGTTAAATTCTACTATAATCTTGGTGTTGTGTTTCTTATATGATATCAAAGATGATTTCCCTCTTTTAAAACCTCAGAGTGTTACCTGATACACTTATCATATACTAGTATATTAAAATATTTATCATAAATAGAGTGAATCATAGTGTCATACCAAGATCAAATTTAAAGAAGAATTCTTTGATCAATAATTATTTAAAACATATAATAAAATTGTTTCATTATAATTTTATGTGTCTTACACACCTCTTATAGATTTTAATTTTCCAACCGTTGAACATTTCTTTGGAATTTATCTTATAGAAATAGACATACCCCAATCCTTTAATGGTGTAGTAGTCAGTAGCCCATTACATCATATTGTTATTTTAGTTCCATCCTTCAAGGTAGTTGTCAATAGTGTGTCCCCAAAGTGTATATATTTACACTTTATCCTAAACATCTCGATAGCACTAAAATATCTTGTGGTGGATAGTAGTTTTTTATCTTTCTCCCTATTGGATTTAAATTTTATATGCATATCTATTATCAAATATGGGCATCGGTGAAATGTTTTGTATTATATTGGTAGAACCATCTAAATTTTCAATGCTTAAATAGTACAAGGAACACCAATGGGTTTTTGGTGGTCTGAATCCTCAAATTTTACTCATTTCCCATTCGTTTATTCTTAGAAGATGAATTTATTAAATTCATGGCTCCTAAGATTTGATCACATGGAAAAAATATTATTTCCCTTCGGATCGTGAATATAAATGTATTACTATTAGGATCCTAAAATTATGGAGGATGAGATTTATCTTTTAAGGATCCCTTTCCCTTTCCAAAATCCCTCAATTATAAAAGTGATTGGGTATGTATTAATTCATTTAATTAGAATTGATTAAGTCAAATTGAACTTGAATCATATGATTATGTGTCACTAATATGATGATATGTGTCTATTAGTTAATTTTCCAATTAAATCCTTTCCAATGTGGGGTCTTCCACTTACTTCTATAAAAAACTCTTCTGTTTCAATAAGTTCACACTATGTTTTGAGTATTAGCTCCATGGTATTTCTTCAAATTATTCATACCCAACTTGTAATTCCCTGACCCTAGTTACCTAGAGTCAGTGCATTATGTTAATACATTGGCTTGATACAAGGAAATCATGTCCCGAAAGACCGATCAGTTTAGTAGTCTTATAAATAGATTACATACATTAACATGAAATTACATTATAAAATAAAAAACAACAACAACATTTTCTCCATTGACCACATTCATATCCTTTAGACTATCCCTATAGGTCATTCATAATACACTTCTTGGAAATCCTGGGAAAATAAAACATAAGAAAGGGGTGAGATCATATGCTCAGTAAAGGTAAACAATTTATCAGAAGATTACATAAACAATAGGCATGGTGAATAATTGAAAACGCATGCCTTTATAAATAATAAACATGAACACTTTATGGAAAAATATGAGCTGAGTAAATAATTCCATACTAAAACATAGTAGTGGGTATTATACTAGTTGAAAAAACACATGAACCATCAATATTATTTTCATAATGAGGGAATGTAGAATGTGAGACATTATGAAACATTTTGTCAAGGCATCAGCCATGATGTCAAAAAATGATTAAGGCCTTAGCCAAAACCGTATATTAAATTGGGAAAGCCCTCATCCAATTCCATGTCTAATTGTCTCATTAAACCTATTGATGCATCAAGGAGCTATAGCATGCTCCACCCGTCACTTACTATGTCCAGTACATTCCTAATATAAAAATGTTGAAACATAACATAAACATTCATATTAAAACGTGCATACGAAATGTCAATACTTTATCCGTAAACCATGAATGGTATAAAAATAATGCATCCACGATAAAACTTATCAAAAAACATTCAATACAATATGGAATATTGGTATCATAATAAATCAACTTCAAATAAGATTAAAATCCATCAATTGATGTTGACATAGATGAAAATGATTTTTAAATATATTTGAGAGAAATATCCTTTTTTCATGAAAAAATTTAAAAGTAACACAATTTAAAAAGGAAGAAATTTAAAGAAATTTTTGAATAAAAGTGTTCCATACCACTTTGAAACTATTAAAAGGAATTAAAATTTTAATAACATTCATATCCATATAAATAAATACTAAAATCCATTTTGAAAACATGGACATTAATGATAATGATTTAGAAGAATAAATATTTAAACCATTTTAAATGATGATATAGTTAAAGATCCCCTTCCATAAAACCTTAAAATATTCCTTTTGAAAATATTTTTAGGAAAGACGGATGTGGATGATAAAGAGAAACTAGTAGATACTCACTTAAAAACAACCTCAGATAATAAAGAGATTGTGAAATTAACCCTTACCTTGAACTTTTCATTGGTCAAGGGTACATTTAACCTCTGGTATAATGACCATAGTATGTTATTAAATTATACTAGAACAATTTTCATATTTATTATATCTTACATGATTCATTTTGTAATTTCCCGGATCTTCTTTTCAGTTATGTTTTCCTTTTTGGTATTTTTTGAAAAAATAGGAATTTCTATAAATTTTTTAAGTACACGCCATGTAGCCTCTATGCACATGACCAAGTGGGGGAAACCTGGAGGCCACCTAAAGTGGAGTACGGAAAAGGCATGTACACGCCGTGTACTAAAAATTACATGTTGTGTATTTTATTTTTTTATTAAACGCACCAGGGTCGCATTAAATCACCAGAAAAATATTCTTCTAGGTATCGTTCAGCTGAGAGATCACGTATAGGTGTTATCTTTTTCCAAGCCCCCGACCGAGCATCCGAACTCCGATTCAACCACCGTCTATTGTGTTGGGATCAACTCGGTAAGCTATCTCTTCTCCTTGAGCTTTGTTTCATGATTCCTTCTCTTTCTCAAGTTATCCTATGTTAACCCTTTTAAGCGTTTTTGTATATATTCGATGTTATAAGGTGATTCAGGACTTGAGATTCCCATATAGTGATCTCCTAATGTCGACGTAGGTGGTTTGTGCCTTTTTGTTGAAATTACAAGAGTTTTATGTGCAAAATTTTCCAATACCCATGAATTGGGTATTTCCTGTTTGCATTTTTAGCCCTATTGTTTTATTGTTATGCTTGTATACTGGAGTAGATGATAATTTATTGTTAATAGGGTGAATTGTTGTGTTTTTTCTATGTTTCCCATGCATGTTTGGCATGTTTTGACCTTTGGGTCTAGTTAGCCTGTTAGGCGGCTCATTACTTTCCCATGCCTAATATTTTAGGATGGTGTGAATGTCGTTCTGTTATGCGATTATGATATAGAATGATAGACAAGTAGTTCTTAGGGTTTACCTTGGCTGATACGTGCTGCAAAACGTTCTTGACTTACGCGGGGCTATGAGAACCTGGTGTATACACTATAGGTATAATGGACGTTGAGGGATTCTCTAGAGTGTCTTTATAATTTTACGATGTGAGACCATAGGGGGAATTGACATTTAGTGCTTCCTCAAAGTGTCTGTAGTTCCTCTAGGTAGGCCACAGATTTAATGTGACATAAGTGCTTCCATAGAGCTCATTTATTTACGATATGAGACTATAAGGGGAATTGATGGTGAGTGCTTCCTCAGAATGTCTATGATTAAACTGAACCTGAGGGGTTAGACTGAGTGTTCTTCCCAGAGCGTTACATGTTGTGTTTATCATCTTGTTTAGTTGTTGCTTGATATTGAAACTGTGGATTATTTACTATTGATAACCTTCTTATTTATTATTTCCTGTACTTTTACTTTCCGTATACTCACTGACTATTAGGCATAGATATCATGGTGGTTGCCTGCTGGGATTAGTCCCACAGCTTGTTTGGGCCATGCTTTTGGGCCCAAAGAGATTATATTGTTACAGTCATAGACAAGGGAAAGTGCCCTTCTACTTCATGTACATGACATGTTGTGGGGCTGGAGAGCATAGGACCAAGCATAGGCTTGTGATGCTATGGATCTGATTACTGTTTTTCTTTTGTACTTGGTTTAGTATTATATTTCATCATTGTTCTTTGTTTCGCAGCTTTCCTAGACATATGTATCATGCATCATTTTATATATGTGCTCCAGTTTATTCTATCAGTTTTATGCTTTTTATTTTTTATATGATATTATTACTACTTCCAGTATTGTGTGTATTTGTTTACTTCTAATGTGTACTCTTCCAATGAAGTCATAGTTTCCCCACTATCACACCCAAGGTCCTCACTATTAGTCGGAAGCCTCTAGCATTCGTGGAAATGCGCTTGAGGTCATGTGACCAACCGGGTACGGGACACCTCTGGGTGGCTCCCTGAATCGGCATGTTATAAAGTGGTATCAGAGGAATCCTTTATTCTTGACTTACTATTTGGATCCTATAGCCAGGGATAGGATGGAATTGGTACTTGGTAATAAGATGTACCCCAGAGTAGTTAACCTGTGTACAGAGAAAATGCAATCTAACTCGTTTAACTGTAATTTTTTTGGTTTAGCAATTATTACAGTTGATTTGATTTCACCTTGAGTGATTCACATGATTTGTGCTGTTATTGTTTATTTTTTTGTGGTTCTATTCTATCTCATCCCAATGAGATGAGGGTATTCCATCTCATTCATCCTATAGGCACTTAGTAGAAATCACATTCCATGCATTCTTGTTATGCCATTTAGGATGCATTAGTGATTAAATGTTGTTGTGATAGATGTTGTGTAGAATATGCATGATGTCATGATAGATGCCTTGATAAAAATACTTGTCGTTTGATAGGGTATTTTTGTGTAAGTTTTTGTTTGAATGAATACCAAAATTTAGTTCTTGAGGTGTTATGGGCCCTCATGAACTGGAATTTGGTGGATCATTGCCTTGTTTATCTTGTTATAACTTGTATAATATGCCAATATTTTATTCGTAGAGAGTATGAGCCCTCACGGATCATAATTTGGAACCTTCAATGTTTGTTTCAGTGTTTTTCTGGGTATTGGAGTAATTTCTGAGGCAAACTGTCTAGAGAAAACCAGAATACACGCCATGTAGTTTTTACTACACACCATATATTCTTCTATTCGGGAAGAAACAGTTTTTCTTAAGTACAAACTGTATACTCCATGTACACATTGTGTAGTCTCTAACTGTGTCATAGGACGTGTGGGCAGAGACATGGGGTGGGAAAAGTCTGGTGGGAACACATCGTGTACCAGTTGAACACACCATGTAGTTTTACCCAGGTACCCTGTCGTGTCACTAACAACATTGGTCAGTGTTATCCTTTCTCGTACAAGTCGTGTCCACCTTGAACAGGCCGTGTAGGGTGAGCCGTGTGTCAGTCTGTGTCACTAAAAACACGGGCCAGGTGAAGCTTGTCTAGTACATTTCGTGTCTACCATGAACATTTTGTGTAGTCTTGTTTTAGGAGAGACATCTGTCTTAACTGTGTAGTAGTATTCAGGCAGAGAAAGAGGATTCAAGTACACACTGTGTATTAAGACAACACGCCGTGTGTTTGGGTGTTACCTGACCAATTTTGACAGAATTACACACCCATGTAAATGAATTAGGGGAACACACCATGTTGGGGGCATACACACCGTGTAGTCATGTTTTGTAAAATATGAATGTTTTATTTCTCTAGTTACCTTCTTATACATCTATGTTTCAGTCCCTATTAATACTGATATAAGGTGTGTATTTGATCTTGCGGAGTCATGCCACCGAGACGTCCTCCGGTTGTACGCCAGTTTCCAGGCGGTGATCAGACACCAGATATATTTGATCAGGGTCTTCCATTAGATACTTCTATTGTACTAGTCCTGGCCCCAGCCATTATACTAGAAACAAGTGTTGATGCATAGTTCATGGAAGGATTTATGAGGATGATCCAGACCTTTCAAGGGGCACCGCCTCCTACCCCATCGATGGCTGATTTTACGTGGGTCTTCCAGCGACAGCATCCTCCCACATTCTCATGGGAAGGAGGGCCTCTCGCTATAGATTCATGGCCAGAAGACATACTGACGATATTTCAGCATCTGGAGACTCCTCCAAAGAGTAGGGTCAAGCTTGATACTTATATGCTTTAGGACTCCGCCAAGAGGTGGTGGGATGTGATATCACCGGCAGGACGCCAACAGGTTATGGCATGGGACGAGTTCCATTGCATCTTCTATGACTACTTCTATCCAGAGACCTTGAGGGCCAATCGAGCCTGAGAGTTTATGAGTCTGGAGTAGGGTACTCTTTCTGTTATGGACTATTCCTCCCGCTTTAATGAGCTGCAGCACTTCATGCCTATTTCATGAGGTGATCAGTTATTCATGGCAAGGATGATTGAGTATGGTATGAGGCACGATATTCAATCATAGGTGAACATATTCCAGTTGACTTCTGTTACTTCTATTGTCAACCAGGTGCTGACCACGGAGTGCAATCTGATGGATTCCAGAGTAGTGAGCCAGGGCGGCTCGGCATCAGGAGTTAGCATCGCTCCTTCTGACAGTATGAAGAGCTGCAAGGAGTCTTTTTGCGGTGATCCAAGGAGGTGAGACACATCTTTTGCTAGCTAGGTGGTGTTCTTCTAGTGTGGGAAGAGCGGTAATATGAGGTCACACTACCTGAGAGACCCAGTGGAGTGCTGATCATGCGGCAATTTGGGTCACCTTCAACACTTCTATCATATCTTATAACTAGTATCAGGTGATAGGGGTTCTTCTATGACTGTGCGTTCGGGAGCAGCACCACCATTTTCTTACTAGTAAGGGAACTGGAGTTCTTCTTGTCGTTCAGGCTAAGGTGGAGGTCATGGCTATGGTGGTCAGTTGTCCATCTTTCAGCGATAGTAGAGTGGATCAGCTTCGAGTGGTCAGGTAGGGTCAAAGGGTCATGGAGCAGGCCAGACCTTTTTAGTGGAGCAGACCTAGTAGGAGTAGGATCTTAGACCTTCTACAGTTTGAGGTACAATCTTAGTTTCCCCTGTTTTAGCTTATTCTCTTTTCGATACAGGGTCTTCCCATAGCTTTATATTGATTGTGTTTGTGGAGAGCCGTGTGATCTGAATCTTTTATTCTACTGACATCATGACACTATACACTGCTTTGTGGACTAGAACGGTCATTGTACATCAGTTTAAGGAGTGCCTTCTAGTGTTTGGTCTGTGTCACTTTTTATGGGACATCTATTTCCTAGAGATGACAGGATATGATGTCATTCTCAGAATGGATTGGCTAGTTCCCTTCCAGGTAGTCATCGACTGTTATCGCCGCAAGGTTAGTTTCACATCACTAGAGGGAATATCGTTTCTTCATAAGGGCGAGTGGGATGTCCAAGCGAACATATCGGGTCCAGATCATCATGTTTTATGAGGAGTTATAGCCCATACTTCTATTTTATATCTGGATGATTAGGGGACTTCTTAGTTAGACTTTCCTCCAGTGGAGGATTGTTTTAGGGATGTATTTCCAGAGGACTTTTCAGGTTTTCCTCCGAAGCATGAGGTATACTTTTCTATTGATCTTGTTCCAAGAGTGGCACTGGTGTCCATTCCTTCTTATAGGATGGCTACATGAGAGTTGCAGGAGATCGAGAAGCAGTTTGAGGAGTTACAGGAAAAGGGTTTCATCCGACCCATTACTTCTCCTTGGGGTTTGCTTGTCCTTTTTGCGAAGAAGGTAGATGGCACCCTCGGGCTTTGTGTGGATTATCGACTGTTGGACTAGTTGACGGTCAAGAATCGATATCCTTTACCAAGGATTGATGGTCTCTTTGATCAGATTTGAGGAACCCGTGAGTTCTCAAAGATTTACTAGAGGTCCAGTTATCATAAATTGTAGGTTAGACCATCTAATATACCTCTCACAGCCTTCTAGATCATGTATGGTCTATACGAGTATATGGTTATGTCGTTCGGTCTCATGAACACTCCGGCAGTGTTCATGGAACTGATGAACCAAGTGTTCCATCCGTGCTTGGATTCTTTCATAGTGGTATTCGTGGAAGATATCTTGGTGTACTCTCACACTCAACACGACCATGCTACCTATATTGAGATCATTTTGAGTACACTAATAGAGCCTCAGTTATATGCTAATCTCTCAAAATGTCACTTTTGGATGGATTTGATTCACTTCCTGGGTAATGATTTCTCAGAGACAGGAGTGTTAGTAGACCCAAAGAAAGTGAGATCAGTAGTCTCCTGGGAGAGGCCGAATAACATCTTTGAGGTGCAGAGTTTTCTAGGGCTATCTAGATACTACAAACATTTCATACAAGAATATTCACGCTTAGCAGCACAACTGATGAGTCTGACTAAAAGTGTGTGAAGTTCTTGTGGTCAGATTATTGGGATTCAATCTTTTAGGAGCTGAAGGGGAGGTTGACTTTAGCACCGATACTAGTCTTTCTGGAGTGAGGAAAGAGCTATACTATGTATTGTGATGCTTCAGGTATCAGGCTGGGAGATGTTCTTATGCATGGGGAAGGAGTCGGGGTGTACGGGTCTCGGCAGTTGCGACCACATGAGAGGAACTACCTGACACACGATCTTGAGTTGGCTACAGTTGTTCATGCCTTATGTTGTTGGAGACGTAATTTTTTGGGAGATAATTTTGTGGTTTTCACCAACCACAAGAGTCTCAAGTACATCTTCACTCAGCATGTTCTAAATTTGAGACAGCGGAGGTCGGTTGAGTACCTACAGTCCTTCGACTTTGAGCTTGCCTAAATGCCTGGGAAAGGCAATGTAGAGGATGATGCGTTGAGCAGGAGGACTCAGATACAGGCAGTTCACGAGGCCAGCAGTGAGTGGCAGCTTATGGATTTGTTCTCTAAGATACATTTGGAGACGCACGATGGATAGGGGCAGACATTCCTTTCTTCTGTAGCTATTACCTCTACCCATCTTGATCAAGTACGAATGAGGTAGCTATCAGATTCTGAATGCCGGGTCTTCCGGGAAAGTGTGTGAGGTGAGGACCCTATTCCGGGATGGACCATAGGTGAGAATGAAATCTTTCATTTCTAGGGGTGTGTATGGGTTTCAACAGACGTACACGAGGGTTTGATACAGGACTTTCATTCCTCAGTTTGGGTAGTGCATCCTGGTGTCACCAACATGTATCGTGATCTAGACTATCAGTATTGGTGGCCATGTATGAAGAGGGACATTGCAGGTTTTGTCATGAGGTGTTCCACCTGTCAGTAGGTGAAGGCGGAGCATCAGCGACCAGTAGGGATTTTTTTGGTAGTTACCCATTCCTGAGTGGAAGTGGAATGATGTCACGATGGATTTCCTAATAGGTTTACTAAGGTCGCCTCAAAAGAATGATGTATTTTGGGTTGTCATTAACATACTGAAGATGGTTTCTCACATTTTTCCAATCAAGGAGACCTTCATTATTAATGATCTAGGATAGTTGTACATCTGGGAGATTGTACGTAAACATGGAGTTCCACACTCCATTGTTTCAGAGATAGATGCTCATTTTACTTCTCCGATCTGGAAGGGGCTACAGAAGGCCTTGGGTACACTGGTACTTTTGAATATAGCTTACCACCCCTAGAAAGATTTCCAGTCCAAGTGTACAATCCAAGTGCTTGAGGACATGATCTGAGAATGCATCTTGGATTTTTGAGATTTTTGGGGGAATCATATACCTCTTGTGGAGTTTTCATACAACAATATTTTTTAAGAAACTCTTCAGATGGAACCTTTTAAGGCTTTGTACGGTAGGCCCTTCTGATCACCCTTATCTTGGATGGAGGTAGGATATGTAGCTATGCTAGGACCTAGTCTTGTCTAAGAGACCATAGAGTAGATAGAGTTGATTCAGAAGAGGATGGCTACTACACAGTCTTGATAGAAGTCTTATGCTAATCAGCGAAGATGGCCTCTGAAGTTTGAGGTCCGGGATCAAGTTTTCCTTCGTGTCACTCTGAGGTTAAGGAACATGAGGATGAGGAGACAAGGTAATATTTTGCCAAGGTAAGTCAGTCTGTTTGAGGTGTTGGAGAGAGTTGGGTCGGTTGCCTATCGGTTGCAGTTACCTCAGAGGTATTGGGCTATGTACGACGTTTTCCATGTTTCTTAGCTTCGACGTTACTTCTCAGACCCGTCTCATGTTTTCCAACCCAAGGAGGTTGATTTGGAAGTGGATGCATCATTCAAAGAGCATCCTATCTGGGTTGTTGATCACATTACAATGGTTCTCCATGGTCAGTTTGTTTCTATGGTATGAGTGCTATGGCAGCACGGGAGGGTACATGACGAGACTTGGGACAGGGAAGCCGATGTACGAGCATAGTGGCCGAAGTTGAGCGGGGTTTCTTCTTCTACAACTCTCTAGGGAAATTCAGGGATGAATTTATTTAAGGGGGGAAGTTTGTAAGAACTTGGATCTTCTAGTCATGAATTTTTTCATTTTCTGGCCGTTTTTTAGAAAAAGAAGAAATTTTGGAAATATTCGAAGTACACGCAATATACTCAGTTACCACAGGCAGTCATGTGATTTCTGTGTAGTGGCCATGCACACGGCCATGTGGGGGTTCCCTGGAAGCTGCCTAAAGCGGAGTATGGAAAAGGAAAGTATACACCGTGTGCTTCAAAGGTACATGCTGTGTGTTTTCTTTTTTTCATTAAATGCATCGGGGTTACGTTTAATCACCAGAATGATCTTTTTCTAGGTCTCATTTGGCTGAGAGCTCCTGTACGGCCACGATCTTCCTCCAATTCCCTGACTGAGCATCCGAACTATGATTCGGCCACCGTTGATTGAGTTGGGATCTCCTCGGTAAGCTATTTCTTCTACTTGAGCTTTGTTTCATGATTCCTTATCTTTCTCGTGTTATGATATATTGAACCTTTTAGGAATTTTTGTATATCTTCGACATTCTAAGGTTATTAAATCCCCAATATTCACATATAGTGATCTCCTAACATCGAGGTAGGTGTTCTGTGCCTTTCTATTGAATGTCCATGAGTTTTATGTGAAATAATTCCTAATACCAATGAAAGGGGTATTGCGTGTTTACCATTTTATCCCTATTGTTTGCCTGATATGCTTGTATGCTTGAGTAGATGATAATTTATTGTGAAAAGGGTGAATTGTTGTCTTTTGGATGTGTTGTGCATGCATGTTTAGCCTGTTTTGTCCTTTGGGTCTAGTTTTTCTGTTAGGCGGCTGTTTACTTTCCCATGCCTAGTATTTTAGGATGGTGTGACTATCATTATATTATGCTTTTCTGATGTAGAATGTTATCCAAGTGTTATTGAGGTTTACCTTGGCTGATACGCACTGCTATGCTTGCTTTACTTACATGGGGTCGTGAGAACCTGGTGTATAGACCATAGGGATAATGGACGTTGAGGGCTTCTCCAGAGTGTCTTTATAATTTTATAATGTAAGACCACAGGGGGAATTGACGTTGAGTGCTTCCTCAGAGCGTTTGTAGTTCCTTGACACGAGGCAAAGATGGAATATGACGTAAGTGCTTCCCTAGAGCGCATTTATTTACGATACGAGACTATAGGGGGAATTGACGGTGAGTGCTTCCTTAGAAAGTATATGCTTAAGCTGAACCAGAGGAGTTAGAATGAGTGTACTACCCAGAGGGTTTCTTGTACTTGTTAGGTAGAACCATAGGGGTTAGACAGAGTGTGCTTCCCAGAGGGTTACCTGTTGTGTTTATCTTCTTGTTTAGTTGTTGCTTGATATTGAAATAGTGGATTGTTTACAGTTGAGTACCATCCTTTTTACTATTTCCTATACTTTTACCTTCCATATACTCACTGACTATTAGGCACGGATCTCCTGGTGGTTGCCTACTGGGATTAGTCTCACACCCTGTTTGGGCCATCCTTTTGGGCCCAAACAGAATATATTGGTGTAGGCATAGACAAGGGCATGCGCCCTTTTACATTAGCTACTTGACATATTGTAGGGATAGAGAGAACGGGACGAAGATTAGGCATGTGATGTTGTGGAGCTGATTACTATTTTTCTTTTGTACTTGGATTAGTACTCTATTCCATCATTGTATTTTGTTTCTCTGCTTTCCTAGACATATGTATCATGCATCGATTTATATATGTGATCCAGTTTATTCTATTAGTTTTCTTCTGTTTATTTTTGGTATTATATTATTACTGCTTCCACTATTGTTTGTATTTGTTTACTTCTACTATGTACTCTACCAATGAGGGCGTAGTATCCCCACTATCACACCCAAGGCCCTCGCTGCTGGTCGGCAGCCTCTAGAATTCAGGGAAATGTTCTTGAGGTCATGTGACCAACTAGGTACGAGGGGCCTTTGGGTGGCTTCTGAAACTGGGATGTTACACATTTATGACTTTATACTACCCATTTAATAATTATTTTCATGTTAAATTAACATTTTGGGCAATAATATCTTTATTTATCATACATGTATTAACTTGTTATTCTTGATAGTATCATTTAGATCATGATTTACATACTTTCAGGAAATAAAACATGATTTATATATATCATATATATTTGTAATATAAATATTTATAATAGATAGATATTTGAAATGGAAAACACCGTTTATGCAGACATTAGGTCATACGTATGCATAAACGATGTTTCCATTTTCATATCGTATTGAATGGAAGTAAGTGAATAAGATATATATTAGTACATACATAAATATATATATATTTTAAGTAGAAATATTATGTAATATATTACATACTTATTAATAATATATATTTTTATAATAATCGTAGAATGGTGAATGTGGAAATGAATCTCATCGCGTCGTGGAGACGGTAATCTGCACGTACACACCAGCGAAAATATCATTATATTGATGGTGAAATAGTATGTAATTGGATGGTATATTATATATAAAGAATCATTAACAAGTTTTATTATTATTTACATCATCTATACTCATTATTATACCAATCCAAATAATTATTTTTTTGAATAACAAACTACACCACGACATGGAGACGGTAAGTCGTACGTACACACGTATGGTGAAATTGTCATTTATAGGATGGATAGATTAAAAAATATGGTTGTACGATATTTATAACAACATCACAATATGTATAAGGTATTGGAGTTATTATTTTGGTATGTAAACAATAATGAAAGAGGAAGTGGAAGAAGAAAAGAACTTGAAAGAGGGTGGTGAAATAATTACCTCTTCTTTGGGTGTTTCCTTTTTAGTTGACAAAATGGCTCATTATGTTGAATTTATGATCAATGTAAGGCCTCTAGGTTTAAGGTAGTATAGTTTAGAGGATATTTGGGCAGGTTAGGCTGAGCTAAATGTCTTTGGAGGTGTGAAATTAAGAGAAGGTGAAGTACCCTTTTATAAGAGAGGTGAGGGTCACTTTAGGAAAATCTTGAAATATTATTTTATAATAAAATAATTTTCAGTATCTAATGTCTCCAAATTAATTTATTTCTAGGATAAGGTGGGGATGGGTAGAAAAACACCCAACCAATAGGTTTTAGATAGGTTTAGGTCACCATATTAACCATATCTTTTAGATTTAACCCTTTGTTAAATAGTTTACCATTTACCATGTATTCTTGTATTATTATAAAAAAAGGTTAATAAAATTACTATAAAATGACAAGAGAACCTCAAGTGTATAATTAATGATATAAATATTATTATATAATTTCTTTGGAAGAACATTAGATTTTTAGGACTATTATATAATTTAATAATATAATATTTGTTTTAAAAACTCTTTTATGTCAATTTTGACACTATTTAGTATTTGGTTTTTTTGAAAGTTATCAAAACATGATTACTTCAAACCAAATACATTGAATCAACCCTAACATTTCAAATTCACCTAAAAAATTCTTGGATGTCATAAAAACTTTTAAATTATATTTATTGTAATATTTATAATATCATTTATTTGATACTTTCATTAATAAGTTAATTATTGCATCATCATTGTGTCATAAATAAATTTAATTATTTAATATCTAAAAATTTTAAATAAAATACCATGATATAGGAAATCTATTTATATTTATAATGAATATTTATAGTCGAATTTATCTTATGTATAACCCTATATTAAATTATTTTTAATTATACAACTTTCAATATAACACTTTTAACTCTTCTTTAAAAACAATAATTGTCCTTATCTAATCCAAGTGTACCAAAGAGGATCATATTTTATTTCAAAGGTTGTTTTTGGTCAAATTACACTTATCTAATATAATTATAACATGTTTTAGAGTAATTATAATATCACTTTTACCCTTAATTACTCTATTTACTTTTAATCATGGTAAATAAAAGTCAAATTTACTATTCAAAAAAAAATTTATAATCTTATTGAACCACATTTTACTTACTAAGGTAAACAGTGTCTCTTGGATTTTTTAAATTCAACTCATAGAGGTGGTAAAATTATTTTTTATGCAAATTTGTAAATGCTCCTATAAGGTTGGTAAAATAGGTTAAAAAGTTCAATAAAATTTTATACATCTAATTTTATTATAAAATGACTCCAATGAATTACATTGAACATATATAGGTATTATATATCTATTTTGAATTAAAAAAATTTAAATAAAATAAATAATTATTTAAAAAAGTCAGTTTTAAATAATAACGTAGTGTTTTTCACTATTCATTAAAAATGGAAGGTTTTCAGAAAAATAAAAAAAAAATTAACCATAAGATAATTTTGATATTCCAAATTCAAAAATAATGTTTATTTTACCAAATTCAAAACATATAAGTTTTATTTATTCATTTAAAATTAATTCTCAATGTCAAAACCAAAAAGAGGGTTTTTAAAAAGTAAAAACAATCAAATGATTGACATGTGTTTATGTCAAATTTAGATGTGAAATTACTTGTAATGACCTAAATTGTATTAAATGATAAGAATATAATATAATTATACATCAAAACCATTCAAATGCAGAATTTAACACTATAAATTATTTTGATTTAAAAAGTTGTTTTCAAATAAAACATAGTATTTTTAACTATTTTTCAAAATATGAAAGTTATCAGAATAGTACCAAAAATTATCCAAACTAAATTTTTATGTCCTGCTTCTAAATAAGAATTTAATTTCACTAAATTTAATATATAAAGTTTCAAATATTGGTTTTAAAAATGTTTCCCCATTAAAAGGTGGTAGAATTGCATTTTTTAGAAAATACTTATTTTATCTAAAAAATGAATTTGTTCTTATATTATGTCAAAGAAACACATAATATGGATGTTAAAATTATATATAATATATAAGATTCAAAATGCAGTTAAAACTATTCATAACCTTTTTCTGAACGGCTAGTTTGGTATGTTTCGGTGAGCTCGAACTCGGTGTTGTGTGTAGTGCCAGCTATTGAATTACTTTAATGAGATAACATACTATAAAATCTTAGGGTGTTACATTCTACCATCCTTCATTAAAATGAGTCCTCACAATTTGAAATTTTCCTTCAAAAATAAAAGGTTAAAAATAGAAAAATACCTTTTTGGAAAACCCACATCGGAAATTGGGTAAATAAAATTTAGTCTTAATAAGAGGGAAAGGGAATGAAAAAGTTACCACCAAATTATAATCTTTATTAGGAGAAAATTGGTGGAAATTAGAGACACATAATTGGAAGAAAAACATAAATATTTATAGGGAGTGATTGAGGTCATCCATCACAAACAAGTGTGAAATTGAGGGCCTCAAAGACATCAATCTATGATGATTTAAAATATCATTTGTTCAGCCTAAGGTATTAAGATAACACATTTTTTTAATATCCCTTCCCTAAAGTTTAAATATTAATTTATTCATAGAATAAGTGGGAAAAAATATTCTTGACAAGTATAGTTTCATCCATCAACAAATTCCTACAACAAACCCATCTTTCACACCAAAAGATAATAGAATTCAAAAATATTATATTTATCTTAATCGTATAGGGTTCAAAAAATAATAAATTTATAATTATTTTGTCATACTATTTAAAAAAACTAAATTATACAAACTAGTGCATCATGTAGGACAGTGGTAGGTGATGCACCCTTGTTGCCCTTCGTTTGTGGGTTCAAGTCCCAGAGCCTTACTGGACGCGATGGGTTGTCGCCTCACCTCCAGGTTGTCCTTTTTATGACAATCCAAAAATAATCTAAAGAAATTATTTAACCTTAACAATATTATAAAATATCAAACTTATTTTATTCCAACCTTTAGACTTATCCAAAATACATCTATCCAAACTCACAGTCCAAAATTTATAAGGAAGGTCAACATAGTGAAGATCCTTTTTTCCACGTAATAACATGTGAATAACTTCATCATGTATACTTTTAAAACACTGTAACACCCTGAATTACCATAAAAACTTATTGATGTCATTCATGCTCTCTTATTCCTTATATAATACCAGATATAATCCTTCAATCCAAAAATATTCTAAACTCCAACAATGATGGAATATAAAAATTAGTAATCAGTTTCAAGGTAGTCGAGAATATCCAATATAATTTATCCAAATCAATCATATATTATTTAAAAATCACAACCTTAGTATCAGAACCATATTATGGATTATCTTTCTCTCAACCATATAATTTCCAAAAAATTAACATACTATTGAGTCACTTTTCTTGGTTCCACACAATCTCAAGTCCTTCATGAAATAGTACTGTAGTACAAACCTTTTATACTTTATAATTATTATAAAATGTACATCATTAATACAATACTAAAATGATATAATACTTTAATAAAAACATAAGAAATATAATCATTCCCCTTCATCTTAGGTAGTATCATAACTTGATTATTATCTAATAGCATAATTTGGGGAATACTCTGATGATTTGGGCATTGATTCGTGTAGTTTCCCAACTCCTTGAAGATGTAGCATTATACATTTGAAACCTTTTTCTTACCCTTGAAATCACATACTTGGTGTCCTTTTTCCCCAAACTTATTACGAAATATCATTCCCTTCAAGCATTTTTACCAAGGTGATTCTTTCCACAGTTATCACATATAGAAAAATCCTTTTTCCCCTCTTCCCATTATCCATATTTCTCTATACCATCCTTTTATTCTCTTTCTTCCCTTAAAAGCCATATGACGTAGACAATTCTTTACTTATCTTATTAACACATGATACTATTTCTTTATATGATGAGAATATGAGGGAGACTATTTCCCTTTTAAATGATGGCTTAAGACTATGAAATATATGATCCATTTTACACTTTGGATCATGAATATTGCTAGAGTTCTCATTCTTTCTATTGCTCGCCATTTATAAATGATGACACACACTAGGTTAGATCATATCATACTGTATAATCAGAAAACTAGAAAATATCTCAACATTAATTGAATATTTTCACACATCTAGCCTCATATTAATAAAAATGGTTTCTTTTCTGTAATATTTACTCATATATGATTCATAATGGTTTGTAAATAAATTGTGAATTATCCTTAGTATATCCCCTAGGACTGTCGTAACCAAGAGTGAAGCAAGGACCATTGTTGTGCACCAGTTCCCATTCGACAATAGCTCAAATCGGGGTTTTTGGGTTTTACCCCAAGGTGCATATGTTCCAGATCCGCCTCTACCTACCCATATCCAGACAGGGATGTATTTCTTGGAAAACTTACAAAATATCTACAGTGCCAAAATTCTAGGAAGTTCTTATATACTAATCCTCAAATTCTATCTTAGGGTATTTTTTCCTAATCATAATTTATCTTAATCTAGATTCCAATGTTATTACTAAACATCCTCTAATACCAATTGTAATGCCCCAACCCCTATTACCCAAATTCGGTGCATTATTTTAATACATTGGTATGATACAAGTAAATCATGTTCCGAAAAAACTGATTAGTTTAGCAGTCTTGGAAATAGATTACATACATAAACGTTACATTACATTATAAAATGAAAAGTAACAAACAAAGTTTCTCTATTGGCCACGTTAATATCCCGTAGACAATCCCTATAGGTCCGTCATTATACACTTCTTCTAAATCCTCGGAAAATAAAACATAAGAAAGGGGTGAGCTCAAATGATTAGTAATGGTAAAAAATTTAGAAGAAGAAAATATAAACAATAGTAATGGTGAATAATTAAAAATTCATGCCTTTAAAAATAATAAACATAAACACTTTATGTCAGAAATATGAGGCGAGTAAATAATTCCATATTAAAACATAGTCATGGGTATTCAACTAGTAGAATAACCATATGAACCATCAATATTATTTTCATAATGAGAGAATGTATAATGCCAGACATTCTGAAACATTTTGTCAAGGCCTCGTCCAAGATGTCTAAAAATGATTAAGGCCTCAGCATAAACTATATATCAAATTCAGAAATGCCTCATCCAATTCTATGTCAAATTATCTCATGAGACCTACTGATGCATCGGGGAGCTATATCGGGCTCCACCTGTAAGAACTCGGACCTTCTTTTTTGGTATGTTTTTCCTTTTTATAATTTTTTTGAGAAAAGAGGAGTTTTTTGAAATTTTTGAAGTACACACCATATACTTTTTTGGTAAACATTGTGTACTTTGTTGCCGCTTGAGATCGTGTGATGGCCATGTCATGGCCAAACACACAGCCATGTAGGGGTGAAAAAGAGGCCGCCTAAAGTGTAGTATGAAAAGGCCTAGTACACATCATGTACTCTAAAAGTAGAGGTTGTGTGCTTTCTTTTTTTCACTAAATGCACCGGGGTCGCGTATTAACCCCTGATCTATCTTCTTCTCCATCTTCTTCGACCGAGAGCATTTCGTACGGCCGTGGATCTTCGACGAACCCCTGAGCCTCAATCTTTTCTCCGAATCAACCTCCATCGATTGTGTTGAAACCGCAGCGGTAAGATCTTCCTTCTCCTAGAGCTTTGTTTCCAAATTCCTCCCCTTTCTTATGTTATCGTGGGTTGATAATTTTGGATGTTTTATTAGATCTATGATGTTCCCAGGAGATTCAAGCTTCGGGGTTTGAGTATATCAATCTCCTATCGTCGAGGTAGGTGAGTTGTTCTTTTCTGTAGAAAGTCATTGAGTATTTGTGCAAATTACACTATTACCCTTGAATGGGGTATTGTGTGTTTCCTGTTTTGACCCTGTTGTTTTCCTTCTTTGATTATATTCTTGAGTAGAGGATATTGTGTTTGAATAGGGTAATTTTTACTATACATTGAATGCTTTTCCCATGCTTGTTTGCTTGTTATGACCGTTTGGTCTAGTTTTTCCAGTTAGGCTATTGCTAGTTCCATGCCTAGTTGTAGGATGGTGTGACTACTATTCTCCCATACTGAGATACTGTAGATGTTATCCAAGTAGTTCTTGAGGATACTTTGGTCATTACATTATGTGATACTTGCTGATTTTACACAGGGATGTGGGAACCTAGTGTAGTGGACCATAGTGAGAATGGATGTAAGGGATTCTCTAGAGTGTATTTAATTTTTTGATGTGTGACCATTGGAAGAATTGATGTTGAGTGCTTCCTCAGAGTTTATATAGTTCCTTGATGTGGAACATAAGGGGAATGAGATGTTGAGTGCTTCCCAAAAGTGCCTTTAGAACGATACGAGACTATAGGGGGAATCGATGGTGAGTGCTTACCCAGACAGTCTAATCTTTAGTTGAACCAGAGGGGTGAGACTATGTGTTCCTCCCAGAGGGTTGCTAGTACTTGTAGGTAGAACCATAGGGGTTAGGCTATGAGAACTACCCAGAGGTTTACCTATTTCTTCTACTTGATTGGGTGATTATTTACTTGTTTGTAATTATGTTCTAGAAACTGTGGATTGTTTTCCGGTTAGTACTTCCATGTTTACTGCTTTCTGTACTTTTACCTTCCATATATTCATTTATTATTAGGTATAGATCTTTAGGTGGTTGCCTACTGGGACTTTTCCTCACACCCTGTTTGGGCCATGCTTTTGGGCCCAAACAGATTATATTTTTTCAGGTATAGATTAGGGAAAGCGCCCTTCTACTGCAGGTTCTTCATTGCATTGAAGCGGGAGAGCATGGGACCAAGCTGAGGCTTGCGATGTTGATGAGTTGCTCATATTTTTTTCTTTTGTAGTTGGTTCAATATTGTATTCAGCATTGTGACTTGTTTGGATATTTTTCTAGACATATATGTATCATGCATCATTTACATATATTTCTACTCCAGTTGTTTATTTATCAGTCTTCCGCTGTTATTGTTTTTGTATATTTACTCCTCTCGTTGTTTTATGTGTTGTCACATCCACTGTGTACTCTACCAATGAGGGAATAGTTTCCCCACTATCACACCCAAGGCCCTCCCTGCTAGTCGGCAACCTCTGGCATTCGGGGAAATGCGCTTGAGGGCATGTGACCAACCAAGTATGGGGCGCCTTTGGGTGGCTTCTAGAACCAGGATGTTACAAAGTGGTATCATAGGAATTTCCTTTCTCTTGACTTACTGTTTGGATCCTATAGCCAGGGATAAGACGGAATAGGTACTTGGTATTACGCTATGTTGGGGAGCAGTTAACTCATGTATAGGGAAAATCCATACTACCTCATTTATTGTAATTTTACTGGTTTAAAATTTTACAGTAGATTTGATTTCACCGTTGGGTGATTCACAAGCATTTTGTTGTTACCATTGTTGTTATTGTGGTTCTATTTCTGTTGCAACCGGATGAGATGAGGGTATTCCATCTCATGCATCATATATGCACTTTCTAGAAATCGCATGTCATGCATTCTTTCCATGTCATCTAGGATGCATTAGAAATTTCATGTTGTTGTGATAGATGTTGTGTAGAATATGCATGTTGTTGTGATAGATTCTTTGATAGAATCTTTGTTGTTTGATAGAAAATTAGTTTGTATAGTGCTTTGCTTAGATGGACACCAAACATTGGTTCTTTAGGTTTTATATGCCCTCATGGACTAGAATTTGGTGAATCATTGACCTGTTTACCTTGTTTGTAACTTCTATAAGATTTCAAACTTTGATTCGCGGGGAGTATAGGCCCTCACATATCGGAATTTGGCACCTTTACGTAGGTTTTCTGTGTTTTCTAGGCACTAGAGTAGTTTCTCAGGCTACTGTCTCGAAAACCCCAGAATACACGACATGTACTTTATGGTTACACGCTGTGTAGTGTATAGTCGTGTCACTGACTGTGCGAGAAGGGACACAGGGCTGTGAAAAATCTTTTAGAAACACCCCGTGTACTACTTAGCATGTTGTGTAGTATGAAATGGGTATCCCGGACGTGTCACGAATTTCATAGGTCGTGTTATCCTTTCACATACACGTCGTGTCTGAATTTTACACGCCGTGTTGTCTGATCTTGGTACACGGACGTGCTAGGAACAACACGGGTTGGTGTTATCCTTTATCATGCACGCTGTTTCCGCCTGAAACATACCATGTAGTGCCAACCTTGTGTCAGGATGTGTCGCTAACAACATGGGACAGGTGAAGTTTTTTAAGTACACACCGTGTATACCTTGAACACGCCATGTAGTTTGTCTTAGAAGAGTTGTGTGGATTAACCGTGTAGAAGGACTTATGAAGGGAAGAGAATTCGCGTACACACCGTGTGTTGGGACAACACATTGTGTATTTGAGGTGTTACACAACCAATTTAGGTAGAAGTACACACCCACGTAAATGACTTAAGGGAACACACCATGTAGTCTTCATACACATCATGTAGTCATGTTTTGTAATTTTGAATGATTTCATTCCATTGTTCCCTTCTTACACTCCTAGTTGTCAGTTCCTGGTAATATGATCTAAAGTGTGCTTTTGACCTTGAGGATTCATGGCACCAAGACGTCCTCCGGTTGCATGCCAGTTTCCAGGCGATGATCAGATGCCAGATATGGATGATCAGGGACTTCTTGCAGATTCTCATGTTGTGCCAGCCTTGGCACCAGCAATGATACCTGTTGCAGGCGCAGATGTGTAGTTTAGGGAGGTCTTTCTGAGGATGATGTAGAACTTATAGGGAGCTCCACCTCCAGCCTCGACTATGGCAGACTTGACGCTGGTTTTCTAGCAGTATCATCCTCACACCTCCTCACACCATTGAACTAATAAATTAGAAAATAATGAACTCTAAATTTTAGATTATAAAAGATTTGGGTGAGATGTAATCCCTAGGGTTAAAGATTTTTTATAACTTTTATATGGTGGGATGTGTCCCACTAGAGAAATAATAAGTAGTATATGATAAAGGATCTAGGGGGGATGTATCCCCTTGGGAAAATAATATATAAAAAATAATAAAGGTCTCAGAAGGGATGTGACCCCCTTAGGTAAAAGGTTAATTTTGGTATCCCTCCCCATCATGTGATGATTAAATGATACTTTTTTGACAGGTATACATCCTATGGGTAAATAAAAAATGGATAAGGTTCTAGGGAAGGATGTGTTTGTCCCTAGTTGTTACTCTAAAAGGTTATGGTGTAGGATCTGGTTATCCCTGGGTGTTACTATTTCTTGTTGAGAGTAATATAGAATATGATGAATTTGATAGTATTTATCCTGCATGTCTCCATAGAACCCAAAGATCAACAACGTTTTATTTATTCATGGATATATTTATTTATTATAGAATATCTACATTCCATTTTTATAGACTGGTTATTTTTAGGGATCACATTAGTGGTGTCCTATAGAAATCCAATCACACCCTACTCAGGATATTATTGGTTTCGAATAGGACTTTGTGGTTTATTATATTGATACAGGAAAAGTCCCTATGTTTGTTGGATGATCGGGATGTTTGATATGAAGCATCGAACATGGGATTGGGTTAGGACTTTGGTCCAGTTTTTGGGCTTCTCCCTTTTTTATTTTGATTATTTTTTTCCTAGTTCTATATGATCCTTCCATGGGGGATATTTTTTTTGTATGTATTTCTGGAAACATGAAACATAAATTTTTAAATATAATGGGTTTTTTATTTTTTATTATCTCTTCATTATGATATCAATTATCTATTACTCTCTAGATGGTTATTATTTCTACAACATATACTATTATTTATGGTAATATGTTCATATAGGTATAGTCTCCATATGATTATTATTAGTACCTCGCTACTAGTTGGAAGCCTATGGAATATGGGGAGTAACTCCTATGGGGATGTAGTGCTTCAATATGGATATTATAGCACAAGATTGGTAAGGACATTACAAAATGATATAAAAGCTTCATTTCTGTTACTTTTCCCATACTGTTTGGTCATGGTAGATGTCAGATAATATTTTTTTAGTTCTTAGTGTAGATATTATTTATTGGATTAAGAAACCCATGTGTAAGGGGATTAAAAGTTACCATGGTGGGATAATTAATCTCGATTTTCTATTTTACACTTGATTTACATCACCTTATGTTATGCATACTAATGTTTGATTTATAAATTACAAGGTTTATCTCTTGGACAGGAGTGGTGAAGGGGTGTCTGTTCATGAATAAAATAAGTAATATAAGATTCACATTATATTATTTTTTTCCTAGGGTTGGTCACCTTGGTAATTATATCGTGGTATGTTATTTAAGGTATTATATAAAATTTAATAGTGTATTCCTATATAAATTGATGGTGGTATTTTATCTAGCTAATTATTTGGATTTTTTATTATTATAATTGGTGATTGGATATCTGGATTATATATATTTTTGATTAAATAAAATTGAATTTCAACATATATATTTTTTATATATTTTACACGTGAATGAAATTTGACTACACCAAACCAAAAATGAAAAATATTTGTTAAAAGGAAAATGTAAATGAAATTATTTTTATCCTCTATGAATTTGATGATGACTCTTTGAATAAGTATATGGGGCTTGAGAAAGTTTTTTGGTTGTGATATAATTATGATATGTCTTGTGTGGGGTAGAGAGATGTTATACTGATTACTTCCTTTCTCAAATCTATGATATTGTAAATATTGTGGAAATTTTTTCCAAGGGGTTTGTTTGGAATTATGGAGACATGATACCACAGTGACATCTAGAAAAGTAATAAGATATTATTCCCAACTCACATTTAGTTTGGATCCCCCTTATTAAATAACGACGATCCCTGGATGATAATATCCATGAGATCTTGCAATAGGTTATATAATATATGGATATGGTGATTCCACCGATTATAGATTCCATTTCAGATATAACCTTAGAGTTACAAATATAGTAACCACGTATGTTTACCTGTGGTCGTTTCACACATGTTGATGATCTCTAGATGGATTCAATACGGTCTATTTTTTACCACATTGAGATACCCTGTGAGAAGGGGGTGAAGTTTGTGGTTTATATATTTTTAGAAACATCCATGTGCTGGTGGGATATTATAGTGTTAGTGAACCATGATATTAATTGTTCTTCAATGTATTTATAGATATAGGTCTTCAATAACTTATCCCTAAAGAATATAGGTGTAGGTATCTCCTATGATTACAAGCATCTCACTCAAGGGGGGTGGTAGTAACGGATAATGCTTCACATTTCCCTATGTTTTTGTTATTTTACCTGATGTTGATAGGGGATGAAGAATAAAGATTGAGATGTTTAGAATATGGTCTTAGAAATGATATATTAGAATAGGTGAATATATTTTGTCTTATACCTTTTATGTGGTCATGAAACATACCCTCATCCTGTAGAGGAACTTGAACAAGGTAAGAGTCTTAGGGAAGTTGTATTTTATTAGTGGATCAAGAAGGGGTCCTCGTGAATTCAGAAACATCAATTTTGGTGATTCACACCATAGTAGTGGTGGAAATGGTAGCCAGAGTGATGGTCCATCTCTTCCACCTTTGGGAGTTAGTTCAGTGGATTATTATCGATGCATTTAGTGAAGAAATATTAATTATTTTTTTAGTTCATAATGTAATGAACCAACCCGAATACTATCTCAAATTGGTACTCGGTCAGATCTTCTGCATACCTAAATTGAGTTATTGATCAACATAGGCTGAAAACTAGCACCCATGCATCAAAAAAACATGAGGGAACAACATATCCCAACATAAAGTGACAACAAAATGGAATATATACACATAATAAAAGTAAATAGTGCAAGATATAGATATATTCCATAACCAAAAAAGAAAGAAAAACCAAAAAACTCAAGAGTAGAAATAATCTCAAGTATAGGACCAACCATAAAGGACTAACAAAATAGGAAAAAACCAACTAATACATGTGGTAAAATTGAAAGACTCCCACCATCCCACCACTAGGTACCAAACTCAACTGACCTAAAACTTCACAGCCTCATTGTGGGTCCTTACATTTTCCTACAACAAAATAAAAAACCATGCCTATATACTGTTGAAGGGGTACACAAGGTGTGAGGTAACATGCTTAGTAGGGTCCCTCCCAGGTGTTCCATGTCAAGTTATTTACAATAATAAAATAATTATAAACTATAAATAAAAACATTTCATGATATTAGTAATCAGTTTTTATAACAGAATTTTAGAATTCCAATTTGATTTCCAATTTTCCACACATCAAAATAAAGAAGGTAAATCAGTTTCATAGTAGTTCATAACCATATATCATAATATATAAATCATTTCAAAAAAAATTAGGCATCACATATCATATCAAATTATTGGTAGTACAACAAAATAGTACAATCCCAAAGTAGAAGCACAAGTAACAACATATAAGTGGTCACACTTGGTCAGGATAGTTATGACACTCATACCTAACCTAGAAAGTCATGTACACATAAATCCACTAGACATATGAATCATGTTTAGAGATAAGTGGAACACTACTGAAAGTGAACACCCTATCAGGTATAATATGTCCCCAGAATAATGGACCATGGGAGAAGAGAAATGCCCCATGAGAAAAACCACCTGATAGTGGATAATAAGTATTAATATACTTTCAACATAAGTACATAAGGCTTCTCATGTGATATATTTTCCAAACCAATTCATTAAAATATTTTCATCAAACAATTATATTAAAAAACATTTATTTAAACCATTTCAGAATGCCTTAAAAACCCCTTTTCTATGTACCCAAACTAGGGAAAACCATACATTATAAAAAATCATGTACAGACACAAAGAAAAACTAATTCATATCATGCCATTTAATTTAATAAAAAAAATTATCAAAAATAAGAGAAATATTGTTCGCCAACACATTCTACAGACTCAATAACCTATCTAAAAGCTTGGGTCTCACATGAATGCAATGGGATTCACCAACAATAAGAACAAAACAATGAGAATAAAGTCCCTAAAATAATTCTACACATAATATAATTGATCCAATTCGACAAAAGGGTCATTGGAGACGAGGGAAAAACACATTCCTTAATAATTCACACCCACCACACTACATCTGACAAGTACTGGCTCATAGAATCTAGATTGCACAATGGATCTATAATTAAACTAGAGTAAATATCACCAAGAATCAAAAAAATCTATTATTTCAATGCAATGATACTACAAAAATAAAAGGTAATGAATAATCATAAAGGTTTACTCACATATAGATATACAACCCAACCACAATAGTGATAAATCTCCAAATGAATCAATTTGGATCAAACAAAGACTCACCAAATCACCAAAGAGGGGGTATTGGTTGAGAGAAAGGAGAGATGTGTAATACTGAAATATGATTTAACCAATACAGCACCCAAAAATCCCGATTTGTGACACTAAAATGACATATAATCCATTTAAATGTCATATAATCTATAGGGGTCATATATCCTAAAAACTTCAACTTCTTTTTATTAAAACCCAATATTTTATCAATACATATCATGTAATCATTATGTAGTGTGTACTCTTTTCACTTGGTGTACATGATACACAAAATCTATCTAATGAACAACTAAACATCATGTAACCCCATTAAATACCATGTAATCTCCCATATCATAGAAGAAAACTATGTATTCTTACATAAAATCCATAAACCATATCGTACATTATTTGAACTCGGGATGAACCCCATAAATCTATTAACATTTATTGTGAGACTCCATTAATTCAAAAAAAAAATATGCATTCCCAAACATTTGGTAGTTTTTCTCAGAAAATTTTCTCTATCCCCAAGTGTCCCAAGATGTTCCAAATTAAAGAGTTTACTAAGAAAAGAGATGGAAATTTTATTAATGTGGGTAAAATGATGTTATTACCTCCCCACTATAAAACATTCTGGCCATAATAAGTCATGTTGAAGAATAAAGTCTGATAAAGAGGTGAGGCCATTTCTCCCTGATCTATGAATCATGTTCTAATTTATATTGGGAATTTGATCCATGTTTCCATAACACTGTATAAAATGAAATAGACTTCCCATGAAAGCATTTCGCAGGAGGGTCTATGATTTTTACAACCTTTTCAACAATGGATACATATGGATCTAGCTCACTCTCTTCTCATGTCAGAACTTGAGAGGGATTAGGAGGGTATTTCCTTGGCTATGGTATGTGGAAAACATCATCAATGCATTTCAACTGATCCAAAAATGACAACTAAATAAAACAAATTCCAAGATGGTCAATTACCTAGAATTTTCCAACATATCTCGAAGCTAAATTTCCCTTTTATACTAACCGACAGTGACCCAACCAAGGAAAAACATTCAAGAAAACTTATTCACCTATAGAAAACTCCAAAGGATAATGTTGTTGATCTGTATAATATTTATGTCAACTCTGAATTGTGACCAAATACTGAAATATATCATAAATCCTCACAGAAACCTCCTAAAGAGAACTTATTCCCACCAAATAATATACACACTCTACATCCAAAAAAATATGTGATCTTCATGGGTTACCATACAGAGCCTCAAAATGATCCATTCTAATTTAGGAATGATAATTTTAGTCAATATGTAAACTAAACTATTCATATATAGATATCCCCTTATCCAAATAAATAAAAGACACAATAATTGATCATATCCTCTAGAATATGATTAAATCACTCCATACGACCATCTTTATGTGGAAGATAAGATGTACTCAACCTTCCCTAATTCCTCATCACATATTGGATACATCTCTTGAAACTTGAGTTAAACCTACGATCCTTTTATAAAACAAAGGAAAAAGGAACCCCATGTAAACATAAAAATCCAACACATAAAACTCACAAAAATATTCATCTTTTATGGTTTATTTGATCAGAATAAAATAAGAAAACATTGTCAAAAAATCAATCACCACCCGGATATCATTCCTCCCAAAGGGAGACCATGATAATTTAAAAACTAATTCTATGGATACCTCAAACCATTATCAAAATGGCACTGGAAGTGGATGTAGAAAACTATAAGGATTCAGATTCTCTACCATAATCTACTGGTATGTGAAATAGTGGCACACATAATAAGAAATATCATGATTGATACCTAGCCATCGGAATCACCAAATCATGTCATTATTCATCATCCTAGTTCTTGTATGAATGGACCATGAAGAACAATGAAAATAATAAAAATAAAGCTCGGTATTTCTATAGAGACAAAAAATCAATCCCTAAAAATGATATTACCATCTAAATAGAGATACCAAGAAAAAACATTTCCCCATCATATAGGGTTTTTATAATTCCCTTGAAATGGAAATCCTACTATTAACTCTATAAAATAAACTCATGTAGGGGTGATGATAACTTAACACCGGTCAAAACCATTCCTAAGACACTCTACTAAAAATCCATATGAAATAGATAAATAAACCCTATAAGGTTCTAATATTCCTTTGATTTCTAAATAACTTATGATCGCACATTTCAACTAAGATAATCTATAATGAAATTTCCTTTCCCTAAGGTGTAGGCGATATCAAATTCAAACATATAAATCCAATCCACCCAATACCTATGTCTAATATTCATTTCCTTATGAGAAAAGACATAGATCAAACTACTATGGTCAAAAAGGACTATGGTTATTTCCCCTAAAATATAATTTCTCTAACACTTAAGCACTTTCATAACTATAGAATGAACAAAATCGTGAGTGGGGTAATTTTTCTCATGTATTAAAAGCTTAAGGGAGTCATAATCTACCACATTAACATCCTTTATGAGTACATAACCCAAATAAGTTATAGAAGCACCAAAGAAAATTACAAACCCCTTACCAGGCATAGGTAAGGTCATAACAGAATCTAATATCATATGTATTTTAATCATGTCTAAAGAATCCTGACACATAAAATTTCATGGGAATTTCACCACTTTCCTTATAAGAAAATTCAATGGTTACTCCAACTTCATGAAATTCTTGAAGAACCTTTGGTAGTATCTAGAAAGACAAAGGAAGCTCCAAATTTCAAAGACCCATGGTTCTTCCCATTAAAAAATGAGCTTTACCTTCTTAGAATCAATTGATTAGTAATTCTCAAAAATATCATTCCCTAATAATATCACTTATTGAATCCATAAGTTTAATATTAAAATCCTTCTATACAAATGTTGACTCCCATGGATTTCCAAAATTAAGCTCAGACGGTCTCGTGCTTACACTCAGATCTTGAGTAAACAAAAATATCATATATGAACGCCGCCACAAAACTATTAATCTAATGAGAGAATATGTGATTCATCAAAGAAATAAAAACTATAAGAGTGTTAGTTAGACAAAATGGAACCAAAAGACATTTATAATGTCAATACCTACTCTTGAAATACTTATTTAATATATTACACACCCAAACAGTGTATCAAAAAAGGAAAATCATACTTATTCTTAACTATAACCTCGTTCAACTTCCAATAGTCCATGTACAATCATCGTGAACTACCTTTCTAATTGGTAAATAGAATCAGGGCTACACATGATGAAACACTAGGGTGAGAAAAACCCTTCACCACTAGGTTATCCAACTAAATCATGAGCTCTTTTAGATCCACTGCTACCATATGATAAGAAGGTATCGATATCATCTATGTACCTAGAACCAGTTCAATCACAAAATCTACCACACCCATTAGAAGAAGCTTGGAAATATTTCTAGGAAAACATCAGAAAAATCAAGAACAGTTGTAGGAAGATCAACAATAGGAGAAAAGTTAGAGGTAAAAACTACAACAACAAACAATAAACTCATCATCACTAGGTTGGAAGGACTTGCAAGACTAGACCTCAAATCCAATTCTCCCTGAAACACTTGTGATCACCCATTAGATATAGGGAATGAGACCCACTGATTATAACAATCATCCTCTTCATGATGAGTAGAAAGTCAATCTATCTTGGTGATTAAATCAAAAAAATCGAGTTTGAGGACCAAAATTTTTTAGAATAACTCCACATCAACTATCAATATCGACACCAAAACACCTCCTCTTACCTCTTACCAATATTTTTTTATAACTCCAAAACAAAGTTAATGAGTTTTATTGGATGGTTAATAATAACATCAAATATGCTAGGTATAAATAAGTGGGAAGCACCGATATCAAATAAATCAATCATAATTGAGCATTCAACAAATATGGTACCTCCCAATATTGCTGGACCCGCATCTACTTACTATGGAAAATCATCTACATCATGAATGGGTTTCACTCATGAGGCTAGTGGCTAAATCCCTATATTCATTAATGCATCTAACTAAATCACAGTAACCTTTGGAGTTGATGATACATGACAATATAGAGGTGTAGACATAGCCTGGTAAAATATTTTTAGATGATCGTGATTTCAACAGCTGTTACAAATTATAATAAGTTATGTAAAAGAATACCATGTGTGTATAACATATCTTAAGTGGTATCAGGTCAAAGTCACACCACTAACCAAAACTAGATGTGTTGAAGAGGAATTCTACCAATAACCACCCCCACTACTCCTACGATGATCATGACACATCCTCTTCTACCCTAACATTCTACTAAAGATTACACTTGGTGGAAGATAAGGGGTATAATATCCATCATTTTTTGACGTATTCTTATCTTCCATTATATCCTTATCCACTCTCTCAATATAGTCTAGATGCTGCAGTATAAATACATATGATTTGATATCCGGTCACAAACTATACTAGTACCTCTGAGCTTTTAGCTGGCCGTTATTTTCAACCTCGGGTAAATAATGAACCAGCTAAGTGTACTTTTTTGTTTATTATAAAATTGAACACTCTACATACTATAAAGACTAAACCATCATCTGCAAATCTAGAAAAACAATTGGAAGAAAATTGTCATCAAACAGTTATAGTCCAAACTCATGTGAATATCCTTCTATTCCATTGAATCCCACCCAATATTATTGGCACCCTAACGTATAAACATTTCACACTTCAAATTGATACTCATAAGTGTATCTAGGAATTCAAAGATTTTATCAATCTTGTTAAACCATTCATTTTCCTCTTAAGTTTCCTTTATAAATTTAAAGGATAGTGGTTTCTCATGTAGTAACTCTCCTGATTAACATATTTATCATATAGCTCCAAGTTACACCTCAAAAACTGAATTCCTAACTCTTGAACCATTTTATTCAACAATACAAACTGTCTACATGATATCATTGATAAATTTATGATCTAGGGAGTATTTCCTCATATATAATTGGTTATACCCACCTATAAAACTCGTGTAACATGACTTAGAGGCATATTACTAATCACTGGAACAAAATAAATGACTAGACAAAGAATAATCCCATTTTATACTAGAATACTGATAATAAAAACTGATATTAACATAAAAGTCAAAATAAGAGACACATTTCAAATCATATCATGGTTACTTGAGTATCGTCATGGAAAAAGGTGGATCGGCACTCGCTGCAATCTACATATCAAGTCCCAAAAATCCTATCTCTAGTCAATCAAATGTCCCAATACACTGGTAAACCCCCAAACATGGGGCTTTGATACCAAACTATTATCAACCAACCTAAATACTCTCTTAAAATAATGCCTGATCCAACCCTCCATATACTCAATGGGAATTCCTAATCCCCATGGCCTAGCGCCTAGAACATGGGCATCAAAAAAACCTAAGGGAATGATTCCCCCAAACTGAAGTGAATACAACATATAATATATACACAGAATAGAAGGAAATAATGAAAGAAATAGATATATGATGTAATAAAAAACAAATTGTGGAATCCATATCACTCAAGAGTGGAAACAATATCCAAGTACATATCCAACCACATGGGACTACCAAAATTGGAAAAAACTAACTACTGCATGTGATATCATCGGCAGACCCCCACCATCTAACAACCAACTACCCCACTCATCTTACCAATATCTTCATCAACTCATTATGGAACTTTTCTTTTCCATGTATCAAACTACATAAGAAGGTCTATGAACCACCAAAGGGTTATGTAGGGTGTGAGCTAACAAGATTAGTTGGGTCCTACCCAGAAGTTCCATATCAATCATTTAAAAAATAATTCAAACAATCCCAAGTTTATGGAAAAAGGTACGGTAATAGTTTAACCATTTCTACATCAAAATCATGAAAAAAAAAATTAATTTCACATTTTTCAACATTTCCAAATTATTCAGGTAAATAAGTTTCAATGAATTTTATAACCATATATCACAACAAATATATCATTTGAAAACAAATTATGCATCACATATCACAACAAAAAATCATAAAATTACAATAAAATGATACATGTTGAAAGTAGAACCACATGTTATATCATGATAGGGTCAAAGTTGGTCAGGATTTAGAGTACACACATACCTAACATAGAGAAACATGTATTAATCAAGCCACTATAAATATGCATTGAGTCTATAGATTAGAGGAACAACCACTCAAGTGACCCCCCAACAGATCTAATAAATCTCTAGAACAATGGGCCTATACATCAGAGGAATTCTAAATGAGAAAACCCCTCGACATAGGAGGATACATATAACTATACATTCCACCAAAGTACATTAGGCTTCACATGTGATCTATTTTATAAACCAATTCATCAATCCATTTTCATCAAACCATGATTTGAAAACCATATCATTAAACCGTTTCACAATGCTTTGAAAACACATTTCAATTTCCCAAAACTAGAGGAAAACCTTATTTTATAAAAACCTATTTCCACACACATATAAAAAATCATTCATATCATTCAATTTCATTTAAGAAAATAATTTATCAAAAAAATAGTATTGAAGCTCACAAAAACATACTATAAATGGAACAACCAACCTCAAAACTTGGGTCGCACATGCCTACAATAGGATATACAAACAAGAAGAACACAAAAACAACAACTAAGGACCTAAAATAAATCTACACATCATATAATTTATCCAATTCAATCAAAGGGTCAATAGAGAAGATTAAATGACACATACCTCAAGAATACACACCTGATTCACCACAACTAATAAGGATTGACCCCTAAAATTGAGATCACATAATGAATCTATAAGGAAATAAGAGGAAGCATTAAAATGGATCAAAAAATACAATATCAAAATGAAGTGGTGCTACTATGATCAAAGGAAATTAAGAATCATAAAAGTACTACTCACTCAAAGAAATGAAACCCAACCTAGCAATGATCAATCACTGAAAGACTCAATTCGGATTGAATGTGGACTCCCAGAATCACTAGAGAAGGGATCTCGGTCAAGAGAAAAATGGGTTACGGAATAATGAAATAATATTAAACCAATCCACCACCCTAAAATACATGTTCATGACACTTACACACTATTTAGTCTATTTACATGTTGTGTAATCCATAGGGATCTCATACACTACAAAATTAGTTTCATTTTTTTTATAAATGTTCTTCTAACATTACACATTATATAATAATTACATGTTGTGAGATCCTTTCACACTCGGTATATAATTCTTGACTTGATTATAGAGACCAATTACATGTCGTGTAAAAATTTTACTTGTCGAGTAATCTCCCATAACACAGCAAAGAACTTTGGTTTGTTACATTAAAACCAAAAAACAAGGCAGTCATTATACAAACCTATGGGGAATACAATAAAGATATTACAAGTTTATTACCAGACAGTATTAATTCAAACAAGAATATATCCCTAGATATTATGTTATTTTTCTTATAAAATTTTATTTATCCTCGGGAGTCATAAGAGGCACTCACTTCAAGAGGAAAGGGTTAAAAGTAAAATACTGGAAATTATTTTAGAAGATGTTACACATAACCACTTTAGAGTCAATAATATTGGATGATGGGTCACATGTTGTTTTTTCAATGATTCTAAGTATTCAGCTGGTAGTGGGGGCCTTGATATTCATTTGATTTAGTAACTATACCTAATGCACTACAATAGGTTGCTAGCCGATGTTCTAAGGGGAAATGAAAACAACAGTAACATAAGATTGCAATTTAGGGGATTTGGTAAGGGTGTCTGGGTAGTGGTTCTATATAGTTCCATGTTTTTTATCCAACTTCTAATAAAAGTGATGTTGAACAATCTATGGTTTGAGTTATTATTATAGTACCCTCTAATCTAGAGACTAATTTATCCAATATAGTAGAATCACATTGTCTCATATCTTCTTAGTTAATTTACAACTTATATTCGTCTATATAGAATCTATATGGGGTGATGGTGATTTACAGTATTTGAAAATGATTTAATAATTTCTCCATATTATTTGTTTTTGATAAATTACATTCTTAAATTTTTTATCAAATTCTCATGTATATTAAACTCTTATGTGTTTTAATATATTAATACTTTTTAATTACATGTTTTAAAAATTGTAATACTTATACAAATTATATTTAAAATTCCTAAATGTTTGTTATATATTTTCTACTTGAATTTATTTCTATTTAGTAAAAAAATTAGTACCATACTTTGGGAGGACCTTGGATAACCCTCAACCACATTGAGGACCCTTAGGGTTAACCCTTTGGAACGGATCGTCTAATGAATCCTCATAAGGAGGTTTTGGTTTATGGATTTCATAGTGCACATTTAATCAAGTTCATACAAATGTATAAGGCCTGAAAAGCATGCTTGTGGGTGCATTGGTGAGCTTGGATACATCTTGGCCTTCATTCTTACCATGAGTTTTTTGTGCTTCAATCTAAAATTAGTATTAGTAGGGCGTCATTATTATACAACTTGGTTTCCAAGTCTCTAATTTGATGTGAGACATCATTTTGTGTTTGTTGTTCAACCAAATGTAAAAGGTCGGATATAATCTTGGTTATACGTTATATTTAATTTATTTCATTTTCTATGTTTTAAAATCATGTTTGTTCTCCCTTGGAATTCTTGTGCCTCACTTTTTAATTCCCATCATCTTTTTTGGGTGTCCACTCAAACTCTTACGAACCAGAGTTCTTCAGTACAACCATTATTCATCCTGGATTACTTTCATCATATTTTTTCTTCTTCAATATCTCCTTATTCTCATTTCTTATAATGGTTTTTTATTAGTTATCATGGTTTTCATTCAACATGTCATTATTCTTCATTCATGTTTTTAAATGAAAATATTTTCATCTTCTTTCTTGTATTGTTCTTATAATTCGAATATTCCTCTTTTTTGGTTACCTGATGAGTCGCTATTTGAAAATACCAAGGGTGGGTGAGTAGAGTTACTTTTGGAAAATACCATTGGTGAGTCAGGAGTCACCATTGGTACCAAATAGTGGGTCATAAACCTACTATAAAAAATTTATGGATGGTCATGTTACTCATCATCAGACATTAAATATTGGTTTTCATTTCCCCTTGGTTGTTTCTTTTTTCTGTGAAAACCCTTGATAGTAGGTTCTCTAAGATTCAATAGAAGTTTTTCTATCTTCATTTGGTTGTTGTAGGATTTCTTTTAGATTTAATTTGTTTTATTTATTTATTAGAATATTATTTCTTCTCTTGTCTTCTTATGGTTGGCAAAATCTTCTTCGGGTCATTTATTATTATTATTATTTTGTAGTAGTATAATTTATTTTTCTAATAGATTATTTATTTCTATATTAAAAAAAATTAAATAATATTTATTTTTTTATCATATTCTATTTATTTATTTTTATTATTAATTAATTTCAATAAGATAATGTTGTGAATATCCAATGCGGAGTCTTGAGTCACTATTGGACACCCAAATGTATAAAATTTTGATTGCTTCTTCTAAATCCATCGATTACATTGAGGCATAGAATAATTTTTTATTTTGGTTGGATAAATTTATTTTTTTCATTAAAATTTTAATTGTAGTCCATTCTCTATTTATCCACCATTTAAATTTTTCAGTAGTAGGTCATGAGCCATTGGTCTCTATTTTCAATGGTGGGTCATGAGTCACTTCTAAAAACATTAATCCATCGTTAGTTAAAAATTTATATTCCAAAAATTATATTTATTTTTCAATTGATGTTATTAAAAATAATTATTTTTTGTTAAAATAAATTTCTATACTATTAAAAAACTAATTGTAAAATTGTTTTATGTGCATTTATACATGAAAATTTAAAGCCATGTGATGATCTATTTTTTATAATATTTTGTTGTATATATAATACAAAGAATATATTTTTAATTTAAAATGTTTTATTATTATTATTTTATTAAAATTGATTAACATAACATATTAATTATATTTTATTAACATTTCATGAATAAATATAAATGATAATTGTATTCTATGTATTCCAATCAATATTTAACAAATAAAGTTTTCATTCACATTATTTTATTTTTATGCAGTAACATGTTTTTTGAAGATATTTTTTATGTAAAAAACTTCTCAAGGATCTCAATTTAAATGATCAGGGAGATATATTAATGAAATAAAAAATATCCCAGTGAAGATTCATTCATTTATTGGGAACACATGTGATAAATCTTAGATATTCATTTGGACATTAAAAAAATAAATGATCATCAATTAATTTTTCACTCTTGTTGTGATCCCTCACATACTTCATATTCAATATTTGTTCCTTATATGGGATCAATGGTCATTGAGCATAAAATTACTCAACATTATAATCATCTATTATTTTCCCTAGATTTTTTTTATTTGTGTAAAATATTTCTCTATTTCTAATTTCTTCGTGTCTACTTTATAAGTTTTCCATCTCAAGTATGCTTTTCCTTTTTATCGGATTTTTAAAACTCCTAAAAAGAAGTCAATTTTGTGACTCCCAATCAAAATTAAGGTAGAATAGACTAGGTTGGTCACCTTTATGAATACTAGGTTTTGCCTCTAAGATTTTCAAATGAAAAGGAATATAACAGGGTTCTCACACTGTTAAAAGTGAGTTTCATAGTGGGTACCTAACTCCTTTAAGAGTAGTGTAGATTGAGGAGTGGACTATAGTCATTTTGATCTGAACTACTATAAATCCTTATGTTCTTTACTTTTTATTTCTACTACAACTAAATTATATAACATTGTATCCCCTATTGTTTAATATTTTATAAAATCTAATTTTATGGTTTTTAAATTTTTAAAAAGATTACTCCAACCCCCCTTAGTCAAATATTTCATAAATAAAAATTCAAAAATGAGTATCAGATGAGGTCTCTAATAGTTTAGATTTTCCATTATTCCTAGTTTGATACCAAACAATGGGTATCACATCAAGTTCAATAGCTTTGTGGTTCTAATATCAAACATTTAATTTCAAAAACATGTCAATAATTGGTTTGTATTTATAGCCCTTATTTTTAAGTTTGTTCTAACCTAATATCCTAGTCATAATTGTATAAAGAGAAAATGAATATTTTTCTTTTAATATGGTAGGTGACATTGCTAATGATGGATGGATACCACATAAATCCCTATTATTTAATAGTAGTGACTATGGATAATGGAATGATATAATTTAATACAACTTGAATCAACTAGGTGTGGATCATTAGAACGTCCTATAATATCCATATGATCTACCCATGGTTGATCTCGAGACTCTGGTTGGTAATTACCTGATGAAATATGTTTTTATTAAAATTCAAACTATATTTTAAATTTTTTAGTTAATAGAAGTGTTTATATCCATGTTTCATCTTGTAATACAACCCATGACATATAGAGGATACAAAAAGTGACTCATTATAGTTCCAATAAGTTAAATTGAACCAAACTAACAATGATCTGAGTAGAATAATGGGACATCCATATGGGATATAAAGTATCTAAATAACATATGTTCCATCGGTTGACAAGTATCACCAGTTGAATGAGTGCTCGTAGAGAGGTGTTAGGAAATTCTAATCAATTGGAAATATCACAAATATTTCTACCAGTTATTGGTAATCCAAATAATTTTTCCATAAATGAGATTAATAATTTAAAGGAGTATGTGTTAAATAAACTAATATGATCTCTATTAAATTATGTGTTAGAGATGGAGAATATTTTTGATGATGAGTTTACTAAAAGAAAATATATTTCAATTAAATAAAATATTATTGATACGTATAATGAATCTAAATCTGAGTGGTGGGAAATTGACAAAGAAATGTCTCACTTCTATAATAAGCTGTTCTAGTTGATGAATAAAAAGTGTAGTAAGGGGAAGATCAAGATGAAGTTTAGAAAAGACTATAAGAAAGGTAATTCTACTAAAAATAATGATGTCTTTGAATTAACCAATTATAAATGTTGGAAGAATTTTAACATAATGAATAACTTACCAAAACTCATTGATTCAAATAAATACAAAGATAACAGAATAGATGAAAATCAATATTTTATTTAGAGTTAGGGATTTTTCATATATTTCTAACTCAAGTGGTGATTCTAGAAGTTAACATGAGATCAGAAATTTTACCATTATGGGTTTTGCATTTGTGGTAAATGATTATATCTTTGATTAGTTAATAACACCTAAAAATGTTGATAATAATTAGTTATCTATAAATGAGACTGATATTTATTATGATTCATGTTCTAATTATGAATCTGAAAGTTAAAAAGTTTACCAATTGCTTAAAGAAAATGAATAATTAAATAACGATGGATCAAAAATAATTGAAAATTATGGCAATTTTAAAATTAATAAGAAGAAATTTATTAGATAAAATAATAAAATGAAAATGTAAAGTGATAATATGAATATATTTATTTACTATAATTATAAAACTGAAGATTCTTGTAAGTCGAAATTTAAAAAAAATGGTTGAAAATTAAAGGATTAAAAAAATTCTTCTTGTATGTAAAATAAATTAGGATAGAATAATCAATATTTGTTTATATTATCTAAATAAAGTATAAAATTAATATAAGAAATTAAAGTAATCAAATAAAAATTTAAGAAACAAAGCTTCAAGATCTAATGAAAAGAAATTTATATAATTAAAAACTCTACACAAGGAGAATATGGATTTGAAAACTGATGTTTTAAATCATAAATGGAATAAACCTAATTTTTTAAAATATAAAAAAATATAAAAATATGATGTATTTAATGTTAATAAACACCAACAAGAATCATTTTTTATTCAATAGTAAAACTCCAAGTTTAAATGACACTAACTTTGTTAAAAGTTTAAAAGGAAGTATTTCAAGTGTAATCTGTTTTAAATGTATAATTAAAGGGAATTATTTCGATGATTATTCACTAATATTTAAAAAAAACATTTGGGAATACAATAACATTAATTTCTAATTATTTTCTATTTAAAAAACCCACTAATAAATGATGTAGATGTATTTGGGTGACTATGTTCTCTACTACTAATCCATTGGACCCAAGTTGGCATGGGAACCAAAATAGTCTACTTGATTTTTTAATTTTAGGAATTCTAAATTTTAATTATCAACGAATCATTGTACTTATATAGTGAATTCTCTAGACACATAAATATGATATTTCAATGTTTATATCATTTTATTCATGTGATGGCAGCCTTTTCACATTTGGAGAAAACTCTGAAGGTCATATTAAACGTATAGGTGAAGTTAGTTTCTTTAAAATTGTTATTATTTCCAAATTAGTGTATGTACATTGTTTAAAACATAATATAAAAATTATATCACAATTATGTAATGATATATATAATTTTATTTTGGAAAATTATATATGTATTCTTCAAGAAAGTAAATTAGTTTTTTTTATAAATAAGAAATAAAATGTATAAACTATTGAGTTTTCTTATCTAACCCAATAAAAGGTTAAATTAATAAATAATGTATATGCATATGATAGTTTTTTGTAATAGGAGGTATGGGCATGAAAATTCCATATTATTGCACAAACTTCCAAAACAAGAAAAGGTTCTTCAACTACCCAATTACATACAAGTAAGTACACCATGTTTGATTCTTGTTTAAAAGGTATAAACCAAAAATAAATATATAAATATATAAATGATGATAGTATATAGATAAGTTTATAAATGTTGAATCTTGACTTGTTTGAACCAATATAGCCATCTAATTTTGGTGGTAAAATAATATTTTTTTAATTCTAGATGATTTATTAAATATAGTTACCATTAAACCTTTCTTATATAAGACACCATATGAACTTTTCAATGGATTTAAACTGAAAGGTGGTTATTTCATGGTCTTTGGCGGTAAAGTGTTCATTTTAAATACCAAAGATAATGTATACAAATTTGACTCTAAATTAGATGGAGGAAATTTTTTAGGATATTCCAGTAATTTTAAAGCTTATAGAGTTTTCAAAAATAAGACTTCAGAAGTTTTGAATTTGTGAATTTGTGTTTAATAAAAAAATTCCAATAAATAGGATTCTGAATCTCTCCAAGAAAGTGATGATTTTAGAGAATTTAACAATGGAGTAAATAACAACCAATATAATGATAGTTCATTAGTTAATGGGGGAATATATAATCTCAAAATTCAAAAAAAACAATGGAAAACTATTATATGTCACCCTATTAAAAAAATAATTATTAATGTAGAAACTATAATTCTATTCAAAAGGGTAGTTTTGTTTTAATTTTCTAGTTCTAATTTTTCTACTAATCTTGTTTCTATCAATGTTGAAAATAATTTAACTGATTAAAATTGGATTAATGATATTCATGATGAGTTAAATAAATTATAAAGTAATAAAGTGTGGGATTTAGTTTCATTTCCAAAAGATAAACCTATTATTTGAACTAAATATATTTTTCATAATAAACATTATAATGCATGAAACATAGTTAAAAATAAATAAAATCTAGTATCTCAAGGATATTCCCTAGAAACTATAATTGAAATTTAAGGTTATTTTGATCATATTGATAGGATGGAATCAATTATAATTCATTTATCCTTTTCTAGTTTTCAAAACATTGAATTATTTCAAATGGATATTAAAAGTTTCTTTTTAAATTTAATTATTTCAGAGGAAGTTTATGTTAGAAACCCCCTTGGATTTCAAAATGATAATTTCACATACTATGTTTCTAAGCATAATAATTCATTACATTATCATAAACAAGCTCCAAGATCTTGTTATGAAAGACATACATAGTTTTTAATTCATAATTATTTTTAAATTTTAGGATGATCCAACTTTTAAAAAAAATTAAATTGATATACTTATTATATATATATATATATTGATGATATATAATTAGGCTAAAAATGATTCTTTGTGTAATTATTTCACAATGATGTTGTAAAGTGAATTTTTCATGAGCTCAATAGGAGAACTAAATGTTTTTCTTGGTTTACAAATTAATCAAATAAAATAAGGTTTTATCTGAAATCAATCCATGTATGCTAAAGTACTTGTAAAAATGTTTGGACCTGATTCTAGTAAAACTATAAAAACACCTATGAGTGCTAAATTAAAATTTAAAATTCATGAATTTGATAATATAGTTGATATTAAACAATATATATGCATGATAGGTCATCTACTATATCCCTCTTCTTCTATACCATACATCATCTTCTCAGTTTTCTTATGTGTTATGTCTTAGGTAAACCCCAAAAAAAGTCATCTAAAATATATTAAAAGATTAATTAGATATATCAATGGTACTATATGTAATGTATTGTTCTATTATAATGAAAATTTATTTGATTTACTATCTTACTCTAATTCTATCTTTGGAGGTTCCAGAATTGATCGGAGAAGCACTAAAGGTATGTCCTAGTTTATAAGAAAATGTTTAATTTCAGGGAGCTCTATGAGTCAAATTTTAGTAGAAAATTTTATATATAAGTATTAATATGTTGTTTCCACTAGTTTTTTTCATAAGTTATTTGTAAAAAAAAAATACTTTATGATTTCTATATCATTTTATATAAAATATATTTTTACTGTGATAAATCTAGTGTCATTTCCTTTGTTTAATAACCCTCTTCAAAAATATAGAACTAAACACATAGATGTTATATTTCATTTTCTAAGGGATCATGTAAATAAAGGTAATAAGTGTATGAAATTGGTTCCTAATGAGAATCAGTTATCTGACATCTTCACAAAAACCTTAGATTATGGTAAACATGAAAATGTGAAATTTGAATTGTGAATTTTAGAACCACAAAATATTTGACTGTATGATCATTGTTCTTATTTTTTTACATATATTCTATAAATAGTAATGTTATTTTATATTTTGATTGAATAATAATTAAATCACTCTATTGAAAATAATTTTTTAAATCATAACAAAATCTTATTTCTACTTTCACTGAGTAGAGTATTTATATATATATATTCATAATATTGAACTACTCTATTTCTATTAAAGTAATTTTTTATGATAAAAATTGGAAGAATATTTTATATCTTAATATTTAATATACATTTGGATAAATTTTGAAAAGGGGATATTTTTTGACAATTTAATAAATTTTTTGTTTTTTAATTTACCAAAGAGGGTATTTTTAGTATTTAAAAATGACTTAATAATTTCTCACTATTATATTTATTGATAAATAAATATCTTAATATTTAAATTGAATTATCAAGTATATTAAGTTCTTATGTGTTTTTAGAAATTAATATTTTTAGTTACATGTTCTCAAAATGGAAATTGTTATACATATTATTTTAATAATTTATAATGGTTTGTTATATATTTTCGACTGAAGATTTTTTTTCTTAATTATAACATTATCTCAATACTTTTATATGTCATTGGATAGCCCTCATCAACATAGGGGACCCCTTAGGTTCAACCCTATAGGATGGCCCACCTTAGGAGGCCCCAAAAGGAATCTTTTATTTTAGTCTAAATAGAGGATCAACAATTCCTCTTTGTTATACCACTCCATCACAATGTCTCCAAATAGATGTGGGCCATCATTTTGTGATTATTTTTCATATGAACATAAAATATCAGATATAATCCTAGTCATAATATATATTTAAATTGTTCTATTAAATCTATTTAAAAATCCATCACATTATCTTTTTGAGCTCCCACACCTCTATGTTCAATTTCTATTGTCTTTTTTGGTGACCACTCAAACTCCAACAAACAATTGTTCTTATATACACCAATTATTCATCCCATGTTTCATCCATGATTTATTCTTCTTCAAATTCACTGTTTTTTCATTTCATTGCATGGTTTTTATGCTGGTTATCATTTTTTGGTTTCAAGATATCATTATTTTTTTCATTGGAGTTCTTAAAGTGAAATTATTTCATATTCATCCTTATATTTTTATTCTCGTTTGAATATTACTCAATGTTTATTTCCCAATGATTCGTCATTAGACAATACCAACAATTGTGTGAGTTGATACACCAATATAAATTACCAATGGTGAGTGAGTCAAGACACCATTAGAAAATACCTACAGTGAGTCATGAGTCACCATTGGAACCTAATGGTGGGTTAGTGACCTACCACTAGAAATCAACAGTGGGTCATGTTACTCACCATTGGACATCAACAGAGGTTTATTTGTGCCCCGTGGTTGTTTCTTATTTACTGTAAAAACCATTTGAATGAGGTTATTTATGCTCCAACAAGATCTATTGTATCTCTATTTTGTTTTTGTAAAAAATTTTGTTATTTTATTTTGATTCCTTAATTTCTTGGAATATTTTTTATTATATTGCATCCTTCGGGTTTTCAACATCTTCTTTCGGTCATTTATGTTAGTTTGTTTGTTATATTATCATTTATTTTATAGTGGATTATTTCTTTTTCTTTTAATAAATTTTTAATTAAACATTATATGTTAGTCATCTACTTTTTTATTTATTTTTTTAATGAATTTCAATGAACCACTATTGGGAATTTCCAATGGTAACTCATGAATCACTATTGGACACCCAAAGGTAGAAAACAATTGCTCCTACTAAATCCTTTGATTTTTTAGTGAAATAGAATAATTTTTTTGGTAGTATTAATTTATATTTTCATGAAAATTGGAACATAAAGTCATGACATGTTTATCCAACATTGGAATTTTTTAGTGGTAGGTCAAAATCCACCACCCTTTGTTTTCAGAAGTGGGTCACGAGTCATCGCCTACAACATTAATCCATCATTAGTTAAATATTATGTGTCTGAATTTTTATTTCTAATTTCAATTGAAGTTATTAAAAATAATTATTTTTTTAAATATTTTATTATTTTAGGTTGAAATAAATTTGTATCATGTTATAAAAATAATTATAGCATTATTTTTTGTGCATTTATACACTCATATTTAAAATTCATGTGATGCTCTATTTTTCATAAAAATGTTTATGTATAATCCATGGATTATATTTTTTATTGTAATTATTTTCTTATTTTGAATTTTTTATAATTTATTCACATCAAATATTATTTTTTTTATATTAATATTTCATTATGAAATGTAAAGGGTGATTGTAATTAATTTTTTTAGCCAAGATTTAAAAAACAATTGTAACAGTCATTTTATTTTATTATTATGGACTAACCAGTGTCATGTATATATAAGATATTTATACAATCCTTGTACATAATAATTTTAATTATCCATGAGATCTTTTAAAGGAATAAAGTACTTCCCCATGAAGATTCATTCATTTTTAGAGATCACTTGTGATACATCTGCAACATTCTTATTACTCTCAAAATTGTTCATGAACTTCTGTGACATATTCACACTTATTAGGATCACCGAAGGACTTTATCATTGAAATTTTTTTCTTCTAGGTGACCAAAGATCTTTAGTCATAAAAATATATAACATTTTGATCATCTTTTATTTTCCTTGTATTTTTTTATTTGTGTAATCTATTTATTTTTGTTTGTAATTTCTTCATGTATGGTTTATGCGTTTCCCATTAAGAGAAAGTATTGCCTTTTTCTCTAGTTATTCCATGTTATAAAATTAATTCAAGTCTTTTAATCTCAGTCAATATTTAGTTATAACATACCAAGTTGGTCTTTAGTACCAGGACTAGGTTGTGCCTTCAGGTTGTTCAAAATTAAGTGTCTATAAAAAGGTTTTAACAACCTTAAAAGTGAGTTTCTTAGTGGGTTACAGTCTCATCAAGGATTATATGCTATTTAGGAGTGTACTAGTATCATGATTATCAAAATCATTATAAACACTTTTGTTATTTACTTTTTATTTCATTAAATCAAGAACACTACACACACTATTATTAAATATTTTATAAACACTTCTTCTTTTTTTCATTAATTTTTTAGAATGGTTATTCATCAATAATGACCCAAAAGTTGTTTGATAAGAATATAGGGGTTCAATAAAAAGTAATTCATAGGTTTTGGTATTATAGTATAGTGATTAATGTCTATAGATTACTTTTTAATTTCATAATTTTAGTGGTAAAATTTTTTGAAACGATCTTTATTATGGATTAGAATGTTTGGTATCAATCCCATATTATATATTATCATCAATGGGATTCATTTATATATAAAAAATTGCTTCTATGTTGAGTATTGTTACATAAAGGTGGGTCATGCAGGACCTGAACTACAGTAGGTGGGTAGGATTATAGTATAATTTTTTTGTATTGTTTTAGATGATGGGGAAACACGTCATGTTCTCTTTCCTCGTCTCATTGAAAAGTTTCAATATATATTTTTATGAGGGTTTTTTTGTTTTTATACCCATTTATGAGATTGAATTTATTGTTGAGCTCATACCATGGTAGGATCCCTTATATATCCCACCTTATAGAATGGATCCTATAAATCTTCAAGATCTAAAGTCCTAACAAGAGGACTTGGAGGAAAAGGGATTTATAAGACCGATTATGCACCTTGGGGGTTCCCCAACTGTATTCACCAAGAAGGAATATAATTATTTAGTATTTTGTGATAATTATTAATTTTTTAAAAAATTTATGGTCGGGAGTTGATATTCACTCCCTTATAGAAATGATTTATTTGATAATATTAAAGGAGAAAGTGTGTTATCTTAAATTGATTTGAGTCTAGGTTATAAAAATTTTAGAGTTAGGTACTTTTATATACATTTTGCTTCTTTTAAGGGAAATAATGGTGTATTTAATTACCCTATGATTTCGTTCAACTAGAATAACATGCTAGAAGTGTTCATATACATAATAAACCATGTTTTATATCAATATTAGGATTTATTTATTGTCAGGTTTTTTAATGGTATACTTGTGTAGTCTAGATCAATGTAGGGGCATGAATAATATTTGGATATCATTTTTAGTACACTTAGGGAGAATCATCTTTATTCCATGCTCTCAAATTATAACTTTTGGATTCATCAAGTGTTCTTCTTAGAGAATGTGATTTCAGAGGCTGGTGTATTGGGGGATCTTGGGTAAGGTTTTGGAAGTGAATTCTAAGAATAATATTAAAAACATTTTTCCCATCAATAACTTATTGTGATTGACTAATTATTACTATAGTTTCATCAATGACTTTTCCCAAATAGAAGTTATTATTTAAGACATAATCATGATAGTGATAACATTCCTTTTTTGGATTATTTGGAGAGTTCCTTCTAAGAGATAAAAAAGTGGTTGATTGTTATTATGATATTGACCTTTTTGTATTTAGGTAAGGAGTATAACTTATATTTTTAAACATTAGTAGTCATTCTTGGAGTAGTTATAATATTGGATGGTAATTTTTTTTCTTATGTGTCCATGAAAATGATGTTGTGTTATTTGAACTACTTGATGCATGAACATGAGTTTTTAGTAGTTGTACATGCCTTGATTTGTTTGCAACACTATATTTTTGGTTAGTGGTTTGTGATTTAACTAACCAAAAAATATTGAAATATATTTTCTCAAAGTGTAACTTGAACATTTTGAAATAAAGGTGGTTTGAGTACCAATTGTCTATTAATCTCATGTTTGTTTGTGAACACCATAAGGGGAATATAATTGTTGATTCACTAATCCGGAATTCTCTAGATTACACCCTATTTTCTAAAATAAGACTATATATTTCGGAGTATTATGGATAACACTCCCTTACATATTTACCTATCAGTTATTCACTCCATAGTAGTCTAAAAATAATTTTTTTATTAAAATCAAACTATTTTTTATTAGGGATATAATATACGGTAAGAAGGTTCCAACATACTGGTCCCTTGAATCCAATGATATTATTTTCATCTGAGGCCATATTATGGTCCCTACAATGCACGCATTGGGAGATGATGACAGACTCAAAAACATAACCGTTTTTTTAATGATATACCATGATATTCATAGGTAGTATTGGTTTACTATAATGAAGAGATATATTATGGTATTTTTTACATAATACTCTACTTATTGGTAGGTGAAATTAGAGAACTAGAGGCCATTATGTCCTCTTTATCCACTAACAATTCTAGAGAAGAATTTGGATGATTTTACAATGGACTTTTTGAAGGGGTTATTTTTTATTTCTTGCATTAGTGATGTAATGAGTGTCATTATATATTGGTTGAAAAAAGGTTTTACATTTAATATTGATCCAAGATACATTATTTATTGATATTTTGTGCATCATTTATGTACAAGAGATAGTACTCCTATATAGCGTACCTCATAGTATTATCATCTATATGGATTAGAAATTTATATCATGATTTTGGAGAGTATTATATAAGTTTTTTGAACATATATGAATTTAAGAACTACTTACTATCATCATAAAAATAGATATTTTTAGCATGGAATTTAGATGTTAGTGGGAATGTTGTGGGTGTGTGTCATGGTTTGCAGGGTTTTTTTTTAGAACAATTTAGTACTAGTAGATTTTTCTTTAAAAAAAGTTACTAGTAATCAATTAAGAAGGTACATTTTAAGGATTTATATAGTAGGGCATAACGATCATTGCTTTTTCGAATTATGTTCAAAGAGTTAGTGGTTATCAAGACAAGTCTCATGTAAGTGACATCAAATCACATCCAAAACAATTATGAAGTTGCAAGACACCACTAAAAAAATGAAAAGGTTGTGTTTAGAATAGTGAATCAATAATATGAAGTTTGAGGTGGGTGATTAGGTGTTCATACAATTTTTTTTAAAGATTTCTTCATCATCATATACATGTAAATGAGAAATTAGAAACTATGAATATCAGGAAATTTCAGATTATGAAAGTAATACATACATAGGCATACTGATTGGTACTTACAAAGTGTTTTAGTTCCACGAATAAAGTATTTAATGTCTTGTGTAATTGATGATATTTTTCTATCAATTATCACTTCATTAATATTAATCAATTTAAATTCAAGATGGAAATGTCATTTTTGAAACATTAAATTTAGATAGTGGTTTTGAGAGAAAGGGATTTTCATGTAAACATAATTCTTCTTTCATGAGTCCAATGGAATAATGGGCATATCCAAGAATATTAATGGGGGGATTATAATATGTAGGGTATTTGGGTATAGTTTTTCCCAAATTAGTCCTAGTGATGTTTTGGAATGTAGCTTGAGGAAAATAAAGTATTATTTACCAAAGTTTGAGGTGTTGTAAAGAAATTTGCAAGTTATTCTTGAGGATTGAGGATAAAAAAATATTACAAATGGATTTGACTTTTTAAAAATGGAAAATCCCATCATGATGGGTATATGTCACCATGTTCTATGTTCTAGGGCACTTAATTGTTTTTCCAAATTTTAAAGTCATCACTTCATATAATTGGGAATCATAAGGTGGTAAGTGTCCATGCCTAGGTGTTAAGGGATTATTAAGAAGTCACTCCATGTCCATGGTCTCACAACATGGTTGGTGATGAATAAAATTATAATCCCTGATCATGGGATTAACTTCTCATTGGTTAAATAATTATGTCTTAATGAAGGGTTTAATAGTATGGTAATTTTTTTACATAATGAGTAGCCTAGTCTATATAACATTATATATAATGATAAAATCCTTGTAGATGGAGTCATTAATTGACCATGACCATTATATAAATGTTGGAAACCCTACATATAAAAGTTTACATGAATTGTAAAGTCATTGACTGACATTTTGTTCCTTATAAAATTCATTAAACAAAATTAGAAATTAATAAAAGGATTCTCAAGGGAGAAAGTGTTATAGTATTTCAATGAGGGCCACACCAATATGTTCTATCTATGATATTTTAAATTTAGGATATATGATATAGTCCATGACTTGATTAGAGGTTCCATTCCATGATTATTTCATAAATTTGAATGTTGGGTCATGAGAGGGGAGGGACACACTGTTATAGAATTCGGTAAATAATATAGTAGTTCTACTTAGGGGGTATCACACCATGCCCAAGGGAAGCCACAACATATAGAAAACCTAACATGGACATCACATTATGACTAGAGAGGTCACGCCATGATGTTTTAACTATGAATTGTTTTTAAAAAAATAAGTAAATTTAAAAAATATATTAATATTCAAGGATTTTACTGATGGTTCCTCTTTAAATAACATGTACCTACTTCCTCCATTCTCTCTAAAAACTAAAATTAAAAATATTTTTCTCCTTAATTCATAAATTTTTTTCATTCCATTTGTCCCATGTGATAGTTAGAGGAAATTCTATCACTCCTCTATGAACCTTTCTTGGATTCTATCATTGTTTAGTGGTCTTATGATGATTCATGTCATTTAAAGACTATTTTAGGATTTCTAACAGAGAAATTAATTCCATAAATTATAATTTGTATTGGATACTTTTATTTGATGACTTGATTCCTTTGATCATATGTTTTGTGCTACCTAAGTTATCCCTATATATAGCCTTTTTTCCACGCTTGGGTGATGTATGAGTACATTGACCAAATGCACACATGAAAAATAATTTAAAAATGGTTTATAATTTTAAAAAAATCATTATTAGGTCCATTAGGGATATTATAAAATATTTTATCATAATATTTCAGCAAACAAGATTGTGGGCCTTTTAACTAAGGAAATGGAAGATGTTGAGATGTAAATGATAAATGATATATGCTATGAGAAGGATGTGGACCTTGAGTGAATGATAATTAATAAACATTTTGGGGTGGGATTCTCCTCATTATCTACCCTTATAAATATTATAAATTTTAAATTTTAAATATTCTATGTGGGTTGAAATCCACTTGATCAATGATAAATAGGAGAGGTTCTATATAGGATTCGACCCCTCAGGTAAATGATAAATGATAAATGATAGTCATTTTGTGTGGGATGTGACCCTCAGTTAAAAGATAAATGATACAATTTTAGAGGTGGTATGTCCCCCCTACCCCATGTTATGAGTATATGATAAAGGTTGTAGGAGGTATGTGACCCCAGAGTAAACGAATAGTGGAAAATATTATATGTTATGACGATATTCTCCCCGGGTGTTACCCAAAATGTTTTTAGTGAAAACCCTGGTTTACCTTGGGTATCAATATATCTTTTTTAGAGGTATGTAGTACTATATTAAGTACATATAGATAATAATGGGTGTCACTATAGAACCTTATGATTGATAATGGTTTATATATTAGTTCCTTCAGTTATTTATTATTGAACATTGACAAGAACATTTTTCAGAATGGGTATTTTAAGGAACAATATTGGTGGTGGCCTACTGAGTTGTACTCAAACCATACTCAGGTGATCATGGGTACTTGAGAATTCTTCATGGTTGAATTTTAGGGTGATGGGAAAGGATTTATGGTTGATGTTTTATGGGGGTAGTTGACGTAGATCATGGGGTATTACACCAGGATTGGATTTGGGTCTTGTTTTGTAACATCTCCTTGTTTTGATATTTTGATAAGATCAATTATGTGATTGTATATGATCCAACCATGTGGGAAGTTATTTATTTCTATTTTAATTTTATTTTATATAAGATATTAATTTTGATATATAATTAGTTTTATATTTTTTCTTAATACTTAATTGTAAAAAATGTCATCTCATACTCTATGGAATGTTTTTATTATTACTACTACCACTATTAATTATGGTTACTTTTAGTGAGGATTTATTCTCCAGAATATTTATACTAAACCCACACCACTATTCAACATCCTCTAAAATAAAGGGATATGGGTTGATATTATGTTACAGTTTGATCTAGATACTTTAATGTGATCCTCGTTAGGAAATTACATCGATTTTAGAATATTTTAGATCTAATTGGAAATAAGCTACAATATTACAATAAAATCACAATAAAACACACTGTAATCCCTATATAATTAATTTTAGAGTATTTGGAGTATACAATTTAGCAAAACTATTACATAATTTAATCACGACACACTATAATTATCACATATAAATAACTATTAGAAGAAAAATTATAGTGTAATGTTTATTGTGATACTAAAAATGCACCCTAATTTTTGTGTATTAGTAAAAAAATTCAGGGAATTTAATAAATATTAAATCATGAAATTAGGAAGCATGGATATACTAAAACAAGGAAGGAATACCTAAGCTGTGAGAAGACAATTTTTAAATAAAAAATTTAGGGCCTGTTATAATTTATAGAAATTAATGAAGATATGTGAATCTCAAATCATGATAAATGGTTTTTTGAGTCTATAAAATAGATTTTAGAGATTAGAAATATTAAGTTTCCAATATATAATAATATTTGTGCGAAAAGAAACTATTCAATTTTAAGATTTAATGTTTTCAAAAAAGTGATAAGATAAACTATACGAAAAATGCATGGAGGATATTTATGATATGTATATCATGTCATGATATATAGTGTCATGTTGTGATTTAGTCTAGTTTCTTATATTTTTAATGATAATTTTTATGAGTGAGGGGTGGAAATATTTATAAATTTATATCATTATAGAGAGGTTTTGGATAAGGAGAGCATAATTGTAGATTATTGGAACTAGGGTTTTTAAAGTGAGTTGATTTTTACTATTTATCATTCAAGTATTATTTTATTCTCTCCTCTAAAAACATTTCCTCTACATATATTAAGAAGAAAAACAAACTTATTATTTATTCTTGATCATTCAGGTATGATTATTTTCTTATGAGATGGTAAATTAAGAGTATAAAGATAATAATTTTTATTGATTGATTGATTTTTCTTTTGAATGGATTGTTTTTAAATACTATTACATCATGATTGATTATTAACATATTATGTATCATTCAATTGATAAATATATTGGGTAAGTGGGGAAATAAATGCGATATAGGGGGATTTGTAAACTAACAATATTCATAAAATGTATTTTTTCATTGAGACTAGGAATTGATGAATTCTCGTATAAGTATGTTATTTTAATCCAAAATAATTAAAGGAGTTTTGTTGGTATTAAATAATATTTAACCAATAAAAATTTATTGCCTTCTAGAAACTCTTAACTCATGAATTCAATCATTTATATAAGGAAATGAAATCAACAAATTTTGGAAAAAAATCCTTTGAAATTATTTCATCATCTCTGCTTTATATAAAAAATAAATTAATGTATTTAGTTTTCCTTGCTTTTAATTTTTTTTATTTAAATTTATATTCAATAACATGATGATCAATAATTAAAAACAATTATATTTTTCAATTTGTGAGATAATAGTGTCTTGAGTGTTTCAACCATATACATCCATAGATATACTACATTCTTACATGTTTTATTTTCTGGTTCTCATCCAATTTCTAAATATTGACCCCCCACCCCCTTGGGAAGTGGTGAGACCTAGGGGTATGTCATGTTTTTAGAGAACTAGAAAAAATATTTACAATTTATCATTTATCTAATTTTGTCATTAATTTTTATATTTTTGTTTCATTTTCCTTTTTACATCCATAGGTGATTATGCTTTCATCTTTTAGGTCATAGGATCATGATTCATAATCCTCATAATTGATCATGTAGTTTGGAATATTTTGATCCTTTAGATTTAATCCTTGATATTGAGTTTTATTTATTTATATGTAAATGATCATTTATAGATGACTTAGTTCTCCTAAGTGTGAATGATAAACTAGTACACCTTGTCAATAAATTCCCAAGACCTTAATGAGATATATCTCTAATAGACTATAGTCTTTTATGAATCAACTAGATTTATCCAATAATTGAGAAGACACCAATATAATACAACAATATTTAGTTCAAACCGATTATATTATAAATTTTAGAAATTTTAATACTATTTGATGGAATAATTTCTTTTGATACTCCTAGACACCTCAAATATTTTTTTTTGGAAATCACTAACACATTTAAAAATAATATGTCACCTTTTAATGTGATAAATATATGATTATTTACTTTTTCATTATAATAGTAGTATGTGGATTGGATGAAATTACTACTCTTTAGTTTAATAACAATATAGAATTGTCTTCTAAAGATATCTCAAGAAAATTACTTCCTATCAAGGAAATAATTGAAGTATTTTTTTTATGTTAAATTCTACAATTTTAGTCCATTCAAAATCCAAAAGAGTAATAATGAAAAAAAACATCAGTTAATGAATAATAAATCATATAATACATATTTAAAGAATATCTGGAGGTAAATAACAAATAATAACACCAAGGTGAGGTATTTATCCAGTAAAGGAAACCAAAAAGATAGTATAACAAGTATAAAACATGGAAACACAATTGAAAGTGATTCTAGCTATCCAAAGGAATGGAACATCACTTGATCCACAATAAGAAATTTCATATGAGATGTCTACAAGACCACATTTCTTTAAAATATTTAAATTATTATTATTATTATTTAAGGTTATAGGGAATAACAGAAGAAATTTTTCTCATAAATAATAATTTTCATCATTGGTTTTGTTGGAAAAATCTAAATAACATGATGAATGAAACTCGGAATTCTTTATAGAGAGGATATTTTCACATATAATTTATTATTAATTTGAAACTAATAATTATCTCAACATAATTATTATTTATATTTTTTGATCAACTTATTGTTGTTCTTTTCATATTTTTATTATGGTAATGAATCCAAACTAATATTCCCCTAATGATATCCACAAATTCTCCACAAATCTTGGAATTTTTTCATTGGTATTCTAGGTCTTTGTTATAATGAACCATGCCCCTTGTGTCATTAATCATTTATAGACTTGTATAATTGTCACGAACCGACCCTACCAGGGCTCGAGAAGCAACTACCCCAAGCCCACCTCCATAGGCCAGGGGCTGGCAACCAGTGCCGAAGGCACAACAACTCAGGGAGGCCTTTGCCTAAGTACCTGTACACTTTCACGCATCACACTCATTGAAAAAGTCCAGAGTAAAAGAAAAGGTAAGCCGAGTAAAGTGAAACTGCTATATATAAATCCCAAAAAAGTGCACCGACCTCTAAACAGTACAAGCAAGTGCTGAAGGTAAACTGAAAAAGAAAAGGGGAAAAACACGCCCCCAACCAGAAAAGTGTCAGAATCCGGCAATAGGTAAACAAAAGAAAAACAACTGGAAGGGTCCCCCACCTGGGACCCGACTCCGACCACCACACACGGTCCAAGCTCCGAAGCTTCTAAGCTCCTCTAACGTCACGACCAACTTGTCTGTCGTCTGTAAGGGCACACCAAGTGCGGGAAAAGCCCAAGTAGGGGTGAGTATAAAAATACTCAGTAGGATACCCCAAAGGCTCGAGGGAGAAACAAAAGAGGTACCAAAGGGTGAGCAGTAGAGCGAACAGGAAAAGTAAAGGAGTACAATAAGGAGTAAAGTGGATTAATAGTACAGAGTCCAGCTCAACCCCACAAGAGAAAGGAGGTAGACTCGTCTAGACACAAGGAGCTAGAAATGGTGAGGAGATGAACTTATCGTCAAGTCTTCACTACCTATAGCAGGAGAGTAGACTCGTCCAACCACGAGAAGCTAGACACGGAAAGCACGTGGCATACCCTGCGTGTCTCCGCCTCTCCTAGAAGGATAGTATCCAAAACCCAAGGAGTGGGTACTGGAAAAAGGTATATACATATCCTTATGCTCAGCAAGAAGCCCAAAAAAAGTCATAAGGGGATCTCCGTACCGTAGTTCCGCCCAAGAAAATGAGTAGCCAACAGTCCCAAAAGTAAACTCCATCGATGCCTAGCATCCCGCACGTCTTCCCCAAACCGTAAGCCAAGGGGCTCAATCACCACACCTCGACACTATCTGGTTTGGGCGGCACTGACTCACCAACACGGTTTTAGGTCATGTCACATGGACACGTCTCGGTGGGGGAAAAGCTCCTCGTACTTGAGAGTTCTGGGGTAACTTCAACCACAACTCATCTCTGCCCCGTAGTCGAGAGGTCTTCTCAAAGTCGACAGGCGAACCCCTGCCCAGCCCCGCTGGAGGGTCCTTGGAAGTCGACGGGTCCCCACTACAGGGAGACCAGAAAAGTCGATGGGTGCCACACTGCCTAGTCCCGTAATAGGGTAATCCACTGGATGGAGACCCGGCTAAAGTCGGCGATGGGACCACTACCCAGCCCAGCTAGAGGTAGCCCGACATCGGGGACCACTGCCCAGCCCAGCTGGAGGTAAGCCCGGCATTGGGGAACACTGCCCGGCCCAGCTGGAGGTAAGCCCGGCATCGAGGACCACTGCCCATACCCGCTAGAGGTAAGTCCGGCATCGGGGACCACTGCCCAGCCCCGCCGGAGGTAAGCCCGGCATCGGGGACCACTGCTCAGCCCCGCTGGAGGTAAACCCAGAACTGCTCTGGTCATCCCTGTTGGATGGTACTGCTCAGTGAACACCACTGTACTAGCCATCCTTGCTGAATGGTACACTGGCGAGCTCTACTCGAAACAACCTCAGCCCTGCTGGTAATAACCTCAGCCCTACTGAAAACAACCTCAGCCCTGCTAGAAACAACCCCAGCCCTACTGGAAACCACCTCAGCCCTGCTGGAAACAACCTCCTGGGTAGAGGATCGGTGCCCGCGTAAAGTTTTGGTCACACCGAATCCACAAGAACTCTACCAGGGAACACATAGTGATGGGAGGAAACTCCCCAGGCCTCATAAGGAGATCCTGATCCAATCCGCTAAGTCACTGTCGAAGCGGACCGAGACAACTCATTTCAAAATGTGAGAAAAACATCCATATCGTACGAACACCCGTAGTCGCAGATGGTGCCGCAGTCCAGTGAAAGGGGCATGGTACTAAAACCCCTCACAGCTAAAGAAATAGAGGAACAAACCATCTATGTCAGCCAAACCATCGAGAAGAGGACTAGGTAAAAACTCAACCCTGCTGGTCAATCAAACAAGAACAGAGGAACCCTATACTTCGCAAAGGGTCAAAAGTACGTAAAGAAGAACATGGGGCCCACACGAAATGTGGCCCCAATTCATCCCCAACCAAGTGCACAAACATTCTCAGGTACAAACCACACGTACCTCCAAGCACTCCCATATACTTCAATAGTATACCTCGTTCCAGCCCAAAGGCTATCGTGCACACGGCACCCAGCGTCAATGCGAAGACGTGACGTAACAACACCAACTTTCCACCTCAACAGCTGAGGTAGAGCCAACCACACCCCTCCTAGCATTTACATCACTCATACGGGACTGCACGCGATCACAAGCCAGGGGTCCGCTACAAACACGGTAGATGAACCGCCACCGGGGCACCTTCACATTTCCACATTTAATAAGATCATGTATGAGGCTCTGCTCACCTAAACATATTACACCACTATAATCCTCACGGAAAAACATGTGAGATAGACTATTTACTCACCCCAAACGGGTATCCGACGTAAAAGTCGCCAATACCGCCTTACGCCCGAACGGTGTCCCGTGGTCCCAAGCCTCGGCTCTGAAAACAGTCAGGCGCATCGCACCATTTCGATCCCCTCAGGAGAACACGTCAAAAAGACTGGTCACTTGAGCGCAACAGATATTCGGGGAAAAGGATGCATTCCAATGCACCGCACACGATCGGCGCTTCGTGGGACTCACATCCTGGTCCCGAAACTCAACGGACGGATCGCACCATTGCGATCCTCTCAAAAAATCACAAGAGATTGACTAATCACTTGTCCAAAACAGACACCTGGTGATAAAGATGGAAAATCATCGTCAACGCCCAAATGGCCCTTGCGGGGCCCACACCATCGTACGGCATTACAGCGGGAAGACTACGCCAACGCGATGCCCTCAGGAAAACACCCAGAAACGACTGCTCGCACGCCCCGAACGGACGTCCGATGAAAAGGTCGTGAAACGCTGCATGCAGCTCAAAAGATGGGTCGTGGGGCCCACGCCTCATCTTCGGCCTCAATTCCCTAAACCACCTTGTAATGCTTCACCCCAGCGCCAGGGTCCCAACGCCACTAACGGCATTCAAAACGGACGTCAGATGCGTCTGTGCCGTCCAAAACAAGATCCCACGGAAAAATGTCAAAACACTTAAAGACGCGTCGTACCTCCGATGCCCCTCATCTCAAAAACTTCTTCTTGACACGAGCTCTGCGCTGCCATAGACGGCGCTCAAAATGGACGCCCTTAGCCTGAAATACGTCATCCAAAAACCGAGGGGGAAAGGCCCCTTGGGTTGGACCGGCCTGGACCGGTCTGTCCGCCCAGCCTGGGTCGGCCCGCGCTTTAGCCGCGCGGGCCGGCCACGGACTCACGGCCCACGCGCAGACAGGCCACGAGGGCCAGTCGTGATAGCTGCGTGAAGACCCGCGTGGCAAGGGTCTTTGTCGCCGCACGGGGGTCGCGCGCCGTGACCCCACGGTCGTCGCTCCCTGGTGACCCGCCGCCGAGCCGAGGCGCTCCGCCTCGCCCCGGCATCACCTTCTGCTGAAGGCTCGCCGCGCCCTGACCTCGCCTGGCCGCTCCACCGGACACTTGCACCGCCTACTGAGGAGCCCCTGCTGCCTGCACCCGGGTCCGCCGCGCCACCAGCACCCTGGAACCGAGCCACCATCATGCTAGGGCTCGTCAGACCGCCGAAAAACTCGCAATCTTCGACGATCAACCTCGGCCTCCTCCAAACATGGATTTCGATTCTGAAAGATGCATTAGAAAGGAAAAAAACTCTACTACGCATTCATGGGATTTGTTCTAAAATCCAACAGAAATCAGACATGATCAAATGGGCTCAAATTAGGTGCCGAAAAACAAAATGAAAATGACAAATCCTACCTCGTGGGGCTTCGCCCGAAGCTTCACGACGATCCGCCGGCCGCCACACCGTGGAGAGGATTGAGATGGGAGGAGGAGATTGAAGGAGAGATCCTTGGTTTTCTGCCTTCCACCAGAGGATGCAGGGGGGGAGGAGGGAGAGGGGTGTATGTTTATTTAAGGGAAAATTAATTTAATTTTAATTAATTAAAAACCCCCAAATTTAACCCGCATCTGAAACATCTGGCGGGGTTGAGGTTAAGCGTCCCCTAGGGTAAAAACCACGTACTGAGAACAACGGAGGTCTCAGAATTTGATTCCGAGCTTCCATTAAAAAGTTATAAGACTGAACGCCCAAATCCGCCAAATTACGAAAACGCCCTTGGGGCCATTTTTCACTGACGGCCCGCACCCGCAAAAATTATACCCCTCCTAGGGTAAACAGTATACTCTAAACTCAACGGTTCCCTCAGTTTTCCCATACGAACCACCGTTTAATAGATACTCAAGTTTAAGCATTAAACAAATAAATTAATTAATTAATTATCTGTTTAACATTCCGAAAGTGAGTGAGGGGTCAAAACGTCCTGCGCCGACAAGTTTTATGTCGTTCCTAGGGTAAACACCCCATTCCGGACCCATCTGTACACTCGAATCTTGGATCTTGACCACAATTTATGAGTTATCCCATTTATTTTGCGTTTCTAGTGTGAACGCACTGAAAATTTAATTCCGGCCACTCCGGGGTTCAGAATCGCACGTCGTCTGAAGGCGCTGCTCTGGAATAATATCAAGAATATTCCACCATCTTTCACAGAAAAAACCGGGTTCTTAAAACATTCCCTCCTTCAAGATTTTCATCTCCAAAAAGAAAAACCAGGGAATAACTCAGGTTACAAAGCCCACACCTGGCTCTCCCGTACCCAGAAGAACTCACACACAGCTCTGCGTCACCACACACAGACCAAAGGATTTGATCTATTCACGTGAGGTTGTCCCTTGTTGATGTCTTGCATGGGAGAACGCACACTTCTTCTCGGGTGAGTCACATGGGAGACGTCGTGCACCCACTCAATACTTTGGGGTTAGGGAAAGGTGGTAGACAACCTCGCCATCCCTTTGCACGGTCTCAAACGACCCGAAGGCTCTCAGGGGTAACTCACCTCCCCGACCAAACCTCTACGTCTCACGCCATGACTAGAATCACTGCCCACACCTAGAACAAGGCTCGGTGATTCCATCCTTCAGAATATCCATATGGTGAAATACCCAAGGATATCTGGTTACACGAGATTTCACAGTCGATGTCTCTCAACCAGGACCCTCTTACACACTCGGAAGCGAAGGAGTCAACACCATCGACTAAAGAAAAAGGTCTTGCGCCTTCTACTTTACCAACACAGGGTTACACCGACGCCCCGCACCACCCTAGTAATACCGCAAACAAGGAGCAGGGAGAAAATCATTTCACACACAGAGACGAAAAATTCTACCGCAATAAGTAGAAGATCCATAAAGTGTACCTCTTATCACCTCATGCTCTACAGGGTCGTACACATCCAGAGATTGTGGCTGTCTATGGTCCCAACTGTCAGCTCACAAGGCCTGATGTGGACTGCCTAGTGGTGATGGGAAGACCTCTTAAAGTCGTCCCCACTACCAGTTCCTCCTGCTCCTCTTCTAGCACCACCTCTCTGGCCGCTACTCCGATCACGAAGCTGCCTCCATCGTGGTGGTGCACCTTCTGCCTACCTGAGGCTCTCTGCTTTCCTAGTCGGGCAGTCCCATGCCAGGTGACCTTGTCCATCGCAAGCACATCACCGACTCTCTCCGGGCATCCCTGGTTCCCTCCAGCACCACTGTGGTGTACGACCATGCCCCTGAGTCCCGTCATCCGGAATCCACCTGCGTCGAGGTTCTATTTGCCGACGCCCGCTAGCTGCGGCAGACATCTCGGCTCTGATGTGCCTGCTGCCACCACCAACTCTAGAACGTGACAGGAAGCCCTCTTTCACTAGCGCCTACTCTAGAACCCCTACATATGTGGAAATTCCCAAGGGTACTATGACAGCATGAATCTCTCGACATATACCCTGCTCAAACTTCCACGCTCGGATGTTGTCATCATGGACCAAGTCCGGGTAAAAGCGTGCACGGTCTGCAAAACTAGCTGCATACTCGGCCACCGTCATCCCTACCTGATGGAACTATAGGAGCTCCTGAATCCGAACGGAGCGTAAGCAGGAGGGGAAAAACTCCTCATGAAACAACCACTGAAAGTCGTCCCACAAAAGCGGTGAATCATCAAGAAACTGAGTCACCAGACTCCACCAATGCCGATCTGCTCCACGGAAAAGGGTGGCTGCCAAAGCCACTCTCTGATCTGTCGGTGTCTGCACAAGCCAGAAAAGGTGAACCACTTCCACTAGCCAATCCTCTGCTGCCTGAGGGTCTGGCTCACCACTGAACCTCAGCAGTCTCTACCGCTGGAACTCACGGAGCGTGCTCAACCTGCGCTCAAGCCCCGCCTGCTCTACTGAAGTTGTCTGCTGCTCAACAGGTGGGGGTGCTGCTACCGGACCACCCGGAGAAAGGGGCTCGTATGATGGGTCCTGGACTATGGCATCGTAGCTTATAGGGTCTTCGTCATGAACTAAAGCTGGTATCATGGCTGGCTGTCTTCGCGGAGACATCCTGAAAATTATCAAGGACTGTTGTGGTCAGATGAGCATATATGTATATACCAATAACAATGATGGGGAGCTGACTCATTAAGGACAGTCAAAGACTCAATTAAATGTGATGCACGAACCAAATTTTTCCCTGCAACAAGTGTCTCAACATACCAATTCGACAAGCGGGTTGTCAAGGACCTGGTGAATGGATACGTCGGTCGTCGCACCATCACTAGACTCCCTGGCCGGAGAGCCGCTCTCGAGACACATTAACACTGTTGACCTATAACCCAACCAATTCCTTTTATTTTAGGGATATCCGAATAGCATCCCAAGCAATTAACCACCTCTGATACCACTTTGTCACGACCCGACCCTACCCGGGCTCGAGCCGCAACTACCCCAAGCCCGCCTCCATAAGCCAGGGGCTGGCAACCAGCGCCGAAGGCACAACAACTCGTGGAGGCCTTTTCTTATGTACCTGTACACACACACACAGCACACTCAATGAAAAAGTGCAGAGTAAAAGAAAAGGTAAGAAGAGTAAAGTGAAACTTCTATATATAAATCCCACAAAAGTGCACCGACCTCTAAACAGTACAAGTAAGTGCTGAAGGTAAATTCAAAAAGAATATGTAAAAAACACACACCCAACCAGAAAAGTGCCACAACCCGACAACAGGTAAACAAAAGAAAAACAACTAGAATGGTCCCCCACTTGGAACCCGACTCTGACCACCACACACGGTCAAAGCTCCCAAACTCCTAAGCTCCTCTGACGTCACGAACAACCTATCCGTCGTCTGCAAGGGCACACCAAGTGCGGGCAAAGCCCAATCAGGGGTGAGTATAAAAATACTCAGTAGGATACCCCGAAGACTCGAGGGAGAAACAAAGGAGGTACCAAAGGGTGAGAATTAGAACGAACAGGAAAGGTAAAGGATTACAACAAGGTGTGTAGTGGAGTAATAGTAGAGAGTCCAGCTCAACCCCACAAGATAAAGGAGGTAGACTCGTCCAGACACAAGGAGATAGAAACGGTGAGGAGATGAAATTCTCGTCAAGTCTTCGCTACCTATAGCGGGAGAGTATACTCGTCCAACCATGAGAAGCTAGACACGGAAAGCACGTGGCATACCTCGCGCGTCTTCGCCTCTCCTGGAAGGAGAGTAGCCAAAACCCATGGATTGGGTACTGGAAAAAGGTATATACTTATCCTTATCCTCATAAAGAAGCCTGAAAAATGTCATAAGGGGATCTCCATCCCGTAGATCAGCCCAAGAAAACGAGTATCCAACAGTCCTAGAAGTAAACTCCATTGATGCCCAGCATCCCGCACGCCTGCCCCGAACCGCAAGCCAAGGGGCTCAATCACCACACCTCGACACTATCTGCATGGGCGGAACTGACTCACCGGTATGGTTTTAGGTCACGTCACAAGGATGTATCTCTGTGGGTGGAAAATATCCTCGTACATGAGAGTTCTGGGGGAACTTCAACCATAACTCGTCATCGCCCCGTAGTCGAGAGGTCTGCTCCAAGTCGACAGGCGATCCTCTGCCCAGCCCCACTGGAGGGTCCCTAGAAGTTGACAGGTTCCCACTACAGGGAGACCCAAAAAGTCGACAAGTGCCACACTTCCCAGTCCCGTAATAGGGTAATCCACTAGAGGGTGACCCGGCTAAAGTCAGCAACGGTACCACTACCCAGCCCAGCTGGAGATAGCCCGGCATCGGGGACCACTGCCCAACCCAGCTGGAGGAAAGCCTGGCATCGGGGACCACTTCCCAGCCCAGCTGGAGGTAAGCCCGGCATCGGGGACCACTGCCCAGCCCCGCTGGAGGTAAGATCGGCATCGAGGACCACTTCCCAGCCCCGCTGGAGGTAAGCCCGGCATCGGGGACCACTGCCCAGCCCCGCTTGAGGTAAACTCAGAACTGCTCTGGTCATCCCTGCTGGATGGTACTGCTCAGTGAACACCATTGTACTAGCCATCCCTGCTGGATGGTACACTAGAGATATCTACTGGAAACAAACCTCATCCCTGCTGGTAACAACCTCAGCCCTGCTGGAAACAACCTCAGCCCTACTGGAAACAACCTCAGCCCTGCTGGAAAACACCTCAGCCCTGCTGGAAACAACCTCCTGGGTAGAGGATTGGTGCCCGCGTAATGTGTTGGTCACACTGAATCCACAAGAACTCTACCAGGGAATACATAGTGATGGGAGAAAACTCCCCAGGCCTCATAAGGCGATCCCGCTCCAATCCGCTGAGTCACTGTCGAAGCAGACCGAGACAACTCATTCCAGAAAGTGGGGAAAACACCCACACCGTACGAACACCCATAGTCGCAAATGGTGACGCAGTCCAGTGAAAGCGGCATGGTACTGAAACCCCTCACAACTAAAGAAATAGAGGAACAAACTATCTCTACCGACCAAACCATCGAGAAGAGGACTAGGGGAAAACTCAACTCTGCTGGTCAAACAAACAAGAACATAGGAACCCTCTACGTCACGAGAGGTTAAAAGTATGTAAAGCAGAACACGACACGCACATGGGGCCCACAGGACGTGTGGCCCCAAGTCAACCCCAACCAAGTACACAAATGTTCTCAGGTACAAACCACACGTACCTCCAATCACTCCCGTATACTTCCAGAGTATACCTCGTTCCAGCCCAAAGGATATCGTGCACACGGCACCCAGCGTCAACGCGAAGGTGTGACATAATAACTCCAACCTACCACCTCAACGGCTAAGGCACAGCCAAACACACCCCTCCAAGCATTTACATCACTCATATGGGAGTGCACGTGATCACACGCCAAGGGTCTGGAACAAAAACGGTAGAAGAACCGCCACCGGGGCACCTTCACATTTCCACATTTAATAAGATCGCATATGAGGCTCCGCTCGCCTAAACAGATTACAGAGTTGTAATACTCATGAAAAAACATGTGAGGTCGACTATTTACTTGCCCCAAACTGGTATCCGGCGTAAAAGTCACCAATACTGCCTTACGCCCGAACGGCGTCCCGTGGTCTCGAGCCTCGACCCCAAAAATAGTCGGGTGCATTGCACCGTTTCGATCCCCTCGGGAGAACAAGTGAAAAAGACTACTCACTTGAGCGCAATAGATATCTGGGGAAAAGATGAATTCCTACGCACCACACATGAGCGGCGCTTTGTGGGACCTGCATCCTGGTCCCGAAACTCAATGGACGGATCACACCATTGCGATCCTCTTGAAAAACCGCACGAGATGGACTAATCACTTGTCCAAAACGGACACCCGGTGATAAAGATGGAAAATCATCGTCAACTCCCAAATGGCCCTTGTGGGGCCCACACCATCATGCGGAATTAAAGCGGGCAGACTGTGCCAACACGATGCCCTCAGGAAAACACCCAAAAATGACTGCTTGCACGCCTCGAACGGATGTCTGATGAAAAAGTCGTGAAACGCTGCACGCAGCTCAAAAGACGGGCCATGGGGCCCGTGCCTCAACTTTGGCCTCAATTCCCAAAACCACCCTGGAAAGCTTCGCCATGACGCTAGGTTCCCAATGATGCTGACGGCGTTCAAAATGGACGTCAGACGCGTCTCTGTCGTCCAAAACAAGATCCTCCGGAAAAACTTCAAAACACTTCAAGACGCGTCGCGCCTCCGAGGCCCCTCATGTCTGGAATTAAAAATTCCTGAAACCATCTCAAAACCTTCTTCTTGAAATCAGATCCGTGTTTCCACAGACAGCGCTCAAAACGGATGCCCGTAGCCCAAAATACGGCGTCCAAAAACCGAGGGGGCAAGGCCCCTTGGGATGGACCGGCCTGGACCGGCCTGGGCTGGCCCGCGGCTTAGCCTCGCGGGCCGGCCGTGGACTCGCGGTCCGCGCACAGACTGGCCATGAAGTCCGGTCGCGGCAGCCGGGTGAAGACCCACGCGGCGCGGGACTTTTTCGCCGCACGGTGGTCGCGTGCCGGGACCCCGCGGTCGCCGCTCCCTGGCGACCCGCCGCCGCGCCGAGGCGCTCCGCCTGGCCACGGCCTCGCCTTCTGTTGAAGGCTCTCCATGCCCCGACCTCACCTGGCCACACCCCCGAACACCCACGCCATCTGCCGAGGAGCCCACGCCGCCTGCACCCGTGTCCGTCGCGCCGCCAGCGCCCTGGAACCAAGCCGCCGCCGAGCCAGGGCTCGCCTGACCGCCGGAAAACCCACAAACTTCGACGATCAACCCCGGCCTCCTACGAACTCGGATTTCGATTATGAAAGATGCGTTGGAAAGGAAAAAAACTCTACTACGCATTCATGGGATTTTTTGAAAATCCAACATCAATTAGACATGATAAAATTGGCTCAAAGTAGGTGCGGGAAAACAAAATGAAAATGACAAATCCTACCTTCTGGGGCTTCGCCCGAAGCTTCGCGACAATCCGCTGGCCTCCACGCCTTGGAGAGGATGGATATGGGAGGAGGAGCTTGAAGGAGAGCTCCTTGGGTTGCTTCCTTCCACTAGAGGATGCAGGGGGAGGAGGAGGGAGAGGGGTGTTTGTTTATTTAAGGGAAAATTAATTGAATTTTAATTAATTTAAAACCCCCAAATTTAACCCGTGCCTAAAACATCCGACAGGGTCGAGGTTAAACCTCCCTTAGGGTAAACACAACTTTTTAAGCATAATGGAAGTCTTAGAATTTGATTTTGAGCTTCCGTTCAAAAGTTATAAGACTGAACGCCCAACGCCGCCAAATTACGAAAACACCCCTGGGGCAATTTTTCACTGATGGCCCGCGCCCGCAAAACTTATACCCCTCCTAGGGTAAACAGTGTTATCTAAACTCAATGGTGACCTTGGTTTTCCAATCTGAACCACCGTTTAAGAGATACTCGAGTTTAACCATTAAACGAATAAATTAATTACTTAATTATCCATTTAACGTTCCGAAAGCGAGTGAGGGGTCCAAACGTCCTGCGCCGACAAGTTTTATGTTGTTCCTAGGGTAAAAACCCCATTCAGACCCATCCTTACAATAATATATCTGATCCGGAGCACCGTTTAGGAGTTATCCCATTTATTTGGCATTTCCAGTGTGAACGGACGAAAAATTTAATTTCGGCCACTCTGAGGCTCGGAATTACACGTCTTCTGAAGGAGCTGCTCTGAAATAACATCAATAATATTCCAAAGTCTTTCACAGCAAAAATCAGGTTCTTACAATAACATCAACTATCATATCTTTATTTTTATGGAGAGTAGTTTTATTATCTATATATTCTTGAGAGTGTTATGAATATTTCATCTTGGCCTTGAGAAAATTATGTGTGCACAATAATTCACAACGATTTATCTAATATGATTTAGGTTGGATTATATACTTTTGGTTAAAAAATTTATAATTACGTTGAACACATTATCTAATTATTTACTCTAGATAAATCCAAATTCAAATAATAATTCAATTATTATTATATTCTATGAAATACTCATATATGTTTTAATATAATTTTTTAAATAAATAAATAAACATTTATTTGATTGATATAAAATAAAATATACTATTTTATTTTGGTCCTTAAATTGGTTAGTCAATCCTCCACAATTTTTATCAAACAATAAATAATTATTATTATTTAAAATAACAATTATATAATTATATTGTTCATTTTATAAATTATGTAATATTTTATTGACTAAATTCCAAAAAAATATTTATAAAATATTCAACTCATGTATTTTTTAAACTCAAATAACTAGTCATTGAATTGAATTTAAAAATCCAAGACTGTTATTTCATAAAAATATTAAATTCAAATAGAAATATTCTAATACAACCGGACAAGAATAATATTTATTCTTAATATTAAATTTACTTTTAATTTAACTTTGATTTGAGATAAACGTTGTGTGTGGCCATCTGGACCTATTTCTTAGTGGAATTATGAAAACTGGTTAAAATTCTAAGATCAATGTCTTCAAAAATGTCATGGAACCCATATATAATGATGTTAATTTCACAAGAACAACCACTTATGAATGATTAAATTTTAATATAATCTCTTTATCTTGGTATATCATAAATAAGGTTTCATTATTATGTCATCCACTTCTATACATGATTTATTATTCTTTAATTCCATTAAAGGAACCCATCAGTAAACTACCATGGTCATGGATTTAAGCAAACAGTTTCATTTCAATTATAAGTCTTTATATATCTTCATAGATTAACTCATAATTGGAAAATACATTATTAACTTATTAAATTAATATTATATAACTTATGGCACACTCAACATGTCATAACTCATTGTATGTATATATCATCATGGTTTTCAATAATACAACAAAGTTAGTGATTCTTGATATACACTAATAATAATCTAATGTATAAGGACCAACACACATTTCTACATATAAAAATATATAATGAGTCAGATAACATGTGGAATTCATATTCATGGGTATTTTCTAATAACCTCTCATCTTAGAGATTATCGAGTCTAAAATTCATGAGAAGGATTCTAAACCTATTTTGAGTACTTTTCATTTGATTTTCAAACATAATTTTTATATCATTATATAGATTTTATCTATATCATATGATATATGTTTATGAATATTTTAATTTTATCTCTGGGTTCTCATTATTTATAAAATTTTTATACAGCCTATGGATGTGGAAAATTATCTAAGGATATTATCACATTAATTTTAAACATAAGAACACTCGTTATGTGATAAGATATTAATTAATATTTATGGAATATTATGTAAAAAATGTTATTTGGTTCTATTGAACCAACTCAAAATGGATCTAACTTTCACAGTATTCGAATATTAAATTCTTGTAGTCCTCTAGCCCTTACGTTTTTTAATGATTCTACTATGTTATGGATTCAATTGATGGGTCCACCACATTATCTTCTATGGTTTATCTAATTACCATAACCATGAACCTCTGAAAAAATCCACCAAGGTGTGATACTTCTAAATTATATTCTTTTTACATTGATAGAACTTTGTTTCCTTGGATAGAACCACTATAATTGTGTTTTAGTGGTATAGAGTGATATAATAATTACTGTTAGGTATAATATTAGAATCTTGGGAAATTTTTCATATCCAAATTGCATCATTAGTGGAATCAGAAGCTGCAATATACATGTATTTTACTATATAATTGATGAACACAATATTCATAGAACTCCTCCAGACCACCACTCCACCATTAAAGCGAAATAAGTTTCGAAAATATGATTTAATATCATTAAATCCTATTTTGAATGTAATACCATAGAAATTATAGTAATTAATAAACATATTTTATTACAATATAAAAAATTAGAACACATAGTTATAAAATAGAAAAATTTTAAACTAAATTTTTTATTGAAGCTAAAACTTGTCCCATAAAAAATAATGATATGGCGGAACACTGTATTATTATACTCCATACGATCAAACTAAAAACAATAAAAAGTATATGGGGAATATTAAAATTATAAGGAAACCAATAAACATATAAATATACATGGTAGATAAAGTAATTATATGAATGACCCATTATTTAAAAAAATGTGTGGGGGTATAATTACTATTTGAATATGACCCCTGACATCTAACTGTTAGAATATGACTATTGTAATAGTAATATAATAGCCAATCATACAAGTGTCTTGTAAAATGAATAAAATAATTAGATAATAATATAATCAATAATTATATAAATATATATTAATCAATGAGTAGTGATATAATTACACACATATGACCTATAATAAAAAATATGATTAACAATATTAAAGAGTTTCTAGATTTTTGGTACCAAACACTTTTTTTGAAATATAATAATATTTTTATTTATAAATAAAAATTATGTCATAAATAAAGTTATTTTAATGAAATTTATTTTAAATTTTAATCCATCATGTTGAAGATAATAAATGGTTAATTGTTTATAATTTTCTGAGATTGGAAAAATTTTCGTTATATAGTAAATTATAGTATGCATATATGGTAAGTATTATGACAAGATTATGCCATAGAAATGTTGTAAGAACTAATAAAATATAATCCAAAACCAAATATAAGAAAATTTTTAAATATAATCTTCTATAAAGAATTAAAATAATTTTCTAAACACATAAATAACATTTTAATGTCTATAATAGAAATTAAAGTTTTAAAAAAATGTTGAAAACATTAAATCCCCTTGGACAAAGTAAAATAAAATAATTTTCTTCGATTCTAAAACTCTAATATTTCATCAGAAATTAATTAAATTTTAGAACCCATGTTCCACAACCATGGGTAGGACAATGACTTTTCACTTTCCAATAGCTATATTTTTAAAGCCTTTATTTAGAAATTAATAAATGATCTTATCACATTTTCATTAAATTATCAAACATTTTCCCATTATTCATCACTCAAAATCCTCTTTACATAAATTATCCCTAATTTTATCTCTCTTTAATTCCTCTATGGGGTATTTAAGGTTCTAAGGTTCACTTTTAAAGAAAACAGGACCTACTTTCCAAGGTAAGGGTCTCTAATCCCCTCCCTTTATTTAATTATGTTATTATTTTCAATTACATTTCATTTTCATGTATGATTTTATAATTAATAATTTATATAAATTCATTTTAATTTTTTAAATGGGATATAACCATTCATTATCATAATATTACATTCATAAACTATTAAAATGATCAAACATTCCAATATCCATAAAACCATCATAGATTTCATCAATGTTTTTGTGGTTTCATTTCAATTAATTTCCTATTTAGATACAAAAAAAAATTTAGATACAGATCTATAGTAAATGAAACTATGGTTAATATCCCTAAAAAATATTTTTTGGGTATTAACAAAATATTTACTCCATGCACAACAGGTGGGCCTTGTTGTACACCTAGTTTGACACTCCTCGAGGATATGTTTTGGATGATTCGCATGACCATTACCAACCATAATGACTAAACTTATTATATTTCTTTCTAGACTTATCCATATTTTATTTGGTCTCCCACCTTTTTAAATACATTCTTCCAACTTTTAAAACTCATTGAGAATCCTAATTATTATAAAGTATCCAATAACTACAAATCCACATTCTTAACATAATTTTGGTACTTATTTGAACATTTTTAATCCATAATTATTATTTATTAGAGTCAAAGGATTTATTATATACATCCTTATTTATTCATTTACCATGTAAATACATTGATAATTAATATAATATGTAATCTTATATGGGAATATCTTGTAAGATAAGTTTATATGAGAAATAATTCAATTTATTTTAAAATAAATCGGGCTTGAAAATTTTACCATGTATAGCATATTCACATTTAGTATATTATATAATTCATTATAATTTTATTTGATTGGTGTGTATGATAATTATATATCCCCTAAGTTAACCGGTGGGATTCATAAAAATATTATGATAGGGTAATGGGAGTGTCCTCACCTTGTGTGTATAATTCCTTCCTATAAGGCCTCTATGATATGTTTATGACGTTCGATATTACCCATTCCTAAAATTTACATAATTATATAATCATTTAATCATTTATTGACTTTTCCATCAATGTATTATGTCATGAAACATTGGTTGTTTATATATTCCCATTATATTATTTATTCAATGATATCATCTATTATATGTTATCCCTTATTGAGAATTTGATCGAAATCATTTGTATTGTTTCCCGTTTCCTTGGATAATGAAGTGGAATACTATGTTTCATCTAACATATGGAAAATAATACTAAATAATTATATTTACTCAAATGTTCCAACTTTTTATGATGTATTTTAATATTTATGTATCCAGTCACTTGAGGAAAATGGAACCTTGATCTTGAAAATATTAATATCTGTTCTGATTACTATATATAAAATATCCCTCTAACCCAAGTTTAATAGGGTTGGTGGAATTACATTTGGTATTAGACTATTGTTTGGTAGAAACCATTGGAACTAGTTTTTAAAGAACAAAGGAAAAGAACATATACTATTCCTTTCAAAAATAATGTAGACTTCTCAATAGTGTTTTTCTATGGATAACAACATATTTCTAAAAACATGATATATTTATATGTGCGAATTATATTATATATTATTATTTTATAATATTATTTATTAATATATGACACTTGAAATATAATGGAACTGACATGGAGAAACCAAAACTACGCCAAAAATCAAGGAAAATTTATAGAATTTCTGAATAATCAAAATATTGTAATTTGGGTTAGTGATTATTAAAACATTAACATCCTATATAAATTAAGTCATGTTATGATAAATAACTTTTCCCACAAAGAGAATAATATTTTCTATTAATAAGAATCATCTTTTTGTATCAATTTATAAAGAAAAACATTCATTGTTCAGTGGGTCCCCTAAACCCATGGTGGAAGATCAATGGATTGAGTCCCTTGAGAATATATTTTTTGAATTAGGGTGAACGAAGAAGAAAAATTTTATAATTATTGTGTATCATTTATGGAAAAATTTTGAAAAATGGTGGTCCTTGATTAAAATTACATAAAATAAAAATGTGATATAATATATGGTTTGGTACGTGTTTAAAGATATTTTTATAGAAACATATTTTCCTTGGGTGCAATGTAATAATATGGATAAGTTATTGTTATGTTTAGAAATAAAGGGGGGTGAAATATTGTCTAATTATTTATAATTTTATAATATTATTGTGGTGTGTTGTAAATTATCTATGAAACCCATAAATAAAAAATAATCATTTTTTGATGGTTTAAAGACAATTATTTGAAGATCATTTATCTCTAAAAAATCATCACATAAATATATTGTGACAATATATATCAATATTGGGAAGGAATTTCCAAAAATATTTCTTTTATAATGAAAATCCTAATAAGGAGATGATGACTAGTCACCAAGTGGGAAGAACAATAATGAAGAAAAATCAAAAAATAGTTGAGTTCCCTAAATATAATAAATGTTGGATAAAATTCCTAGTGGACTACAGAGAGGGGTTGGAGATATTATTTAAATGTCGAGTTAAATATCATCATGATCGTGAGTGAAATGTAAATAGAGAATTATTCAATGTGTAATGATTAAACTATAGGGAGAAGGGGTATTACTCTAATCAAGTCCCTATGTTTGAATAGAATCTTCCCTAAAAGAGTCATGAATATTAGAACTTTGATTTTATAGTAACTAAAATGTAATTTTAATCTTCAAATGATGTGATAGTATTTATTCTTATTATACACTCAAAATTTTCAATTATATTGTCTAGTTTTGGATATACACACTATTTATATCATTCATATTTTTTAATAATATTCAACAACCATGTGATTTATTATGGTGTGATTTATCAGTTAGAAAAGAGACTGGTACTTTAATTTCAATGACGTTATATAATGTAATTAAAATTATAATGAATGTGTGTTGTCTAGTTTTGAATCTTATTATCATATTATTGTAATTTTTTATGTAATCTTTGAGAGGTATTGGATCTAATTTTATAAATAAATCCCCTATTTTATGAAGATATAAGTTATAATTTATAAGTAAAGTATGGAGTTAATTATTTTAAAGGGGAGATTTTATTACATAAAATTTATCTCAAATCGTCTCCATTCTATCAGCTTAATGAAATCCTCTGTAAAAATATGGATTAAATTCAATCTATGATGGGAAACAATGATTTAAGAATAGAATTTGTAGTTTTTTTTAGTAGTATATTGATTCATTTTTTAATGAATTTCAAATATTTCCCTTGAATGAGAAGTTAAATTCTCTATTGATATTATCCCTGATGGATAAACCTATATCTAATCATCCCAATATTTTATATCCATTAGATTTATTTCAGTCTAATAAGAAATTACAAGATTTATTTCATAGGGGTTTAATTAATCTAAGTGTTTCACTTAGGGGAGCACCTATTTTATATTTGTAGTGGAAGGACTGATTAATGAGGTTGTACATTGATTACATAGAACTCAAAAAAATTATTATAATGAAATGTTGAAAATTTCCTTATATTAAAAGCCACTTTGATTAGATTACAAGGTCTCAATACTTCCCAATGATTGATCTATGTACTTGTTATCATCAATTAAAGGATAAATAGGATATAAAAAATATGTAATTTCATACATGGTATGGTCATTATGAGTTCACATTAATTCCTTTTGGGTAAACCAATACACCTTTTGTGTTTATTGACATGTTGGATAGAGTCTTCATAAACTACTTTGAAATAGAGATATTTTTATTTATTGATGATATCCATATATACTCTAAGATTTATACGGTATAATGACCCATAAATTTCATACATTGATGTTGCGTCATTTTTTTATGAACATTCATTAAATTATGAAAAATAACATAAGAATCATAAAGGTGTAGTTTCCTTCGAAACATGGAAATATAAAAATCCAGTTTTAGTAGAACTACATAATATCCCACTAATTTATTTATTACTATAACCCTTCTTATAAAACCATAAATAATACATTTCTTCATAAACATGGTAAAATAAAAATAATTGAGGGTGATCTCAAACGCTCGGTAAGGGTAAATACAGGAGATGCATAAACATTACAAGATAAGAAAAGTCTTATAACACAAGAATAAAATTTTAAAACCATGCCCTTTATATCAGAGATAAAAATCATGGTTCATGGCATAAATATTTGTATATCATAAGACATAAATCACAAATGAATCAGATAACATTATCCATGAGATAATTACAATGGAATAATACATGGAATTGTGGTATACATGTAAGCATATAAAATAATTTACTTAGTATTTAAAGGATCATTATAGAGAATATATTAGTATAATGGGTTTACTCTCCAAAGTATCATAGTATTTAAGGTTCTCACTCAATTATTTCACAGTGGATAGAGACGCTTACTAAACTAGGTTCACTCCCCATGTTGGTCCTATTTATCTCAAGAGATATCAAGCATTACCCAATTCATTGTAGTATGATATAGGTCCCACCCATCATATAAAAAAAATCATACACCTTTATGCCACAATATCATAAAATATTCATCATATTAGAACCCATGAAAAAAATGGGTTTCATAAACATTCAAAATAACATAACCTACAAAAAATAGATAGGTTTCATAATTATTGCTTCATTCCATCATGGAATAACCCATGGAAAAAGTAGCGGTTTTCCTAATAATTTAAGCATGGTATAACAAATTTAATAGAAAAAAAAATAATAATAAAATTTCCATCATAAACATAATACATCTAGATAAATTATAAGTTTTTATCATTTTATCGTCTCCCTAGTAATGATGAAGTAACATTAAAAGGAGTTATTCATATATGGAAAATAATTTTAAAAAAAATCACTTTAAATGTTTCTAGAGGAAAATATAATTTATTTTAAAACCATATTTTTAAAATTATAAATTAATAATATATTTTGGAAGAAATTTTATTTGAAAATATCCTTGAAAACTAAAAATGTATGATTCAATGAAAATAATGTTCAAAATGTTTTGAAATTATATTCATATCCTATATATTAAAACAAATATTCCTTTCAAAATTTTGGTTAAAGAATAATGGGACTTGTTTTGGAAAACAACATTGATATTACATTAAAATAATTTAAAAATTCAAACATGGGTAAAAAATTCTTTAATAAATAATTTTAGGAGTGTCCAAACAATTTTTGAAAACATTTTTATATAGCACAGTTTTTAAAGAAAAAGTCTTTTCGGTCGTAGAGAGAAATAAAGAAGATTCTTCTCAAATAACATTATTTTTTTCTCTTAGGTACAGAAAGAGATGAAAATTAAGGGGAAATGTATTATCATGACATAACTATAGTATTAGTAAATTAATTATTTAATTGAGATATGTATCATAATTGTTCTTCATGTTAATAATAATCATAAACAATCTCAATAATCAATGAGATTGTAATATAAAATCATTACCACTATGGTATCATTTAAATTATATGTACGATTAAAGATTAAAATAAAAAAAAACATTAAATATCATGAAAATAATTCTATTAATGATATAATATTTCAAAGGATATATATATACACCTCATAAAATAATATTGGTGCCTAACATAACAAATATCTCCAAGAAGGAAAATTGAGAAAAAAAATATTACCTTAGGTGTTGACTTCAATCATACATGTTAAAAACCCTTGTGTAATAAATATATTTTAAATAAAAATATATTTCAAAATAATACATATATTTATCAATCAATATATTATTTACTTATTACCTTTTATTTCCATTTTACTAACAATTACATGTAAAAGTCACATTTAATGAAATAATTTCTTTGCTTTTTATCTATGTTTTTATTTTTTATTTTTTATCATCTTAATTGTTTCATGGTTAAATAATATATATAATTTTAACCATGATAAAAATATCATTTATATTCAATATATATATATTTATATTAGTCCACAATCATTATATATAGAAATGAAATATAACATTCATAGAGATGGTCATCCATACGTACGCATGAACATTGTTTTAATTTTTTTTGATAAATAAAGAAAGATTAAGAAAAATAAAATATTAATTTAAAAATAATATATATTTCATATATATAACATATATTCAGTTAATATGTCCCTTATTACCTTCATGTAAATCATAATCTAATAACGGATCACATCGCATTGCAGGGTGGTAGTCCGTCATATAGACAAACGACATAATTGCATACTCTATGGAATTGAAATTGAAAAATTTATATATAATAATACATTTATATAATAATATATATGAAAAAAATTTAATATATATATATAGTATATCCATAATCATACACAACAATGATATATGTTGAAGGAAAATGTATCGCGTTAGTTTGTTAGGTGATGTTTATCGTACACATGAGTGACGTTATTGTTTCCCCTTTCTAGGAAGTGTAGACAAATTTTTTTCATAAACTTAACCTAAAAAATATCATTATATATAATATAATTTTATTATTATATCAACATGGTATAATAATAATCAAATTTTGTGGGGTAATAAATAATATAAAAATGGTCGTTGAAGAATGTTGCCTCTTCTTCGGGTAACCTCCTTGGGTTTGCAACAAAAAACTTCCTAAGATGGATTTATGAAAAAATTTAGGATCATATGAGGATATTAAGAAATTAAGAAATGTATTATGGTGGCCATTTTCTAAAATAATTTTTTTAATTATGAAGATGATAGTAGAGGGGTGACCTTTTATAAGTGAGTTGACTATCATGCTTTTAATTTTGGAAATGAAAAAGGTGTACACATGGTTTTCTAATGAAACAAGGATAAAAAATGGAAAATTATACCTAATATAAGATATAAGTTCAAAATATTTACATAAAATTACAATTTGACATGTTTTGAGTCATTTTCATCCCTTATATTTTTATTTTCACCCCCTGGTAAACACATTTTTTCCTTAACTATGGTAAGTAGTTTTTACTATTTTTACAATTAATTATTGTAAATATTTATGTTGAACCTATTATAGGATATAAATTATTATAATTCCAAATATTTAATCCATTATTAAAGATTAAATTCACAGAAGATGAAAATTTTAATTTAAAATTAAACCCACATTGGCGATGAGAAAGCGGTTTTCCAAAAATAACATCTTTAAAAGTTGAATAACTTTATATAAACATTCAATATGAAAATTATTTAAATGACCTAAATTGGATTAATATAAATATTATTGAATAAATATTAATTTTAAACCCATTTTTGGAGAAAAAAATTAACCTTATGAATTATTTTAACAAAAATGAAGTTTTCAATAATAAATAATATTTGTCACTATTCAATGAAAAATTAATCTTTTCAAAAAAAATCCCAAAATTTTTCCCTAGGAATATTTTCATTTTAAGAATTAAAAAAATGATCTTTAATTTTTAAAATTAAATTTCTAAAAGTTTCAAAATTTTATTTACTACTTTTCACAAAATTCATAAAATAAAAAAATGTGAGAAAATTATTTTTTTGAAACATATAAAGACTTTACCGAAATTTAAGTACTTTTTTATCTATACAATTTATTAATATAAAACAATTATAATTAATATTTAAAATTTTTTATTCTAATTCATTCCATAAATTTTAACATCTAGGTAATAATGGTCATTTTATATAATAATATAAATCATTTGCTGTATGTCATTAAAATTAAGTGTGTGTAAAGTATGTTATCAAAAAATATAATTTAATAAAAAATAAATAAATTCATAAAAAATCTGGGTGTTGTATTCTACCCTAATTAAAATGAATTCCACCCTCACAATTATGTAACTTTGGTATAAGAAACTAATGATACATCTACCTAATTTCATCCATATTTTCCCACGTAGCTTCCTCAAACTGGTGGTTTTACCACAAGACCTTAACTATGTGAGTGCTATTGTTTCATAAAACATTCCCTATATAATCAAAAATATCCACTATTTATTCCTCATAAAAATTATATTTCACTAACAGTATATCCTATGAGTTCAATACATGTGAAGGGTTGGGTATGTACTTCTTCTAGACCGATACATAGAACACATCATTGACTTGAGAGAGGTTTCATTGATGTTCCAACTGATAAGCTACCATTTAAATACGATCAATAATTTCAAAAGGACAAATAGACCTAGATCATAGTTTCCATTTATTTCCAAATATCATAATGTTATCCTATATATAAATTCATATAAACATCTTGTCCCCAACTTGAAATTCTTGATCAGATTGGTGATTATTAGAATAAATTTTCTATTAACTTTGTGTCACCCTTATATGTTGTTGAATTTCTATAACCTTATATTTAATTTATTCAACTACCTTAGGTCCTAATATATTTCTTTATCCAATTCATTTTATCATGTCATAGCTCTACACTTCTTTCCATATAGGGGTTCCTAAGAGACCATCTAAATACTTATGTCAAAGTTATTATTGATTAAAAACTCAACTAGAGGAAGGAACTTATCACAACCACCTTTGAAATAAATATAATAGGACCTCAAAATATCCTATATAGTTTGAATATTTCTCTCATACTAACCATCTCTCTGAGGATGTTATCCAGTGGTGAATCTCAACTCTGTATCAAGTCTTAATGTAGGTTATTCTAGATATTTGTGGTAAGCCTTAGATCCCGATCAATTGAAATCAAATATTGTACTCTATTAAACCTTACAACTTACTTAATGTAAACCCTATAAATTTAGACAACATAACTATATTCTCTAATCATTAAGAAGTGTGCAGAATTTTTAAGGTGATCTAATACAACCCATACAGAATTGTTCTCTTTAGAGGTTTTTTAGAGTCGAAGGAAAAATATTTTGGTGATGTTTTCCTATTTTGATTCTGGTATGGGTAATTTTTGTAATATCCCCTTAATATTTTTTATCTAATACTTAACTTGCTAACATACCATGAACCATCATATTAAATATGTTATATCTCTCCTCATTCCATCCAACTAGAAATACTCTTTCATATCTCTATATATATTCATGTTTTTTGGATGAAGAGATAATGATGAATTATGAACTTTTGTTAAAGTCTTCATCAAATTTGGTATATAATTAACACATAAACTATTCTAGATCCTTATTATTCCATTATGATCAAGTTTAAACATGAGAAAATTTCTAACCTTATTTTTCATCTCTATATATTCCTTTTATGCCTCTCTAATCATCACTTGGATAAATGGTTGAACATTAAATTAAGTAAGATAATATTTATACCCTTCCTTCAGGACATCCAAATCTATCCCTTGAAAATAAAAAACATGGGATCATTTTTTATATTCATCAATAATAATCTAGAAAGATCATTTCATCTTAAATAAATGGTCACCTTATTCACTTTCCATGGGTTGAAATGTAATGAGAAATCATATTCTTTAATCAGATCTAATAGTATTCTTTGTTTCATATTCAACGCCTATGTGTAAATATAGCCTTTAGAAAAATTTATCGTTTTATATGTTAACATCAAAATAAACATGTCACGAGGGAGTTTTAGTTTGGGATGGATAGTTTAGAGAGAATTAAATCCAAAATGGCCCAAAAAACATTTAAGGTTCTATTTTGAAAAGCTCGCCTCCTTCACGAATGGTTTCATATCATGAAGATTATAGTCTTGGGAGATCCTTCACGAAAGTGTGAAAGAAAAATGGTAACCTCTACAAAACACCATGGTTGATTCATGGAGAACATCACAACCACATGAAGGCTAGACAACAATATCTTTGAAGAGACATTCAAATTCATGAAGCCCCACTGACTCACAAAGCACATAAATTTTCATGAAATCCTCCAATCATAAAAAACCCCACATCCAATAAATACTCCCTTCAGCCCTACATTCTAAAGAATGTGGTACCTTTCTACTACTAAGATTGCTTCCTATTTATGAACCACCCGAGCTTGATGAGTGAAAGAGAAAATGGATCACCAAATGTATCCAATTATTTTAAAACCACCTCCCCTTTGTTCTTGTTAGCCTCCACCTAAATATGGTATTCCACTAGGGAAGGACTAATCCTTTCATGAATGAATGGAGCCCATTTTATCACATGGGTCTTCATGAGGAATTTATCCTTCATGAATCCAACCCTATAGGAACTAGGAATTCACTATGAGGATGGGTGTATTTATTTCATGAAGCACCATCCTTTTTGAATACCCTAAAATATAAATACACCTTCATCTTTTTTAAACCCTCCTTTGAAAACCTCCAATATTCGTGAAGAACCTATCATAAGCCTCTCTGTGGTGCGTCCATTTTATGTATATCATTTTATGAATTTATAGTCTATAGGGACCTATAAAAATATATGACTTGTTCATCTACACCCCAAGTCCCTAGATGACTACTGACACTCATTCATCTGTTCTCCCACTTTACTCCAAGTTCTTCTTAGGCCCCCAGTCTACCATTTTCTTCTAATCATAGTAACCCTAACCCCTTTTTCTTATGAAAATAGGGAATCTAACATTGGTCTCCAGATTAGACACTCCTCCATGGTAGTTACAATTATTTGTACCACCTTGTGGAGGAGAATAGGTTTTCACATAAGTCCTAGTGGTGGAATCTTAGTGGGAAACAAGGCACCTGTCATGGTTGAGGGGTCTTATGTCATATCTCCCACTCACCTTGACATGGTCCCACTTGTGGTGTGATCCCTCCAATGTTTGATATGCATGACTTAAAATATCCTAGTTTAACATCTTAGTTATACGGTGTTAAACATCATGACAATGTCCTCATCACATGACATAAACCTGTAGTATTTCCTTATGTAACAAACATAGGATGCCCCATGTACAATCATCATGTGATGACACCCTCTCCCACGATGGAGTACAAGAATCCCCTAGATGGTAAATTTGATGCATAATCCCCAAATCATCCTTCACATATTCTTATTTCATGACACGATCATACTTACCATATCGTGTTAAAATTCCAGGACTATTCATGTTATTGAGACATAAATAATGACATCAAAATACAAGGGTTTTGATCTCAGTCCCTAAACAGCATACACAGTATACCTCACTGTGTTTTAAAACCGACATTGAAAACTCAGGTGTAATATATTCCCTTATGATGGAAACACTTCTTGGATCTTCCTTGAGGGATGTTTTGGTCCACAATAAAGGTATGACATCTTCCCTCCTAGGGACACTACTCTTGAATCTCCCTACATGGGGTTTCCTTCTCTATCCCTTCCAGAACCACCTCAAAAATAGTTCTAATCTAGACCCCATATGTAATATTTTACCTCCTTGGGAAACACCTTCTATATCCTCTTCAAGGAGAGTTATGATCTACAACTTAGGTGTGACATCTTCCCTCCATGGGATGCACCTCTCGAATCCTCCTAAAAGTGTGCTCTGATCCACAAATCAGGTGTGACATATTCTATCCTAGAAACACACCTCTTGAATCCACCTCAAAGGGAGTTCTGATGCACAACTCATGTGAGATATTTTCCTTCCCAGGGACGCACCTCCCAGATCAGCATCAAGGGTCATTTTGATCCACTAATCAGGTGTTATATCTTACCCCTTACGGAAACTCCACTTGGATCTACGTCTATGTGGAATTCTGATCTATCCCTTCTAGATCCACCTCAGGTGGGATTCTAACCCACTACCCATGTCTGACATCATGCCTCATTAGGACACACCTCCTTGATCTTCCTCCATATGGAATTATGATCAACCATCCTATCCCCATAATACTTGAACTCTTTTCCCATCTTTACAATACATTAAATTCATACCCCAATAAGTCTCAATAATATATTCTAATACATCTTCACAGAATCGAGAACTTGTGACCAGGTCGATAATACCTATCCAATGATAAATTTGGGATTCCCGAGGTAAAAATACTTAGAATACTCACTCCTGTGTAATAAATTTCCTCATGTTCGACATGGGATGACTTAGGTTATGAACCTAATATCACTCATATGATATTTCCTCTTAAGGAGAACATTTATATGTGACTAATGTGAATAATGTTCATACATGCCTAGAGATTCCCATCCTGAGTACTCTATTAATAGAAGGTTGTTTTAATATCAATATAGAAACATTGTAATTAAATGGTTTCCACATATATACAGTATAAGTAATGAGTTTTATGAACATGAAATAATCTATGAGGGATGCCCGAACTAGGAAAAGAGCTCCAGGAAAGAATCCATGGAAGTAGGAAATGAAATACCATCATCCCATTTTGATCAAGGAGAGCACATTGATGGTGAAAGTGATGAATGTATCCTTCCTTTAGAATGTGGTAATTCAGGGAAAAATAAGCTTCACAAAAGACTTGTTAGAAGCCTCAGTGAAAGCATCTAAAACATAAATGGTTCACCCAGTGTGGAACTCTTATACTGAAATAATGGGGACAAGTTATGTTGGAATGAATATTTTGGATTAGACTTAAACATTACCATTATCAGGATTCACCAACGAAATTTGGATCCTGATATAAATCTATTCTCTTCAAAATTGGTGCTTGTGGGGTTGGGGAATCATTATATTTTCATGTCACAAAAATGAAATATCTAGTGCCAGGTCCCACCAAGTAAATAGTGGGGCCAACAGGAAACTCACCTAAAAAATTGGGTTGTTAGAATAGGGTATCCTTGGTCTATGATATCATTATCATGGATCCATCTATATCTTCATAAGATTATACAATATTGGGGAATTAGGTATCACTTTTATTGTACATTTACTAATGGATGAATCCAAATACCTTACAATACTCAGTTTGTGGTAAATCATCGACCTAACGCTCATAAGTTCTTAGGTATGGGGTACATTATTGAAAAAAATACCTCAAAACTTCTACTCCACAACAACATTGTCTACCAATCCTCCACTCCCAATATCAACTTCTTAGATCATCTAGATAGGCCTCTCTAGGGTGCGTCTATTTTATGGACATCCTTTTACGAATTTATAGTGTATAGGGACCTATAAAAATTTATGACTTGTTCAGCTACACCCCAAGTCCCTAGATGACTACTGACACTCATTCATCTGTTCTCCCACATTAATCCAAGTTCTTATTAGGCCCCCAGTCTACCTTTTTCTTCTAATCATAGTTACTGAAACCCCTTTTTCTTATGAGAATAGGGAACCTAACATTGGTCTCTAGATTGGACACTCCTCCATGGTAGTTACAATTCTTTGTACCACCTTGTGGAGGAGAAGTGGTTGTCACGTAAGTCGTAGTGGAGGAATCTTAATGGGAAACCAGGCACCTGTCATGGTTGAGGGGTCTTATGTCATATCTCCTACTCGCCTCGACATGGTTCCACTTGAGGTGTGATCCCTCCAATGTTTTATATGCATGACTTAAAATATCCTAGTTTAACATCTTAGTTATACAGTGTTAAGCATCATGACAATGTCCTCATCACATGACATAAACCTATAGTATTTCCTTATGTAACAAACATAGGATGCCCCATGTACGATCATCATGTGATGACACCCTCTCCCACCATGGAGTACAAGAATCCCCTAAATGGTAAATTCGATGCATAATCCCCAAACCATCCTTCTCATATTCTTCTTTCATGTCACGATCATACTTACCGCATCGTGTTAAAATTATAGGACTATTCATGTTATAGAGACATAAATAATTACATCAAACTACAAGGGTTTTGATCCCAGTCCTTAAACAGCGTACACAGTATACCTCACTAAGTTTTAATCCCGACATTGAAAACTCAGGTTTAATATATTCCCTTATGATGGAAACACTTCTTGGATCTTCCTTAAGGGATGTTTCAGTCCACAATAAAGGTATGACATCTTCCCTCCTAGGGACACTACTCTTGAATCTCCCTACATGGGGTGTCCTTCTCTATCCCTTCTAGAACCGCCTTAAGGATAGTTCTAATCTAGACCCCATATGTAATATTTTGCTTCCTTGGGAAACACCTTCTAGATCCTCCTCAAGGATAGTTCTGATCCACAACTCAGGTGTGACATCTTTCCTCCATGGGATACACCTCTCAAATCCTCCTCAAAGTGTGCTCTGGTCCACAAATCAGATGTGACATATTCTATCCTAGAAACACACCTCTTGAATCCACCTCAAAGGGATTTCTGATGCACAACTCATGTGAGATATTTTCCCTCCCAGGGATGCACCTCCCAGATCAGCATCAAGGGGTATTTTGATCCACTAATCAGGTGTGATATCTTACCCTTTTGGGACACGCCACTTGGATCTAACTCCATGTGGAATTCTGATCTATCCCTTCCAGATCCACCTCAAGTGGAATTCTAACCCACCACCCATGTCTGGCATCATGCCTCATTAGGCCACACCTCCTTGATCTTCCTCCATATGGAATTCTGATCAACCATCCTATCCCCAGAATACATAAACTCTTTTCCCATCTCTACAATACATTAAATTCATACCCTAATATGTCTCAATAAGACATTCCAATACATCTTCATAGAATCGAGAACTTGTGACCAGGTCGATAATACCTACCCAATGATAAATTTGGGATTTCTGAGGTAAAAATACTTAGAATACTCACTCCTGTGTAATATATTACCTCATGAACGACATGGGATGACTTAGGTTATGAACCTAATATCACTCATATGATATTTCCTCCTAAGAGGAACATTTATATGTGACTAATGTGAATAATGTCCAGACATTCCTAGAGATTACCATCCTGACTACTCTGTTAATAGAAGGTTGTTTTAATATCAATATAGAAACAGTGTAATTAAATGGTTTCCACATATATATAGTATAAGTAATGAGTTTTATAAACTTGAAATAATCTATGAGGGATGCCCAAACTAGGAAACGAGATCCATGGAAGAATCCATGGAAGTAGGGACTGAAATACCATCATCCCATTTTGATCAAGGAGAGCACATTGATGATGAAAGTGATGAATGTATCCTTCCTTTAGAATGTGGGAATTCAGGGAAAAAGAAGCTGCACAAAAGACTTATAGGCATCCTCAGTGAAAGAATCTAAAAAAGAAATGGTTCACCCAGTGTGGAACTCTTATCCTTAAATAATGGGGACAAGTTATGTTGGAATGAATATTTTGGATTAGACTTAAACATTACTATTATCAGGATTCACAAACGAAATTGTGATCCTGATATAAATCTCTTCTCTTCAAAATGGGTACTAGTTGGGTTGGGGAATCATCATATTTTCATGTCACAAAAATTAAATATCCAGTGCCAGGTCCCACCAAGTAAATAGTGGGGCCAACTTGAAACTCACCTAAAAAATTAGGTTGTTAGAATAGGGTATCCTTGGTCTATGATATCATTATCATGGATCCATCTCTATCTTCATAAGATTATACGAGGTTGGGGAATTAGGTATCACATTTATTGTACATTTACTAATGGATGAATCCAAATACCTTACAATACTCAGTCTATGGTAAATCATCAACCTAACACTAATAGGTTCTTGGGTACGGGGTGCATTATTGAAAAAAATCCCTCACAACTTCTACTCCATAAAAACATTGCCTACCAAGCCCCACGCCCAATATCAACTTCTTAGATCATCTAGATGAGGGTAATATAAAACCTCATATATCATTATGAGTAAGAGGGGTCATTCACCCAAGGTATATATATCCCACCATGACCTGTAGGCATTGGCACTTCATCTCAATCATTACCCCTGAAGGGCCATGTAAGGGAAATCACCCCATGTTCTGATGAAAAATCACATCAAGAGACCCTCCTAATAGAAATATGAGGACTCACTGTCCAACGTTGAGGATGTAGGGGACATTAGAGTCATGTTGGTCATAGAAACTTGCTAAGAGCTTCCCTAAGAGGGCTCCAACCACGACTTGTCAATTCCAGCACCGACTAGTCCCACATGTCTGGTAGAAGGTATATTTTATCCTCAATATATTGTCCCGAGTCCAAATAACTCAATGACCATGTCAGGGAAATGCTCCTAATGCTTCCTGATGATGGGAATCTTCCATGGATCATGTGTTCTTTTCCACTTCCAACATATCCCGGCAGATTCCTATGATAGGCAAATAATGGTCCATTTTTTCCAATTGGGATTAAGTCCCCAGTAGCCTCACAGGCAGGTCGGTTTGACTCTCTTAGTCAATGGCACCTCTGATATCCATTAAGATCCATATTATGATGAATATAATTAGTATTAAGGCCCTCCCCATGATCCTGAAAACCAAAAAGGAGGTCCTCCCCAAGTTCAACTAGCTGGTATGGAGATCCTCCTCATACTCCAACCAATCAGCATGGAGGTCCTCCCCATGTTACAACCAATCAACATAAAGGTTCCCCTTACTCCCATAAACAAAAGAAGAGGTCCTCATTTTGCAATAACTAGATGGTATAGAGGTCCTCCATGTGAAAAATATATACCCTTACCAAAAGAACTTCCTTGAGGAAGAAGGAATAATACCTTCCATAAAATGAGAAACCATGTAAAGAACTATAACATCATTGACCTGATTGATCTCTTATATTCCTATGGGATAGAAAACTCAGTGATGGAGACTCCACGCCATCTCCCAACATCAAGGGAAGGATATAGATAGATGATAATTTCTATACTAGAAGTTGAGTTCCATAATATCCCAAGAGACATTTGCAGATACTTACTAGCGAAGGATGTTACGGCTCCCTTCTAGTGGTTCATAGTGAATCAATGTTCATTTATTCTAGTTTCCTTCTAACCCAAATCCACTCAAGAATTTCAAGAGTTTTTAGGGTAAAGGGTAGTTCCTATATATTTTGATCACTCTATTGATAAATAGATGAACAAACCAAACCTCACACATGACGCAGTGGAGAACACCCCATCATAATGAAATGTGATGATGAGGTTGGTACCACCCCCATGATATGATCCAGCGTGCAGCAAACAATTTGACTCATGTATGACTCTCCTCCTGATCAAACATCAACTGAATTAGTCTATATTAGTTCCACTAACCATATATCATCCAATACTTATCAGATCATAGGCCAACCAAGAGTAGGACCCTTCCTCTGAGTAAGAAGGCTTATGGGAGGATGCAGCTTCCAAACAACTTTTAGTGGTTCTATGACCTCCTATAACTTCCAACATTGACATACTTGAGTCCCTTACCGATTGTTAGGCTATGTGTTTCCACCAAATCATTTGGGAGTCATTCCCCTTCCTCTTTGATCATCAGTTATACTACCCAGGAAGTCAGAATAACATCAATTCCATCAAACAACAGTGACAATGGTTTGAGATGGAAATGATTCCAATGGATTAGAACCCTAATTAATATAGATATTACTAGAACCATAAAAAAAATATAAATCAACATCTCCATAGTGATCTATTTATTTATATAAGTGGTGTCTCTAAAAGTACATATGAGAGGCTGGAAAAGTACATTCTTTTCAATTTCATCTATATCTATTGATATCCTAGTCTATCTATTGATGATGATAGTTCACCTAAAGACACCATTATGGTTAATATGGATATCCAAAAATTTCTAGAGGATCAAATAGATAGAGTAATCAACAGAAGTATTGACATGGAAGATCTGTCACAGGGGAAGGCATGGTACTTGGTCGACCCTCTGATGGGTATCCTCACTCAATAGGAGAGGCAGGCACATGGCCTTCAAGATCCCCTCGATAAATATTTGTTTTTTATCTAATGGTATCTTATCATGGGAAATGTGAATTCCAAACCCTTTGATCGAATTGAGGGTTAACCAAAAACATATTTTAATCCCCCAATAGACATATTTCTCTAGTATCTCGAAGAGTGTAAAAGGATCGTTGATGATCTCATTGTTGACAGGTGCCTAAATTATAGCACATCTCTATAGGACCCCATCTATCCTCCAGTTAGTAAACAGCTCCTCCTTGGCTGGATGCACTATCTTGAGCATTGTGGCCCTGAGCAAACAGTTATGGTAGAAGTTGGATGGTATGGAATGTGACTGAGGTATGAGTCATCGAACCTATCTGAGTAGTGTGATTATCCTCCCATAAAATGATGTCATGCCACTCTACAATATTATAAGACATCTTCATGATTTTTTATCCTATCAATGAATTACTTTCATGATAAACTCACCTTGATAGGTACCCTCTCCAACATAACTTTATATCCATTATCATCACTAGCCTTGAGACCCTCAATACATGATAAGTGGTGATTATTCCTAATGGAAAGACATGCCCCACATGGGTAGACAACATATGAGGACCCTTGGAGTTTATAAATACTATATTTTCCCTGCTCATTGGGATTAGTGAACCATTTTAGCAGCTAACCCACTTCATTTCTTGTTGTGTACTTGTGTTGGAAACCCCAGAACAATAAAAGACAGCCATGCTTCGGTGTTTTGTTCAAAAATTAGAAGGAACCACATTAATCTAGTATATCCATATTCCCATATGATCCATTTTTTGTGGGGAAATTTTAGAGTAAATTCCTCTACCAGTTCAGCTCCACCACATCCAAGATAATTATTTCTAACCTCCTCAAGTGAAATAAGTGGGCATGACGAGTGAGTTTCAAACATCGTCTCATTGTGGAAGTGACACAAATATTAAGATGGTATATCATTGTCCTAATTATAGATACTAATTATTTATACGGGGAATATAAATGTTTATATTGTCCCTACCCTTATCACACAAAACATTCCTGGTGGATTCATGGAGTTATTTGATAAGGATTAGCATCTGGAAGAGGCCTTGCAGTATGATAGAAAATATTCACATCCATTTCTCATTCAATATCCTATGGGAATAGATATGAAATCATATAATAAATACACCATTCATGTAAATATTCCCAGTCTTGAAGAGTTATTAGACTCTCTTTCTGATAAGCCTCACCAAGTGTAGCAGCCCCACTAGGCATAACCAAGCATAGCACAGAACCACTAGAACTAGGTCACGACACTCCAAAATACCTAGGTCATGCCACTCCACAATATTATAATACTTCTTCCTGAGTTTATTATCATATAGATAAATTACTTTCAAGATAAACTCACCATGATAGGTACCCACTCCAATATAACTTGATATCCTCTATCATCATGCACCTTGAGACCCTGAATACACGATAGGTGGTGATCCCTCTTGATGGAAAGACATATCCCGCATGGGTAGACAACATATGAGGACCCTTGAAGTTTATAAATCATATATTTTCCCTAATCAATGGGATGGGTGGACCATTTTAGCAGCTGACCCACATTATTTCATGGTGTGGACTTGTGTTGGGAACCCTAGAACAATAAGACACCTCAAAGCATTGGTGTTTTGTTCAGAAATTGTAAGGACCTGCATTTATCTGGTATATCCAGATTCCCATAGGGTCCATTTTTTGTTGTAAACTTTTAGAGGAAATTCCTTTACTAGTTTAGCTCCACCATGCCCAAGAAAATTATTTCTGACCTATTCAAGTGAAATAAGTAGCATGATGAGTGATTTTCAGACATTGTGTCATTATGAAAAGGCCTCACATATTCACACAACATATAATTCTCACAATAATAGCTACACATTATTTATATGGGGAATATAATATTTTAGATGGTCCCTACCCAAATCACACAGAACATTCTAGGTGGATTCTAGGAGTTTTTTGATAAGGATCAACATCTATAAGAGGCCCTACAGTTGGACAGACAATGGTCACGTCTATTTCCACTTCCATGATCTGTGGAAAGATATGTGAAATCATATACTACCTCCACCATTCATGTAAAGGTTCCCAAGATTGTAGAGTTAGTGGCCCCTTTTCTTAATAAGCCTCACCAAGTGTAACATCCCCACCAGACAAAAGCTAACATAGCATAGAACCTCTAGGTACCACCTCGCCAAGTACATCTTCCTAAACATGAAAAAATGGCTCCATACACCCATTAAAGACAATATATTATAGTTACCTTCTCAAAATGTGGAACCATACCTATTTTTCAAGGATTATTAGGTCCTTGTATGTTTAATATATTCCCTTGAGAAGGGGATTTTAATGTTTCCACAGTGTAGTAGGCCCCAAGAGGCTGGATTTACTAGACATCTTGATCATTTCCCATACCATATGATCCTTGGATATTCCATAAAACAATAATACATATTCACATATCGGATATAAGACCAACTGGATCATGGTTTGTTCAAATTAGGTGATGTTTTGAAACATGTGCCACATGTCTCCATTAAACCTGATAGTGAAAGTGAAGGATCATGAGAATGGAAGAAGTCTCATAATTGAGGGACATATAAATATTATGACCGGTTTTCTTAGAAGGTAGTCATATTCACCTATGTTTTCATTATTTATATCTTATGTATTCCATAACCTCATGTAGTTTTCATTCTTCCTCCACCCATTACCTTTGTATCTATGTCACAACCTTCCATGTCTCAAAAGAATAAGCATTGACAGTGAAAGGGAAATGAGAGTCCATCACAAGTGTCAAAGACATATCACACCCCATCCGACTTCATGCCTCTCTAGTGAGGATATACACCTAGGGTCCACATATAACTAGATGACCTCACTAATGATGAGTAGGATAATTCCTTTGTGAATGTCGTTTACTGGAAAACTAATTTATGATACCTAAAACTGAGGAATTCCATGAAAAACCCTTAAGTACCTTCAGATGATGTCGTCAAAAGAAATATTGAGGATAAGAGAAAAGATAGAATGATCAAGTCAGTTCCTAAAACTGATTCATAGATAGTACTAAGAATAGGAAGAATCTATTGTGAAGATCTCTATAGGCATTGTCTTACCAGTCCACATCATCATATACACCTCTATAGATGGATAGGTTAATTGATTAAGTATCTCATGTGATAACTTTCCATGATATACAACATCAAGCCATATCTAGGACTCATCCAACTAATTGTCCACAATTTTTTTTAGGGTGTTCCTTCTAGTTAGTAGTAGATTATTACAAAAACAAGCCCAAACCCGGCAGTTCAGCCAATAGCATCTGTTGTGTTCCCTATCAAGGTGTAATCCTCTAGGTGTAAAAACATTCCAATTGTAAAAATTAGAATTTTTTATAGAGCTTTATAGTATACCTACAAGTCTATAATCATCATGACCCTTTTCTTATCAAAATAAATGTATGAGGCCCTTGTAAAAGCCATTAAAATCTCCCTCCAGTTTGAAGTAGAGGTAGCTACCCTATAGACCTAATATAAAAATGTGTCCAAGAAAGTAAAATTCCATTCCATTATCTCATTTTTAGGTATAATGAGGGTTTCCTTGTGTAGGGGAACATATGATTGTTGTAAAATACAATCCAATTCAATTGTGTGGAAATCTGCTTCTGTTGAGGGCACATTTGTTCCAGGATCATCCTTATCCCATTCCAGACACTCCATAAGATGGTACTGATTGAAGAAGATATGAAAACCTCTAACATTACCATTAAAGGTTATGATAATAGAAATAGGAAATTGTGTGGCATGGTTTGGTTGAATAATAAGTTTGGTGGCTAGATATCGAGCAAACAATTCTTGGTAGTCTCACAATATATAGCCAAAAACATGTTACTAGGTAGGACCTAGATTTATTTTCATGAGTAAGACCCCTCTGTGTATCATCAGTTCCTCAAATACTCCAATAATGGTCAAGTGGGGGTACTCTATAGTGATGAATCCCCCTTTTATTCATAATAATCCATCTATATAGATGTCAGCTACTATAAGAGAGAGGGGAATAAGCTCCAGTCCGATGGAGTAGTGCACATCAATGGTCCTGAGGAACTAGGATCCACAATAGTCAATCCCTGGGAATACATGGATGGCACCTTATTTCTCCTGATTCATCTTTTGCTATCCACAAAACTAGACTTGGTAGGTTTCTTTGTTTTATCCATAAAAAAGGTTTCTACATCCCAAAGAAAAGGATGAACCTTTATATTTCCTTTTACTCTTACATAGTACAGGACTAGGTGACACTAGAAGCCCCTACTTTTGTGTTCTACAAAGAAGTTTTCCATATGTCCACCATTTCATGGTATTCCAATGTGTTCCACATAGTAGGTATAAATCATCAGAATCTGACTCACCACCATTTATATGGAATTAAGAATGAACCACATGTCGGAGGCCAGATGGAATTGGATCAATAGCTTATGTCAACACAATCTTAGTAGAGAGGGATCCCCTCATTAAAGATTCCATGTCCACCCAAGAAGTCACCAGTGCTTCCACTAATTTAGAAGAATAGCTACCTCATCCCACTATTTCTCCAACCTCAAATTATGAAAATTATTTCAAAGACAACCCTCCATCATTTGAAGATGGATTCTCCACCACCATTGATGAGATGACCAAGATGAACCTTGGTACAGAGGAATATTTGAGGCCAAAGTTGATCATTGCAATCATGAACCTATAGTATAAGTACTAGTATATGGATTTCTTGAATTAGTATCATGATTTATTTTATTGGATTTGGGATGAGATTCCAAGAATGGACCCCAAAGTCATCATCCACCATATTTGTCTCTCAGTGAGTCATCATGGGTTTCATTGGCCTACAAAAAAATAACCCCCCCCCCTATTGAATTATGGTTGAGGTTGAATTTGAAAAGATTATCAAATCCAACTTATTCAAGGAACTCTAGTACCCTATATGACTAGCCAAAATTGACCTTGTCTGGAAGAATGATGGGATGATCAGGAACTGTATCAACTCTTGAGACCTTAGACACTATTTAATGAAGGATGGTTCTACCCTTCCCATGACATATTTATTGATCTATGACATATCAGGGTTTCAACCCTCTTCTTTATGGATGGTTATTCTAGGTATAACCAAATCTGGATGAACCTAATGGATGAAGAGTCCACCACCCTTAGGTTACCACAAGGTACTTTATTTTATCAAGTGATTCCTTTCCTCTTGAAAAATATAGGATCCACTTATTAGTAGTCCATTCACCACAACATTAAAATTATCCTTAGGATGTTGGTGGAATGTTACGTAGATGATTTGGGGGTCAAATTTCACTAGCGTTAGTATAATATAATGGACCATAAGAAAGTGTTCGACTTACTCTACCTCCGACGCTTAAAGATGAATACCTTCATGTGTGCACTCAATCTTACATCTATAAATTTTCTTAGATTCTTCTTCAGATGTAGAGGCATTAAGATTGACCCAAAGAAGATTAAGTCCATCAATCAAATACCTCCCCCAAGAAACCTCAATGAGCACCAATTCCTCCAAATACACTTAACATTCATACCAAAATGTATTGTGAATATATTGGTAATTGTGAGACCTTATCTAGACTCATGAAGAAAAAAATATTTTTTAGTTGGATGAGGAGTAAAAGACCGCAGTTGTGTACATAAATAAGTACCTTCTATAGCCTTTAGTTCGGATGCCACATAAATCATTGAATCATGTATCCCTATAAACGACCGCCTTATAATGGTCCCCTACGGATATTCTTTCCCAAGAAGATAATTAGGGGGAAAATAGTTTACAATATATTAATCTCATGCTCCTCTTCATAGAGACTTAATACTCCCCTATCAAGAAGAGATGTATCACCCTAGTTTTTGTTGTACATAAGTTATGACATTAAATATTGCATCATGAGATATATATGGTGTCCCGAGTAAACCCTATGAGGTATATCTAGAATAAACCATAACTATTTTTTTGATTTCTATGTAGGTAAGTGATCATATAGTAGTTAGACATAATGTTCATTCCTTATAAATCCATCAAAGGTCGGGAGTTGGAATACTTTTTTGCTACCCATCTGACCCTTGAGGAATTGAATATAGGTATTAACTTCCCATATGAGGCAATCTTCTTAGTGTATTAGGCTATTCCATGTTGGTATATTCATTTTTATTGTGCATCTAGGATCGTGACTAGTAAATGGCTCAAGAATCCCAATATCCATAGAGTAGGCCAGGGAATTGTCTTCATCACCCCATCACATACCATCTTGTCATACTCATTACTATTTCTATAAGGATTCACCAACAACGACACATAATACCAGTCCCTTAATACAGTCTCATTTTGGACATTAAGATCCCCCCACTCACATGTGATGGGAGGCTCTGAGTTATTCATTAAATAAATTAATAGTGACTATATTTTTAGGAAGAAATAGCTTTTTACCCTACTAGAGAACACCAAATAGATAATAAACTAATTTCATTCTTATCTAGAAGTGAATTGTATCCAATGATCATAGAATGGTTGATTTGATGACTTGGAAGTCCTAGATTTGTTTCTCATAAAACCTAACCAAGATTAATTGATCATCCATGTGGAACATCGAAGGATCATTTCCCCCTCTATTTCATATGATAATAATAAGAAATAGGTAAACCAATTGGATAACATTCCTACTATGTGAGGACACTCATGTACCTTATAGAAGAGGAAATGCCTGGCATTATTGGGTATCTATAGCCTAGAATTTTCCTGCCAGAATGGGTCAAGCATGATGGAATACACCAACGCACATCATTGTTTACCCTCCAGAGTGATTCTAACCCTGATAAGAATCTTTATAGATTTTGGTTTGACGTAACTATCCTCTTTTGTATTCAATGAGAAAATATACATTGGTTTATGTAGTATTTTTATTTCAGGTCTTTCATGCCCATCAAATGGGATTGAAACTCTCCCACGAGATTCAGAGACTCGGCTAGTTCTATCCCACCATGGTCCACAACAATATTGATTTCTAAAAGATGTTTCAAGTGTGTAATATCCATTTCAAAGTCGTGCATTGAAAAATGAATCTCCACCACATGACCAATTATTCTTGTACTTTTTCACTATCAGGACTCAATGTTGTGGGGTTGTACCCACCAGTAACAGCTCGCCAGTGAAAAATCATTATGATCGCAATGTATTTATTCTCAAAGTGGTCAAAATTGATTCACATCAAGTAAGTCAAGGACCAATCTATGGTAGAGTTCTTGAGCTCCAACATCATCCATAGATTTAGTGTTCCACACACTATTCTCACAAACAATGGAACCAACTTCTTGACAGCTAAGATGGATTAATTTTATACCATGTAAAACTACTAATATAACTATACATTTCGAAATCATGAATAGAAAAATGAAATGATAAATTCCTTAAATAAGACCCTCAATAACATTCAGTAGAACATTGTGGGTTAAAACAAGAAGTGTTAGTTGGGATGGATCCTAAAGTCCCTCTAGGTCTATCGAACAATGACTCATTATTCCACTCAGGTGACCCTATATTCCATTGTATATGAAATATAGGAATTCATACCCATCAAGGTTCATTTACTATTTCTTTAAATTGGTTTCTATGACCAGCAGATGTAAGATAAGATGGAATAATTATGTCTTGTTGAGCATGAATCCATTGATTATAACTGGCTCTATGACATTAATGATCTAGAGAGTTACTATAAAAAGATAGTGAGTTCATTAAATAAGAAGGATCATCTCTACTCCTTTATCCAGGATGACATGTTGATGGATTATAAAATATTGATGATACTAGAAAAAAGGCCACCAATGTTTAACCCAATTTACAATGACTTTACATAATTCATAACATCCATTCAAATGGAGCATAATCTTTGATCACCATATATAGATAGTGTATCACACCTCCTACCAGTGTAATATTTCTTAAAAAATATTTCATGTAAGGTGCTAGGGCCTATGTTATATGACCAAAAATGGTTCTCTAGGGTCCATGTAACATGACCTTAAATATTACACAATGTCCTAGGAAGTATGACCTTATAATTTTCCCCATGGTCCATTCAACATGTCCTTTAACTATTCGCAAGGGTCCAAGATTTATGACCTTAAACTAATAGTATCCCCAATGGTCAGTGTGACACAACCATACACTTATTAAAATAGGTCCAATCATTTTGAACATAAAATATTTGAAACCGCTATACTTTGAGTTTTATAAATTTAAACTATGAAGCCTGACGTCCTCAACACATGGCATTAAAATGTGATCTTACCCCATATAAAACTATGATTCTTCTTAATGAGAGAATATACTACCCTGTATACATTCAGGATGCATCATGTGATAAGTATGATGTGGTCAAAAAACCTTGCCTCATGTCATGTACATGGGATACCCCACAAAAACCATGGGATCTCTCAATTCTATCACTAGAAAAGATTTACCCTACAATCGACATCATTTTCCTACCACTCCATGTTCCATAACTATGTGATTTTTATTCCAACACTCATGGGATATGTAGTGATGCCATGAATTCTCATATTTGGGCCCAACTACAAATTTATCAACCCTTTATCCCAACTTATGGTCCCAGATAATTACCTTAAATTTCATGCAATTTTCATCAAGGTGTTTGTATGGTATGGGATCCTCCTTAGATCATTTCATTTCAATTTTTACCTCTTCCATTCTACACAGATATCCATATAGACAAACATCATTCCAGTCTAAACATCGTGACTTTAAATGGTTTTCCATGGAACTTTTGGTCCAAAAATTATGACTATAAACTATGTTTCATTTGTTTTATAGTACTTGTATGATACATGAGCCTCCTTGTCCCCGTTCTCATAAAGTTATATCATTTTATTTCCATGTAATATCCCTCACAAAAAAAATTACCCTAGTTTAAGCATCATGACTTTAAACATTTTTCGAGTGCTCCAGGTTGTAAGACCTTAAACTGTGTCAACTAGCTTCGGGATTACCTGATGTGGTGTAGAGCCTCTCTGGATCTATTCACATTTTTTAACACTTTTACTACACCAAAATATACTTCAATCCCCCTTCCCTAATTGGTCTAATCTCTATGACCAAAAACTATAATCCATTTTCCAAGCATTATGACCATAAACTATGTGCATTCACCCCTCATCTTCATGGTATACTTCACCCATGGTGTTTTTGTAATCATATACCTCCACCTTTTTGAACTAAACATGTATTTGTTCCCATCCTCATGGGATACATAGTGACACTTGGACTTTCTTTCTCCATTACTATCCCCAAATTCACTGAAAACCCTATGTTACTTGTGGTGTTATCACCCAAAAATGATTATATGGGCCTAATTTTTAGGTATAAGATTCATTTATTTACATTAACCCATCAACATGCCAAGATTCCCTCAGAGAACAATATAAGGATGTAAATAATTGAAGGATCACTGTGAAATCCCCTCCAATGCCCTCATAAAATTATGTTAAACTTTGATCATACCCCATATAAAGCTGAGATTCATCTTAATGAGAGATTATTTTATCTAGTATCAAACTTGGATACTCCATATGAGAAATATGGGATGAAAATGCACCAACTTCCTCATCACAATATGTTAATCTATATCCTTACCTTGGATATGCTGGGGATGTCTCATGTCAAAATATAATAAGATTATATATCCTCAGTCAAGAGGGTATCCCCTTCTTGAGTCTTTCTCTAACTTCACCATGTTCCAGAACTACATGTGGCATGATTACCAGACTAATGGGATATGTAGTGATGCCCAGATGAATTATCTTGGGCACAACCCCCTTCATCAACTCATTATGGGGGGTTTCCTTCCCCAATATCATTATATTGATATAAGGTAGTATTTTAATGTTTTTTGAGGAAGAGGGACTTTTTACCACCTTTCATGTCAAGATATCACCCTTTCATGACCCAAGAAAATATCTTTAGACACCTTTAAACCCTGATCAATGAAACATGATCTTAATCTAGAAATTTTCTTTACAATCTGAGTAATATGACTTGAATCTAGTAATATCCCTGTTCTGAGTTGTGGGACTTTAAACATCTATGCCCAATTTCCTTAATTCATGATATTAAAATGTAGCCTTGTCCTTTTTGAAACTGGGATGCCTCATTTGATGAGTATTGGATGCCAAGTAATAACTTGTATGCAACTAGGATTCCTCATTTGATAAGTATGAGATAAACCACAGAATACTCGGTATAATTCTAGGTTGCATCCTAATGTTAGATGATCTGATATCCTTTCTAGAGGGGAAACAAACCAACCATTCTTTTTCTCTAACCATGTAGTGTTTATGGTGGTTTTAATTTTATTTGATTTGGATAATAATAATCTACATGATCCAAACAGGCTCTCTAATAGAATGATTCCAGGACAAATTGGATTAATTACGATCAAGGGCATATGACTAGAAGGATATTAATCATAAAATAGTGTATCCCATGTTTCAAACTTGGTCCATAGTCAATCCTTAATTTTTTTCATCTCATTTCTAACTAATTTGGGTATAGAGACCATGTTATGAATAAGTTCAATAGTTTTTCCTTACCTATCAGTTTTTCCCCACTTTTACTATCTAGTTCTGTGAAGTCACAATCACATTCATGGGACTTGTAATCCACTTTCTCCTCTTGTTGAATTCTCCACTGTGAATAAAGGAAACTCCTTAAAATCCATGTTTCTTTCATAAAGAATGAATCAAAAGGTCTTATGAGTTCTGAGGGGGGTTTCCTCAAGAAAGGATGAGACACACGAGCACTCCATGGTCCCAAATATATGACCTCAAACTAAGAGAAAAAGTCTGATAATCATGACTATAAACTATGTTAATTTCTTATTAGGAATGTGTTGTGTGGATTTTTACCTCCTTGGACATCTATTCACCTTGGGAATGTTACTCTAATGAACTACACCTATCTTTTTGAAACACAGAACCCATGTTCAACAATTTCTTACCTTAATGTAAAATCCATGGTCAAAGAATCATGACCATAAATTATATGGGGGTCGTCTTAGGGATGTTTTTTATAGCATCGAGTGTCCCCATAGGCTCCTCATTCACATTAGGTTTCCTTCCTTCGATGCTATATATATTTCTTCGAGACAACCCCCCCCCCCCCACACACACACACCAAACCTACCCACATTTCCTAAGAATTATGAACATAAACTATTTTATATAGTCTAAATTCTATTACAATAAACTAAGATCATAGGTCTTTGTATCACGACCATAAACTATTTACATCATGCCCTTTATATTTCATGTCATGCAGGTATTTCGGGCCTTCCTTTCTCAACAGATTACTACCCCTTCATGTAATTCCAAACACTTTAGGGTTAACCTTGGTCTAAACCCTCTAAACAAATAAATGGATCTCAAGTCCAAACCTCGTGAATTCAAAATGTGTGCAAGCATATATAGAAATGTTTTATGCGACATAAGGGCCTATTAAGGCCCTAATCCATGTGGGGTTGTCATTCTACTGAGCTACAAATATCAGTTTTGGGAAGATCACCTTATGGTTCAAACACCATGACCATGAACTATGTTAAAGGTGTATCTATGATATTTCATATAGTAGGGATACCTAAGATCCTCATTCACATTAGTTTTTTCTTCCACCATTATATAATTTTCCCCTTTAATAAATGAAAATGGTGCAATAATTGTGACCTTAAACTATTTACCCATATTCAGTCTAAGAATCATGACCTTAAACTATCTGTGACTCTCCCCATATTATTCTTAGTGTTGGGTATTCTAAGATTGCCTATTCTAATAGAGAAAAATTTTTATACCCCCATTGTGATACCCACATTATGATACCCTCATATTCCCTCAACCACTGGGATGGGGGGGTATTTTCTTGATTTGGTTCACATATCCTTATCCCAAGATTCAAAATTGTAAGACTCAACATCCTCACTGTATAATGTTAAATTACATGTTCAACATCCTCACTGTATAATTTCAAAATGTTTATTTATAATAATAATTTAATTATCTAAAACTATGATTCATCTTAGAACATTTTCTAAGAGGCCCATTCCTTTAGTGTTAATCACCTACAAATTATTCATGTTTTTCTACAATCACTTGAAATATTATGTGATGCAACCTTTGGAATACGGTTTGACATTTTCTCAAAAAAAATATTCCCACATCAATATTCACTAATCCAGAGTGTCATAATTACAAGATGTTTGGAATCCATTCAACCGTTCTATAACTTTATCTCCATGATTTTTGAATCCCTCTATTTGGATCCTCATCCCCCTCCATGTTCGATCAAACCCCCTAATAGAAATGGTACCTAGCCACACTTGCTCACTTACTGTCATTGGAAAAAATCTTGGACGACTTCAAATGGAATTTTGAGATAGGCATCATGTTTTGAACATGTTCATAGATCAACATTCAATTATTTTTCATCATCTATGGTTAAATGATGATGTATGTTGTGTTTTAAACATTGTCAAATGTTTTCCTCCATAGTCATGACACCCCCATCTTGTTCCAAATATTGGGAACTGTGATTCATTATCTTAATTCCTTTTATTTGGGTACAATCAAAATCCTATGGAGTTACCCCATTCATGCACTAGTTCACAATAGAAAAAAAATCCAGTTGTTCAATGAGAACCATTCTCCAACCATTTTCTCTCTTAGCCCAGACACTCTCGATAGTCTTTAAGCCAATGCAGACCCTGAGTATTTAACAATTTTCCAACACTCATATAAATGAGAAATCACATTGTCGTACCTTTCTTCTCAAATTGATAATCAATCATTTAAACTTAGGGCTTATCAATTGCTAATCTCATTAATATGATCAAAGATATATAATAAAAAAAAGAAACATGTTAAAGAATATAGGATTTTAAAGAAAATAAACCAATGTTTTTGAAGTTTATCCGCACATTGGAGCCTCTCCTTTTAGAAATTTTCTAAAATATTGACCCAAAAAATAGGGAATTAGAGCTCAGATCGCCTATGATGAGTGGCCTCTTGGGTCTGTGGATGCTCCCCCGGGTCTATATCCTCTTCTTCAGCTTTGGTTAGACATATTTTTCACTGATATACATCAATTTTTTCTTATCCTAGAACTAACCTATCAAAATAATTTCCTATTATACCTTAGACTCAACCACCACCAACTGGGCCTTCATATTATTGATGATATTTTCTTGAGAAGCAGTGATGGTTTCATGCTCCTGCAGCAACCCTTCTATGTGGTTGAACTCCCCTTCAGATTCTTGAATAGCCTAGGATCTCTTGTATTTGTTCTTATTTCATGTGAGATCATGTAACTTCCATTAGAAACACACCCTATTGATGAAAAAATTGTGTGCTAGTGTATGAAGGTGGCTGGAATCCACCAAACTATTCCCTATGTTGACTATCATGTCACACCCTGGCCACGATTTACTTTTAATTTTATTTATTTCATGGCACACTGTTAGGGGAAACCATGTATTAGACTAATTCAAATTATGTGGAATAAATAGTGGGGTTGTCTAGGGAACAAATCTAGGATCATGGGTGTGTTACCCTCCCGAGTAGCTCATGTGGTCACCCTTTCTTGGTATAGTGCCAACCACATGGTTGGCGCATGGTCTGGAATAATTTGTGGTTAAACCCTACAGTATTCCCATATTTAAAAAATAAAATAAAATAAAATAAAATGTAAAATCAGAAAAAAAGATATGTTTTAATAACAATAATAATACTACTATTACTTTAATTATTGTTGTTATTATTGTTATTATTAAATTTATTTAAAACCCTTAAGTGTTTCTCTACCCCCCCCCCATGCGATTATCCCCTTAACCATCCCCTGGTCGCGTGAGCAGTCCCATCCTGATACGCCACCCCCTTTCACTTTAGCCCTTATTTATGGTTGCTTCTTATCCTGGTTTTGGGTTCAATCATCACTAGTTTGTTCCCTATCTACTATACTTCATTTTCCTTATAACATATCTTCGTTTCCTTTTCTCCCAAGTGGTAGGTGCATTTTAGCCGAACCCTAAACCCACTATAATGGGATTTCTTTTGTTGTTTCATGATGATTAGGGTTTTTTTGTCCCATTAAGGTCGGTTCTATCCATGACCGATGAAGGCAGCAATTCTTTCTTCTTCTTTTAGCGAGTGTTCTTTGATTGATTCATTTTTGAACAATTTTGATTTAGGTTTTTTGTGATTTTTGATATTATGGTATTTTTCATTAGTGAATTTCAGTCTTCCATTTATGAGGGAGACTTGAATTCATGTTCATGGTTAAGGCACACTCACACACACACACACATATATATATATATAAACATTCGTATTCTTGTAAGTGAAAAGGGTTGGTTTGGGTGGCCACTATTGAGTTCATCGAGATACGAGGTGTTTTATGTTGGTTCTCTCCCTTTTGAGGTATGTTCCCAATGCTTGAGCCATTAATATAAATTTGGTAATTTTTTGAATGTTTTAAAAGTATTATTTAATATTAATTAGTATTTATATTATATATAAAATGGTTTTGTAACTTAGAAAAGTTTTTTCATCTGTTTCATATGATTTCCCTAAGTTTTCAATATGGAATTTCTTTGTTTAAGAATTTTTTTATCTTATTTCAAAATTATTGTGGTTTAAAACATTTATTTGGTTTTAAAACTGTGTTTCTTAAATATTATCCCATTTGGTATATTGGGTGTATGGTTTTAAAAAAAAACTTAACTCAAAATTCCAATTTGGTACTTTAAGGTGTTTTGTTAATTTTTGAGTCCCAGTTGGCACTTTAATTTGTTTAATAGATTTATAAAACCCCTCTTAAGGAATTATTTTTGAGTTGGAAGTGTGATGTATGTGTTATTTATGTTTGTTTATGAGGTCCTACTAAAGAGGCTTGTTCTTGTCTTATATATCTCAAAAAGGGGGTATGCTTAAGGTTATAGTTCAGAGGTGAGAGTGCGGATGATATTTTGTGTAAAGAGTGAAAATTTTTCTTAGGATGGTTTGATAAACCTCATCTCCATTTAAACATCATGAGAATCCTTTGGTAGTTAGATGGGATCCTAGGTACAATTTCTGAACTAGTTGATATTACACCCTGGCTAGTGGACATGAGAAGATTTTCTTACATTCCATGGGATATTCCCCACGGTCAAGGCATCGAGGTTGTCATCAGGTGTTTGGGTGGTGTTTGTGGAAAAATGGTACTGATATATAATTATTTGGAGAATTTATTGATAGCCTTTTCTAGGCTATATCAACCCACATCCTATATTCCATGACACGTATTTTCATCTATTCTATTTTACTCTATTTTCTAGTTTGTTTAGAAAGTGTATTCTCATATTTTTTTCATATTAATACACCTATTTTTTCATTATTTTAAAATTTCTTTAAAATATAAGGAAAACGGTTTATTAAAGGAATAGAAGATTGATACTTTCTTTGAAGAGAATGGAAACCACTACTTTTTATACATATTATTTTAAAACTAGCATGATTTGGATTTCTCATGAAAGGTAAGGCATAGGGAATAGTTAATTTAGGAACACCTGCTATGTTTTAATACTCATTCCTATAGTTCTATATTTTTTTTATTTTGGTGTGGTTCCCTACTCAGAAATTGTTTTTATGGGGTGAATTTAGTTTGGTAGTCATTTGTGACCCAAGCGGTCTTATGGAGCTATGTCTAGCATCTTTATTTATTATGCTTTTGTGCATTTCTATTGATCAGTTTATATTTATTTATTATCACTTTTTTAGTGTAAAATCATTTCCAATTGTTTTATTCTCATTCCAAACCCTGTTTGAAATTTTTGTAGGATCAGGAATTCCTCTCAAACATTATTGAGGACCATATTGAGTGACTGGTTCACGGTTAACCCATGTTGGTTCATGATAAAATGGTATTATAGTGGGGTACTTTGTTAATTGGGGTGTTAGGTAGATCAGATATAGGACTATCGAGACTTGAAACGTATGTATGGGAAGAACATCGTGAACTCTTTCTCACTATAATCCTTGAGTTTCAAGGGGTAGTCCTAGATTTCAGTTTTTTTATGATTTGATAGGGATTTAGAATTGAAGTGAGCCATAGTTTTATGGTGGGCTTACATGGAGTATAAACCAATGTGGATCTGGAGTGTACGTATCTGAGTAATTTAGAGTGATAAGTGTTTTCTCATAGCATGGTCTATTAAACCATGTTGTTGGGTTATGCATGATCACAAGTTCCCCATTATAGGATTTTTTTGTAGGTTTTGGATTGATTTTCATTATTATGGGCTGATTTTGGAATGAAAAACAGTTTTTTGAAAGATTTTTTTCAAAAAGAAAATGGTTTTGGGATTTGGTTTTGATTTGAATGTGGGATTGGGTGATTGATTTTGATTTGGAAATAGATTCAGTTTTTGAAAAGTGGATTTAGTGTGAAAATTGGGGTTTTGAAAGAGAATCTTGATTTATTTTGTGGTGTTTTCATTTTTATGTGGTGTTTTGTCATAGGATTCCCTTTTTAGTTAGTGTTGATTATCATTTCTCTATTCATTTTTGTTTCATAGTATGTCTCCCAGAAAGAACTATAATGTTTTTAAAGAAGTTTCACTCAGTTTTTGGGTCTTCCTAGACTTCCATTGAATAGATGGGATCGATTTAATTATATCGTTTCCCTATTATATGGGGTGATAAAGGTATTTTAGAGTCTTTGTAATCGCTTGGAGAAGTCGAAGGTGTTTTTAGATCTCTGTAAAATCCCAAAGCTAAGATGGTATGAGTTGTTCTGGTATTGTTTGAAGGTCCATCTTTGGATCAGTGGAATTTGATTCTCCCAACGTCGTTGGATGATGATATGACTTTGGAAGTGTTTAAGACAACTTTATTCCTATGTTTTATACCATATTAGGATAAGATAGAGAAGTTTTTGGAGATATTGGGTGTTCATCAAGGTTAGTGGATAGTGAAGGCTTATGTTGATCTTTTCAAGAAGCCAATTTCTTTCTCCCCATTGATAGCATCAAAGAATCATCAAAAAGATCCTCTCATTTGCTAAGTACTTCATATAAATATCATAGAGGTATCCCTACCATATTTTTAAGTTCTATTCTATAATCTCATTTATGGAGTGTTTATAGGAAAACTAGTTTGCATTGAACAATCTTTAGTAGATGGAAATTCGTTGTCTCTTGGAACACGTGAAGGTTCCTCATTTAGAATGAGTTGTATTCTAAATGGTATTGTACCCATGAAGTCTCTACCATAATATCATATTTCTCTTCTATTGGACCACACATTCATTTTCATCTATTGTGTTTGGTTCGGTCATTCAAATTCTTCATGTTTTCATCCTCCTAAAGTCTGTTGTTGATGTGCCTATTCAGTTCATTTTGGAGATTTTTTGCAAGAGACTTTTTTAGAAAAGGAAGTCATGGTCATTGGATTACTATAATGACCCAGTCTTAATGTACATAGACATTACATAAAATTTTCAGAATACTTAAAACATTATACTAACAAGATCCCAAATATCTTACTTGTTAAGTGACTTTGGAAACATGGAAACATAAACACTAGTATATAAATGTTCTACATAATCTCCCTATATGTTCTTCTTGACCAGAAATTTTCTTATAGAGATCAAACATAATACATATCTTCATAACTTGGTGAAAGAAAACAAACAATGTTGTGCTATAATATGATCAATAAGAGTAAAAAAGGGAGATACAAATTCATAATCATGAGCATAAGGGTATGAAAAAATGATCTTGAAAATAGATGATCATACCCAGTATATCAATGAATATAAACATGAATCATGGAATAAATCTTAGTTGTTAACAATAAATGAAACATAAGGAATAAAAAATAATAATCAGTGAAATAATTACATATGAATAAATTATTTAATTGTGGAAGAAAAATAAACATATATAATGATTTCCATTGTAGTTAATGTATTTTTTCAAGACCATCTTAGTGGACAAATTCCTTTACTGAAATGGGTTCACACCCCATACCAACCCTATATTACTATACCATGGTAACTCCTCATTCCAGCCCTGTAATACTCAATCAAGATCATTTCTCCTTCCATTCATGTCTATCTCATGAGATATTAATATCTTCCCAATGCATTGGAGGGAGATATAGGTCACACCCATCTCATATTGAAATCATACATACATGTTCAAGATGGTTATAAATAATAATACCATAACCCATGAAATGAAATGGGTCTTCTAAACATGTCATCATATCATAACCTGTGTAAGAACCCAGGTTTCATAATCATTTCATAATAAACATAACCCATCAAAAGAATTGGGTTTCCAAATTATATAACCAATGAAAGATAAATGGGTTTTATAAACATCACTTTGTCCAAAAATAATCCTTTAAAAGAAGTAATATGAATGGAACCATAAAATAATTTCCCAAAAATATCATGAGTAACACCAATAGATGTTATCTAATTTGGAAAATAATTTTGAAAGTTATTTTTAAAAACATTTCTTAATGAAAATATCCTTTATTATTTAAAAAAAAGTCTTTTTAAAACATAACAACCTTTTGAAAACCATTTTCATGAAACTAAAATTGAAATATTAAAAAGAATTATTTGAAACCCATTTGCAAAACAATTTAATAGATTACATATGTATATAGCATGAAAATTCATTGAAAACCATTTCCATTGAAAAAATGTAAAATAAAATTGAAAAAATTTTGTAACAATTTTCCTTGAAAACCTAAAAAACAAGTATAAAATAATTTTGAAAACCTTTTTCCTTGAAAACATATAAAATCATCTTCAAAAAAATTAAAAAATATTATTTTTAATTAAATTTAAAAAATATAAATAAATCATGAAAATATATTCAATTCCATATCGTAGAAATTAGTTTGAAAACTTATAATGATATCTTGCAAACATTTTTAAATCCATTTAATTGAATATAATTTGAAAACATATAAATAAATATTGAAAACAATTTGAAAACAATTTCATTGAAAATAATTTGAAAACATATAAAGAAATTTTGAAAGGGTTTTTAAAAAAAATATTTTAAAATGATTTTAAAACATACAATGAATTCCTAAAAACATTTTGAAAACATTTTTAGAAAACATGGTGTTAAAAAAACATAGATTTCTGATCAAAGAGAGTTTAAAGTCATGATTTCTTAAAAACACTTTCTTGCCTAACTAACTTAAAAAGAGTATAAAAATATCACAAATAATGAGTAAATAATTAATAACCATATGAAAATATCTTTCATTAATTTTATTTAGATATGGATCATAATATTAAATCAATGGAAGTATGAACAAAAACAATCTCGAAATGCAATAAGATTGTTTCAATAAACTAATACCACATGGTAATATTAAACCATAATATCCATGTAAGAAAATTAAATTAAATGAAGATATATATATCATGAAAATAATTTTATTCATGATATAACATTTTAAAGGTATTATAAACACCTCATGGAAAAATATAGTTCCATAACATGGAATGTGTATCAATGAAGGAAAATTGAGACAAAATCCTTTTACCAATTTGGTATAATTTGAAAAATAGTTCCCATGAATGAAATATAATCAAATTGAGATTTATATATCCATAAATTTAATTATAATAATCATATAATACATAAATGGGTACTATAAACCCAACCCAAGATTAATGGGTGGTGAAGAATGCATGTGTCTCATAGAAATGAAAATTGAGATAAAATTCCCTTACTTTGTGTCTTGACACTCATCGTACTCATACAAAAAACCTATATAATAAATATAAATTTAGTATAAATATATAAAATAAAAATATTTCTATATCTAAAAGGACATGTGTTTTTTTATGACATTATATTACCTCATTGTTAATAATTCTATGTTACGGTTTCACTTCGGGTAAAATATGCTTTGTTCTTTGCATGTGTCTTAATTTATTATATCTTTTGTCCTTATACATATATGATGATTTCAATAATTTAAGCGATGATAGAAATATAATATATATTTAGTGTATTTGTATTACAATCATCAATATATTATAAATGTAAAAAATGGAATACACTGTTCATTGACATAGTAGGTCGTACGTATGCATGAACGTTGTATCTGTTTAACTGTTATGTTGAAAGATAGAACATAAATGGAATATCTGTACATATATTTATATATATAATTATTATATTATAATTATGATATCATATATGTTCCCTAAACACATTCTTAATACATTCCATGTGGTTTGTGAATGAAAAATATTAATTGAGGGGACGGTAGTCCACACTTCCTCAAACGAAATTATCACATTTACACCAAATGTATGGTATAAAGATATGTTTTGTAAAAATGATTATATAAAATTAAATAAATAATAAATATAATATGAAACATATATAAACCTAATTTACATCATAATTTATACCATGATAGGTGGTAAAGTAAAAATGATCAATCATATTTTCGTGAGGCAGTAGTTCATCATTCACGTAAACAGTATGTTTATTACCCATTCGATGGATGTGTGTGTAAGTGTAGGTCAAAGATATAGTATAAAAATATTCTATTATATTGGAGAAACATTTTTTTACACAATCATAGAATAATAATATTTTTGGTAGTGGAGAAAAAAATAAAACAAATGAGTTTAAGGGAGGGTGTTACCAATTAATTGGGTAACTCCTTTTGGTTTGCACCAAAGGGGTTACTTGGAAGACGTAATGAAAAAATAGGATTAAATTATGAATGGAGGTTTGTAGAGAGTATATTTTATCAGATCATTTCTGATCCTAAATGGTTTGAGTTTTTGAATAAGTGGGAGAATAATGGGCCTTTGATAATGGGGGTGGAGTGGCATTCTTGTAAATTTTTGGAAGGGGAATTCCACCGACATTTTTCTCATGTAAATAGGATCCCATAATGGTCCAAAGTCAATAAAAGATATTATAGGGTATAAATATTGCTATAAAATGTATTTTGGACAAGTTTCTAGGTTATTTAGGCTCTTATGTTTAAGGTTTTGTCCTTAGTGAAGAATAATATAACGTTAATCGATGTAATTAATTTTAATTACATTCACTCATATTTTTGTTCAAAAACATATGTGTAACTGATTAGAAATTATAAATTATTTTGATTCAATATTTGGAATCCATTTTTCCAAATTCCAATCACATAAGAGGAAAATATAATTTAAATTTAATCTCGTAGTCAGGTCGACAATGCGGATTTTTAAAGTAAAAATGTTTAAAAGTTTTTTATGTTTTGATATACAATTTCAATGTAAAATTGGTTATAATTTCATAAATTCGATTAAATTAAAAATTAGTATCTAATTGAACATTTAAAACAATTTAAAATGTAACTTAACCATCTAAATAAATTATAGGAAAAAGAAGTTTTGAACTGAAATTCAGTATTTTCGTTATTCATTAAAAAATAAAAAATTCCATAAAAACCCAGTAATTTACCCTAAAATAATTGATATGTTCTATTTCCAAAGATAATGGTTATTTTTACATATTAAATCTATAATAGATTCAAATATTTTATTTAAAATGTGTTCTTCATTCTAGTGGATTGAGCAGATCCAAATTATCTGATTCTTATTATATTATTTTATTTTTATTATCCTACTATAATATTTGGAATTCTTATTGGTTTATTTGTTGAAAAAATTATCAGTATTATTTTATGATAAAAATATTTTGTCGGTTTCTCTTGTTCATGTTTATGATTTATACTATATTAAATAATTATAATAATGGAATTTACATTGATAAAATTTCAGGTTGTTAAATTATCCCCCCTCCCACTTATGAAATTTTTCCCTCAAAATTTCATTTTACATACTAAGGTGAAAACATCTGAGGGTATTTATCCTTAATCACTTCTTCTTTTTCCCATTTTACCTCTTCATATTAATGTTTTCTCAATGATACTTTGAATATGAGAGTTATCTAGTTTCATAGGAATTTATCTTTGTGGTCCAAGATCTTAATCAGCTTCCCCTCATAATAGAGTTCATTTTCCAGTTTTACCACCTCTTAATTTAGTACCTTTGAGGTATCTAGTATGTACTTCCACATGAGGAATACATGGAAAAATTCATGCACATGATAAATGGTTGGTGGATGTTCTAGTTGACAAGCCACAACTTCGATTTGATTTTGATTCTCAAAGGGCTCGATGTACCTAGGACTTTTTGTTCCTTTATTCCCAAATCCCACGACTCTCTTATGTTGAGATATTTGGATAAATACCATTTATCTAACCTTAAACCCCTAATCTCATCGATGATTGTATTCATAGATCTTCTGGAAACTTTGGGCTAGCCGTATGTTTGGATGAAAGGATTCACATTATCTACTATTACTTTGAAATGTTTTGGTTCTAGTAGCTTACATTCAACAAATTTATCCTATAATGTTAGTGTTCCATATCTTTTATCATAAATAGCCTCATATGGATCCATTTAAATTCTTAAGTTGAAACTATTGTTGTAAAAGAACTCAGCTAGAGTTATATGTTGGTCTCAACCTACTTTGAAGTCCATATAACATTCTCTCAACATGTGTTGTAGTGTCTAAATAGTCCACTCAGATTGGACATTTGTTTGAGGATAATAAGTTGTACTGAAGTTCATCGCAATATTAAGATCATGTCAGAGAACTTTACAGAACATGTAGGTAAATCTCATATCTTTATCGGATATAATTAATAGAGGTACTCAATGCACCCTCACCACTTCCCTAATGTATGTCGGTGAAAGTTGATTGAGTAAGAAGTCCTCTAAAATTTAAATAAAGTGATCTATCTTTGTAAGAAAATAATCAGTGACCCATATAACATTATTTCATTTGGATGTCATCAGAAGTCTAGTGAAAAAGTACATGGTTAATTTTATTGACTTACATGTTGGTATGGGTAATTTTTTCATCATCACCTTGCACTTTTTCCTTTCAGCCTTCATTTGCTAACACAATAGGCACTTTGATGTATATTCAGAAATCTCCTTCTTCGTATTTTCCCACCAATAGTTCTCTTAGATATCTTGATACAACTTTGAGCTCCTATGGTGAATGGATATGGTCAAGTTATATGCATCATTCAAAATATCACTTTTTTCTCATGATTTGATGGTGCACATAGTCATTACCAAAATCTTACAACTCCTTACTCGTCAATTTTAATATCTAAGGATTTTTCTTTTTTGATAGATTCCAAATTATTTTTAATTTCCACATTGTCACATTGAGCATACATTATCTTCTATAAAAGGGATGGTTGAGAAATCATTTGAGAAAGGATTGATGATTTTTCTTCCTTAATGATTCCCATGACTATCCTTTGAAAGTTTTAGAATATTTGATCCCTATATATTCTTATCATTTATGATACTCTAGGATCATTTCTACATAGAGAATCATCCACTTTATTTACTTTACCAGCATAGTAGTGTTTTGATAAGTCATAATCGATATTGAGATATAACCATATTCACTAGTGAATATTTAGATCCTTCTATGTGAATATATATTTTGGGATATTATGATCAGTAAATATCTTACACATCTCCCCATAAAAATATTGTCATCAGATTTTCAATGTGAAGATAACATCCACCAACTCCTGATCATTCATGGGATAGTTTTTCTCAGGATATTTCAACTTCCTTGAGGAATATGCTATCACCTTAACATTTTTAATTACTAAATATCATAAAACCTTATTTGATCCATCATTGTATAAATTAAATAGTTCCTGACTTTTCAATAGTATAAGTATCGATGCAATGATATGCCTCTTTTTCAAATCATTGAATCAGTCTTCACATTCACTAGTCTGGAAAAACATTACTCCCTTCCATGTCATCTTTGTTAGTGGGTTTTAAAATTTCAATAATTTCATCTCATATCATCATTAATACCTGTCTACACCAAGGAAACTATTAATCTTAATTTGAAATTTTGGTCTAGAACACTTCTCAATTTCCTTTCTTTTATAACAGTCCATAGATACTCAGTTACTGGTGATAACATTCCATATGAATGATAATTCAACCATACTAAACTGACATATATAGTACTTTGCATATAATTACTCCCTTTTTAGTGTCTTTAGCATAGTATTCAAATTCTCTATGTGTTTCACCTTTCTCTTGGATTATATCATAATATAATCTATAAACTCTATCAAAAAATCAATGTAATCTCAAAATTCATTAAGTCTATGAAATTTTCAGGAGCCCTAGTGAGTTTGAAGGGAATCACTATGAACTCGTGGTTTTCATACATTATTTTAAATGAATCCTTTATAATACCTTCATTCTTCACCTTTAATAGGTCATATTCTTAGAAAATTTCCACCTTAGAGAAATAATTATCCCCATTTAGTTGACTGTAAAATTTATCTCTATATTGTAGTGAATACTTTTTCATAATTGTGATTTTATTAAGATCATGATAATCAATGAAAAGGCACATTAATCCATCCATATTATTTATAAATAAGATTGTACACCCCTTGATGAAGAACTCAATCATATAATACCCTTGTCCATATTCTCTTATAAATGCTTCTTCAGTTCCTCTAACTCAATGGTGGCCATCCTGTAATGAGTATTTGAAATTTGAAAAGATCTAGGTATATGATCAATTTATAATTCAACATCTTAGTTATGTGGAATATTATGACATTCTTTGGGGAACACAGTAGTGTCTTCCCTCACAATGGGAATGTCTTCCAGCCCAATACTCTCCATTGTATCAATAATTTGAGCTAGATATACTTTGTCATATAGTAATAATATCAACAATTGAGATGATGATTCTAATGGATAATCATCCTCTTACTTACATTTCTATAGAATTGGAGGAATATTCAAAATTTTAATAGTGATATACCTTTCTCGAAAATTGATGTTGGATTTGTATAAATATTTTCAATCCATGCACAATATAGAATAAAACTCCACCAAAGGAAGTAAGATGAGATTTTATGGAAGGTTCATTCCCCAAAAATTAACTGGTGAAGAGTTATATGCATTAGAAGTAGTATTTTTTCCATTATCTATACTAACAGATAACTCAACATTCGTATTTTTAATTGGTTTTTGAATATTTCAACTAAACATGAAAGATATAAAGGAATGTTTAAAACTAGATTCAAATAGTAAGTTATCGATTGTTTAATGAATAACTAGTATTCATATTTCCACATCCTTGTTGGGCTCAACCTCAGTAGTACTGATATAATATTCCCTTCCTTACTACCTAAGAGGTGGTTGATGTTGATTTCCTCTGAAAACCCTTGGCTTAGGCATTTTCTCTCATAATTCTCATGTTCCTTACAGTTGAATCAGTAAACTACAGTTTATGATTTGGTCTAACCCTTCCCTTATTATCCCACATTTATATTCTTATTCTTATCCATTTGGACATAATTATACTTATTACCTTCTCTTCAACATTTAAACCACCTCTTGGCTCCCTTTAGATAGTTCACGAGAAGCTTCTCCCCACACTTAAAACACGTGGTATGTTGGGTTTTCTTTTACATCTTGGGATTTATCCATTGACCCTCCAATAATAAAATGCATTTTCACTTTTTATCTTTGATCCCATGATACCAATAAGATTCGCCCATATCTATCTCAATCTTAACAGAACAATGATCAATATCATCATAGTTTTCAAATTATGGAATCACCAATACTTTTCATAGACTCAACTTTAGTTCGCTAAAGTTTGGATACACCTTGATTTCGGGAAAAATTTAGAGGAATATCAAGATATCCTTATAAGGTTTTACTCATACATCCTAACGAACAAATCCTATTTTTTAATTATTTTGAGTAACTTTCTCTTCATCTTAAGATGGAGTGTTCGGGGAAAATATTTATTGAAAAATATTTTCATGAACCCTTCCTATTACACAAAATAAATTTCCTCCTTAGACGTTGTTTTTTTATCAATGTCCATGATTGATCAACTTCCCTGTCAAAATGATAAACTACAATCACGTATTAATCTTCTTCTAAGAATTGAAATATAGAGAATATCTTCTCAATGGAGATGATCCATTATTCTATGATAAGGGGTTAAAAAAGATACACTAAATATTGGAGGCCTTTATTGTATAAAGGATTCGACCGTAACATTTTCTTTCATAGGATAAATAGGGAATTACACATGATTGAAGTTATTATTCAAATATTTTTTTAGTTGTGATAGTGCTTTAATGATGTTATGAGACCCTGTTCCCATTAGATTTGGAATTTCATTTGGGAAATCTTTATATTTCCTATCACATTGATTATTGGCATGGGTTTTCATATTTATATCCCTTAACTATGAAAAATAATGTAAAATTATTGCGGCTTCAATACTTAGCAAATAAGAATATAAAAAGTAAACATTGATCATATAAGGATAAAATTTATAATGAAAAGTATATCTTAACATGTGATTCCATAAGTTTCAATCATGGTTATCCATGGTTATAGAATAATCCCCAGGGTTCATACTAGAGTTTTATAGTCCTAATATCAAAAAATAACTATGAATTCCTTTGATACCATTGATAATAACCCTACCTTTTTAAACATATTATTAAATGATTTTAAGCATAATTACCCAAGAAATAAAAACCAAGGATCATATATTGTCATTTCATTGGAATATTAGGTACATAATTAAGAAATATGAAACCAAAGCATAAAATATTTTCCATAATGAGATCATAACTCCATTCGTTCTTCTGTAACTTCATAGGATAACCTAAGAAAAATACATAGATGAAAGGGAAGATCTAAAAATCCCAGTAAGGGAATAAGCCTAGGAAAGAAGCATAGAATATGATAAAAAGTAATAACATAATAAAATAATATGAATACCGCTTGAATAAACATGTTGAGTAATATAATACATTACATGGAATCGTATAAACATGGAAACTTATGGTGGTGGTGGTAACATAAAACAAGGAATAAACATGAGTCAAGGATAACTACCATGACTATATCATATAGTGTAAAACGTCCCAAAATTGATTAGAATTACTCTCTAATGTTATACATGACATCTCAAGAGACTAAAAATCTCCTAATACATTGAATTTATATCTAGGAACGCCCATCATAACATGCTCATAAATATGTGTGACACATAAAGAATAAAACATAAAGAATAAACATTAGGGTTAACCATGGAAATAAATGTGTATCATAATCATGTCATTAAGAATAACATATGTGTCTATCTTAATATTGTACAATAAGGAATGGATTTAAATCATACTTGGGAATTCATAATGGAAAATAGGCTTAGATCATTATAGGGAACTAGGATTAACATACATGGATATTACACAATATTATATTAATATTAAGTATATTATAATAAGATATGCCTTAGGACCACAATAGTTTTGTGTCTTTGGAAAATTGGAAACAAACTCTTCAATCATGGTGAAATATCTTCAACACTTCCCATAAATATCCCCACCTTTAGTACTTATACCTAAAACCTTTCTTGGTAACCTAGGTAATGGAAACATAAGAAAGGGATGATCTCAAATACTCAATAAGGCTAAAAAAGGGAGATATGTAAGAATAATTATGAGAATAGAGGTATGAGAACATGATCCTAAATACTTAATATCATACCCTTCATATCAAATATTATAACATAAATCATGCAATAAAGATTGGTAATTCATAATACAAGAATCATAATGAAATAACGAGCATAATCCATGAAATCATAACATAGGAATAATACATGGAAGTATGGAAAACAAATAAGAATATATTGATTATCATGGTAGCAAAGGCATCACTTCCAAGACCATCTTATTACTGTAAGTTCACTCCCTATGTCATATTAGTAGTCATAGTTCACTCCCATGGCCATCTTAGTAGCATGAGTTCACTCGTCATGCCATCTTAGTAGTCATGGATCACTCTCAATACCATCTTAGTAGTCAAGGTTAACTTCCACGACCATATTATTTTATCTCATGAGATATAAATCTTTACGCAATGCTTTGGAAGGAGATTTAGGTACCACCCATCTCATAATAAAACAATACAAACATGTGCCACAAGAACATAAATAAACATATCATAACCCATGAAAATAAATGGGTATTATAGATATGTTATCATATAATATCCTCTAGAAATATATTTGTTTCATAATCATTTTATCATAAACATAAACCATGAAAAAAATCTGGTTTAAAAATAATATAACCTGTAAAGGAGAAATAGGTTTTATAAACATCATGCCATAAAAACATAATCCATTTAGAGAAAGAATATGATTGGAAACAATAAATAATATCCCTATAAAGGCCTGTATAACACTAATGTATTTTAATCCTAGATGGGAAACAATTTTTAATGGTATTTTAAAAACCTTTCTTAAGGAAAATATCCATTGTTTTCTGGAATATAATTTTTTAACATAAAACCTTTTGAAATCATTTTAATTTGAAAATAGATTTGAAAAAATATAAAGTATGATTTAAAAAAAAGTAAAAATAAAAATAAAAATACTTTTCCCTTGAAAATTATCTTCAATGATAATTTAAATACATTTTAAAAAAAAAATTGAAAATATGGTTTTTGAATACAATAGATTTCTAACCGAAGAGAGAGACGGTCAGATTTTAATTAAAAATATTATCTTAAGTACCAAAGATTGTAAAAATGGTACTAAAACATGAATATATCCTGAATAAACATAGGAGAATAAAAATCATGAGTTTTCTTGAGAGATGGATAATCATTTTTCATCAAAGATTCATAGTCATTAACAATCTCAAAAAGAAATGAGACTGTTTCAATAAATACTTACCACTTTGTTACATGGGAACATACTATTCATGTAGTAAAAAGAAATTAAATTATGATTAAAATATTATGAATATAAGTATATTCATAAAATAACTTGTAAAATATATGTATATACACCTTGAAAAATATTTTAGGTGCATAACAAAACATGAACATTAAAGAAGGAAAATTGAGATAAAACATTTTTACCGATTTGGTAACTTTTGAAACCTAAAAACCATAAATGAATGTTCATAAAATGGATGTGTTAAATAACCATAAATTTATTTATAATAATAATATAATAAAATCATGGGTAGTATATACCCCACACAAAATTAAAGAATGGTGAACACAACATGTATCTCACGGGAATAAAAAGTGAGATGAAATCACCTTACCTTGCGTCTTGAATCTCTTCATACTTGAACAAGCCTCCTGTATAATAAATATAAGTTTATTATCCATATTTAAAATAATATTTTTCTTATATTTAATACCACATATGGTTTTATTATGTTCTTATATTACCCACTTGTTAACGATCCAATATTAATGTTTCACTTCGGGTAATATTCGCTTTGTTCTTCGCATTTGTCTTAACTTTTTATATTGTTGGTCCTTATACTTAGATCATGATTAAATATTTTAAATAATTATATAAATATAATTTATATCCAATATATTTATATTAAAATAATTTATATAATAAATAATTTTTAAATGGATTACATCGTTCATGGAGATGGTAAATTGTACATACCCATGAATGTTGTTTCAATTTTAATTGTTCTATGGAACGAAAATATGTAAATGAAATATGTATATATATATATATATATATATATATATCAGTATTATAGTATAATTTTTATATCATATACATTATATAATTTTACTAAACCTATCCTTAATACATTCTATGTGGTGTGTGAATGAATCACGCTGCTTTGAGGGGGCGGTAGTCCACACTTCTTCAAACAAGATTATCGTATTAACACCAAATGAAAAGTAAAAAGGTATTATTTATAAAAAGTAATATAGAATCTTAAATACATACTAAATATTATATAAAAAATATATAGATATATTATCCATCATAATGGCCACCATTATTAGTGGTAAAGGAAAAAATGAATAGTCATCATTTTGTGAAATAGTAGTTCATCGTACAAAGAAACAATATGTTTGATATCCATTAAATAGAGGTGTGTGTAAGTGTAGGTAGAAAATTCTCATAACAACGTCCTATTATATTTATTATATCTTTTTGTATAAAATTAAGGAATAATGATATTGTAGGGGTGGGGAAGTATAATAAAGGAAAGGATCTTCAGAGAATATGTTGCCTCTTAATCGGGTAACTCCTTTTCACTTGTGCGAAAAGGCATCCTTCAGTTTCTTTTTTCACATTTGAAGGATTCTAAGAGTAAGTTAGGAAAGTTTGGGGGATAAATCCTAAGGTTTTGGCTGATCCAAAAGGATTTATAGGTGTTAATAAAAGAGAAGGAAAGATTGCATTTTATATGAGGGAAGAGCGGCACTTTAGGAAACTCTAAAACTATGAAATTATTATAAATAGGTTTTGAATTAAAACTGATCCAAAGTGAGTTATGTATAATTTTATATGAATAGGTTTCTAAATCCTATGATACAATGAATTTTAGTCAGGATTACTACAAAAAAAATAAAATATATCAATGACATGTATAAGATATCAATAAAGTTAATTTATGACATTAATTATGTAAAATAATATTTATTTTAATATTTTTAATATAATTTATTTGATATCTCAATTAATTAAACTAATACTTCATTATTATTATTCAAGACATTAATTAAGATATTTATACTCTAAAAATTAAAAATAAATTATAATGATGAAGATAAATTTATTACATTTCACATGATTAATTAAAATAAAATTTATCTTATGTATAACCATATATTAAAAATGAATTTTTTATTAAAAGATGAATATGAAACTTTTAACTCTTATCTAAATAAAATATAATAAATGTCCTAATCTAACACACGTGGCTTAAAATGATCATATTTTATACCTATGGTCTATTTGGGTTGAAAAAACTTATCAAATGAAATTAGGATAAGTTTTATTGTAATTTTATATTATTATTAAATTATTTTTACCTTTAATTACCCTATTTACCTTAAACCGTGGTAAATAAAATTCAAAAGTTACTATTAACCAAAAATAATTTCGATTCTATGAGGCCAAATTTTTCATTTTTATTACAACCATGTATGTCCATTTTTCACAATTGAATTCACAAAATTGGTAAAATTATGTTTAATGTTAATCCCCCAAATGTGGCTAGAAGGCCGATAAAAGAGACATTCAAAAGTTCAATAACGTTTTTATATCTAATTAAATTATAAAAATTATTCCAATGACCTAAATTTGATTAATATATTTATTTTTTATATATCATGACATTAAAATTAATTTAAAGTAAATTAATTATTTAAATGAAAAAGACGGTTGTTAACAACATTGCAGTATTTTTTACTATTCATCAAAATTTGTAACATTTCTTAAAAATACCAAAAATTCACCCTAAGATAATTTTGATATTATTAATTAAAGAATAATTTTTATTTTATCAAATTAAATTTTTAAATGTGTCTAAAATTAATTTTATTACTACAATCAATTCATTCAATAAAACTGCATGTTTAAAATAAAAGGACTTTACCAAAAATCATATCTTTCATTATCAATGTGTTTTATTTATAAAAAAAATTAAAAAAATTATTTGAAAAGTAGTGATTTCTATTCCAATAAATATGTTCAATGGTTATGTTATAATTATCTCATTTAAATAAGTATATAAAAAATGATTCATAGAAACTCATTTTTGTGTGCATCGTACACTAAGTCGGTTTTGCGTGTCATGAAAGCCAAAGTCTATGTTGTGTGTAAAGAACGATTAACGTGGTGTTGTGTATAACGGAAGACAAACAATGTGTTTCAATAGAATAATCTATTTTCAGTGTTGCGTGAAATGAAAAATATCAAACAGTATAAATTATTTATAAAAATAATAATTCACAAAATCTCAGGGTGTTATACTCTACACCCCTTAAAATGAACTTCACCCTCAAAATTCATATGGGTTATCCAAGGATTAATACTTGATATTTTAATTCATATAAACCTGCATCGTATAGATGAATTCTATATCCTCCTTTAAAACGGGAAGGTTGTAACCATAACAGTTACCCAATGTAACATATAACTAGGTTTCTACATAGGAGAACATAGGTTATGAGTGAAGATTCGACATGGAGGAAAATATTAAATATTTATAGGGAGTGATTGAGGTCATCAATAAAAAAAATTAAATGATCATGAAATATTGGGGGCCCAAAGCCCGAAATCATTGATGATTTAAATGGCTATAGATTCAAAAAAAATTAATGTATTAGAACAAAACATTTTGTTTTTTGATCATTATCATATCATTGAGTAATTATTTTATTGACCGAGAATACAAAAAATCATTCTTTGGTAGTGATTTATCTATTTCCAATTTATCCATTACTTCACAAAATGGATTTCCAAAAGATAAAATTGATGCCTAAATCACTAAAATACACATTTAGTAAATATTAAGGCCCATAAAAGATAGAAAAGAATAACTATTTATCTATAAATATTCTTAAAAATCAATATGGGTAATACATTAACCTTTTAACATAAAAAGTAACACTAATATTTCATCATAAATAATTATTCATCAAAAATAATTATACATAACCCAGGACATCATGTAGGATAGTGGTTGGAATGAAACCCTTATCATCCTTCTGTCAAGGGTTTATGACATGCGGCCTTGCTGAACATGATTTCTTGTCACCTGACATACATGATTTCCTTTTCTAAAACTACATAAATAAAATTTCCAAAATAAATGTTATGGGCATCCATAAATAAGGTTAATCACTAAATAACCTTTTATCCAAGGATTTTAATTCAAATTAAATACATATATACCTCCTCTAATGTTTAAATTAAAATTTTCATGAATGGTTAACCTTATAAACTTTCTAAAATATAAAAATGAAAAAAATAGAAAGAAAGTCACCAAACTAGCTTAACATTGATCCCCCATATTTCACAAAGTAGCTCTTGGTTGTCACATTCTAAACATGTGAATACCCTTGTGGTAAATTCTTTTAGACCATGGTAATGACCAGAATTACCATAAATACCTTAGAAAATCATGAACGCTTATTTATTACAAAGTAAATTGGATCTTTTCCTCAAATTTTTAAAAAAAAATTAAACTTTATTCTTGATTACATAGAAGACATTTTTAATAATCATCTCGAGGGTAATCTATGCTGTACAATTTACTAATTCATAACCCACATATATTTTTCCTAATAACATTATCTAAACATAAATAACATATTAAGGTTTTCCTTCACTTAAAAAAAAGTATCACCTTGTCATTTAATCACTTCCCTATTCGATAGAGAACATTCACCCTAAACATTTAAAAACTGAGTGAAAAAAAATAAGTAAAACAACTCTTTTATGTTTCATCATTCATAATTTTTTGAAACCAAATACATAAGAATCATAAATTACATAATCCTTAATACATTAACAATTCTACCTCATCCTATTAGATAATACCTCATTACTTTCACGTTTCATATATAGTCTCTTCATCGTCAGCAATTTAACCCTTATCCAGACCACCTTGTTGATTTTCTTCAAGATAATTCCTATTGGGACATTGAGTTTCATAATGACCATTTATTACACACATAAAACATGTAACATTATGTGATGTCTTAGGGAAGAAAATCTTCACATCCATTTCATTAACCATACTCTTCATTTTTCCTTATTTTTCATATTCAGAAAATCATCATCTTCCTCTAAGACATTCACTTAGGTGATTCTTTCCACACTCTTGACACAATGTAAATTGAGCCTTCCCTCCCCCATATTCTCCATTACCTAAAATTTTATAAAACTGTTTATTTATCTTCCTTTGTGAGTTTGAGGGTTGGTTGAGGTAGATTTTTTTTAATCATGTTCCTTGAGAACTAATTAAGAACGATAACAACATATTTCACTCTAGAAATCATCCCACTAGACTTCTCATCAGCAAATCATCCATAAAATTCATAACTAATACAGTTATTTCTGGTTCCCACAATTGAATAAAACCAAAACCCTAGTGCGACCATTAATTATCATAGTATAAAACCAAATAGTCATCAAAAAACTTACTTTTTTGAATTCTAAACCATGAAACCTTTTTTAATATATGAAACCCTAAGTTAATCCTATTTTATTCATAGCCAAAATATATGTAAACACTTAATGATGATTTATGAAGATTTGGTGAATTTCCAAATCATATCCCCAGGGAGTGTCAAACTAGGTGTGCAGTAAGGCCCATTTTCATGTACCAAATTACCCCACGTTAGGCCTAGAACATCTTGTTGGAGTTTTCAACCCTGGGTACATATATTCCAGAGTCACCTCCACTTGTAGTACGCATAAATGGATTTATTACTAGGAAAAAACATACTCTACCCTTTACCTAAATTCCAAGACATTTTCCTAAATATTGACTCATCCATATGCTTATCCGGAGAGACATCCCAATACATATAGTTATAAATATACCTATGGATCTCACTAAAGTTGTCGTATCCTTTTTTCCAAATGTTTACTAGACCTTTCCATTGATATCAACTATAGTGGACCAGACTTAGCATATAAGAATATTACATCATTTTATATGAATATTTAGTACATTACAATAATATATTCCTAAAGACTCTAATATTTTAGTGTATTTGGAAACATGGAAAAAATATTCAATGTTGGTGAAAAATATTCAACATCTCCCATAATGATCTTCACCTTTAGTAATTCTACCTAAAACCTTTCTTCATAACCTAGGGAAAGGAAACATAAGAAAGGGGTGAGCTCAAATTCTCAGTAAGGGTAAACAAGTGTGATATGTACGCATAATCAAGAGTATAAGGGTATGAGAACATGATCATGAAAATAAAAGATCATACCCTACAAATAAAATATCATAACAGAAATCATGGAATAAATATTTTCAGTTCATAGGACATGAATCATAATGAAATAAAGATCATAATCCATGAAATAATATTTTAGGAATAATAGATTTAACTGTGGAAAACACATAATCATACACTGATTTCTATAGTAGCCAAGGCATCACTTTAAATACCATCTTAGTAGTATGGGTTCACTCCCAATACCATCTTAGAAGTCATGGTTCACTGTCGTGGCCATCAAAGTAGCATGAGTTCACTTCTTATACCATCTTAATAGACATTATTCACTCCCATGACCATCTTACTAGTCAAGGTTCACTCAAAATTCCATCTTAGTTTATCTCATGTTATATAAATCACTACCCATTGTATTAGAGGGAGATATAGGTCTCACTCGTCTCATTATAAAATCATACACACATGCGCAACAAGATCATAAATAAACATATCATAAACCATTAAATGAAATGGGTATTAAAAATATGTAATCATATCATAACCTTTGAAAAGATACTAGTTTTATAATAATTTTATCATAAACATAACCCGTGAAAAGAAGCCAGTCTCAAAAGCATATAACCCGTGAAAGAAAAAAGGGTTTTATAAAATTCATGACATAAAAACATAATTCATTCAGAGAAATAATATTAATAGAAACATTGAATAATTTCATAATAAATTACTATGTAACACCAATGGATGTATATATTTTATGGGAGATAATTTTGAAAGGTCATCTAAAAACATTTCATGAGGAAAATATCCTTTCTTCTTTGAAAATTTATTTTTATATCATAAAACCTTTTAAAAATATAACTGAAAATAAATTTAAAAAATTAGAATAGAAATTTTAAAAATAGTAAAAAGGTATTTTTCCCTTGAAAATTATCTTCAAGGTTATTTTGAAAACATTTTTTGAAAACATTCTTTTTGAATATAAAATATTTCCGACCGAAGAGAGAGACACTCATATTTTAGAGAAAAATATTATATTATATAACAAAGAGTGGAAAAATTGTAGTAACACATAATTATTTCTGGAATAAATAGAATAGAAGTAAACAAATTATTTTTATAAATATATATATTATAATATTTCATCAAAGATGTGTAGTCATTAAAAATCTTGAAAAGCGATATGATTGTTTCAATAAAATCTTACCACTATGTTATAAGGGAGTATAATTTTAAATTATTAGAATTAAATTACCTGATACTTAAAATATAATGAATTTAAGTATTTTCATGATATAATAATTATAATTTAACTATACACAACTCGAAAAAGAGTTTAGTTGCATAAAAAACATGAGTCTCAATGAATGAAAATTGAGACAAAACATTTTTACGGATTTGGTAACATTTGAAACCTAAACCCCATGAATTAAGGTTCATAAAATGGATATTTTAAATACCCATAAATTTAGTTATAAAATACATAGAATACAATCATGGTCAGTACATACATCACACAAAAGTAAAGAGTGTCTAACACAACATGTATCTCACGGGAATAAAAAGTGCGATAAAATCCCCATACCATGTGTCCTGACTCTCTTTGTACTTGAAAAAGCTTCCTATATAATAAATATAATTTTATTATAAATGATTAAATTAATAATATTCTTATATATAATAGTACATATGGTTTTATTATGACTTTATATTACCTTCTTGTTAACGATCATATGTTAAGGTTTCACTTCAGGTAATATTTGCTTTGTTTATCGCATGTGTCTTAACTTGTTATATCATTGATCCTTATACTTATATCATGATTTCATAATGTAAATAATGATATAAATATCATTTATATCCAGTATATTTATATTAAAATAATATATATCATAAATAATTATGAAATGTAATACACTATTCAGGGAGACGGTAAGTTGTACGTATGCATAAACGTTGTTTCTATTTTAATTGTTGTATTAAAAGAAAATATGTAAATGAAATATGTATATATGTTTGTATATATGTATATCATTATTATAGTATTATTATTATACAATATATATCAAATACTTTTACTCAACTCATCCTTAATACATTTCATGTGGTGTGTGTAGAAATCACATTGCATTGAGGGGGCGGTAGTTCACACTTCCTCAAACGAGGTTATCGTATTAACACAAAATGGAATGTAAAAAGGTATGTGGTAAAAAAATGAATAAATAAGATTAAATAAATAATAAATATTTTATATAAAATATATATATATATAGTTTCCATAATAATTTCCAACATTATTGGTGGTAATGGGAAAATGAACAACCATCGTTTCATGAGGTAGTAGTTCGTCATATACAGAAACATTTGGTTCAGTATTTATTAGATGGAGGTGTGTGTTAGTGTAGGTTGTAACCTTAAAATAAAAACATAATGGTATATTTAGGATACTGTTTTTTCATATATAAATAGAATAAATTGAGTGTATGGGGCGTATAATGAAAATAGAGGAAAGGGTCTTGAGAGAAGACGTTGCCTCTTAATCGGGTAACTCCTTTTCGTTTGTGCCAAAAGGATTTCTTGAGTTTCTTTATTCACAATTTAAGGATAAGAAGAGTAAGGGGGGTATGTTTTGAGGATAAATTTGTAGTTTTAAACCTATCAAAAAGGATTTAGATGTGTGAATAAGAGAAAACTATAGGTTCCCTTTTATAAGAGTGGGGAGGGGCACATTAGGATACTCTATAACTATTAATTTATTATAAATTTATTTTCAATTTCAAATCACTCCAAAGGTATTTATTAAGAATTTAATAAGATTTTGGGTTTAAATACTCTCAACCAAGTAATTTTAGTTTTTTTAGGTCACAAAATAAACCTTCTCGTTTGGCTTCAACCCTTAGTTAAACAATTAAACTCTTACTGTGACAACTTGTATTTTTACACTATATGGTTAATATAGATACTATAAAATAAAAAACAAACCCCAATTGGATCATTTATAAAATATTTAACATTATCTTATTTTACTTTCCAATTTCCATATTTTTACTAATTTTATCACATTTAATAAAATATTATTTATTTTAAAATATAATTTATCTAGATTTTTGAAATATTTAGTATTTTCAATTTTAAAAATTTCAAAACAACATGATAACATCAAAAAAATACTTAAATTATGTCACTAACGTGTCAAAATTATCTACAAAATTCATGGATTTCATTAATTAACTAAATGTATATTTATTTAAATGTTTTTAATATCCTTTTTTTGATATCCCAATTAAATAAATAATTACTGCATCATTATTATAAAATCCTTTAATAAAGTTATTTATTATCTAAAAAATCAGAAACAAATTATCATGGGGAATATAAATTTATTTTCTTTAAAATTAATAATTATAGTCAAATTTATCTTATTTATAACCGTTTGTTAAAATTTATTTAGTTATTAAAAAGTTGAATATGACACTTTTAACTCCTCTTTAAATAAAATATAATAAATGTCCTAATCTAACACAAGTGGCTTAAAAAGGATAATATTTCCTACCTATGGTTTATTTGGGTAGAAAAAAAACTATCCAATGAAATTGGGATAAGTGTTAGGTAATTTTATATTATTGTAATATTATTTTTACCTTTAATTACCTTATTTACCTTTAAATTTGGTAAATAAAATTCAAAAGTTACTATTCACCAAATATTATTTTGATCATATTAGACCAAATTTTTTATAATAATTACTTCCATGTTTTTGTATTTTCCAAAATTCAATTCACAGAAGTGGTAAACTTATATTTATTGCAAATCCTGTAAATGTGGCTAGAAGGTGGGTAAAAGAGACATTCAAAAGTTCAATATTTTTTCACATTTATTCTATTATAAAAATGATTCAAGTGAAATAAATTATATTAACATATGTATTATTTAACTATTGTGAATTTAAAATCAATTTAAATTATAATAATTATTTAAATGAAAAATTCGGTTTTTAAATACAATGCAGTATTTTTCATTATACATCAAAAATTTAAACATTTTAGAAAAATACCAAAAACTCTACAAAAGCTAACTTTTATATTCTGAATGAAAAAATAATTTATATTTTATTAAATTAAATTTCAAAATATGTCTAAAATTAATTTTATTATCAAAATATGTTCATTCAAGAAAATAATATTTTTAACATAAAAGGAATTCACCAAAAATCATGTCTTTCAATATCAATATGTTTTATTTATATAAAAAAATTATAAAAAATAGTTGAAAAGTATTTATATCTATTCATATAACTATTTTTAAAATTTATGTTATAATTATCTCATTTAAATAATTATATAAAAAATTTGTAGATACTCAGTTTTTTGTGCATCGTACTCTAAGTCAATGTTGCGCATAGAAAAAGACAAAGTTTATGTTCTGTATAAAGAACAATTAATTAAGTGTTTTATATAACGCAAGAAAAACATAGTGCATTAATAATATAAACTATCTTGAGTGTTTCTTAATTTGAAAAATATCAAAAAGGATAAATTAATTCAAAAATAATAATTCACAAAATTTATGGGTGTTATATTCTACCCCCTTTAAAATGAATTTCACCCTCAAAATTTATCTGGGTTGTCAAATATTTAATACTTGAATGTTTCATTCATATAAATCCACATATTAAAAATAAATATTAACTCATACTTTAAAAAAGTGAATTTTTGAACTATAAAGTTTACTTAAATTAACATATAACTAGGTTTCCACATAGAAAACATTGGTTGGGAGTGAATATTGAACATGGACTAAAAGGTTAGATATTTATAGGGATTAATTGAGTTCATCAATCACAAACAAGTGAATGATCATGAAAAGTTGAGTGTATCGATGTCATAAATAATTGATGATTTAAAAGGCCATCCATTCAACAAAAATTAATGTATTTGGACAAAAAAATTCATTTTCGATCATTATCTTATCATTGAGTAATTATTTTATTGACCAAGAAGTTATTAAGGCCTATAAAAGAATGAAAATTATAACTATATATATATAAATATTCTTAAAAATAAACATGGTTAATGAATTAATATCTAAAAAAACAACAATATTGTTTCATTATCAATTATTATTCCTCAAAAATAATTATACAGAAACTCAGACATTGTGTAGGCCAGTGGTAGGCATGAAACCCTTATCATTTTTCTGTCATGGGTTCAAGACCCGTGACCTTCCAGGCATGATTGGTTCACACCGGACATACATGATGTCCTTTTATAAAACCACACTAATATAATTTCCAAAATAAATATGATAGAAAACCTCGAAATAAGTTTAATCACTAAATAACATTTTATCCATAGTTTTTAATACAAACTCAATACATAAATACCTCTTCTTAAGTTTAAAATAAATTTTTCATGAATGGTTAACCATATAACCCTATTGAAACTTGAAAATATAAAAATCATCAAAAGGAAGTCACCAGACTATATCAACATTGATCCCCCATATTTCACAAAGTATCTCTACGTTTTCACATTCCAAACATGTGAATACCCTTGTGGTAAATTCTCTTTGAACATGATACCTTCCAAAAATTCCCTAAATACTTTTTTAAATCATTAATGATTACTTCTTCCAAGGTATATTGGATATATTCCTAAAACAAAAAAAATGTGGGTAAATTCATCCTTGATGACATAGAAGACTTTTTCAATAATCATCTCCATGTTAATCATTACTGCCCAATTTACTTATTCAAAACCCATATATATATTTAAAAACAATATTATCTTAACATAAATAACATATTAAGGGTTACCTACCCTTAATAAATTATCACCATTTCATTAAATCACTTCCTTATTTCATCAATAACATTCATCATAAACTTTTAAATACATAGTGAAAAACATAAGTAATATAACCCTTATATATTTCATCATTTATAATTTTTTAAACCAAATACATAATAACATTGCTTACTGCATCCTTAATACATTAAAAATGATACATCATCCAATTACATAATACTTATTTCCTTTCAAATTTCATCTAGAGTCTCTTTATCATCCGCAATGTAACCATTATTTTCCCCACCATTCTGTTCTTCTTTAGTAGATTTCCTATTGGGACATTCAGTTTTATAATGACCATTTATTATAAACTTAAACCACTTAAACATTGATGTAGAATTAGAGAGGTTGATATTCTCATCCATTCTTTTAACCAAACTCCACATTTTTTCTTTGTAGTAACTTGATTTATGTCATTATTTTCCACAGTCAAAACATATTCATGTTCCTCTAATACATTCACATAGGTTATTCTTTCCATAGTCTTAGTACAAACTAAATTGAATATTCTTTCCCCCATGGACTTCATTAGCTGAAATATCATTGAAATCCTTCTATCTTATCATTAGTGAGTCTAAAGGTTGTTTAAGGTAGATTTTATTTATCATACTCCTTGAGAACTGATTAGTTATGATAACAATATCTTTCACTCTTGTGATAATCCCACTTGAAAACTCATCAGAAAATCATCCATTATATTCATAATTAAACTAGTTCCCTCTAGTTCCCACCATTGAATAAAACCATAATCATAGTTTGATCATTACTTATTAGAGTAGAAAAAATTATAGTCATAAAAATATTTACTTTTGGAATTTCTAAATCATAAAAAATTATAGATTATATGATTCCATAGGTTCGACCAAGGTTATTCATAACCAACTTATACCTAAACCCTTGATGATGGTTTTTGACGAGTTTGTGAATTTCTAAAGCATATCCCCCGGGAGTGTCAACCCAGATGTGCAACAAGGCCCATTGTCATGTACCAGATTACCCCGAGTCTGGCTGAAACATCTTGCTGGATTTTTTACCCCTATGTATATCTATTCCATATCCACATCCACTTGTAGTATCTATACAGGTATGTATTTCAAGGAAACCACTCACTCTATACATTACCAAAATTCTAAGACATTTTCCTAAATATTGACACATCCTTATACTTATCCTTAGAGACATCCTTATAAATATACTTATAAATATACCTTGTGATATCACTAATGTTTTCTTATCCTAGTTTCCAATGGTTAAATAAACCTTTCCTTTGATACCAAAAATATCAATCCAGGCTTAACATACATGGATATTACATTGTTTTTTATGAATATTAAGTACATTACAATAATACATGCCAGATGACTGTAATAGTTTGGTGTCTTTGTAATCTTGGAAACAAAATCTTTTATCTCTGTGAAATATATTCAACATCTCTAATAAAGGTCTCCACCTTTTTTAATTTTACCTAAAATCATTCTTCATAACCTTGGGAAAGGAAACCTAATAAAGGGGTTTGTTCAAATGTTGAGTAAGGGTAATTAAGGGTGATATTTAAGCATAATCATGAGTATAAGGGTATGAGAATGTGATCCTGAAAATTGAATATCATACCCTATATATGAAAGATCATAACATAAATCATGTAATAATGATTTTTAGTCCATAAGACATGAATAATAATGAAATAAATATCATAATCCATGAAATCATAACATATGTATAATACATGGAAGTGTTGATAACATATAAACATATACCGATTTCCATAGTAGCCAATGCATCACTGTCAAGAACATATTAGTAGTATTTGGTCACTCCCTATACCATTTAAATAGTCATGGTTCACTCACATGGACATATTAGAAGCAAGAATTTACTCTTTATACCATATTAATAGTCATGGTTCACTCCCATGACCCTCTTAATAGTCAAGGTTCACTCCAATGACCATCATATTTTATCAGACAATATAAAAATATTTACCCAATATATTGGATGGAGATATATACCTCACCCACATCATAATGAAATCATATATACATGTACCCGATGATCATAAATAAACATACCATAACCCATGAAATTAAATAGTTATTATAAATATGTAATCATATCATAACTTATAGAAATATACAAATTTCAAAATCATTTTATCATAAAAATAACTCGTGAAAAGAAGTGTGTTTCAAAAGTATATTACTAGTTAATGAGAAATGGATTTTATATATATCACACCATCAAAAAATTATCTATTCAGAGAAATCATATGAATGGAAGAATTGGAAAATTTCACCTATAAAGTCCTGAGTAACACCATTAGATTCATATCTAAGATGGGGAATAATTTTTAAAGGTCTTTTAAAAACATTTCTTGAGGAAAATATTCTTTCTTATTTGAAATAATATTTTTATAACATCAAACTTTTTGAAAAAAATATTCTTCAAAAATAAAATTGAAAACATATAAATGATGCTTTAAAATTGAAAAATATTTTTAGAATAATTTTACTTTAAAATTATCTTCATGGATATTTTTAAAACATTTTTTCAAACATTTTTAAAACCATGGGTTTGAATATAATATATTTCGGACCGAAGAGAGAGGCGATCAGATTTTACATAAAAAATTTATCTTAAGTAACAAATAGTGGATGAAATTGTACTTAAACATGAATATATCTAGAATAAATAGAGGATAAGGATACACATGAAATTTCTTGAGATATTTATCATAATATTTCATCAAATATTCATATTCATTAACAATCTCAAAAATCAATGAGATTGTTTTAATAAACTCTTACCACATGTTTACTTGGGACCATACTCTTCAAGTAATAAAAGTAAATTACATGATTCTAAAAATATCATGAATATAAGTATCTTCACAATATAACATGTAAAATTTAATTACATAAACCTCAAAAAAGAGTTTAGGTTAATAAAAAAACATGATTCTCAAGAAAGAAAAATTAAGAAAAAACATTTTTACCAATATTGTAACTTTTGAAACCTAAACCTCGTGAATGAAAGTTCATAAAATGGTTATTTTAAATAAAAATAAATTTAGTTATAAGATATTTATAACAAAATCAAGGGAATTTCATACACCACAAAAAAATAAAGAGTGGTAAACACAACATGTATCTCACGGGAATAAAAAGTGAGATGAAATCCCCTTACCTTGTGTCTTGACTCTCTTATTACTCGAAAAAGATTCCTATGTAATAAATATAAGTTTATTATAAAAAATTTATAGAAGAATATTATTATATCTAATACCATATACGGTTTGATTATGACTTTATATTACCCACTTGTTGTTGATCATATGTTAAGGCTTCACTTCGGGTAATATTCTCTTTCTTCTTCACATTTGTCTTAACTTGTTATATCTTTGGTCATTATACTTATATCATTATTCAATAATTTTAATAATGATATAAATATCATGTATATACATTATATTTATATTACAATAATCTATATCATAATTATGTATGAATTTTAATACACTCTTCATGGAGACGGTAAGACGTATGTACGCATGAACGTTGTTTTCATTTTAATTGTTGTATTGGAAGAAAGTATGTAAATTAAATATGTATATATTTGTGTGTAAATATATATATATCATTTTTACATTATAATTATTATATCATATATATCATATAATTTCACTAAACTCATCCTTAATACATTTTGTGTGGTGTGTGAACGAATCACATCTCTTTGAGGGGCGGTAGACCACACTTCCTCAAACAAGATTATCATATTAACACCAAACAGATAGTAAAAAAGTTATATGTTGTAAAAATTAATAAATAAGACTAAATATATAAAAAAAATATATATAACATATATAGATATATTTTACATCATAATGGCCACCATGATTGGTGGTAAAGGAAAAAATGAACAATCATCATTTTGGGAGGCAGTAGTTCGCTGAATATAGAAACAGTATGTTTAATGTCCATTAGATGGAGGTGTGTGTAAGTTTATGTAGAAACCTAAACATAAAAAATATTATTATATTTAGGATAATGTTTTTTTCATAAAATATTGGAATAAAAAATTTTTAGGGGTGGAGATAGAAAATAAATGAAAGAATCTTAAGAGAAGATGTTACCTCTCAATCAGGTAACTCCTTTTCATTATTTTGCTGAAAAGGCTTCTTTGAGTTGACTTATTCCAAATTTAATGCTTATAGGAGGAAGTTATATAAGTTTGGTGGATAAATGGTCATTTTTTGATGGTTCCAAACGTCTTTATATGTGTGAATAAAAGAGAAGAAGGGGAGCCTTTTATAAGAGGAAGGAGGTGCACTTTAGGAAACTCCAAAACAATTAATTTATTATAAATTGATTTTTATTTAAAATAGATACAAAGTGAGTTATTTAGAATTTTTTATGAATATAGGTAGAAATAATATCATCCTATGAATTTTTTCATGTTTAGGTCTCAAAATAAACCCTATCCTTTGGCCATAACCCATAGTCAAACAATTTAACTCTTACAATGACAACTTGACTCTTTGCACTATATGGTTAATAAAGTTACTGTAATATTCTAAAAACCCCAATTAGATCATTTATTAAATATTTAACATTATTCGAGTATTTTATCCAAATAAAATATTTTTATAAATTTTATAACATTTAATAAAATATTTCTTATTTTAAAATATCATTTAAGTCGATTTTGATACTATTCAGTATTTTCAATTTTCAAATTATCAGACCAACATTATAACTTTGAAAAATACTTCAAATATTTCACTAAAATGTATAAGTTAACTAAAAATTTATTTTATTTCATCAATTATGTAAAATTATATTTATTTTAATATTTTTAATATCATTTATTTTATATCTCAATTAATTAATCAATTATTGGGTCATTATTATACAATCCTTAATTAAGTTATTTTTTCTCTAAAAATTAAAAAAAAATATCATGATGAAAATAGATTTATAATATTTCAAATTAATAATTATAGTCTAATTTATATTATTTCTAACTCTATTTTAAAAATTATTTAGTTATTAAAAGTTTAATATGACACTTTTAACTCTTTTGTAAATAAAATTTAATAAATTTTATAATCTAACACAAGTGGAATAAAAATGATCATTTTTTAGACCAAAGTTTAATTTGAGATGAAAAAAAAATTATCCAATTAAATTAAGATAAGTTTTAGGATAATTTTATATTATTATAATATTAATTTTACCTATAATTTCCCTATTTTTCTTTAACTGTGTTAAATAAAATTCAAATGTAATTATTCACAAAAAAAATATTTTAATCCCATGAGACCACATTTTTTATATTGATTACAACCATGTATGGTATTTTTTCTAAATTCAATTCATTGAAGCAGTAAAATTATGTTTAATGATAATCCCAAAAATAGGGCTAGACGGCTCGTAAAAGTAATGTTCATAAGTTCAATAATTTTTTTAAATATTGATTTATTATAAAAATGATTCCAACAACCTAGATTACATTAATATATTTTTTATTTATCAATTATTAATTTAAAATCAATTTTAGGAAAAAATAATTATTTAAATAAAAAAATTGGTTTTTAACTACGATGTAGTATTTTTCACTATTCATAAAAAATTAAAAGATTTTAGAAAAATAAAAAATATTCACCCTAAGATAATTTTTAAATTTTTGAATTCAAAAATAAATTATATATTATCAAATTAAATTTCTGAATATGTCTAAAACTAATTTTGTTATTAAAATTGGTTGATTCAAGAAAATGGTATTTTTAACATAAAAGGAATTTAAAAAAAATCATATCTTTCATTATTGATATTTTTTAGTTATATAAAATAATTATAAAAAATATTTGAAAAGTAGTTATTACTATTACTATAACTTATTTTAATGGTTAGGTTATAATTCTCTCATTTAAATAATTATATAAAAAAATATTTCATAGAAACTATGTTTTATGTGCATCGTACGCCAAGTCGGTGTTGCATAAAGATAAAGAAAACGATTATGTTTCATGTAAAGAGAAATTAACTTAGTGTTGCGTATAATGCATTCCAAACATAATTATTTAATAAAATAAATTATCTCTAATGTTGAATGAAATGAAAAATATCAAAATGCATGAATTAATTCGAGAAAAAAATAATTCACAAAATCATACGGTGTTATAATATTGATAAATGATGTCCAACTGATTTGAAAACATGTAAAAATAGTTTTTAAGAGACTTTAGGAATGAACCACTTTGGTGTGGTTTAAGGGAAAATATTTAAGAGAGTTCGAAGGGGAAATGGAATATTTTTTTAATTAAAACTAGAAATGAACTAAGATATTTTATCTTGATGAAATGAGGGATTTTATAAAAACAATTGTGGATTAAAATAAATTATTTATTCTACTTGAAAATGGGTAATAAATTGAGAAGTTCCCTTTAATTGGGGTTTCTTATCAAGGGAAATTTAGAAGGGAACCTTTTAAAACATATATGTACCTATCAAATAAGGATGAATTGAGCTGGATACATAATTTTGGAAAATATAAAAAAATTATAAAAAATTTGGGTAAATAGAGAAAAATTGTAACCTGAAGGAAAAATAGAGACTCTGAGAGATCCTTTACCTTATGTCCGAAAGTGTTCTCCACATTAACTTAATATCCTATATAATAAAAATATATTCATTAATAATTTAATTCAGAAACTCTTTGAATATATTTAATTTATTATAATTTTATTATATCCATTTATGTCCATTTCAATGAGTTAAAATGCTTAATTTTATTGTTTTGGGAGCATTTATTTTATGATTTAATGGTCAGTTCCCTTGTGTATAATTATGATAGTTCTTGTCATATAGAATAAAAACTAAAAAAGTGTAATGAAATGGTATTAATAAAAATCAATAATTTTAAATTGTCCTATAAATCATTTTTTTATAATAGGATTATTCATTTGATAAAACATTAATGAAAAATGATTAGTTTATTTTGGTAGTTTTTACAGCCATCACAAATTTGTATCATTTTATTTAATATAATATTTTTATATTGGTTTTAGAAAATAAAATAAGTTGTAATAAACATATTATAATATGTTTTAACAGTAATTATGGTTTTATGACAAGCCTTTAAGGTGGAAATGAAAAATGAAAACTCATCAACCGTCAATGCGGTGAATCAACACATCACAAATGATGTTTTTATTTTTAAGATAAAATGGGATGAGAAGATATTTGATTACGCATATTACATTAACACATTAAAATTTTAGTTTATATATGATACTGAATTTGTCATGCCACTTTGGATAGGGTAAGTGAAGGTAGGATAAGAAAATAAAATAAATTAAAATAGAAAGAATGAGGATTTTACCTCATGAATATCCTCTCCTTAATAACTTCCTTTAAGAACATGGAATTAGTATTTTGGTGAGACCAGTTAGATAAAAATTTGGATAATAGTATTGGTATAGTAATTATAAATCATATTAGATGTCTCCAAATCTTAGAATGTGTGAGGAGAAGGGTTGGTATTTATAGGGGAAGAGGGGTATTTTTTATAATTTTATTCATTTGTATGTTATTTTGGATCAAGACTATCAATATTATTGATTCTCATGACTAAATATAGTAAATAGTTTAGGAAATTTCTAACCAATGGGTTCTTACAATATCCATATGTCATCCATGACACAAAAATTCATGTATTGGTTAAATACTGTAAATGGTCGTATTTCACTATTCACCAAAAATTCAACTATGTTAGAAATATCTATAAAATTCACCACAACCATTTTACAACATGTTGATTTTAAAAATGGAATTAATTTTATGAAAAAAGTTTTCTATATATGATAAATTATTGTTTTAATTAAAATCAACATTTATTCAAAAAAGAATTATTTTAATATTATAACTGATTTTATGACACATTGAAAAATTAATTAAAATCTCATAAAATTATACAGTAATTATAATAAAAAATATTAATTTATGAATCTATTTTATGAAAATAAATTTTCAATTAAATCATTATATAAATTATAAAATTATAAATAAACATTTACATTACACAAAAATATCAACACTAAATTTATCATTTTTAAAACATTTATTCACATATTTCATGATGTATATATATAGAATTTTTTAATATATGATATATAAATTTTATTTATTCTTTCATTGGTGAGGTTACTATTCTAAAGGTAAGATTACAATTCTTAATAGTCATATTACTATTCCAATGGTCTGGTTACTATTCCAACTGTCATATTTCTAATAGTCATATGGGTTTACTACTTCATATTAATACATATTATTCCATTCATCAGTCACTAATATTTTCACCCAAGATAATATATACTTTAACCTATTAAATGAAAATTTTATTATTAAAATTATTTTTTATTATTATAGCTTTGTTCGTTAGTGCTTTCATTCTAGTGGATTGAGAAAATCCAAAGTATACTATTTTTATTATCTTATATTTTATTTGTTATACCGCTATCATATTTGGATTTATTATTGGTTTTTTTATAACTAATGTATCATTATTATTTTATGAGAATAATATTCTCTTGGTTTCTCTATTTTATGTTTGTGATTTATACTATATGACATAATTACAAGAAATGGATTTCCATTACTAAAATTTTGGTCAATTACACAAAAAGAATTGGAAGTCCCACGACCCTAGATTCAATTACCTCATGATAAACACGAGTTTACATGGTTTCTACTCCTAAGATTCCTCATATGAGATTCCCTCCGAAGAGGAATATTTTTAAGAGAATAATGTTCCCAATTTTCATACATGCCTATAGATTCCCAACATGACTACTCTCTTGATCAATGGTTTTTTCCTTATTAATACAAAATAAGGGAAACTGGTCGGAATCCACATAGAGATTAAACGAAGAATGAGTTCCATGAACATGACCTAATCTATAAGGTAGAACCATACTAGGAAAAAAGCTCCAAGGAGTAATCCATGGAATGAGAAACCAACATCCCCCCATAGTATTTTGATAAAGGGGTAGACATTTCCAATGAAAGTGATCAAATTCACCCACCTATGGAAATTGGGAATGTGGGGCAACATAAACCGCTCGTGAGACACATTGGTGGCCCAAGTGAAAGCATTAGAAACAATATATGCCACACTTTTCTCTATAAATACAGTTTCTCCACATCATTATTAAAAAAATTCCCACTCTTGACTCCAAATCATGAGTTTGGTAATTGTTTTCATAAACCTTCAATTTTCATGATGAAAAATATATAACCATGTAATTCTAACCAAGAACACATCCCAATACCTTCTTTTATGTAGCACTATATATTACAAAACCTTATCCTCTATAGTGTGATGTAATCATAAGTGCACTGACTAATATCCCATTAAACTCCTTTAAATTTTCCTTACACTCATCTATCTAGAGGAACATCTCTTTCTATCGTGTTAACATTATGAGTGGATTATATTATCATGAGAAATTTTCCAAACACCATTGAAGATATCTAGAAAAACAATGAAAAATTTGGATCTTAGTCACCATAGTTGGTATGGTCCAATGTTTAATAGCCTTTATCTTGGATGGATCCACAATTATACCCTCTCTTGATATTATATGACCCAAAATGAATCTTTTTATACTCTAAATTCAAAATTTGTAAATTTTGGAAAAAATATCTTTTATTATGTTATTTATTAAATTATTCAAGTTATTTTTATTCTCATCATTTCTCTTTGAATATATAATAATATCATATATAAATTCTACAACAAACTGATCATTGTAATCTCAAAATAAACTATTAACTAAATCCATGATGATAGTAGGGGAGTTAGTAAGACCGGATGGAAACACTATATATTCATAGTGTCCATAAATTTTAAGGAATTTTTTCATGGGTATATCGTTCTTATTGACCAAAAATTTATGATATCCAAAATGTAGGTATATTTTAGAAAATCATTGATCTCCATGCAGCTGATCAAACAATTCATCAATATGTGGTATAGGATGCCAGTTCTTGATTGTGTACTTGTTCAAATTTTGATAATCAATTGAAAGTCACATGAATGAATCTTTATTTTAAAAAAAAAATAGAAAAATTAAACCCCAAGGTGATACACATGACCAAATGAATCCATTGTTAAGATTATACTGGTGTTTCTTCATCAATTCCAACAACTTAATTGGGGCCATTTGACAGGGAGTCATTGAAATAGGTGTGTAACCATGTAAAAGATATATTGAGAAATAAAATTCACAATTTAGTGTAAGGTTTGGATACTATTCTGAAAGTACATTAATAAACTCCTACACAATAGGCATATTATTGATTTTGATTTTCTCCTCATCCATCTAAGATAAACTACCCTCTTCAGTAGGAATCAAAACCCATTAAATGTATGTGATTTCTATCGAAAGAACATATTTATCATTTCACCAATAAATAATCATAGGTTGGTTTATAATATCAAATTGACTTCCCTTCCGTCTTAATTAATGATGAAATTGTGTAGATAAATCATATCCATGCCTTAGACTGTATCAAATTCAACTAGGGGATGAATGAGAAGATTTATAGGAAGAACATTCCCACAAAATTAAATTGGAGAGGAATCATATACTTAATATTAGATCATAACACTATTATGGTTTTTCACTACTAATTATATATCTAATCATTTGGGTGACATCTTAAAACCCTTATAAAATTATTTAGATACTAATGAATGGTTAGATCTATAATCAAATAATAAATTAATTTTTCTAAATTTGATTATATGTATAAATTTCACCACATCATTATCACACCCCTCATTAGAAATAGTGATAACAAGATATTTCCCATTATCCCTCACCTTGATAGTTTTCATACTTTAGTCATCATCATTAACCTTTGGGTTTTTTCGTGATAGTATAGTTCTCATACACCTTGGATTTGAATCATTGGAGTGTGGGTGGACCATTATTTGGATATTTATCTTTATTCACATCATTATATAACTTTTTCCTATCACTTAAGTAGTAGTTTGTATGAATACCTTCATTCCCACACATATAACAATTTACAGTCCCCTTAAAATAATTTCCTCCATTTTTCTTCCCACAAATAAAGCCTTAAAGAAGACTTATCTTCTTAACTCTGAGGTTTTTAGATCATACATTTAATTCTATCTATCTATTATTATTAAAACGATGACATTGATATATAACTCCAACCCTCATTTACACCTTGAAATAACATAAAACAAAATCTTGATAGATTCTAAGGCCTTTTATGGTTAACCCTTTTAAGATATTTGGTTTTAATCCAGTGAATAATCAGTCAACTTTACATTCATATTGGATGATAATACCAAAATTTTACCTCATAGGTATTATATAATTTTCCTCATAGGTACCAATATATTCGTTATCATTTTACATTATCTCAAAGAACTATTTCTCTATCCTCATATGAAGAATAATAGGAATATACTTATTAAAAAAAATCTTAAACCTATTCCAATACACGAAGTAGTTTTAGAATATTTCCATGTATTCTTGAAAAGATTCCACTATTGATCCTATTCACCTTCCAAATTGTATGCAGAAAAGATGAATTTTTCATTCCTAGATCACTGGAGGACAGAAAATTTATTTTATGTGGGGTTTATCCATTTCTCAGAAACTTTTGGATTAGAAGATCCAATTAAAGGAGGAAACTTCCTCATTAAGGACTCATTATAATGTTGTTCCCCCATATTCTCTTTTAGAAGTCTATCATGATACATATATTGACAAATTTTTGTAAGTATTGAAATGAGATAATTCATTCCATATCCTATTATATTCAGTTTCTCATGAGGATATTCATTTCATTTTCCATCAAATTCAGTATTATCATGATTTATTTGGGTTCCAACCATCCATTAAAACAAAAATTCATAGTGTGAAAAAAACTAATCATAGTGGAAAATTAAATAGTCATTATAAATCATTTTTTATATCTAAATCAATAAAATTTATTTTAAAACTATGACACCAAAGGTTTAATCTAGTTCAACCATGATCATAATATGTTAAAATCCTTCATGATGGTTTCTAAATAAAATGTTATTTAACCAAATCATAACCCCAAGAATTTCATTCCAGTTGTGCAGTATGTCACATTGTCATGTACCAGGTAATGCTCAATTTTATCTGGTATCATCATTTTTGGAGTTATTACCACTAGGTACATCTATTCCAGAATGACATCCACTATTATTATATAAATAGGGAAGTAATGTTAGGTAAACCACATAAAGTTATAGATCCTTTGGATACTTGGAAACATAAACAAGTAGTTTATGGATGTACTATATTATATCGCACTAAGTTATTCATAACAGTATCCCTTTTGGAAAAATCATACATAATATATTTATTAATAACATGGGTAAAAGATAAATATTAATGGGTGATCTAAAATTCTCAATAATGGTAAACAATGGACATACGTAAACATAAAATGATTCAAAGGGTATAAGAACATGATCATAACAATTAAAAACCACACCCTACTTTCCAAAGATCGTAATATTAGTTCATGTAATAAATAGTTTAAATACATAAGTCATGAATCCAAAATGAATCAAATAATATTATCTATAAGTGCATAAAAATGGAATGACATATGGAATTGTTTCATAATCCAAACAATAGAAAGTAATTTCCTTAGTAGTTTTGGACACATTTCCAAGACTATCGTAGTGGAATAAGTTCACTCCCAAAGCCATTGTAGTAGTAAATGTTCACTCTCAATAATATCATAGTGGAAAAATTCACTTAGTAAACTAGGTTCACTTCCTATTCTAGTCTCTTTTATTTCATGAGATATCAATCTTTTATGAAATCATTATATGGATATATAAGTCCCACGCATAATATAATGAAAATCAAATATATTTGTATGAAAAAATCATAAAACATTAATCATATCAGAACCGATGAAAATCAATGGGGTTCAAAATAATTCATCATAACAAAACCTATGTAAAATAAATATGTTTCATAATAAAATATTTATTTTATCAAAGCATAACCCTTGGAAAAAAATAAGTGGGTTTTATAAGCATTCTATCATGGTATAAACCATGGATGATAAATGTGTTTCATAAACATCCTATCATCATACACATAATACATATAGATAAATAATAAGTATGGTTTCATTGGATCATATCCCCAGTAATGATTATATAACATCAAAGGATGTCATTTGAGTGGAAAATTATTTTGAAAGAAAAATCACATGGAATGTTTCTTGCGGAAAATATCTTTTGTTTGAAAATAAAATTGAAAAATTATAATGGAATCATCAATTAAAATAATGGTCATGAAATCATGGAATTTTATTCATGTCGTATATGTAAAAACAATGATTCATTTCACATGTTTGGTAAAATATTAACTGGATTTATTTTGGAAAATGACATGGAGATTCCTTTAAAAGAGTTTTTTTTAATTAAAACAATTGTAAATATTTTTTTAATAAATCATTAAGAGAATATTAATAACATTTTGTAAAACATTTTCTGAAAACATTTTTTTGGAAGAAAAATATATTTCAACGAGAGAGAAATAAAGGAGATTTTTCATAAAAATATTATTCTAGTATCTTATGTAAATAAAGAGATGAAAATGAAGGTAAAAAATTTATTCTAATTAAATAAATAGAGTATAATAATATTAATTATTTTATTGAAATATTGATCATAATATTCCATCATCAGAATCATAATTATAAACAATCTTGATAATCGATGAGATTGGGAAATAAAATATTTACCACATTGGTATCTTTTGAATCCTAAGAACTAATAAATATTAAAATCAAATGAAAAATTAAATATCAATAAAATAATTATACTCATGATATAACATATCAAAGGGAATGTATATACACCACATAAAATAAAATAGGTGCATAACATAACATATGTCTCAAGGAACGAAAATTATGACAAAAACCCTTACCTTAACTCTTGAATTCCTTTATACACACTAAAACCTCATATATAAGAAATATAATTTTATTAAAAAAATATTTTAGAACCATAAATATATATATATATATCATACCATTTATGATTTAATTATGTCCTTTTGTTACCTATTTATTAATAATTACATGTTAAACTCATATTTGGGAAATAATTGCTTTTTTCAGGAATGTTTTTTTTAGTTATTTTTTGTCCTTCCTTGTATCATTGTTAAATCATATTTATAATATTAACCATGATTAAAATAATATATATTCATTATATATTTATTTATAGTTATATATAAATGTTTTATATGGAAAATGAAATACATCATTCATGGAAATGGTAGGTCGTACCTAGGCATGAACATTGTTTCCATTTCCACGAAAGATGAATAAAAATAAAGGTAAAAAAATATTACATTTACATAATCATATATGTAATATGTAACACATATATTCATTAAATTTATTTTTTATTACATTCTATGTAAAATTTATGTGAAAAATGGTTGACATCACTTTGTGAGGTGGTAGTACGCCATACACATGAACAGCGTTTTCGTATTCTCTATGGAGTAGAAAGTTAAAAAGGTTTATATGATAATATATTAACATAAATATAGTTATGTTAGAAATATCATATATATATATATTATATCCATCATCACAACCAACTGTGATAGGTGGTGATAGAAAACGTGTCACATTGGTTTGTGAGGTGGTAGTCCTCCATACACACAAGCAATGTTATCGTTTCCCATTTTAGGGAATATGAAATTTATTTATGTCATAATTTTAGAATAAAATTTTTTTATTTCATGAATTATAATGATGTTATTATATCATAATTTTTTAATAAGAATCTAAGGAGGCAGAGGAAGAGATAAAGTAAAAATGCTCATTGAATAACATTAGCTCTTCTTAGGGTAACTTCATTGGGTTTGCACCAAAAACCATCATAGGGTGAAATAATGATCAAAATAAAGATTATATGATGATATTATGGAATTATTAAATATATATGGTTAGTTATGTCCTGAACAAAATGGTTTTGGAATTTTGAATAGGAGAGGAGAGGGGGTGGCCTTTTATAAGTGAGGTGAGTGACGCACTTGTAAGTTTTTAAAAGAAAAAGGTGTATTCATGTTTTTATCTTTCTAAAAGCCTCAAAAATGGACCATTATTAGTAATATAAATGATAATTTCTAAATATTTCCATCCAATGTTTGTTGTATAATTTTGGGGTCATTTTTAACACTTATATTTTTAGTTTAACCCTCTTGTAAACCTATTTTTACCTTAACCACAGTAAATTATATTTACTGTTTATACTATCAATTATGAGGAAAAATTAAGTTGAACTTATTTGGTAATATAAATTAGTTTGATTAAAAATATTTAATCCATTTTTAAAAATTATATTCATAGAAATGTCAAAATTTAATTTAAAATTAAATCCACAACTGTGATTAGAAAGCAGTTTTTAAAGGAGAAAATATTCAAAAGTTTGAAAATAGATTATGCAAAATTCAATATAAAAATGATTTTAAGTACATAAATTGTATTAATAGATATAAGATTTATAAAAAAATTATTTTAAACCAATTTATAAGAAAAATTATGCTTATAAATTCTTTAAAAAAAATACAGTTCTCAATAAAAATGAGTATTTTTAATATTCATCAAAAAATTATTATTTTTTGGGAAAAAATCCCCAAATTACCCAAGAAAAATTTTGATACGATGAATTAAAAGTGAATTTTTATTTTTTAAAATTAATTTCCAATAATTTTCAGAAATTAAATTATTATTGTTCAAAAAAATTATTAAAAACATTTATTTGAGAAAAATATATTTTTGAAACTTAAAAAGACTTCACTGAAAATTAAGAAAATTTTTATCAATATGTTTTATGTTTTTTGGAGTTATTAGATAAATATGGGGATTAATTTATTTCCCAATAAATTTATATTTAGAAATAATTAAAAACTAAAATTCCCCAATTTAATAAAAACACATAGTTAATGAAAATTGTAGAAATATATAATTTGGTTTTTAAAATATATTCTCAAAGTGGGATCAATGATCATTCAAAATAATCATTTAATGAAATTTAGATTTAGAAACTAAATTACATGATAAAATTCTCTATATAAAATTAAAAATAAGATTAACTATGAGAGTAATGTTTTAATATAAATTATAAAAGAAATATAATTTTAAAATTTGAAATAATCTAAACAAAAATAATGAAGCACATCAGAATTAAAACAAGGAGTTCTATCATAACCCAACGCATAATCCTCTATATTTGTCCATAAACTATTTCCAAGAAGTTTATTAAATAATAAACATGATACTTAACCTAGATTAGGCTTTGAAAACAACAACACTCAAGAATGACAAGGTACAGATCCTCTTCCACAGTTATATGTGGGTTTAAAACAAGTACAGGTCTCACATGACCTCATCCATTGTTTTCATGCATATAAAGTTGAATATATTTGAGTGGTGTGTCAATAACTATCTAGTTAAGTTTGGTGGACTATGTTTTATAGATAAAAAGGGTAAAAATAAAACTCAATTATAAAGAATAAATATAAAGATAAAATTAATAGAGATAGAATAAATTTATACAACTTGATCGAAATAGATTTTGATGTATTGAGGTCATTGAAGAAGTTTTTAAATGAGTTCAAATAGGTTTTTCAGTATATGTATAAAAACATAGTGTCCTACGGGTCTATAAATTCCTTTTGTTTCCATTTTTCGGATGTCCTCAAACCTTCCACCCATAGTTGGGTTTGGATTTATCTTTATTCATTATTTTAATGTTTGTATTCTCAATGAATACATCACTACTATTGGATTCACTTTTTTCCCCACATGAATGAGGTATTTATTTATAATTTACCTAGTGGGAAGCCCAATTATCCATTGGATCATCATATTGAGCACAAGATTTTGAATGATCTGACTTTTATTTAATTCATCTTTGGATTAGTTTAAGAATAATGATTCTTAAATCCATATATGACCAACTAAATATACATACTTAATCTAGATATTGGAAAAATTAAAATCGAGTAGGAGTCTAGAAAGAAATGATACCTTTCAGGTAGTATATCTTTTAACGATATATCTATCCTAGAAATAGATGATCACTAGAGTTAGATTCTCACTAGTGATAAATGATTTCTGGAAGTATCTCATTATTGGGGTGGAAACAGTTAATAGTAGCATACACTAAATGTAGATTGTATTCACGATAGATTTTTATGATGGTATATCCATTCAGCGGTATATTTGTTGATGGTATATTCGACTGGAGATGGATTTATCTAATAGTATATCTCTTTAGAAGTAGATATTTATATGGTAGATATATCAGAAGTAAATCTTTCAGTTGTAGTTCTCTTTATTGGTATATCTGTCAATAGTAGATATGTTAGTGGAATATTTTTTAGTGTTATATATGTTTAAACTAATGATAGATCATCATATTTATTGGTAGATCTTCTTGAACTAATGGTATATTAGCATAGATAGAGTTATATCTCCTTTAACCAATAATAGATTTATTAAAACTAGTGGTATATCAACAAGAAACAAATTTTTTCACAATATTTCTTAAAAAATTATTTATTATCATAAAACATTGATATTATTAGAATCATAAACAAAGGATTTGTGATAATTCAAATAAAATAGCTCTAATAATATCTCACTTTTTTATAATGAAAAATTATGACATTTATAACCATGTATATAAATAAAAATACATGGGATGTTATGTATGAGGATTAAGAAAGTTAAAATAAATTTTACAAGTAGGAATTTGATAATTACCATATTAAATTCCATTCAAATATACTCCCCCTTTTGGATTTATCAAAAACAAAAATAAAAAAAAGTTATGTAAACATATAAATATGAGTTACAGATAATATTTATTTGATATAACCATGAATGTTTACATACCTAAAACTAAGAAAATGAAAAGGTATAATCCATAATGAAGACTAATAAAAAGTTGAATCACACTCATCTCAATGAGGTGAAAGTACCATTAGACCCTTCCATTTTTTAGAAACTAGAGGAACATAGGTGGAGGTTGAAGGTCTAAGTGTAGGTGGAGGAGGATCTCTTATGAGGATAGGCTTCAGATGCCAAAGAGCATCAACTAGAGTCAAATCAAAAGGTTTAAACTCTATATGTAGGGCTTGTGAAGAAGATTCACATGTGATATAATATATGAGTATGGATTGAGGTTCTACTACTACAGTCTCATAGGAATGAAAAATGTCTTTAATAAGTTAACAAAAAATTTAATGATGTCACCACCACACTCTATTTCCTTGAAGAAATAATTTTTTATCCTTGTTGAAATGATTTAGAATAGGGGAAAAATCAATGAGTTGATTCACTTTATCCATGAATTCCTAGGTCACATGAGGCATTGTTATATTCGTTGAAAGAAACATAATGTATAAATTTTTCCCATTCTTGGTATAAATATGAGAGAGGTAGTACTTAATGGATTTCATAATGGTCTCTCAATCACTCCTAGCCACGTTTAATAATTACCTAACTAGTTTATAAATATGCTCACCATGGTACTTTATGTGATGATATTAATATTGATGAGATATAGAAAGAATATCCATTATAGCATCCAAATATTCTCTAACAATGGATTGAATATCATCTATATCTACTGAAGGAGAATGAGGTGGATCCCTATAAATATAAGCATCGGCTATAGGCAGAGACTCCAATTTCTCTAAAATATATGTGTGGTATATAGTAAAGCTCCATTTCATCTCTTACATGATGGATTTTACCTCTTCTATATCATTATCCAACCTATTGGTTTCAATCTCCAGTTTTTGTGTTTTCAATATAAAATTAGGATGGATATGAGAGATTACTAACTTGAATATCCATCTTGTATCATCTTCACTCATCTTGGTTTCATGAGGAGTTTTGGATCTAAGGATCTCACTAATATCTAATAATATCCTCACTATAAATGCATCCATATCATCTCTAGTTATATAACCTTAAATAATAGAATCATAAGTTATAGAAGGTGGAATTCCCTCTTGGATAGGTATGCCATCCTCCATGTGTGAAGATTCAACTACATGATAACCCAAGGGAAAGGATTTCAACTGACTAGCCCCATATATATGTTTAACCAGATATACCTTGGGATCTTTTCTATCAATAGATATAGCATGTCACCCTTGCTCATGTGGATTTCTATGATTGTCTCCATCATAACCAATATCAAAATCTATCTATGAAAAGTAAATTTCAAGCTAAGTGGGTCTTGGTGATTTCTCCCCTTACCATGTTCTTTTTCCTCAGCCCTATCGAAACCAACTTCCTTCTCTTTAATCTAAAAAATCTTGAACCTCATCAGAATTTTTATTTTTACTTTCTTTATCTACTATATCACTTCTATGACTTCCAGAATCATGAAATTATTCACCATAACTACCTGAATCAAAATCACTAAGAGGGTGATGTGAATCCTTATCTCAATAGCATCACCACCACACAATTATTATACCCATAATATCCATTAGATATTCCAACAACTTCTCTTGAGCTCTAAAAATAAATATTATATTATTATTCATTTAGGACCTCAGTATCCTCATATTATTAAACTTCACTAGAAAGTATTCCAAATCTGGAGGAGAAGGAGATAGACTATAAAGATTGAGAGAAACATAAGGTCTTATAACCACATCAGGTTTACATACATACTCTACTAAAATATCCACTAAAAATTATTATTTGACTCTATATTATTATTCTTCTTTTTGAACTTCCTCGTCATAGGGATAAACTAAAACATTATTAAGATCTAAGTTAAGATAAAAAAATTTCTAGGTCTGTAAAGATGCTACATATGATTGAAATTATTATAAATCTTATAATTTACATCCATCTATTTTATCAAACAAGGATTAAAATTTAATTCTATCCTCTTAAAGGTAAATATGATTAAATAGAAACCTCCATAACTAATTATAGACTCTCTGTCTTCAGACCCCAAATCTTTGGCTTCCAGCGTAGGTGAAATAAACTTGGTATAGACCAAGAATTTTGATCTTGATGATTTTTGTATAATCTTCATCAGGTGGACCACCAAATATCACACAATATTATCTTATCACCTATTTTCATAAGAAATAATAAAAATACATCATGGTACCTCATGGTTCTAAATCATCCCATCTTGGTACAAAGCATTTATTGGATAAATTTAAACAATATTCTACACTCCCCAAAAATCTCTATAATAGTGGGCCTTCACACATAATTATTACTAGTTAACATCATTAGGGCATCCTCATATATGAAAAGAACACTTTTACTTGGAATATATATTCCAAATTCATCATATGTTCCTTTATGAGGTACATTAAGATATCTGGATTAGTGTTTTGATGATAATTCCACCTTTTTCATCGATCACTATCTGAATAGCATCTTCACATTGACCAAAAATATACTTTGTAAACAGATAAAACAATTGAACCAACCTAGGATATAATGGTTGGTTGTTCCTTGAAAACCATTAGGTCTATTTTTGGTCCTGAATCACATTTAGTACAAGTGACTTTTTCGAAATTAACCATTCATAATTTATCTATATTTCAGTAATAAAAAATCGAGCCATGTGTTTTGGGTATGTCAGTTTGAAAAACGTGGTATAGATAGATTCACCTCATGATTTATTCTAGGTATTAAATCATTCAAATGATGAAACATAGGTTTATTTCACAATCCCCATATTTTCACTGGTTCGATGGAACAAGGATAAACACAAGGAGTGTTGCAGGTTGAAAGAGAAAAGGATAATAAATGTTTGAACGAGGAGTGAGTGGGAGAGTTCAAAAATTTTGATTTTAAGTTAATTTTATGATTTAGGGATTTAGAATTGAAAAATATTATAAAATTTTCAAAAATAAATATAATAAAATTTTAATCATAAAAAAGGACTTGTATCAAACTAAACCAATAGATCTCTAATGGTTGATATCCAATGGTACATAACCAATGACATATCACCAATAGTGGATCAACAATGGAGGATATAGTGGAATTCCAACTATATATTACTAATAATATATCGCCAATTTTGGATCTCTAATAGTAGATCACCAATAGTCAATCATTATTGGTGGATCACCAATGCAAGATCACCAATGGTCATCACCAATAGTTGATCATCAATGGTGGATAACTTCTTAAAAGGAAATATAAATTTAAAGAAATAACCAACATTTATCATTTCTATTCCATCTATGAACTGGCTTAAAATCTCATAATTAAAAGTTTTTGTAAATATGTAAACAATATGATTTTTAGTTCTAATGAATTCAAGATATATTTAACCTTTTTTGAAATTATCTCTCAAAAATCTAGGTCTTATATCAATATTTTTCATACTAGAAGGGGGAAAAGATTAATAGATATATTTATTTTACTTTTATTATCAAAATTTATGTTTTTATTTTGAAATTGATGTTCATAGTCTATTAAATTTTGTTTCATCCATAGAATCTATACACAATAACATACTACAACTATATACTCAACCTCATCAGTAGATGGTTAAATAGTATTTTTATTTTTAATAACTAATAAAATTGTGACTTTATTGGAAGGTGACTTGATCCAAAGGAGTTTTTTCTTTCTAACTTACAACTACCAAAATCTATAACTGAATAGATCACAAAATAAAATGATTTTCCTCTAGGATAAAATAGTCTTGAATTGGTTGTACACTTGAGGTACATGAAAATTATTTTGACAGTAATTAAATGTGATTATTTAAGATTTTATTCAAAATGTGAACACATATATACAAAAAACATAATATCCTGTCAACTATAAGTTAAATAATTCATGCTTCAAATCATACTACTATAATTGGTTTGATCATCTGATTCTCTAGTTTCATCAAAATCCATGTTATAGTTTTTAGTCATGGGAGATCCATTACTCTTTTTTCTATCCATACCAAATAATTTTAAATTGTTTTTATTTTACATACATTGATTTAAAATAATTCCATCTTTATTCTAAAAAATATAAATAACTAAAGAATAATTTTAAATCATCCATTAAAATCATTTCAAATGCACTTTGCATAATTTTTTAAAAATTAGTAAACAAGTAATTTCTAGAAGATTCAAAAATTATATCTTCAAAATAATTTTTTTTACTAAAACATCATTTTATTTATTTTATAAATAAGTAAGTATAAGTTATGGGTTTTTAAAAATTATTAAAATCATAAATGAGTTAATCCTATTATAACAACATCTATGAGATTATTTTAAACCATATAATTCTTTTGTTAATTTAAAAACATAATTTGGAAAATGTCGGATTTGTAGTCTAGGGGGTGTTTAAGAAAAACAACATCAACTATATCACCAGTTATGACTACACTCTAAACATCTATATGCTATAGTTTTAAATTCAAATTTCCTTCATAGGAAATAATAATCCTAATGGATTCAATTCTATGTACTCGGGTAAAGGTTTCTTCATAGTTATTACCCTCTTCTTGACTAAATCCATGTGTAACCAATCTTTATTTGTTTCTAACTATGGTCCTTGACTCATCAAATTTATTTATAAAAACCCATTTAGTGTCAATTATAATAATTTCTTTAGGTATATTCACTTGTTACTATACTGTATTTCTTTCAAATTTATTTTCTTCTTCTCGTATTTCATATACCCTGAATACATCATTAATTTCATCATTTATGTTCTTAGGTTCATGATTTAAAAATAAAGTTTCATATTCATCATGATTTGTAATAGAAGAAAAGTTTGGGTTCCTCTATCTAGGTATCCAACAACAACATCTAAGGGATTATATCTACGAGTCCAAATAGTTCTAGGAATATATGTCTTGGATATTTCATTATACTCTACATGTTTGGGTTTAGGTGTTTCATCCAAACTATGATATTTTTATACATGTTTTATAGAACTTTTAGAAGGTTTGGAATTTATATTTAGCTTTGACATATCAACTTCATAGTTTTATAAAGAACTCTTAGAATCATGTGAATCTCTTTAATCAAATTTTAAATGTATATATTAATCTAGAATCATAGTACCTTTATTAAATACCCTATATGACTTACTATTTTTATAATATCGATGGATAATTCCTTTATCACTCTAGAAATAATATTTTTCAAGAATGTCCTTTATATTGATAATAAATACATTACAACCAAACACTCTAAAGAAATTAACATTTTCTTTTCTTCTATTCCATAATTCATATGTTATTTTGTTTAAAAGATGTCTTATAATAACTTTATTGATTATATAGAAGGTTATATTCACAGCTTCCACCCTAAAATATTTAGGTATATCATACTCAATAAGTATGCTCCAGGAAATTTCTTATAGGGTTCTATTTATCCTTTCCAAATCACCGTTCTATTGTGGGGTTTTATGATAAGAAAATTTATGATTATATCAATGTTGTGATCATAATGATTTAAAATCATTATTTTCAAACACAGATCAATGATCACTTCTTAGGGTCTTAATTATAAGTCCACTTTTATTTTCTAGATTTACCATACTTAGGAATATGGGAAAAGTATCATTTTTTATAGATATAAATAATATCCAAGTTTATTTAGAAAATTAATCTACTATTACATAAAAAAAAGTTCATCCCATTTAAACTAAAATTGTAGAGGGTCCCAATAAATTCATGTGAACCAACTCTAGTGGTCAATAAGTTTTAATATTTTTCTTTGATTTGAAAGATATTTTTTTCTTCCCTTTCTGACATGGGTGATAGACTTTGTCATTTAGTAATTATAGTTTAGTAATGTATTTAACTGACCCTTTCCTAGTTATATTTCTAATACATGGTATGTCGTAATGTCCTTATCTCTTATACCAAATATAAGACTAATTATTAAATTCACTTATACAGTAAATGGTTTTAGAAAATAAGTAATATAAATTAAAATCATATACATTATAATTTAACAGAGAAGTGAGAACTAATGCAATATTGAAATTAAAAAAATTTGAGGAATTATTTTTAAAATTAATAGGGAACCCATAATCACAAAACTATAAGATGATAAGAAGATTATAATTTAATCCATCTATAAATAAAACTTTGGAAATTAAAATAGTAATAGAGTTATCAATATGACCATATCCAAATTGTTTTACTTTATAATTGACACCTAAGGTGAAATGTCTACCATAAACCTTGACTAGGTTCTGGAAATGTGAATAGTACCCAATCATTAGTTTGGATTTTCCAATATCCAAATATAATAAGTGTTTACTGGAGATTTTGGAGTAGGTTTCCTAAAAATATATTTAAACCAAAAATGAATTTTGTACCCATATATTTCTAGGTCCTTAGATTTTATTAATAATAAATTTTGGAATCCATAATGTTTTTACACATTTATTATAGGTTGATCTGATACTTTTAGAAATAAAAAATATACGTTTTCTATAATAATAGGAAGTATTAACAGAAATGATAAAATTAGAAATTGAAATGACTTTAGTCTTATTTATTTTTATATGTCCATATTGATATCCAATTACGTTGTTATACTTTGGTGGAGTTTTTTTTCCAGATATCATGCATAACATAATTATTCCATTTCATAATTTCTATAGATCCTTCCTTAATTTTTCATTTTTTTAATTTTAACTCATTATATTATTTTAGTATTCGATCATTTCTATCTTTTTTTATACTAATGTCTATTTTAATGTGAGTAGATAAGGCATACTACTTCTTTAATCTCTTTTATTTTTTATTAAGTTTATTGAATTTTTCCTCTATTATATTAAAATATTCAACAAAAATCACTAGAAATTTTACTTTTACTATTTTCACTTTAATAAAGATTAGAATTAAGAACATGAGATATAGAAAAAAAATATTAGATACCTTGGATGTTTTTCTCGAAAAACGCATATTGGCTCTACCATGATTGTCTTCTATACTTGAGTCTGGATCACATGAACTATCTTTTAATGTACTCCAAGATTATTTCATATCCTCATCATACCTATTTTCTCTATCCTCATACTTTTTCTTAAACATTAAATTAGGATAATATTCTATGATATAACCTTTTCTCTTTCATTCATATAAGACTACTTTATATAAACTATTTTTTTCCTTTGTTTTTTCTGGTTACCTCTATTTTCAGACGTACCTTTGTAGTTTGAGTTATTTAATATTTTATTACTTTTGTAAAATTTCATGATTTATCTTGATAATTGAACCATTTCTTTATCACTATCTGAAGATGATTCTCTGTTATGTGAGTTTTCCTATTTAATCTTTCCTTTTTTTCTTTTAGTTCGAAGTATTTAAAGCTACATAATTCCACTTTAGCCCATATTCATCATCTATATTTACTTGTAACCTCTTTTTAATGCATAATGATCTTTCCTATTATCTCCTTAATAAGAAACTAACTTATATCACTTGATTCTTGAATTGATACTAAATTTCTCCTCAATCTATCTGGTAAACATCTTAGCACGCACATCACTTGATCTTTTTTAGCATTTGGATTCTTGAGTGAATGCATTGTATTAAAAATATCATTAAACATAAGATGCATGTAAAAAATTGATTAATATTATTTCATATTAAAGGTATTATATTTAGTTGTATAATTTTTCAAGAAGACTTCATTAACATTTGAAGTTACTTCATGGGAAATAGGAATAGTATCCCAAATATCTAATTCCCTAGTAGAAGAAAATATTATATTAATTCACTCATCTTCAAAATAATAGTATATAGAATTAATAAGATTATATTTACTACTATAACCTTGTTTTTTATGGTCACTGCATTTATCTCTGTAAATTTTGGGTATGTCATGTTTATAATTAATGAATATATAAATTTCAAGACACAGGCTTTGAATATTCAATTTCATTTTAAGCTTCAATTGATCATTATTAGTACCATTAAACTTAGGAGTATGATTTTTGGTTGTTCCCTATTGTCTTTTATTACCCATAAAGAATTAAATTTATACTAAACCAAAATTTAATATATTTAATTTCCATGTAGATCAAAGTAAAAAAATATTTTAAAAATTCATATGATATCTGGTTGGAGTAATTAACTCAAGATGCGATTGAATTGAGTTCCCAATAAAATTTATATTTAAAAAAAATAAAACTAAAATCCCCAAATTAAATAAAATACCTAGTTACTCAAAACTATATAAATATATAATTTGGTTATTCAAATACCATATTAAAGTAGGATCAATGCTCAGTTAAAATAATCTTTGAAATCAATTTTACCATAGAAAGTAAATTACTTTTTGAAAAACAATATATAAAACAAAAAATAAAATTAACTATCAGGGTAATGTTTTTATACATATTTTAAAACAAATAATATTTTAAACTTTTAAATACAGTTGAAAAAACTAGTAACACATAGAAAAATTAAAAAAATGATGTTCAGACTCAAGAATAGACTAAATCCCCCCAACTAGGAAATCACCCACTTCCAAGTAGTTTCTCAAACTACACACATGATCTTTTACCTAGATCATGTTTTAAAAATAATAGTACTCAAACCCGTCCAGGAACAAATCCTCTTCCTTAATAATATGTGGGATAAAATAGGTACAAGTAACACATCAACTCTTCCACAATTTTCATGTTAATACAAGAGAAATAATTTTAGAGATATTGTCGAGCACACTCTAGTTAAGTACAAGAGACTATGTTTAATAGATAAACCATGTATAAAAAATATAGAAAAAATATAAATCATAAAAAGAAATAGAAAATTAATAGTGATGGGAAAAAAATTGATGTTTCTCAATCTAAAAATCTTCATGTGTTTAGAGTTCCTTGATTCTGTCTTTGAAAGAATCATGAATAGTTTTCCCAGAAAATATAGGAAAACAGAGCAACATGAAGGTATGAAAAGGCCTTCTATTTTCTATCTATAGATTTCTAGAAATATTCATCACACAGGTGTATTCAGATTTTTCTTTATTCATTTTCTGAAATTATATATTCTCTTTGCATTTATCACTACCATTGGATGCACACAGTTATAAACATTCATAATGGATTTAAGTAGAATTTATATAGTTGTAGGTCCAATTATCTATTTGATCATGGAACTGAGTACGAAATCTGGAAAAATATTTCTTTTTCATTAACTCATCCATTTAGTATTTCAATAATAATTATTCTTAAATCCACATGGAAATCACTGCATTTAATTACATAACATATCCATTATAAGAATTAAAATTTAATAATATTATAGACAGTAATGGTTGACTTAGTTATAGATTTTTGGGTGGTAGATCTATACAAGTGGTGGATGCTCACTGGAATTAGATTCTCATTTGTGGGAGATGATTTTTGGTATTATCTCATCCTGGGGGTAGCATCAGTTAATGTTAGAAAATATTGGTGGTATATCATATTGTTGGTAGATCAATCTAATAGTAGATCGCTTCCTCGGTAGATGTGATCATGCTAGATCTGAATAAAAGTAGATCTATATAATGGTTTATCTTTTTTAGGGTTAGATCTATTTATTGGTAGATCTTTCATCGGTGGATCTTTTATTGGTTGATTTATCAGTGGTAGATATCTTCACTAGTAGATATCTTCAAAGGTATATCTGATCGTGTTAGATCTTTTAGTGGTTGATCTACCAGTAGTGGATCTTTTTAACTAAGGGTATATGAGAATATCTTGTGTTATACCTTCTTTAATGAATGATATATAAGCATATATAGTGGTATATCTCCATGAAATAATGGTAGATCCAATGAAATAATGGGGGATTAGCACTTAACCAAGTTTTTTCATAATCTTACAAAGAAATAGATTTACAATCATAAAACATAGATCTTGTTAGAATAATAAAAAAATTGTGATCATTAAAATAAGATGGTGATAAAATATTATTTATATAAAACCATTATTATTAGTATTTACAATGTTATTAATCATATTCATGCCTCAATATTTAACAACAAGGTAATAACAGTCATATTTAAATAATAATATTAATGGTTTTTCACAGTTTATTAAAATTTGGTGTTGCATGTAACAAAATATATCAAATAAATTTCATTTATTTGAAAAATAGTATTTAAAATTCAGGGTGTCATATAGGGATCATGAAACTAAATTGAGTTTTGTTATTGAGGTAATGAGGACAAATAAGTCATATGGGATATTCAACAAGTGTAAATTTTGGATAAATTTTTTTTCTTTTCTTGGATATGTTATATCCAATTATAGTATATTTATTGACCCCCCCCCCCCCTCAAATAAATTTTTACATGGAATGATTGACCAAAAACCATAACTAAAAAACGTGGTTTCTTTGGCCTATCAGGTTTCCACAAGTGATTTGTTTAAATTATTACTCAATTAGATACTTCTTTAACCTTGTAAACACATAGTGGGGATATATTTACAATGAATGAGTAATATAAATATAATGTTTAATAATTAAAGAGGATATTGGTAAATTCACTTGAATTGACTCCTCTATCTAGTAAATAAAGGTTTTTAATTTATAGTGATACATAAAATAATGGTCTGGGATGTGTTCTCATGAAAAAATGATAGAGTGGTGGCTTTGGAATGTCACAAACTAGGTAATGTTAGAATAAATCATTTTCAAATAATATTAAAATTAATTAATTTGAATTTATATTGTTCTATTCAGTATAATAATATTCTATATGTTTTCACACAAAATGATAAAATCTTTATTTTTAACTAAATTGGGTTTTCATGTATTATATTGACAAAAATTTTGAAATTTAATTTTTTTTAAACATTTTTGATATCATCATATCAAAATTATCTTACAATGAATTTTTATAAAATTTATGAAAATATTAATTTTTCAATGATTAGTGATAAATAATAATTTTAATTAAAAACAATCTTTTAATTTCAAATATATACTAGGTCACATTATATTTTGGATTTTTTTAAAATTATTATTTCCTTATAATTAAAAAATGATCTAATTGATTTCATTAGAATCAACATTATAATTTAATTTTATAAAAAAAACTTTTTTGTACTTGATAAGTCGTTTTTCTAGAAAATTGTTTTTCATCGCATTTTCTAGATTTATTTTCAAATTAAGTTGTACCAATTATGTAAATTTACTATAATAAAATTAAATAAATTTATTTAATCACGTTAAATAATATAATTTAATATTGTTAAATTTATATTTCCTCATAATGAATAGAAGAAACTGTAAAAATCTATTAGAACAATTAAAGATAAAAACGGTTTACCAGGGAGTTAAACTAATGAGTTAAGGGTTAAAATTACATAAAACGTTTTATTCATCCTATTATATGATATTTTTCATACACTTAAATATTTAAGGAGTTAAATAAATTATTTTAAAACATTACTTGGATTTTTTAGAACTCAGTCTTGACTTTTGAGAAGATAATTTTTATTTTATTCAAATTGAAAAATATTTTCAGATCTTTAAATTTAATCGCATGGTTGGAAGATTTAATTAAGTTTTGGATTAATAAAAATGTATAAAAATAATTATTTTTTATTATTTAACTAAAAAATCATGGAATCCAATTTAATACCTTTTTTTAAAGAAAATTATTTTTTTCGAGAAAAAGGGTATTTTTCAAAACAGAAATCATTCTTTTAGGGATTTTATATTTTATTTAATTTATTCCACATATATAATTTGAACATAATAAAATTAATACCAAAATTTAAATCAACATGTTTGATTATATTCAGAATTCACATTTTGTTTTTCCTTATAATTATACTTTCAGGGAAAAAATTAAGATATAACGATTAAGGCTTACATGAGTTTAAAGTAATTTATGTCATGACCCGTCCTCGGGGCCCATGTCATGACTACCCCAAGCCCGCCTTCCATAGGCCAGGGGCTGGGGACTAGCACCAAAGGAGTAATCCCGATTAAAAGGGAAGGCATTGCCTTTAAACCTGTAACACACACTATCTGAACAGAAGCTGTAGAAGCAAAAAGTACTAAAATAGAAAAGAAAAGTGTGCGGAAAGTAAGTGGGCTAGTATAAAAACTCAACTGAAAAACAAGTACAAGTAAAAAAGGAAAACAGCTCCTGGATCGTCTGCCGGGGAATCCAACCTGAATGGTAGGTACAAAACTCGAACAAATCGTCCCTGTGGTACGTCCCGTCTAGTCTAGCTCCAAGCAGCCTCCTGTCCGTCACCCTTAGCCTTGATCACTATTGTCCGTCGTCTGCACAGAACACAACAAGGTGCGGGCGAAGCCCGTGTAGGGGTGAGTATAACAATACTCAGTGGGGGACCCTGAGACCCCCGAAGGTCTTCCAGAATCTACAAAGGATAAACCATAGTAGAAAGATATGATCACAAAATATCAATAATGCCTAATTAGGTATATGCCCATACATATAACTAAGTTATCAATCACAGTCTGGCTCCAACTCTCGAGCCCAATCACAAACCATTCCACAAAAGAAGAAAAGTCAATCACTATGATGATAATGGTTGAAAAACATGACTCATCTCACACAGGTATACATATTTCATAGAGTGATAGAGATGATCAGATATACTCACTGATTCATCTAAGATGTTGGGCCCACACAGGATACAGGACCATCTAAGCTGTCAGACCCACACAGGATACAGGACCAGCTATTCTGTCAGACCAACACAGGATACAAGAATAGAAGTCAGAACTGTCAGACCCATGGAGGACCCCGGTACAGTAGTCATCATTGTCGAACCCATAGAGGATTCCGGTATAGTAGTCATCATTGTCGAAACCACGGAGGATCCTGGTACAGTATCGTCACAGTCGAACCCACAGAGGATCCTGTCATCTCATTCGTATCCAGCCCTAGGGTTCCCGCACACAGCCCGCTCAATTTCGGGAGGGTCCGCTCCTTGAGCCAATATTCGATACATAAACTATCAATAAGTACTTAGTTGATGTATCTTGTAGTTCTGTCTCATCATAAGGAACCCAACGCGACAGACGGTGCGTCAATTGGACGCCCGGTCTGTGAGTTATTGGCATTTCTATTCCAGGGGCCCGATTGGTTTTTATGCTCAAACCAACTCGACCGTACCCCAACTGCATCCAAACCACATGTGGGGTATTCCAAAAGTATTTTCTCACTCCAAGAATTATATCACCGTAAGAGGTACATCAATCGGACACTCGTAGCCTTAGATGCGGGCTAAAAGGTGTAAACGACCAAAGCGAGTCCAGGTCTGGTCCGACCTAGTTAGACTGACCCGGCCCGACCCGGTCTGAACTGGGGTCTGACCCCGACTGTGGGTCTGACCCGGTTTGAGGATGTGTCCCAAGCCGAGGGGACAGCCTGGCTCGAAGAGACGTCCCAGCCTGACGGGCGGCACGACCAAGGGCGGCCCGGCCCGGGGGTGGCTAGGCTGAGGGCGGCCCGGCTCGGGGGCGGCCCGGCCGAGGGCGGTCCGACTCCGGGGCGTCCTGGCATGAATGTGCCAGGAAGGAGGTGCACGCCCCCTGGCAGCCGAACGTCTTAGCCATTCGGGTAGAACCGAACCATTTCCCGGTGGCGCCGGTCTAACCCACGCGGGACCCGATGGGGTCCCGCACCTCCCAACTGGATGCTCGGGCCAGCAGCTCCCCGTGACCAGCGTGGCGCAACAACGCTAAGCCCACCGCCACGGCCCATCCCGGCCACGGTTCCATGTCGCCGGTACGACACTACAGCACCGTGCTTCCTCCCCCATGGCCCACCCGGTCCGCGGCCCTTCTCCAACGTCATGTGATGGCACTGCGCCCTTCTTTCTCCACCGTGGACCACTTGGTCACGGATTTTCTTTGCGTGGTGTGACGGTGGCCCTTGTGTCGCCGGCCTCTTCTGTAATCTACCTCCATCATCAACACAGTGAGAATAACAACAAGGGGGAAGGTTCGGACCATGTTTGTGCAGTCTGAGCCCTCCTCATTACGTTGTTAACATTCAACATCAAGAGCACAACATACGATGAGGAAAGGAGAGTATAACTCGTACATAAAAATAATCCAATTTCCCCATACCCTGATTCGAAGTACGTCATCGAAGTCGTGGAAAGAGGATGGACGTCGATTCGTTGACATCAGGAAATGTTCGAGGATAAAGCATCGTCAACGTTCCTCGTGGCGGCTCCTTCTCTTGTGTCTTGGATGAAGATCGAAGATAGTACCGTCGTTCTTCGAAGATGTGGAGAATTCTTCGTCGAGAGGATGGTGTTCTTCCAAGAGTTATACAAAGCTCTCAAAGGACTATTCCAACCCAAAATAAAATATTATCATCTCTTATTTTAATGTTGACATAATGAATTCAAAAGAATTCAAATCACTCAAATTAATTAATTAAAACATTAATTAATTTTTGTTGGAACCATTAAGGGGATGACCAAGAGTTTCCCCAATTAATGGGGAGCTCAAGGGGTTTAAAGGGGGGTTTTGAGGAGTTAAACGGTTCAGGTGGGGCCCAACCTAAAACATCCTCCCAAGTGTAGTTAGGTTGTGGTGGGTGCCACCTCCGACCTCTATTTGGAGGTTTTAACTACCTTTCAAATAAAAATATGTCACGCATATTTTTATTTAATTTTTATTTATAAACCCCAATAATTAACTCCCTATCTCGATAAAACGCAACTCCGGTAAAGGTCTCCTTAAGAGAATATCAGCACTGTGAGTTCAACAGTGCCCTCAGATTTCAATTCCGAGCACCACTTCAAAAGATATAAAATCCTGCATGTATGCTTACTGAACGTACCGAACAAAACTTCAGAAATTGATTCCAGGCACACCGTGCCTCAGAATCAAGCACCGTTAGAAACTGCAGACTCGTAAAAATCCCATGTATTAAAAAAATCAACAAAATTTCCAGTTCTTTACATTCTCCCCACCTCCGGGCTTTACATCCCCATAAGCTAAAACACGCACTAAGGGAACAAATGGGGGTGCTGAGCATGCATCTGATCATCCCGCTCACATGTGCTCTCTTAGAGGTTCCCGTGCTACTAGCGAACACGCACCAGAGGAATCGACCGTCCATGAAGGAATTTCTCCTGTCGATCATCAATATCCATTGGAACCTCTATGAATGCCACCCCGTCATCGATGTCCAGCTCCCCATGGTCGATGATGTAGGATGGGTTGTTCACGTATCTCCTCAACTGAGATACGAGGAAGACTTCGTGCACCCGGTGCAACTAAGGTGCAAGAGCCAGGTAGTAAGCCACCTCGCCTACTCTGCTGAGGACCCGAAATAGTCTGATGAATCATGGAAATAACATGCCACCGCTGCCAAATCTCTGTAGACCTCGTTGAGGTGAGACCCGTAGAAAAACGTGGTCACCATCCTCGAACTCCAGTGGTCTTCATCTCCTATCAACATAGGACTTCTGCCTACTCTGTGCAGTCTTCATCTGCTCCTGGATGATCTTCACCTTCTCTATTGTAGCCTGCACCATCTCTGGTCCTACAAGTGCCGACTCCCCTCGGTCAGTCCAGCACATAGGCGATCATCAAGGTCGATCGTAAAGTGCCTTGAAAGGTGTCATCCCAATGGTGGATTGGTATATGTTGTTATATGAAAACTCCACCAAGGGTAAGTGATCCTCCCAGCTATGACCGAAGTCAAGGACGCATGCACAGAGCATGTCCTCGAGAGCCTGAATTGTCCTCTCAGTCTGACCATCCGTCTGAGGATGGAAGGAGGTTCTCAAGTGAAGCTACATTCTGAAAGCCTCCTAAAACCCCTTCCATAGCCGGGAAGTGAATCAAGAATCTCGATCAGAGATGATCATCGGTGGAACACCATGAAGTCGTACGATCTCATGTATGTAGAGGCGTCCCAAGATCTCCACTGAACCCTACTCTCTGATCGGTAGGAAGTGGGTTGACTTTGTGAGTCGGTCTACAATCACCCAGGTAGAGTCGTGTCTTCTGGATGTACGTGGAAGTCCCATCACAAAATCCATGTATATCCCGTCCCACTTCCACTAGGGGACCTCTAAGGGCAGAACCTAACATATTGGAACCTGGTGCTCCATATTCACCTGCTGACAAGTGAGGCATCGTGAGACAAAATCTACTATTGCCTTCCTCATACCTAGCCACCAGTGCTTTTGTCGGAGGTCTTGATACATCTTCGCTATTCCTAGATGTATCGCCAGAGGGGAAGTGTGGAACTCCGTCAACACTTCCTCCTGAAGTGTAACTGGTACCATAGTCCATCCTCTGAAGAGAATAATGTGCTCCCCACCTTCATAAAATCTTTCAGGTTCCTGCCCTGAGGATATCTGAGCACATCTCATATCATAGTCAACTTACTCATGATGTGCCTCCCTGACTTGCTGAAGAAGTGGAGGAGTGACTGTGAGAGACTGCAGAAAGGCTGCTCCATCTCTATCCACAAAGAATATCTACATCGTGGCCAGCTGCTCTGTCGCCTCTCCTAGTTGTTGAATGCATGTTCTCCTGCTAAGAGCATATGCTACAACATTCCCCTTCATAGGAGTATAGACTCTCTCAGAGTCATATTCCTGGAGGAACTCAATCCATCACTGTTGTCTCAGGTTCAGGTCCTTCTGTGAGAAGATGTACCTGAGACTCTGGTGGTAAGAGTAGACTGTAAAATGCTCTCCCATCAGATATTGCCACCACATCTTCATGGCGAAGACCACTGCTGCTAACTCCAGTTCGTGGGTAGGAAAGTTCTACTCGTGTTGTCTCAGCTGACGAGAACCATAAGCTATCACTGCTCGCTCCTACATCAGTACACACCCAAGTCTAGTCCCTAAGGTGTCATAGTAAACTACGTACCCAACGCCCTCCTCCGATAGCCTCAAGATGGGCGCACTAGTCAACCTCCGCCTCAACTCCTGAAAGCTCTGTTGGCATCTTTCTGACCACATGAAGGGTTTCCCCTTCTTCTTAAATAATTAAAGTGGTGATGCAACTATGGAGAAATCTAGCACAAATCTCTGATAGTACCCATCCAGTCCCAGAAAACTCTGTACCTCTGTCACACTCTTGGGTGGCTCCCAAGAAAGTATTGCCTCGATCTTTCCTGGATCAACTGCAAATCTAACTTCCGAGATGGCATGTCCTAAGAAGTGAACCTCTCAAGTCCAAAACGGTCACTTCGAGAGCTTACCATAAAGCCGGTGCTCTAGAAGTGTGTCCAGTACAACACACAAATGGTAGGCATGCTCCTCCTTAGTAGTCGAGTAGATCGGTATGTCGTTGATGAAGACTACGAAAAAGCAATCAAGGTAAGGCTAGAAGATCTTGTTCATGAGACTCATGAACACTGTTGGATCATTGGTTATGCCAAAGGGAATAACCAAGAACTTGTAGTGGCCATACCAACATCTGAAGGTCGTCTTATGCACATCCTCGTCCCGAACTCTGAGCTGGTGATAGCCTAACTTAAGGTCTATCTTCGAGAACCATCGTGCTCCCTTGAGCTGATTAAAGAGGTCATCAATCCTCAGGAGTGGGTAATTGTTCTTCACGGTCACCTGGTTCAGGAGATGGTAGTCAACACACAGTCGCAAGCTCCCATTCGCCTTTTTGGAGAACAAAATTGAGGATGCATAGGGTGAAACACTGGGTTGGATGAATCCCTTCCCCTGCAAATCCTCTAGTTGTACCCGCAGCTCACAAAGCTCGGCGGGAGCCATCTGATATGCTGGAGTAGATATCGGTGTCGTCCCGGGGTACAGGTCAATGTAGAAGTCTACCTATCTGTGAGGTGGTGGGCCTAGAACATAGTCAGGGAAAACATCCATGTACTGATCCACCACAAAAGGAAAACTCGGACTCCTCACATCAACCGCTTTGAGGATGAGACTAGCCAACTGATGTGTGATCAGTTGTCCCCTCCTCTGTGTAAGTCCATCCTACGCTGCAAAGTCTCCTTTCTCACTGGTGAAGGTGAACATGGTCCCATCCGTATGGATACACTTCACTTTGTGCCTAATTCAGTCAATCTGGGCATGAACTGTGGATAACCAGTCCATACCGAAGATGACGTCGTAAGGCCTCGACGCCGCTACCAGAAGATCTCAGCCGAAGCTCTCACCTCCTAGAGTAAGATCACACTACCGGCACCAGTGCGTAATTTTCGAGTCTACTCCCGTATGAGTCTCTATCCGTAAGTATCGAGCCAACGGATCCGTCGGAATCTCCGAGCTCCGAACAAGGGAAGTGGAAATAAAAGAACCACTCGCACATGTGTCTATAAGTACTGCAGTAAGGGAGGAGTAGACATAGATAGTACTTCGAATCATCTCAGGTGCAGCGTGGTCATAGGCCTTGACTACCTGGAGATAAGCTCGCCTCTATCCGCTAGCTCCTTGTGGTCGGGGTGGACCTCCTGGTGGTGGTGGTGTTAGAGCCTCGAAACGTTGTCCACCACCAACTGCTCTGCCAGCTCCTCTGCAACGTCCGCCTTCTCTCGGTTGACCACCATGGTTGCACCTCTAGCTCTTACTAGGAGGCCCCTCTACTGTCTTCTACTCATCTTCATGTCGGGTTGGGCAGTCATGATCCATGTGGCCCTACCCACCACATGCATAGCACTGCCTGCTCCTCGTATAGCCGTATTTATCTCGTGTGCCCCGCAAAACCAAACATGTATCCTGGGGTCGCCCACCTGATGGCCTGGTCTGCTTGGACCAATGTGAAATCTGTCTACTGCTGGCTATAGAAGACTCTTCTACATGTCACCCTATGGTGGGTCTCGCTACTGGTGACTGCTCAGCGAGAAAACTCTCCACTAGAAGGGCTCGCTCCAGCACCCCCGCCTGCGTTGGGATGCTGAGGGGGATCATCGAAGCCCTAATCTCATGCCTGAGTCCCTGCTCGAAGATTCAGGACCTGAAGAATGGGTCCTGTACCATATCCTTGGAGTAGTGCATGGGGTCGGTGAACCACACTGAGTACTGAGCTACTGTCATGTTGCCCTACTGCAGAAGAAGTGACTCCTGAATCCGCACCACACGAAGGGTGGCTAGAACAAACAATGAGAGAAAGAGACTCTTGAAGTCTGTCCAGAGTAATGATGCCTTGTCATGAACCTAGAGCTTCAGGCTCCACCATCTGCCTGCTAATGCATGCAGAAGACTCATGGAAAGGATCACCATAAGGTCGGTTAGTGTCCCTTCCAATCTGAAAACTCTCACGACAGCCTCCAGCCAATCCTCATCTACATGTGGTTCCGTCTCTCCCCGTAACTTGGGTGGCCTCTAGTGATGGAACTTGTGCAATGCACTTAGATGGCGTGCACTCTCTACTGCAGGATCTGGTGGTATTTTTGGACCAGTGGGTAGTGGTACCGCTGGTACCTCCACTGTGATGGGGCCCTCCACCAAGGCCTCATCGCTCGGTGGGATACCATCTCATATAAAACTCGGAACCCTAGCTGGTTGCCTTCGTGGGGCCATCCTAAAAAGAAACAGGTGTGCCATGGTGAAAAGAGTATACCTCATGAGCTGACGCAAAGTAATCACAAAGAAGAATTTTTCAATGGAAACACACACGCAATCAGTGTTTTTTTTCACTGAGTTGGAAGTCAGAAGTCAGAGTCCGAGTGTATGGATATGTCGACCGCCGCACCCACACTGGACTCCCTGGACTGAAAACCACACTCAATACTCTTGACACTATTGATTCATAGTAAGACAGATCAGAGTCGTACGTTCTGCGGTAGAATCGATCCCTAGGATACCAATTTGTCACGACTCGTCCTCGGGGCCCGTGTCGTGACTACCCCAAGCCCGCCTTCCATAGGCCAGGGGCTGGTGACTAGCACCAAAGGCGTAACCCCGATAAAAAGGGAAGACATTGCCTTTAAACCTGTAACACACAATGTCTAAACACAAACTGTAGAATAACAAATTACTAAAATAGAAAATAAAAGTGTGATGAAAGTATGTGGGCTAGTATACAAACCCAACTGAATAAAAAGTACATTTAAAAATGGGAAACAGCTCATAGACCGTCCATCGGGGAATCCTACCTGAAGGGTAGGTACAGAACTTGAAGTACTCATACCTACGGTATGTCCCATCTAGTCCAGTGCCAAGAAGCCTCTTGTCCTTCACCATCAACCTTGATCACTGATTTCTTCCGTCTGCACAAAACAAAACAAGGTGGGGGCGAAGCCCGTGCAGGGGTGAGTATAACAATACTCAGTAGGGGGCCCCGAGACCCCCGAATGTCTCCCAAAATCCAAAAAGGATAAACCACAGTAGAAAGACACAGTCACAATGTACCAACCAAGCCTACTTAGTTATATGCCCATACATATACCTAAGTTATCAATCACAGTCCGGCTCCAACTCTCGAGCCCAAGCACAAACCATTCCACAAAGGATGTAAAGTCAATCACCATGATAATAATGGTTGAAATACATGACTCTGCTCACACAGGTATACATCTTTCGTAGAGTGATAGAGATGATCATATGTAGTCACTAATTCATCTAAGCTGCCGGAGCCACATAGGATACAGGACCAGCTAAGCTATAGAACCCACACAGGATACAGGACCATCTATTCTGTCGAACCCACATAGGATACAGGAACAGAAGTCAGAACTATCAGACCCACGGAGGATCCTGGTACAGTAGTCATCGCTGTCGAACCCACGGAGGATTCCGGTATAGTAGTCATCACTGTAAAACCCACAGAGGATCCAGGTACAGTATCGTCGCAGTCGAACCCATAGAGGATCCTGTCATCTCAGTCGCAGCTAGCCCTAGGGTTATCGCACACAGAACGCTCGATTTCGGAAGGGTCCGCTCCTCGAGCCAAGTTTCGATACATCAACTATCATGAATTCCTGAGTTGATGTATCCCATAGTTCCGTCTCATCATAAGGAACCCAACGCGACTGACGGCCCGTTAATCAGACACCTGGTCTGTGAGTTATTGGCATTTTTTTTCCAGGGGCCCGGTTGGTTTTTAGGCTCAAACCAACCCAACTGTACCCAAACTACATCCAAACCTCAAGAGGGGTATGCCAAATGTATCGTCTCGCTCCAAGAATTCCATCGCCGTATGTGGTACGCCAATCGGACACTCGTATCCATAAATGCGGGCTAAAAGGTGTAAATGGCCTAAGTGGGTCCGGGTCCAGTCCGACCCAGTCGGACTGACCCGGCCCGACCCGGTCTGAGGAAGTGTCCCGAGCCGAGGGGACGGCCCGGCCCAAAGTGACGGCCCGGCCCAAAGTGACGGCCCAACCCGACGGGTGGCCCGGCCTGAGGGCGCCTCATCCTGAGGGTGATACGGCCAAAGGGAGGCCCCGCCGAGGGCGGCCCCGCCGAGGGTGGCTCGGCTCGGGGGAGGCCCGACTAAGGGCATATCCGCTCATGGGTGGCCCATCCAAGGGCGTCCCAGCTGAGGGCGGCCCGGCCTGGCTGCGCCAGGGGGGAGGCACGCCCCATGGCACCCGAATGGCTTAGTCATTTGGGTAGAACCGAACCGGCGCCCGGTGGCACCAGTCCAGCCCACGCAGGACCCGATGGGGTCCCACACCTCCCGGCTGGCCACTTGGGCCAGCCGCTCCCCATCATCGGTGTGGTGTGACGGTGTCGCGCCCACCTCCGCGGCATGGCCCGGCCGCGGTTCCGCATCGCTGGTACAGTGCGACGTCATCGTGCTTCTTCTGTTGCATCCCGCCCTGGTCGCGACCATTCTTCGACGCGGTGCGATGGCACCATGCCCTTCTGACTCCACTATAGCCCTCTTGGCCGCGTATTTTCTTTGCATGGTGCGACGGCGACCCTTACGCCGCTGGCCTCTTCCATGATCCACCTCTGTTGTCAACACAATGAGAACAACAACAAGGGGGAGGGTTGGACCGTGTTTGTTTGGTCCGAGCCCTCCTCATTACGTTGTTAACATTAGGCATCAAGAGTACAACACACAATGAGGAAATGAGAGTATAGCTCATACATAAAAATAATCCAATTTCCCCCTACCTTGATTCGAAGTACGTCATCGAAGTCGCGGAAAGAGGACGGCCGTCGATTTGTTGACATCGGGAAAAGTCTGAGGATGAAGCGTCGTCAACGTTCCTCACAGTGGCTCCTTCTATTGTGGCTTGGATGCAGATCGAAGACAGTACCATCATTCTTTGGAGATGTGGAGCATTATTCGTCGAGAGGATGATGTTCTTCCAAGAGATCTATAAATCTCTGAGAGTATTATGGCAACCCAAAATAAAAGATTATCATCTCTTATTTTAATATTGACATAATTAATTCAAAAGAATTCAAATCACTCAAATTAATAAATTTGTGTTGTCACCATTAAGGGGAAGACTGTGAGTTTCCCCTATTAATGGGGAGCTCAAGGGGTTTAAGGGGGGGGGGGGGTTAGAGGAGTTAATGGGTTCGGGTGGGCCCCACCCTAAAACATCCTCCCAATCAGGGTTAGGGTGTGGTGGGTCCCACCTCTAACCTCCCTTTGGAGGTTTTAACTACCTTTCAAATAAAATTATGTCACACATATTTTTATTTAATTTTTAATTAGAAACTATAATAATTAACTCTTAATCTCGATAAAACGCAACTGCGGTAAAGGTCTCCCTAAGCGAATACCGGCATGGTGAGTTCAACGGTGCCCTCAGATTTCAATTTTGAGCATCGCTTCAAAAGATATAAAATCCTGGACCTACGCATACTGAACGTACCGAAAAAAACATCAAAAATTGATTCCGGGCACACTGGGCCTTGGAATCAAGTGTCGTTAGAAACTGCGGACTCATAAAAATCCCATGTATTAAAAAAATCCACGGAATTTCTGGGTATTTACAATTTAACTATCAAATAAGGATTTAAATGTTACCAAAACATATCTAAATCTGATTAGATGAGTTTTTTTAAAACTTATCATATCATATATTAAATTTTATTATTCCTTGTTGCTTCTTGACGTGATTATTATATGTATATTATTTAATATTTTGAGAAATTCCAAGAATACATGTCTCCTAACTTATAAAAGGGTACATCATATCCTCTCTTCCTCAAACATTTTGAGAACTCTATATTGATAAATACTTACCCATATCCCTTAATTACATCCCTAAAAAAGTCTTATTGGCCTTTTTTATTCAAAAACTCACCTAGGAAGTCTTTAGGTATAAGCCAAAAGAGATTGTCTGAAGAAGAGGTATAGTTCTTAACTGATATTTTTTATTTTATTTCCACTTATTCCTCCTTGAAATATTCTTAAAATGTGATGAAATAATAAAACCGATATATTAAATATTCTAATATCTCACTATATTAATTTAATTTCTTATATAAATCTTCTCATCTATAAAAAAATGAAATTAAAATGGTGTCTGTGTGTACCATGAGTTACCACCTCGCAAACTGATGTAATTTTATTTCATAAACACATCTCAAAAATGTTTATAAATATGTATTAAAATTATATATATGGTATTTATGACATAATTATTATTATTTAAAGATAACGTATCATATATTTTCTTACCTTTTTATCCATTGAAAAATGATAATGTCGTATATGCATATGTGTGGCCTACAACCTCCATGAAGCAATGTGATTCATTTTTCCTGTCCATATCACATTGATTATTTAAATAGTTTAATTTAAAAAATAATATTATATTTTTTATATAATAATAATAATATAAATATAAAATAACACTTATCTTCTTTCCATCATGTTTGTTGAAATATGGGAATGTTATGCATGCGTATGTATGGCTACCATATCCATGATTGTAATGTGATTCGTTTTTCATAACCATATTACATTGTCGATTTAAAATTATAATTAATGTATAAAAATGATAATTATTTCAGGATTATTATTCTAGATATGATGGAATAATTACCTCTTTTTATATATTCAAACTACAAAAGTCACTTTTAATATATAATTCCAAATATTTTCAAAACATATTATGTAGACTTCATTGATTTTGTAATTTCATATAAAAAGGTAATAGATAAAATAAAATGAATAAGAAACTTGAAAATAGTTCTTATGAAATTAAATAACTAACATGATTTTATTTTTCATGAAGATAAGGAATGTACAATATGAGTCATACTCAAGGTATGAGACACTTTGAATTAAAATCTCATTTTAAAATGACATAAATATTTACTTTCTAAAAATTTTATTCCATGTATATACTCAAAAAATTATTTTATGGATGCATTTATATAGAAATTAATTAATTTTAAATGAAATTTTATGAATATTTTGACTTTATTTCCAAGTGTTTTTGAAAGGAATATTTTTATGTATTTTATATGAAATGGTTTGAAAAAAAAGGAAAAATGAATATTCTATTTTAACATATACGCTATCAATAGTTTTTCCCACCACCAAAACTATTATTTGATGTTGTATTAAATTACCAAATTTGATTTTTCCATCAAATAAAAAATATATTTCCCTTGATTTTGAGTGTTTTAAAAAAAATTGGAGTGGATATTTTAGTATCCAAAAATGTTTTTCTTATGTTGAAAATATTATTTTTATTCAATATTTCATGTGTTATGATTATGTGGTGGTTCATGGGATTTTTTTATGAAATGGGTGGTTCTATTATAAAATGAGAATGCTTGGTTTCATTATAAACCAAAAATATGTCAGCCCTATATATCTCTCCAATGAATTTGGTATTTATATGAATTATTATATGAGTGGTATGAAAATAATGTCCCAAGTTTCCTCCATGATTTATCTGTTATTTATATAGGTTTTTATGAAAATATTATGATTTCACTTGGAAATATTTTCAACTTATATTTAAAGGGAATTATATTACACTTATTAATGCGGAAATATATAACTTTTTAAAAAAATCTAGATTTTTTCATGACTGAAAATAAATATTTTTGAGTTTAATTTTACATGATGATTTATTATTAAATTTTTATGAAAATATTTGGTTAGATTAGTTGATTTATTAGGTAAGAAAATATGTATATTGTGCTCAATGTTTACATTCATAAAAGAAAATTTCATTGTATTGACTAATATGTTTCTTTCTATGTTTTAATATGACCCATATAGAGATTTTTTAATCTCATAGAACATTTTATAATTTATTTTTATTATATTTTAATAATGGTTAAAAACAAGTATTTGGTTAAGATAAAAATTTTGTTGATATGTCATGAAAAGAAAACTTGTAATATCTTAAAGGTTTTTCTTATGGGAAAATAGATATTGAGTTGACTTGTCCACCTTATGTTGTAAAATTTAGTCATGTAATGGTTCTTACTTAAATCACTAAAAATCAAAACCTAAATGATTTCCATGAATATAATAAAATGAATTCTTATATAAAGATAAAATTTACATATTTTTTAATGTTGGGTCCTTATAGTTGGTATCATAGGAAAGGTTAAGATAATTTTAGAGATTAGTTTAATGTAAGTAAATGCACAGAATAGATTCTAATTTATTGTTATTATGATATAGAATTTAAATATGACCACGCTGTTTCATATAATTTATGTCATTTTAGAATGGTTTTCGATAGAGGAAACATGGAAGCTAATGTAGGAATGACCCAATAGGACAATATGCTTCCAAACATGAAACCTAGAATGGTTGGAATAGGGACTAATATATTTTTTCTATAATGGATCATTGGATGAAAACTATAAATGGTGTTGGAACCTATTCAATAGATTATGTAGATCAATCACAAAAGAACATTTAGATAGTAGATAATTTAATGATACATCACTCTTCATTATTTAGTGGATCTTATAACTTATTATTAATTAAGGGCTATATTAAATCATAATAAAATATATTTAAATTCATGGGTTGTTCTAATCATCAAAAGGTAACTTTTTTTATTTACCATTTTGAAGGATATATCGATCAATGGTGGTAAATAGTTATAAATACTAGAGATATTGATAAGAGACTGATGCCATGGAATGGGATACATTTATGAATATTTTACTTATGTATTTTTTTAAGGTTATTCAAGTTATGACGGAAAATAAATTCTTGGATTTGAGGAAGAAGGAGGATGATTCAGTGTATGTATATGAAGTAATGTTTTCTCATTTGAAAGATACTAAAAAAATTCAATCAATGATCTTGGAATTAAAATCAATTAGTTTTAATCATTACTATAACCTAGATATTGAAGGGAATTGGATTCCCAAAAATTAAAAAGTTAGGAAAAACTTGTTCATTATGATGAAAATCTTGAAATGGAGTTTTTTATGGTCTGTAGTGTTATGAAAACATGTAGAAAATGGGTAGGAAAATGGTAAGAATCCATCAATGAAATATAATTTTAAGAAAATCATGTTTTCTTTTTTTTATAGGTGTACTTTGATAAGTAAATAGTAAGGTTTTATAAATTCAGTGAGATGGGTCATTATGTGAATGATTATATAAATAAAAAGATTAATGATGGAAATCCACAAGAATATAAGTAGATAGGCATGGTGAAATCATTTGAAACTACTTTGGAAGATGTTGGGACATCAAAAAAGTGGGAACCTGTACATTAATTATTTATTTGAATGATTCTAATGTATTTTCTAATTTGGGATCAATGCATTATTTAATATTTAAGAATTTTTCTTCTAAAATAATAATTTACTCTTGAGAGATAAAGTCGTATATTTTAGGGAAAACATATGGTGGTAGTATTAAGACCATGAGAATTTCTAAATATATTCTTATTATCATAATTTTAATGGTTTCCCCTACCAACCTTATTGTATTTACCATTGTATAATTTGATGTTATTCTTGGTTTGTGTAATATCTCATTACCATTTTTAAGTATTTATATTGTATCTTATCGTTTGCCACATTATATGGGTGTGTTTTGGGACTCACAAGGATAGATAGAGTTTTCTGGGAAAAATTACATAATGTTTAGGGATGTATGATTTTTTGAGTTAATGGAGTCCGGGTATAAACATGTTACTAGATTTTTAGGGTTCTCCCTGAGTTCAGTGAACAAAATAGTTGGTTTTTTGGATTTTGAGCTGAATCTTGGATTTTTTTTATATCTATAAGAATAAGAAACTTCATTTAATGTGTTTAAATTCAATTTATTTTTCATTGGGATGAATATATGGGATGGTACATGGTGTGAATATTACACCCCATGAAAATATATTACATGTATTCTAATAATAAAATTTAATTTTCAATAAAAATGTGACTATTTTTTGTCATAGTTTACTTTCATGTATTACATGATGTGAAAAGTGGTTTTACACCATATAAGACTCATGAGTTGTGTTTTTAAGGCTCTTCACATCCGATCTATCTTTCATTTGACCAAAACTTCTTCCCTCTCAACCTAGGATATCTCCTAGGGGATTTTATAGACATCTACCCCTAGTAAATTGTTTTGTTAAATGATTGATCTTTTGGTGTTCACGGTGCATTTCTCCAGATTAGTAATCCTTATGTTTCTGCATTGGCTTCAATTGTGGTAGTTTTGTTACATTGAAAATATATATACTTTGGTCTATGGTGTTGATTCTTTATGATTCCATAAAGATCTATTATGTGATATTACTTTGTAGGCTAACCCTTATGTTGGTTGTGGTGTGTCATATGATTTTCTTTAAGGTATGTTATAATATATCCTCTTTGTTGACCCTTTTTCTAAATTGAATCGATTATAATATGTGAGGATTGATTCAAGGGCCTCTATTCTCATTGTAATTTTATTCCTTGTTGGGGGGTTCCTATATGGTCAGGTGTGACATGAGTTTGAGGTAGGTTCTAGCCTATGTTGGATGAACTACATTTCTATAGTTTTAATAAGTTGTACTATAAATTAATTAGAATGATTGATAAATGGTTTTTTGTTTTTTTATAAATAAATTTTTTATAAAATCGTGGTTATCACTAATTTTGGTAAATGAAAATTATATTTGCAAAGCACTATGAAATGGATTTATGAAAGAGTTTTCAAAGAATGGTTTTGATTAAATTTTTTTAGAAAATAGATCACATGGGAAGCATTGGTTACTTAGATGGAAGATTTAGCTTTGGGAAATCATCCATGTATCATTGGGGGGTTCAATCAAGGGGTGTTTCTTTGTTCCCTATTCCCATTATTCGAAGGAATTGATATTAACATTTTCAAGGGATTCAGTCATGGGGTGCTTCAATTCTTCTTTGTAATTTTTCAAGGTAATTAACTATGAACTGGTTATTCATCATGGTATGAGTAGTTATCTTTCTTGACCTATCGTACTCCCTATAATGTTTTTACTTGTTCTTTGTATTGAAATTTTTTTAGTTTGTACAGTTGTGGATTTTATGTGAAATATGATACATGGTTTTCTTTGATTATATTTACTACATAATATTTAAAAAAATTGAATATGTTTTACGTCTCTTGTTTTATAATCGTGGAAAAAAGGGAAATTAAATTTTTTCCCATGATTTGGATATAAAAATTGTTAAAATTTTTATCATGCCTCATTTTATTTAATGTATAATATGTTCAGATTATTATACATAGTCTTGTTATAGAACACCTTTGTGGGATCCTACTAAACCTATTAGATCATGCCCTACACACCCCTTATTAAGCGTATAGACCTTGGTATGAATTTTCATGTAGTGAATGAAAATGATTCATAGTGAGGCAATGAGGTTTTTCATAATATGGGTGTGGGTAGCTGGTGGTGATATGGTGGTAGTTTTCCACACTATCCCATTGATTATTTGGTTTCATTTTTTAGCTTTTCATTGAAGACTGGACATTTATTTTGGGTTTTTCTTACTAATTTTTCATTGTATCATTTTTGTTGTCTTCTTTTAGTTATTGAATATATTTATTTGTTCTATTATTTTTCATATATATATATATATATGTGTATATTCCATGTTCTTTATTAAAGTTTTGATAAATCATTCCCTATTGTTGTTATTTGATGTATGGGTGAAATTTTCTAGCCTAGGGGGATCATGATTACCCTTTTAGTTTTTTGATATTCAGGATATGTAGTAGTTTTAAAGGGTATCCGGTCTAAGTTCACCAAAATTTTATTTAAGAGGATTTTTGCCCTCTGGATTCTAAATCTTGGGATGTTTATTAGTCTATATATATGAATTTCATGACTTGATAGGTATATTGTGGTGAATTTCTGGATATCTCTTTCATTGATGAGACTCAAGTTACCATGGGATGTTGGGATGTGTGTCTCCTATTTTGAGTTCTTTATCTTGATCATTGTTTTTTCTAATGCTTTTCTGGTTTAAACTATGGATACTCTATTTTCTTATTTTTTTCATCTACTTCAAGGTTCTGTGATATGCCTCCAAGAAATATTCTACAGATTCTTTGGTAGGGAAAAATAGTTGTACTATAAGGGAATCCATCTATAGATTATAATTTTGTTGAGATTATCATCTAGGAAGTTCTTGTTGTTAACCATAATATACATAAATTCCCTAACATGGTTTTTAAGGTACATCCATAAGCTGGAGGATGAAGGGATCAATTGTGGTAATTCATGTGTGAGAATACATTTTCCTTTATGTATGTGAAGGAAACTAAAGAGGTGGAGGATTTGTTAGACAATACTGACCATATCATTGACTATATAGATACAAGTAAGAGTATCAAGGTAAAATGTGTGATGTTTATACTTGAAGGTCCCAAAAATTAATGGTGGGATTCTATGGTTATGGTATATATATATAGTAATGTGGTATTAAACTAGAAGGGTTTCAATCCTCTCTTCTTCTAGAAGTTTTATCTAGAGTCGCTGATGTTCGAAAAGTATCAGAAGTTCCTCACTTTATAGTAGGGAGAGTGTCTGGTTTTAGAGTACACTAGTTAGTTTATAGAGTTAGAGCATTTTCTTCCATATATAGTAAATAATTACCAACTAAAAGCTCATAAGTGCCCATAGGGTTTGTTATCGGATATCAGATATCAGGTATTTATGTATAATCATTCAACCAATGTAGAGATGGTAAACCAGAAAATAAGGGAATATATGAATATGGAAGGAATATTTGGTTATTATACCCACTCTCTTCCACCCAATAGAATCATTAGTGGTGTGTGATGGAAAATGGGAAGTAGAAATATCACCTCAAGAGTGGTGGAGGTGGTACTCAGTGGCAGGCCTTATATCCACACTCAGTTATAACTAATCATGTTCCCCTGACTTTCTATCAGTGTGGAATGTTAGGATACACTTGGAGTTCTTATCTTGTGCCTATGAATATGTGGAATAGTTATGGAATTTATGGTCATGTATAATGTTTTTTTGAGGATATTTTTATGCCTCAATATAGTCGGGGAACATCATCTATAACAGTTACTATGGCTTAGTCAGATGCTTTAATGACTATAGATATCTAAAAATAGGAATCATGAGAAAAGTAACTTTCCACATTAGATGAGTTTCTAGGGGAAGTAGACATGGGTCCAATTATAGTTATAGGTACCATTTATATTGAATCTTTAGTAGTGATTTCTTTATTTGAGACCGGTTCTTCCTACTCATTCATATCTGGTTGTTTTCTTGTTTTGATTAAACATCCAATAAATCTCATGTTCATTGTTATAGAGTTAGAAACACCTCTTGGGAAGAGAAATGATTGGGGATTTTAGTTTCCTTCATGTTCACTGTCAACATCTAATGTTTATTTAGTCTGGGATTTCCTCATTCTTGATTTGGATTTGTTTGACATCATCATGGGGATGAATTGTCTTCATCCACATCAGGTAGAGGTTTTTTGTTATCATCGGTGTGTATTGTCTCTTATGAAATATTGGATATCTAAGGTGATTTAGGGAGAATGGGATCCAAGGTTTATACATGAAGGTCCTTACCCCCCCCCCCAAATATTAGGATAATGTTGTCTACTATATTAGTTGATCCATATGATGATTCCTTTGTTGTTGATCTTTCTCCTATTGTTCATAATTTTCCTAATTTTTTACCAGATGATTCTTATGGGATTCTCTTAGAGAGGGAGTTATATTTTATGATTGACCTAGTTCTAGTTATTCATTTGATTTCAATACCTTCTTATCGTATGGAACCAGAATACTTGAAAGATCTCAACATTTAGTTGGATGACTTGTTGGTAAAATGTTTTGTTCGACCTAGTGTTTCACCTTGGGAAGCCCAAATTCTATTTTCATAGAAGGAAGATGGTTCACTCTAATTGTGTGTGGAATATCGGAAGTTGAACCGAATAAAATTAAAGAATAAGTATCCATTACCTCATGTGGATTATTTTTTTATCAGTTAAAGGAGTTAAAGTGGTTTCCAAATATCGATCATCGGTCGAGTTATCATCATCTCAGTGTTTTCGATTCTGATATACCAAATATGGTTTTTAGGAGAATATATAGACATTAATAATATATTTTGATGTCATTTGGTATGAATAATGTACTGAAATATTTATGGATTTATGTAATTGTATATTCTGTCAGAATCTCGATAGTTTTTTGGTAGTGTTCTTGGATTATATTTTGATTTATTGAAGATATGATCATGAGCATGAGCACCATTTGAGTTGGGTTATAGAAATACCAAGGAGTCACTATTTATATGGAATGAATTAAACATAAAATTTATGGATCCAATAAGTGATGTTCTTGGGGAATGTGATTTATGGTCATGTCTTTTCAGTTGATCCGGAGAAGGTGAAGACTATCATGTCATGGGAAGATCCACAAAACGTCATTGGGAATCAAATATTCCTTGGTCTTGATGGATACAATTGATGGTTAATCAATGATTTCTAAAATTTGGCCTCACCATTGACTTATCTTACTTGGAATGTAGTGAAATTTATATTAAATGAAAAGTAGCAGTCTTCTTTTAATGAGAGAAATGGCATCAAAAATAGGCTCATATCCTGATCTCACTTGAGCCTAGTAAAAGGTATGTCTATATTTTAATGATTATGGTGTTATTTTGGGTTATGTTCTTATGTAGGGTAATCAAGTGTTATCTTACCAATTTCATCATCTCTTACCATATAGATGAATTTACCCACTCGTGATTTAGAGCTTTCCACGATTGTGAATGCACATACATGTTGGCAGGACAATATCTTTGGGAAGTGGATCATGGTATTTTCTGACCATAAGAGTATAAGATATATATTTTCTTAGAATGACTTGACTCACATACATTAGTGGTGTGTGAAATACATTCATACGTTTTAATTTGAAATAACTTAAACCCTAGGTAAGCTGAATTTTTTCACAGATTCTCTTAGTAGGAAAATACCAACACAGGCTATTTTGGAATCAAAGTAATAGTGGAACCTTATAAGACTCCATGCTCAGTTACACTTGGATACTCAAGAGGATATTTTATATATAGTTATAAATAGTGTTTAGTTGTCATAGTATCTCCTAAATCCTATTCTATAACTTCATCATCAATATGATGAGTTTAAAGGAATTCTAGAGACACCATATGGTGGGGATATCATTTATGGTGCGTATATCTCTTCATATGGTATTCTTCATTTTGGGTATCGATTTTTCATCACAAAATAAATAATGAGATTAGTTTTTTTCATAGTTCTTCATGGGACATTAATTTTGGGACTATATAGATATATCATGACATGATACAGTGATTCTGGTGGCTGGTTATGAAGCATAAAATTGCAGATTATGAGTCTTGTTGTCACACTAGCCAACATATAAAGGCAGAGCATCAGAAACCCTTGGGTTTCCTTTAGTCTCTTATTGTCCAGTTTTTGAAATGGGAAAAGGTATCCGTGGAATTTGTTTTTGTATTACCAAGGAATATCCGTGGTATGAATATAATCTAGGTGTTGATTGATTGATTTACAAAGTTAGTTCATTTATTTAAGATCAAGGCACCGCAAATGATGATGATTTGGGTAAGCTATTTATTCCAAGAGATTCCAAGGTTACATAGGGTTCCTTATTATATTGATTTATAAAGGTACCCAAGGATTACATTGAGGTTTTGGAGGAGTATCTAAAAGGTTATAGGCACTCAGGTCAGGTCAAGTACATATTTCCATCCACAAACATATGGTCATACAGAGTGTGTTATTCAGATCCAGGAGGATATACTTTGTGCATGTTTCTAAGATATTTGTGGATTGTGGGATAGACATCTGGGACTTGTTGAGTTTTCTTATAACAAATTTTTTCAGTCATAGATCTAAATGGATCCTTTAGAGGCATTTATTGTTCATGCATTTAGATCACCTCTTTTTTGGGTAGTGGTGGGATAATCTTATTTTGTAGAACTGAGTCTTGTTCAAGAGACATCCGCAAGGATTCTAGATATACATCAGTGACTTGTTACAGCTCAGAGTCAAAAAAAAATATTATGTAGATAAATGGAATCATATTTTGTATTTTTCTATAGGTGATTGGGTTTTATTAAATGTTTATCTATAGTTTGGTTACCATTTTCTGGTAAAATATTTAATATTAGATATGAGATATATGGAACAATTTGATGTCATTGATCGTATTAGGTATGTTTCTTATTGGCTATAATTTTTGGTTCATTTTATAGTCATTCATGGTGTTTTCCATATATCATATCTTATTAAATACCATCCTGATCCTTCTCACATTCTTAGTTGGGAAGAGAATGAGTTAGAGCCACACATTTCTATTATGGAGCATCTAGTGGAGATTATTGAATCTCATATGAAAATATTGAATAGAACTTTGATTCAATTTTTCAAAGTGTTATGGTTGCACATATCATATTATCAAGATACTTGGGAATGTGGGTCATTGAGGAGGTAGTAGCAGCCTCACCTCTGCTTCAAATATCATTCTTCCACATGAATTCCCTATGTTGGAAATACTTATGTTGGGGATTTTTTAACATTCCATTACTACTTTTTAGTATTTCTCTTATCAATTTTCATTCCCCTATTTATTTCAGTGTGTGTTGGGACTCCCAATGAGAAAGAGAATTTTTTGAGGAAAATTACCTAAATTTTGATGATTTATTTTTTTCTAGTTAATGGCATCCTGATATAAATGTCATAAAGTAATTTTAATATTCTCCTCATGTTTAGAGAACATCAGAGTTGTTTTTAGGATTTTGAGTTAAATATGTGATTTTCATGGTCTATATGGGAAATACATGTTGTTTAATGTGTTTTTAACCCATGTATTAAATTTCAAGTAAAAGACATGAACCGGTATAGGGTGTGAATTTAGCAGGCCATGAAAATATTTTACACACATTTTAATAATAAAATCATTTTTTTAGTAAAAAATAGAAGCGTTTTCAGTGTACTTTTGTTTTTTGGACTATACAACATGAAATGGGGTTTCACACCACAAAATTCTCATGAGTTGGGTTTTTTGGGATTTCTATGGCTAATCTCTCTCTCATTCATCCACAGCTTATTCCCTGTCAACCTAGGAGATCTCCCAAGTGATTTTAGAGACCTCTTATCCTTATGAAACATTTTATTCAATAATTAATATTTTTTGCAGTGGTGTTTCATTTATTTGGGTAGGTAATCCTTATGTTTCATCATTTCCTTCAATCAAGGTAGCACCAATTCATTTCATTTATTGATTGTTTTTTTATTATTCTTGATTCCTTTTAGATGCACTATGTGATCATCCTCTAAAGAAAAACCCTAGTGTTGGTTGTAGTGCGGCATGTGAGTTTATTTGAGATATATTATTATATATTCTCTAATATGACTATTTTTCTAAATTGAATTGATTATAGAATTTGAGGATTTATTCTAGGGCATATGTTTTCACCAATGTGCTCTTATTTGTTGGTGGATATTATTGTGGGAGTGTGAGACCGAAGTTTAAGGTAGGTGGTTCTATATCTAGACAATTATAGATGATCTAAATTACTCTATTTTTTATAAAAAAAATAGATGAAATGGCATGATTAATTGATGTATTTTTGAGTGTGTGCAAATGGGTTTTTGATAAAATATGGGTATCCCTTGTTTTAGTATATAAAAAATATATTTTCAAAGCACTGTGAAATGGATTTCAAAAATTGTTTTCAAATAATGGTTTTGATGAAATGGTTTGGAAAATAGAGCATATGTGAAGCCATAGATACTTAGGTGGAAGGTTTATCTTAGGGCCATCATACATGTATTATCAAAGGGTTCACTTATGGGGAATTCCATTATTCCCTAGGATTTTTGTTCTATGGAATTAATATTGACATTATTAGGGGACTCATTAATGGGGTGTTTCACTCCTCCTTAGCTATCTGTTCTAATGACATCATCATATACTAGTCATTGTTTGGTATGGCCCGAAGACCATAATATTTTTATTATTTTGATAATCGACCTTTCAAGGGGTGAGCTGGAACCCTTACAAGTCCCGAAGGCCTAGAGACAATTACATGACCCATAGGTCTTAGAGGGAATCACCCAGACAAGACAACTTGGAACTGCTCCTCCCCAGAATATGTCATGATATCAGCACTCCACCTTCATAGGATTGGTCGGCTAGTTGTCTTATGAAAAGCTGCACAGGCCCGGTACTGATGGTAAAGCCATACCCTCTCGTTCTTCTAATTCTGGTTAGCTTTGCTCCAGTGAATGTGTCTACCCTAAATCCTCTTTTTAAGCCTTGTCCATTGTATTTTGACTGGTACATCTACATTTTATGTGGCTTGAAGACCTTGGGGTGGCCCAAAAGCCTAAAGGTGGCCCGAAGGCCTTAAAAATTAACTGTCCCAAAGGCCTTGGGTGGCCCAAAAGCCTTGCAGGACCCAAGGACCAAACAGGTGGCCCAAAGGCCTAGATGGATGAAAAGTTCTGGCTGCTATAGTACCGAATATTATGTAGTTGTTCAGTCAAAAGAAAAATTAGCTTTATTTTTATCTAAATTGGGTATTCATGAATTATATACTTTTATTTAAAAAAATGATTCCAAAATTTCATAATTTTAATTTGAAAAAATTAAATTTATAATTGAAATGAAATATAAAGAATTTATGAAGAGTAATTTTTAATAATTTTCTGAAAATATTTACTTTTCAATGATTAGTGAAAAGTATTAATTTTTATTGAAAATTATCTTTTATTTTCAAGTATTTAAAAGATAAAATTAAATTTTGGATTAGTTTTAAAAATTAATTAGTTCATTTTTATTAATATTCATCTATGAAATTTCATTTGAATCATCATTATACTTAAATTTGGTATAAAAAAATTTTTATAATTAAAAAGGGAATTTTTCTAGTAAACCACTTTTCGTTATGTTTTACTAGTTTAATTTAAAATTAAATTCTGGAACTTGTGTGAATTGAATTTAATATAATGGATACCATATTCTCAATTATAATAATTAATATAATTTAATAGCATCAACTTCATTTTTCTTCATTATGAATAGTAATACTAGAGAAAATATGTTACTGTATTTAAGGTTAAAACTAGTATAATAAGGATTAAACTAAAGGTATAAAGGTTAAAATTCACTAAACATTATCCTTTATCCTATTGGATGAGTATTCTTCAACAAAGTATTTATTTTAAAAGTTAAATATAATATTTTAAAACCTTAATTTGAATTTTAGAGCCTAATCCTGACTTTTAAGAGGAGAAGTTATATTTTATTTAAATTATAAATTATGTTTGGGTCTTTGCATTTAAGGGAATGGTTGGATGATTCCATTCAATTTTTTCTTTCTAAAAAGGTATTAAATACTTTATTTGTTTTTATTTAATCAAAAAAGTCATGGAATACAATTTTTTATCTGATTTCAAGGTAAAGTGATATCTACACATAAATAGTGTATTTTTCTAAAAACTATTTTCCATGCATTATTTGTTTTCATATTTAAAGTAATTTCTCCCACTGTAGAATTTGAAGATGATAAAATTGATTGAAATTTTTTTAATCATTTTGTTAAAGTATTTTAATAAGTCCTCTTTTATTTTTGGTTTATAATTATGTCATCATGGTATAAAATTAAGTTATAATGGTTAAGGTTAAAATGAGTATAAAGTGGTTTAGCTATGGGATAAGGATTAAAATGTTACCAATACAAGTCTAAATTTAATCACATGATTTTTTTTGAATTTATCATACATTATATTAGAATATTTTTCCCTTGGTTCTAGATTATATAATTATGATATATATATATTATTTAATCTTTTGAGAAATTCCAAGAATTACCCTCTCCTAAAATATAAAAGGGCACTTCCTCTCCTCTATACCTCAGACATTTTTAGCACTCAATATCCAAAAATATCTATCAAAATTACTTTATTATGCCTTTAAAAAAATATTATAGGACCTTTTCTATCAAAAACAACCCCTAATAAGTACTATGTTCAAACCTAAAGAGGTTTTCCAAAGAAGATGTATAGTTCTTAATTGGGCATTTTCATTTTATTTCTTTGTCATCATCCTCAAAATATTTTTAAAACGTGTTGAAATAATAACACCATTATATTTAATATACTAATATGTTATTCTATAAATTCAATCACCTATATCCATCTATAATTCCATGAAATGAGAAACTAAATTGTCGATTATGTGCATAGAGGAATATCACCCCACGAACCGTTGTAATTCGTTTTTCATTACTACCTATCAATGATGGTTATAATGATTTATTTAACATTATATATGATATTAATGAAATAATTAAAATTCATTAAATAAATAAAATTCTTAAAATATAATATATAATCTATTTTATTACGTTTCCATCCATTAAAATATGATAACGTTTCTCGTGTGTACGTGTGGAATACCACCTCCCCGAAGCAATGGGATTCGTTTTTCAGGGCCACATCACATAGATTATATATATAAGTGAATTTAAAGAAATCATATTCTATTTATGATATAATAATAATTATTTAAAGATAAATCAATAATTACCTTATTTCCATCATGTTTTTTGAAAAATTGAAAGGTTTCTCATGCGTATATACGGCCTACAATATCCCTGATTGTAACATAATTCATTTTTTATAATTATATTTATGGTTAGTTTTGAATGAATATTTAATATATAAAAATTATAATTATTTCAGGATTATTAAATTAGATATGGAGGAATAATATTAATTTATACCATATTCAAACTTTTAAAGCTATCTTGAACATATGAACCAAATGCCATCGAAACATCCAATATGAAATTAACTGATTATGTAAGTGTATATAACATGGTAATAGATCAAATAAAAGGAATAATAAACTTGAAAATTTTCTTAAAATGTAAATAATTAACATAATAAAATTATTCAAGAAGGAAAGGAATGAATGTGATTAGTTAAACTCCAAGTAATGGACACTTTTACAAAAATCCTCATTTTAAAATAATTTAAAGATTTATTTTATAAATATTTTTATTCCATCTCCATATTCTTAAAAATATTTTATAGAAGTATTTATAAAAAAACATTTAAGTATATCAGGATTTTTAGGACACTTTTTACTTCCTTTCAAAAGTATTTGAAAGGAATATTATTATTTGTTTTATAAGGATTTTGTTGAAAAAAATAAAAAAGAACTTTTGTATTTTAATGTATACGACATTAATGGTTTTTTCCACAACCATAATAGTTATTTTAAGTTTGGATTCCATTATCATATTTCATTTTTTTTAATACTCTTTACCATTATTCTACGTATTTTCAAAAAGAAAATTAAATTTAAGGGATATTTAGATATCTTGATATGTTTTTCTTATGGGTGAAAAGACTATTTTCATAAAATATTTAATGGGTTATGATTATGTTATGGTTATATGGAATTGTATGTGTGATTGGTGGTTCTTTCATAAACTTAGTATAGGATATTTTTTATGAACCAAGAATGGGTGAGCCTAATATCTCTCTCTATTTCATTGGGTGTTTGTAAGAGTTATTATAAGAGTGATTATAATAGTGATATTAAAATTATTTCCCAAGTTACTTAAATAATTTATTTATTATTTATATGTGTTTTTAAGTAAATATGATAATTTAACAAGGTAAAATTTTGAGTTTGTGTTTAAGGTAAGTTATAATCTACTTCTTAAAGAATTAATATATAAGTTTTTAAAAAAACAATATTTTTTCATGATTTCGAAGAAACCATTATGATTTTATTTTTCCATTAATATTTTTTTAAAATGTGTTATATAAACATTTGTGTTGAGTTTTTTATTTCTTGGGTAACAAATATATTTATGTTTTTCTAAAAGATTATTTTGAAAAAGATAATTTTTTATTCATGGACTAACATGTTTGTTTGTTTATTTTTGTACATCTCTTATTGATATTTTTATGCTTATCCCATAGTTTAAAAAAAATACACAAGGTTTTAATAATTGTTATGGACAAGGATGAGGTCAAGATGATTTTGTTTTGATATTTCATGAAAAGAAAACATGTCTTATATTAATTTTTTTGATATAATGGATACTGAGTAGAAGTTTCTTCTTTATTATGTAATATTTATTTACGTTAGCGTGATGAACTAATTCATTAAAAATATAAAATTAAAATATATCTTAGAATGAAATAAAATAAAATCTTATCTAATGGCACAATTTATGTAATGTTTATGGTTGTGTTTTTTAAATACATATCGACAAATCCCCATGAGGTAGATTATCCAACTCATGATATGCAATTGGTGGAGGTGATACTTTCTCTAATGACATGGTGGAATTACCTATTTGAAGAGAGATGTGATATATAAAATGATTATTTTAGTTTTTAATACATATTTAGTCATGATGATATTAATATGAGGAAATGTATTTTTTTTAAACTACTCAGGGGTTATTATTTTTCTATAAATTATCATTTGGGAATAGAAAACAAGGTATCATATGAATTGAGTAGAAATCACCATGGTGTCTTATCCATGTTTAGAGTGGGGAATAATCCAATACTCAAGGATTTGGAAGGTAAAGACATGTGTTTTATAATATATGGGAAATTATCATTCCAAATATATATAATCACTGAACATTCCTTATTAGATACGATTAATAAATCTCATCTAGATGATAAGGTATTACAAAAGAATATGGAATATGTGAACACTAGGAAATTTTCTTTATTTAATATTGGTGATGAAGGAATTTTATGGTTTGGTAAGAGGTTATTTCTAAATCAATACCATAGATAAGTAAATATTTGTTGGAAGAAGTTAAAAGATCCCATTTTTCTATACATTTTTATAGCATGAATATGTATAGATATTTATGAGAAGATTTTTGGTGATAAGATAAGAATTGAGACTATAAATTATACTCCATGATTCATAGTATGAAAATAGGTGAAAGATAAAATGAAAATTACAATGGTTTTTTTCAACATTAATTATACCAGAGTAGAAGTGGGATGATATTTCTAATGATTTTTCACTAGGATTACTAAGATATCCAAGGATAAAAACATGATATGGGTCATTATGGATTATCTTAAAACATTTCCTCACATTCATGGAATTAAAGAAGGTTTAGCTCTGGACTTTCTTACAATGTTTTTTGTAAATTATGCTGTGAAATTTCAAAGAAAACCATTATCTATAGTCACTGATCATGATCCAAGGTTTATATCCAAATTTTGGAAGAGTCTTAAAATTTCTTTAAAATGGATCATAGTCATATCACAACCTATCACACTTAAATAGATGGTCATATTTAAAGGACTATCCAACCATTATAATATATGAAATGGTAATTCTCTCTTGACATCCAAGGAATTTTGGATTAGAATTCAGCTCTAATGAAATATTCTTACAATAATAATTACCACTCTAACATTAAAGTACAACCATATGAATCCTTATATGGAAAGAGATGTTGAAATCCAACACATTTTGATGAATTTATATAAATAAAGTTATTGGGTCTAAAACTTATGGAAGAATCATCAAATAAGGTAAGATACATCCAAGAGCACATCAAGGTATCCCAATGTAGATTGGGATGTTATGATGTAAACTAAAAAAATAGTAAATAATTCAATGTTAGAGACCATGTTTTATTGAACATGTCTCCATGGAAATGGGTTATGACATTTTGAATGAAATAGAAGATAATACTGAGGTAAATTAGACCATTTAAAATATAATAGTTGATAAGAACTATGGAATACCATTTTACTATGCCACTAAACCTATCACAAGTTAATTATTCCTTACATATATCACTTATGATAATTTATATATATAACCCTTGCAATGTTCAAATGGTGGATCAAGTTTATTTAGAACATGACTTATCATATAATGAATATTAAATTCAGATTATTTATATGAGAGAGAATGTGTTGCAGCATCAAATGACTCACTTGGTAACGGTTATTTGGAGGAATATTATTTTAGAATATGTAACATAAGAACAAGAGAAATGTAATGATAATGGATTCTCCACATTTTTTATGCATTGAATTCTAATTTTTTGGATAAATTTTTTAATTGGGGAGAATGTAATACCTAAAAAATTATAGTAATGAAAATAAATATTTTATAATAATTTAACATGTTACAACACATAGTGAAACAAATTAAAACATGGAAATTATATTTATAATAATATCTAAAACTAGTATCATAAGACAAGTAAAGATGTGGGGTTTCTCTGTAATATTGCACTCTAGAGGATTATACTCTTAAATAAATAAAAAATATGTGATGAATTTTATTATTATAAAAAAAATTAACATAAGAATAGTCATTGAATCTAATGGAAATAAATGTATGATATTAATATATTAAAATGATGTGTGTGTGTGTAAGTGGTAATATGACCATTGGAATCTAATCATTGGTGTCTAACTATTGGGATCTGACTGTCAGAAACTGTGTATTTGAAATATGATTTTTATAATAGTAATGCAAAAGATATTAATGAAAGTTTCTATAAAAATGAATAAAATAATTTGATAATAAAATAAATATTATTTAAATATATTTATATTAATTAATTAATAGTAATATAATTTCCCACATATGACTCAAAATAAATAAAATATTTACTAGACGTAAGAGCATCTATGTTTTTTGTAGAAAAACCCAGATTTTGAAATAAAATAGGTGTTTTATTTAAAAATTAAAATTAAAATTTAATGAAATTATTTTCATAAAATGTACACTAATTTTGAAACCAACATATAGAAATTATCCAATGGTGAATTTTTCATAATTTTCTAAGATAGTCAAATTTTTTCCTAGATGATAAAATACGTTAAGCATATAAGGTAAGTATTATAACATGATTCTGTTTTAATAATAATGTAATAATTAATATAATAAAATAAACCTACAAAAATAATTTATCTTAAAAATATAATTCGTTTTAAGGAATCAAAATTATTTTTCAAACCTATAAATAACTTCCCAAAGTTTGAAATAGAAATTAAGATTTTAAAAACAATATATTGTGAGAAAATTATAATCACATTGCAATAATAGTATAAAATAATTGATTACATTTATAAAAACAAAATATTTCAAAACAATACCTTAAAATTTGTAAACCATGAGAAGAAACCATTGGTATGACAATATGTTTTCATTTTCCACAACCTATATTTCCAAGGCCATTTTTTACAAATTAATAAGCAGTCCACCATCTTCAGGTTTAAATGCCCATCAATTTTCCCATTTTTAATTATTTAATATTCTTTTTTCATGAATCATCACTCATTTTCTATCACAAGATTTCCTCCATTTATTTTTTATGGTTCTAAATTACTATTTTCATGCTCTAAGAGCTTACTTTTCAAGGTAAGGGTCCATAACCTCTTTCCTTCCCTTTATAGTGTTGTTATATCTAATAAAATATCATTTATATGTAAAATATTTTTATTCCTCATTTATATAAATTCTTTATTATATTATTAATATGTGATATCCATTTTATACTATATTCATAGGCCTTTATAATGCTCAAAATTTCCCATAGTCATAAAACTATCCTAGATTTTAGTAATATGTGTGTGGTTTTCCTTATAATGAAATGCCTATATATATAAAAACAAGTGAATGAATCTATATAATATATTAACCTAGGGGTAATTACCCTAAAATTTTTAATTAGGTATTAACTGGTTTTTCACTAAATACACAATAAGTGGGCCTTGTTTCCCACCTTTTTTGACACTCATGGGGGATATGTTATTGATGATTCACATACTCTTTAAAAATCATAATGAATGACACATTATACTTCTATGGTGATTAATAAATAATTTCATTAGTGTCCCACTATTTCAAATCCATTCCTTTTAATTCAAAAATTCATTGATTATCCTATTTTTCTAAATTACACAATAACTACAAATCCTTATTCCTAACATGATAAAGGTACTTATTTGAACATTGTAAATTCCTAATTATTCCCTATATGAATCAAGATATTTCACCAATACAAACTTATTAATTCATTTACTAGTTAATTATATAAATAATATATATATATATATTCTATTATTCTGTATGGTAATTTCTTGTATCATGAGTTTCTTTTAACAATTAAGTCATGTATTTCTAAGTTTTTGATGATTGGACATTATACAGTTTATAAACTATTCCCATTTATTATATAGTTGAATTTAGTGACTCTAATTTTCTATGTATTATGTTTGGATATTGTTTAGATTATTTTCAAGACCAAGTTCTAAGACAGCATGTGATTAAGTGGCCTGATGTGCTCCGAATAAATGTTTGAAATTTTTTAAATATATTAAATATAAATCATTCACATTTTTCTTTAAAAATATGGAATATATTATAAATGTTTTACTAGATTAGAAATATGAGGGAACCATTGAGTTCAGAGTATTTCGTTCACCCTAGGTGTGATATAACCTTGGTCAGTGTGGGGTGTTTGTAGAAACTTCATCACAGGCATAGAACTAATAAAAAAAATTCATTAATTGAATTATTTAATTTTATTTGATGTTGTGATTTATTTCCTATAAGAATATGATTATGTTGGATTCTAATTTTATCCGCTAAATCTTATATATCCAGAGGACTGTTGGAGGATGTCTTGTGGTAGAATGATAGTTGAATCATGGTTTGACGATCGGTGCGAAGTGTGATTCAAGGATCTCACAAGTGATAACAATGTAGCTTCGTTATTCATCAAAGAATTATCCAATTTGACATAAGATTTTTTTTATTTATAATTATCCCCATTTATGATTCCCTCAATGAACTCAAATCAATTAACTAATGAATTGATTTGTGGATTGTGAATATTTCATGTATGGGTCAGATTTATCTGGTAATTGGGGAAATTGCATTGTGATTGTTTTTTAATCTCTTATTTCATTATTCTAATAGAAATATATTGATTACAACATGAAAATTGGATGAGGTTCATTCTTCATGTTGTGGTTTTCCTTTTCTTCCCAAATTCTTTGTTCATCGTAGAAAAATAGTTTTTCCTGTAGTTCAAAAAATACCAATAAATCAAAAGTTTCACACCCATTTCTTTGGGAAATGATTAGATATCGTAGATCAATACATGGTGAAACATAAGTATTGATTAATCATCAAATATATAGTGGATCAGATAAATTTTTTATAATGATTTTTTTTCTCTTGTGCACGACGATGGATGATGTGTGAGGCCATTTTCCAAACAGATTCAAAGGCCAGATCCCATTGCTCGATGGTGACATGGCCCTCCAAATGATAATCTATGGTTTTTTGGAACTAGAATCATCCATATTTCGGGTATGAGATGAGGATGATAGCTCAAGATACATATCTATAAATCTATAGAAATCTGGTAGTATAGAGCATGTACAGTGTAGCTACATGCCATGTGGGACCCCATAGCAGTAGAAATGGTTTTTGAATGAAGTTAAGTATCACATAGGGTGTGACCCTATCACATGAAATGTGACCCTATCACATGTAATGTTGACCCCTTCTAGTTGGCACAACATATACCTTGGAGGGTACATGGACACCACTAGGAGTACACTGGGATGGGAAAGTCGTGTGCTCCAACATGAGAATGGCTAGTCCAGGTGTGTGTGGGAATAGCCATGTACTTGGACATGAACAGAAGTACATGGGAATTGGCATGCCATGTACTTTTACAAAGACATGGGCATGGGCCGATTACATGGGTAGGACCTGGTGCCAATGTGACATGTATAGTACTACCAGAACACATTGTGCATTCCTTCGAAGATGGATCAAATACCTTATCCATTATATATTGGATATGTTTTGTTAGGGTATGTTTCTATATCCTTCCAATGAGTTTTAGTATGTAATTATATCCTATACATAGGATAGTGATCCATTTAGTAGGACTTCTTGGATAGAGTTGTTGTAATCATTCCACGAGGCCCAGAGTGAGATCCTTTATCATCTTCTTACCCTAGGTGGAGTTCTTGATATCCTCATGACTGACACTCTGTAAGAATTTATCATCTACATTGCATTTTATTTAAAATTGAGTTGTTGGTATACCCCATGTACATGGGTGTATTCCTCATCTATGTATCATTTTCTTCATTCTTGCAGCATATACTTCCTATAATGAGACTTAATTATCAAGACTTCTTAGACGGGCATCATCAGGGTTATCTAAATCATGGAGTTTTTTCTCCTTTATGAGTTCTATAAGGAAATTTTAGGAAATATTCATAGAATGTCTTTATGGTTGTAACCTTACCTGAGATTGTGTGTCTTTGTTGAGTATATATAGGTGTTCTTAATAACATCCTCGGGCTGAATTCTACTAAACTGGTTCCCTAGTCTGGTTTTCTACATGACCTTAGGCACACTTCCACATACAGCATAGGTTGTCGACTAGTAGCAGGGGTTTGATAAAACATTTGGGGAGACTATACCCTCTTTTTTAGATTATTTCACAATTGATAATAATAATAAATAAAGGAATCATTATAACAAATGAACACACATCACAAAAAATTTCTCAAAACTAGGTACAAGAACACAACCAAACAATAAATATGTTATGTCATGTAATACAATTTTAAGTGATATAAAAACCCAAAATAAACGCTAATAGAAGAATTTCCCAAAACATCTCCAGACTCCATGTCTGGATCCCACATCCATGCACATCCCATGCCCAAATAAACCCTCTAGAATAGAACCCTTTCCCATGTCCATAACTACAACATGAAGTCTTCTCAGGTACACAACGGTGGGCTGAGCATGGTATGAGTACAACATATTAGGCCACCACTAATAGTATCTACAAAATATCTGGTCTAAACAGATAATGTATGAAAGTATTAATTAAAAAAATATAATAAAAAATTAAACTAGAACCATTTGATAGAAAATTACACTTAAACCATTTCCATCATATATCTCTTTGGTTGGGCATTCTTATCACTTTCACTTCATCCTATGTCAGTCAAATAATACCCATAAGGGGATAAATCAAGTTCCCTATATCACTAGGGGATAACATTTTAATGTAAAAAACATCAAACTTATCTTGGATCCTCATTCCAAGTAGGCAGGTAAAATGCAACTATTAGGGTCATATAACCATATTCCTCTCCCTAACCCATGCTTTAAAATTGGTGGGGTTTAGAGACTCATTCTAAATTGACCCGTGGGTGTATATCCTTAAGTCCAATACCTAACACTTACTGTTATACCACGTGCACACAATTCTTGAATCATTTACCATGTATACCAATTCATGAACCATATTCAACTGACAAACATAAGATTCAAAAAACATGGTTCATTAACCAAATAGATCAACTTCATACCCAAACACATTAACATATTTCCTTTTTACATGCCTAACCTTGATTAGACTATTTATCATTCACATTCCCTAGCTAGTTAATAAATTTACCCTTCTTAACCCATTACTCATTTTACTCATTAACATTATACTAAAACCCCTTTTCTAAGTGGAAATCTAAACAATAATTACCATTAGTTCATTTAATAACCCAAACCAACATGTCAACACATTTATCATGGAATCCATGTCATGAAAATCGAATTCAACATTTAGATCTTTAACTTTCATGTTCAATAATGATGGAAAAAACCCATGTGTTTCCCTATAACAGATATAAGAAACCTCATTGAATCCCACATGGATCATGAGGGTTTCACTTCATCATTGAGTTGTCACGACCCATCCTCGAGGCCCGTGATGTGATTACCCCAAGCCCACCTTCCATAGGCCAGGGGCTGGAGACTAGCACCAAAGGCGTAAATCCCGGTAAAAGGGAAGGCATTGCCTTTATATAAGACAACAAACACAATAGAGTACGCAAGCTGAAGTAAACACTAAGTAAACTGAGTACAAAAGTAAGTGCTGAAAAGTAAATGGGCCAAAATACAAACCCAACTGAAAGTACAGTACAACTGAAAAGAAAGTACAGTAGCAGTAAAGTAAATCAGTAACCACTGAGTCGTCCTCCGGCTATCCCACCTGAAGGGTGGGTATATATGGTCTCCTCAGCTCCTCAGGTCCGATCGTCTGCTCCGTGTACGTCCTGCTAAGTGGTCCACCTCCAGGTACCGTCCCACTCCACAAGTCTCAACCACAATCAGTGTTGTTCGTCATCTGCATCCAACACAACGTAGTGCGGTCATAGCCCGTGTTGGGGTGAGTATATGATACTCAGTAGGGACCCCGAGACCCCTGAAGGTCTCACAAATCCACAAAGGATAAACCACAAAGGAAAGATAAAAATACGTATTATCAACTAATTATACTTAGGTATATTCCCATACATATACCTAAGTCATCACTTCCAGTTTTTCTCCAACTCACGAGCCCAAGTACAACCCAGTCCACATAGGAAATCATAACTCAATCCACACAGGAAAGTAAGACAATCATGTCGAAGATATTGATTGAAAATCAAGACTCATCTCACATAGGTATACTACTCATGATGAAGGGTGGAGATGATAGATTTAGCCTTTGAATCATCTCCCCTGCCGAACACACGTAGGATCCAAGTACAGAAGTCGTCGCTGCCGAACCCACGTAGGATCCTAGTACATTAACCATCATTGCCGACCCACGTAGGATCCAAGTATAGTCTTCCTCACTACCGAACCCACATAGGATCCAAGTAAAGTCGTACTCACTGCCGAACCCACGTAGGATCCAAGTACAGTCGTCCTCACTGCCGAACCCACGTAGGATCCCGGTACAGTCATCATCGTCGTCGCAGCCAGCTCTAGGGTTTCTGTACATATCACACTCAATTTTGGGACGGTCCGCTCCATGAGAAAAGGGTTTGATACGTCAACTATCACGAAGTCCAGAGTTGATGTATTACAAAGTTCTATCTCGTCAATAGGAACTCAATGCGACAGACGGCGTGTCAATCGGACGCTCGGTCTGAGAGATATTAGCTTTTCCGTCCCAGGGTCCCGGTTGGTTTTTAAGCTAAACCAATCCGACCATACTCCAGCTACGTCCAAACCTCGAGTTGCGTAAGCCAAAAGAATTTTCTCACCAAGAGGAATTCAACTTATATGATGGAACGTCATTCGGACGTCTGGTCCTTAAGTTATAAGCATTTCCGCTCCAAGGGCCCGATTGGTTTCGAGTTCGAACCAACCCGGACATACCAAAAATTCTCTAAAACCTCTAGTGTAATATATCGAAACGATCGTCTCGATCCATGGATCCCTACACAACTGATTGTGCATCGATCGGAGGTCCGTAGCTCAAGATATGGGCGTTTGAATGAACCTGGTCCGAAAATAGGGGGTCTAGGCCCGGTCCGACCCGGCCCAATACCCCCTGGGTCGGCCCAATCCGAATCGCCCCGACCCGGGTCCAGGTCAGGCCTGATTGGGCATGGCCGGACCCGGCTGGCGCGGCCAGGCCCAGCTGGGCGTGGACGTCCCAGCTCGTGCGGCCTACGGCCCAGCTCGGAAGCCGGCTGCGGCTCGGCGCTGGCCAAGCGGGGCGCAAGGGGGGGGGGGGGGTGCCCCCTTGTTTCCGAAACGGCGGACCCGTGGGGTATGCCCTAAGAATATTTCGGGGGTTACCCCCCCCCCCCCTGTTTCCTTCGAACAGCCGCCCGTGATGGCCAGCTTTGTGTAACCGCAGGACCCCCTCGGGTCCCGCCTCGAGGTGGCGCCAGCGGCCGGCACAGCCAGCCGCCCTTGGATGATCGCCGTGGTCGTAGGCCGCGGCTATTGATCAACTAGCGTGGTGTGACGGTGCTGCGCCCCAACGTCGCGGCCCACCCCGGCCGCGGCCCCTTGAAGATCTGGCACCGCGCGACGGCGCCACGCCCCTCCACCACAGCCCCCACCTGGCTGCGACCTCCTTCGGCCTCACCAGCACCGCGCGATGGCACCATGCCCCACCGCTGCGGCCTGCTCCAGCCGCGGTCCTCTTCATTCCCACGCGGTGCAATGGCACAGCTCCACCTTCACCACAATGCTCAATGAGGATCAACAAGAAAAGGGGAGGAGGATTGGCAGTGTTTGTGCGGTCTAATCTCCTCCTATTATGACGATAAGAATCGGCCAAATTTTAATCAACAAAGGTCGATAAATAAAACTTGAACGAAATAATTATCCCCTACCTAGAAGAAATTTCACGGTTGTCATGCTCCGTGGATGATTTCATCGTTTCCCTCATTGTCGGTGTCTCCTCCCTTATCGCGGAGGAAGAAGAGGATGGAGAAATTGGGGCCTCCGAGCCGACGTTCTTCGTTGGAGAGTTGGCATTCTTTGTTGGAGAGTTGGCGTTCTTCGTTGAAGATGATGTTCTTCAAAAGGGACTAGAGCTCTCTCCTCCAATTCTCAACACAACAAGCTAACCAAAATACAATAAGCTTCCCCTTATTTTATTTTAATTTTCCATGCATTCAAATTTACAAAATTTAAACACTTAAATAAATTAAATTATTAAATGTGTGTTGGCATGAATTAATGTGGAAGAGTGGGGAGAGGAGGAGTTACCCAATTAAATAAAAGGGGTTTAGTGGGTGGGGTTAGGGGTTTTAGGTAATGTGACAGGTTGGGGCTCATGCGATCTCCACCTCACATTTATCCTCAGATGGGTAGTTAGGATTCCAGTGGCTCCCACCCTAACTTTCCCATGTAGGATAAAACCACCTTAGTATTATAAATAAAATTGTACACAATTTTCTTCAGTTGTTTTTTAATCCACATTTTTTAACAACTCCTCCAAAGAAAATGCATCTTCAGCAAATGTTCTCTTAAGAAATTACCGGCGTTGCGGTTCCATCGATGCCCTCGGATTTCAATTCCGAGAACCAGTTCAAAAGATAGAAAAACCCGCTCATTTGTTCACTGAATGTACCTGAGCTAAACTTCGGAAATTGATTTCGGGCACACCGGGCCTTAGAATCCGGTGCCGTTAGAAACTGCGTACTCGTAAAATTACAAAGAATTTAAGAAAACATTTTCCTTCAAATTTACGGGTCGTTACATTACTCCCACCTTGGGTATTTACATCCCTGTAAAGCTACATCATAAACTAGGAAATCAAATGAGGGTACTATGCATGCATCTGAGCCTCCCGCTCCCATGTGCGCTCTTGGAGGTTCCCGTGTGCCACCTGATACGCATAGGAGGAATCGACCGTCCACATAGGACCCTCTCCTGTCGATCCTCAATCTCCACCAGGACCTTCGCAAAAGTCACCCCGTCATCGATGTCCAGCTCCCCATGGTCGATGATATGCGTCGGTTCATGCACGTATCTCCTCATCTGAGATACGTGAAAGAAGTCGTGCACCCGATGCAATTGAGGTGGAAGATCCAGGTGATAAGCCACCTCGCCTATCCTGCTGAGAACCTGGAATGGTCAGATGAATCATAAAGATAACTTGCCACCCCGGTAAAATCTCTGTAATCCACGTCGAGGTGAGACCTGTATGAAAACTTGGTCGCCATCCTCAAACTCTAGTGGTCTCCGCCTCCTATTATCATAAGACTTATGTCGGCTCTGAGTAGTCCTCATCTGATCCGGGATGATCTGCAGCTTCTCTATCGTGGCCTGAACCATCTCTGGTCCTACGAGTGCTGACTCCCCAGGGTCAGTCCAGCATAGAGGTGATCTACAAGGTCGGTCGTACAATGCCTTGTATGGTTCCATATCAATGGGGGAGTGGTAGTTGTTGTTGTACGCAAACTCCACCAAGGGTAGGTGATCCTCCCAGCTGTGACCAAAGTCGAGGACACATGCACGGAGCATGTCCTCGAGAGTCTGAATGGTCCTCTCCGTCTGGCCATCTGTCTGAGGGTGAAAGGTGGTTCTCAGGCATAGCTGCGTCCCAAAAGCCTCCTACAACCCCTTCCAAAGCTGGAAAGTAAAGCGAGCATCACGATCAGAGATGATAGATGATGTCAAACCATGAAGCCATATGATCTCTTGAACTTAGAGGCGTCCCAAGCTCTCCACTAATCCCAACTCTCTGATAGGTAGGAAGTGGGCCGACTTGGTGAGTCGGTCGACAATCACCCAGATGAAGTTGTGTCCTCTGGATGTACGTGGAAGTCACATCACAAAATCCATAGATATTCCATCCCACATCCACTCCAGGACCTCTAGGGGTTGTACCAAACCTTCCGGTACCTGGTGCTCTGCCTTCACCTGCTGGCATGTGAGGCATCGAGAAATGAATTCTGCCACAGCCTTCTTCATACCCAGCCACTAGTGCTGTCATCTGAGATCCTGGTACATCTTCACCACTCCTGGATGTACTACCAAAGGGGAAGTGTGAAACTCCATCAGCACCTCCTCTTGTAATGCAACTGGTACCATGGTACGTCCCCTGAAGAGGATGACGTGCTCTCCTCCTACAGAAAATCCATCAGGTGTCTGTCCTGTGGAAATCTGTGAACGTCGCATCTCACAGTAAATGTCCCCAGGTTGTGCCTCCCTAACCCACTGAAGTAGTGGAGGATTGACTATGAGAGACTGTAGAAAGGTTTCCCCATCTCTATCCATGAAGGATATCTGCAAAGAGGCTAATTTCTCTGTCGCCTCTCCAAGTAGTTGAATGCCCGACCTCCTGCTAAGAGAATCAGCTACTACGTTCCCTTTCCCAGGAGTATAGACTATCTCAAAGTCATGGTCCTGTAGGAACTCGAGCCATCACCACTGTCTCAGGTTTAGGTCCTTCTGCGAAAAGATGTACCTGAGACTCTGGTGGTCATATTAGACTGTAAAACGCTCTCCCATCAGATAGTGTCGCCACATCTTCAAGGAGAAGACCACTGCTACTGACCCCAGGTCATGGGTAGCGTAGTTCTGCTCGTGCTACCTCAACTGTCATGAACCATAGGCGATCACTGCCTGCTCCCACATCAGGACACACCCGAGTCTTGTCCCTGATGCATCGTAGTAAACTACGTACCCTACACCCTCCTTCAGTATTCTCAAGATGGGTGCACTGGTCAATCTCTGTCTCAGCTCCAAGAAGATCTACTGACATCTATCTAAACACATGAAGGGTTTCCCCTCCTTCCTCAATGCTAAAAGTGGTGATGCAACTATGGAGAAGTCTAGCACAAAACTCTGATAGTATCCATCCAACCTAGGAAACACATCACCTCAGTCACGCTCCTGGGTGGCTCCTAAGCTAGTACTGCCTCGATATTCGTAGGATCCACCGCAACTCCCACCTCAGAGATGACATACCCCAAGAAGTGGACCTCCCAAATCCAGAATTGGCACTTCGAGATCTTACCATAAAGCTGGTGCTCTTGGAGTGTATCCAGTACAACCCTCAAGTGGTAAGCGTGATCCTCCTCAGTAGTCAAGTAAATCAAAATGTCGTCGATGAAGACTACGACAAACAGGTCGAGGTAAAGCTGAATGATCATGTTCATGAGACTAATGAACACTGCTGGAGCGTTGGTTACACCGAAAGGTATAACGAAGAACTCATAGTGGCCATACCGACACCTGAAGGCCATCTTCTGCACATCCTCGTATCGAACTCTAAGATGATGATAGCCTGACCTGAGATCTATCTTCGAGAACCAGCGTTCTCCCTTGAGCTGATCAAAGAGTTCGTCAATCCTCGGAAGTGGATACTTGTTCTTCATGGTCACCTAGTTCAAGCGACGGTAGCTGACACACAGTTGCAAGCTCGCATCCTCCTTCTTGGGAAAAAAAATCAGGGATGCCCAGGGTGAAACACTGGGTCGAATGAATCCCTTGCCCTACAAGTCCTCCAGATGTACCCGTAGCTCACAAAGCTCAGTGGGAGCCATCTGATATGTTGGAGTAGATATCGGGGCTATCCCGAGGTATAGGTCAATATAGAATTCTACCTCTCTGTGAGGAGGTAGTCCTGGAACGTCGTCAGGAAAAACGTCTGCATACTGATCCACCACAATAGAAAAACTCAAAATCCGCACATCAACCACTCCGAGGATGAGACTAGGAAACTGATGTGTGATCCGCTGACCTCTCCCCTGTGTAAGTCCATCCTGCACTGCAAAGGCTCCCTTCTCACTGGTGAAGGTGAACCTGCTCCCATCGGTGTGGACACACCGCACTTTGCGCCTAATACAGTCGATCTGAGCATGGACCGTAGATAACCAATCCATGCCCGAGATGACATCTTAAGGCCTCGATGCCACTACATGAAGATCCCAGTCAATGCTCTCGCCACCTAGAGTAAGCTCACACTGCCGGCACTAGTTTGTAATCGCCAATTCTGCTCCCGTAAGAGTCTCTAACCATAAGGATCGAGCCAACAGCTCTGTCGGAATTTCTGAGCTCTAAACAAGGGTAGCGGCAATAAAAGAATGACTCGATCATGTGTCTATAAGAACTATAGCAAGGTTGGAGTAGACACAGATAGTACCTCGAATCATCTTAGGTGTGTCGTGGTCATAAGCCTCCACTACCTGAAGCTGAGCATGCCTCTGTCCACCAACTCCCTGTGGTTAGGGTGGACCTCCTGGTGGTGGTGGTGGTGGTGGTAGAGCCTCAAAGCGTCGTCCACCACCTACAGCTCCTCTGCCTCATCTGCCTGCTCCCTGTAGACCACCATGGTCGAACCTCTGCCTCTTCCTGGGTGGTCCCTCAATGGTCTACTACTCCTCTGCATGGCGGGTCGGGTAGTCACGAGCCATGTGGCCCAGCCCGCCGCATGCATAGCACTGTCTGCCTCTCGTATGACTGGCTCTGCTGCGTGTGCCCCGCACATCCGAACCAGTATCCTAAGGTCGCACTCTTGATGGTCTGGTCTCCTTGGACCTCTGTAACATTTGTCTATTGCCGGCTTCAAAAGACTCAGCTACGTGTCGCCCTGCGGTAGGCCTCGCTGCTGGTGTAGGCTCGGTAATAAATATCTCCATAAGAAGGGCTCGCTTCAATACTCCTTCCTGCGTCAGAATGCTGAGGGAGATCATTGAAGCCCTGATCTCATGCCTCAGTCCCTGCCTGAAGGTCCGGGCCTGGAAGAATGGGTCACATACCATGTACGTGGAATAGCGTGAGAGTTCGGTAAATCTCGCCGAGTACCGGGCTAGTGTCATGTTGCCCTGCCGCAGTTGTAGTAGCTTCTGGATGTGCACCGCACAGATGGTGGCTGGAACAAACTCCGAGCAGAAGAGGCTCTTGAAGTCTGTACAAAGATGTGAGGCCTCATCGTACACCTGGAGCATTAGGCTCCACCATCTACCTATTGTTGCGTGCAGGAGACTCGTCGCAAGGATCACCATAAGGTCAGCTCGTGTCCCTACTAATCTAAAGACTTGGACAACAGCCTCCAGCCAATCCTCTGCTGTTGAGGGTCCATCTCTCTGCGGAACCTGGGCAGCCTCTGATACTGAAACTCATGTAGTACACTCAGGCAATGTGCACTCTCAACTGCTGGGGCTGATGGCATCGGTGGCTCGGTGGGTAGAGGTACCGCCAGTGCCTCCGTTGTAATGGGGCCCTGCACCGAGGCCTCGTCGCTCAGTGGGATGTCATCTCTCAAAATGCTCGGAACCGTAGCTGGCGGCCATCATGGGGCCATCTTGAAAAGAAACAGGTGTTCCACGGTTAATAAAGTATACCTGGTGAGCTGACACAAAGTAATCACAAAGAAAACTTGTAAAACACACATACAATCAATGTTTTCGTGCACTAAGTCGGAAATCAGAAGTTAGGGTCCTGGTGTATGGATACGTCGGCCACCGCACCAACACTGGACTCCCTGGACTGATAAACACACTCATTACCCTTAACATTATTGCTTCACATAGAAGAAATTATCAGATTCCTAAGTTCTGTGGTAGAACCGACTCCTCTGATACCAATTTGTCATGAACCGTCCTCGGGGCCCGTGTCGTGACTACCCCAAGCCTGCCTTCCATAGGCCAGGGGCTGGCGACTAGCACCAAAGGCGTAAATCCCGATAAAAGGGAAGGAATTGACTTTATATAAGTAAAAAACAAAACAGAGTACGCAAGCTAAAGTAAGCACTAAGGAAACTTAGTACAAAAGTAAGTGTTGAAAAGTAAATGGTCCGGAATACAAACCCAACTGAAAGTAAATTACAACTAAAATGAAAGTACAGCAGAAGTAAAGTAAATCAGCAACCACTGAGTCATCCTCCGGCTATCCCACCTGAAGGGTGGGTACAGATGGTCTCCTCATATCCTTGGGTCCAGCCATCCGCTTCGTGTACGTCCCGCCAAGTGGTCCACCTCCAGGTACCGTCCTACTTCACAAGTCTCCACCACGATCAGCGTTGTCTATCGTCTGCACCCAATACAACTTAGTGTAGGCATAGCCCATGCTGGGGTGAGTATATGATACAAAGTAGGGACCCTGAGACCCCCGAAGGTCTCACAAATACACAAAGGATAAACCACAATGGAAAGATACAAATACGAAGTATCAACCAATTATAAATAGGTATATGTCCATACATATACCTAAGTCATCAATTCCAGTTCTGCTCCAACTCACGAGCCCAAGTACAACCCAGTCCACACAGGAAAGCATAACTCAATCCACACAAGAAAGTAAGACAATCATATCGAAGATATTGATTGAAAATAAAGACTCAGCTCACATAGGTATACTACTCACGAAGAAGGGTGGAGATGATATATGTAGCCTCCAAATCATCTCCCCTATTGAACTCACGTAGGATCCAAGTACAGATGTCTTCGCTGCCGAACCCACGTAGGATCCTAGTACAGTAACCATCGCTGCCGACCCACGTAGGATCTAAGTATAGTCGTCCTTGTTGCCGAACCCACATAGGATCCATGTACAGTCATCCTCACTGTCGAACCCACATAGGATCCAAGTACAGTCATCCTCTCTCCCGAACCCACATAGGATCCAAGTACAGTCGTCATCATCGTCACAGCCACCTCTAAGGTTCCCGCACACAGAATGCTCAATTTCGGGAGGGTCCACTCCATGAGCCAAGGGTTCAATACATAAACTATCAAGAAGACTAGAGTTGATGTATCACAATGTTCCGTCTCGTCAATAGGAACTCAACATGATAGACAGCGCGTCAATCGGACGCCCGGTCTGACAGATATTAGCTTTTTCATCCCAGGGGCCCAGTTGGTTTTTAAGCTAAACCAATCAGACCATACTCTAGCTGTGTCCAATCCTCTAGTGGATTAATCCAAAAGAAATGTCTCACTAAGATGAATTCAACATATTTGATGGCACATCATTCGGACATTCGGTCCTTAATTTATAATCATTTTTGAACCAACCCCGTTGTACCCGAACTTCTCCGAAATCTCGAGTGTAATATACCGAAACGACAGTCTCAATCCAAGGATCCCTACTCAACTGACGGTTCATCGATCGTAGGTCCTTACCTCAAGATATGGTCATTTGAATAAACTTGGTCTGAAAATAGGGGGTTTGGGTCCGGTCCGACCCAGCCCAATACCCCTGGGTCGGCCCGAACCGGGTTGACCCGACTCAGGTCTGGGTCCGGTCCGTTTGGGCGCGGCCCAGCCCGGCTCGCGCAGCCCGGCCCGACTGGGCGTGGCCCGGCTCGAAAGCCGGCCGTGGCTCGGCGCTGGCCAAACAGGGCGCAAAGGGGGGCCTCCGCCCCCATGTTTCCGAAACGGCGGACCCGTGGGGTCAGCCCTAAGAATCTGTCGGGGGGATACCCCCCCCCCCCCCCCCGTTTGCTTCGAACGGCCGGCCGTGATGGCCGACCTTGTGTAACCGCGGGACCCCCCTCGGGTCCCGCCTTCAGGTGGCACCGGCGGCCGGCATAGCCGGCATCCTTTGGATGATCGCCGCGGCCTTAGGCCGTGATTCTTGATTGACCAGTGCAGCGCGACGGCACCACGCCCCACCGCTATGGCCCACCCCGGTCGCAGACCCTTGAGACTTCGGCACGGTGCAACGGCGTCGCGCCCCTTCAATGTGGCCTGCTCTTGGCCGCGGCCTCCCTGGCGCGGCGCGACGGCACTGCGCACCACCGTTGTGGCCCGCTCCTGTCGCGGTCCTCTTCGTTTCTCCGCGGTGCAACGGCACTGCGCTGCCTTCACCATAATGATCAACGAGGATCAACAAGAAAAGGGGAGGAGGATCGGTCGTGTTTGTGCGTTCTGATCTCCTCCCATTATGAAGATAACAAGAGGCCAAATTTTAATCAACGAAGGTTGATAAATAAAACATTAATGAAAGAATTAACCCTACCTCGAAGAAAGTTTGCGATTGTCAAGCACTTCGGATGGTGGTGTCGTTTCCCTCATCGTCAGTGTCTCCTCCCTTGTCGCGGAGGAAGAAGAGGATGGAGAAACCGGGGCCACTGAGCTGACGTTCTTCATCGGAGAGTTGGCATTATTCTTTGAAGATGGAGTTCTTCAAAAGGGACTAGAGCTCTCTCCTCCAATTCTCAACACAACAAGCTAACCAAAAAAAATAAGCTTCCCCTTATTTTATTTTACTTTGCCATGCATTAAAATTTACAAAATTTAAACACATAAATCAATTAATTGATTAAATGTGTGTTGGCATGAATTAATGTGGAAGAGTGGGGAGAGGAGGAGTTACCCAATTAAATACAAGGGGTTTAATGGGGGGTTTAGGGGGTTTAGGGAATGTGATGGGTTGGGGCTCGTGCAGGCCCCACCTCAAATTTAACCTCACATGGGTATTTAGGATGCTAGTGGGTCCCACCCTAACTTCCCCATGTAGGATAAAACCACCTTAGTATTATAAATAAAATTTTACACATTTTCATTCACTTTTTATTTAATCCACATTTTTTAACAACTCCTCCAAAGAAAACACATCTTCGGAAAATGTACTCTTAAGCAATTAACGGCGTTGTGGTTCCATCGGTGCCCTTAGATTTCAATTCTGAGCACCGGTTCAAAAGATAGAAAAACTCGCTCGTTCGTTCACTAAAAGTACCTGAGCTAAACTTTGGAAATTGATTCCTTGTACACCGGACCTCGGAATCAAGTGTCGTCAGAAACTTCGTACTCGTAAAATCCCAAAGAATTTAAGAAAAAAAATTACTTTAAATTTACTGGTCTTTAGATTATCCAACCAATATAGCAAATCCTACTAAAGGAATCAAATTAACAATAGGAATGCCCCATAGCACAGCCACATACACATAAACCAACATCAAGACTATGGGATATAACTTGTAGACCACTTTCCTCAATTCGGATGATGAACACTCTCTTGACCCTATCCCTTGACTCATATTTGAACACCCTTCAAATCCTTAACCTAAGATCCAATGAAAAAAGAGGGTACTGGGGATTGAGAATAATAATAACAACCCCACAAACTTTAATCTAAAAAATATATCAAAGTGGAGTGTTAGACTCACCTAAAGCTTCTATTTGCAACCAATGGAACTCCAAACAACCTGGAAATGAATGATTTCAATCCTTGGGAAGCTTCTGGAATTTTGATTCATCACTAGGGATGATAGAGAAATAATAGAGACAAATCCTTCAATGGAGCACTTATGTCCCAAGAGGGGAAAGTGAAAAATTTCCCTTTTTAATGGGTGTATGGTTTGGTCGTACGGTTGTCCACACAGTGCACCAATAGTGTGCCAATGGTGTGCCACCCTTTATGCAAGAGGGGGCTATGACTCATGGATTTCTAGGGATCCTACATGTTTTGACAAACCATGTGATGACCGTGTGGAATAGATTTGTCCAAGCCCACATGACCTGTTATTTCCCCTTTCATGATTTCTTAAATCATGCACCCCTCCTCCAGGAATACACTAGAAGGAATTTTTTCCCCTTTATTTCATGTCCCAAACCCATGGAATACCCCTAAACCCCTTTATAGACTTAGAGGAACACTTCATTAACCATCTTAAATAAATTTCAACTAGAATTTTAAACAAGGGTGTACCTCAAGGAAGTCTAAGATATTACAACTTCTCCTCCTTATAACAGATCATCCCTGAGTTGTTATTCCCAAGAATCTCTAGGCTTACAAAGAAAATAGATTGGGAGACTAGGACCACATATCTGTCTCCTTCTCCCAAGTTTATTCCTGAATATTACCATATTTCAACAGAACAAGAACCAATGGTACAGTCATTCTCCACAAGACATTATCACTATGATCCAAAAATAAAACCAATTTCTCCTCAAAGGATTCATCATCCCAAAGGATCAAAATCACAACATGAATCACTTGAGATCAATCAAGGTTATACTATCGAAGATATAACACATGAAAACATAATTCATACTACTATACTGATGTGGAAGAGAAAATTTGTATGCCACCGGCCTGATCATCACCACAAACTCAAACAGACCCACATACCTGGGTCATAACTTACTTTGTTTCTAAATCTGCAGGGGGGTAACCTTGGTGACACCATCATAAACAAATGATCACCCACCCCAAACCCTAAAGGTCAAAATTGCTGATTTGTATACAATTTCTTCCAACTCTGAGTTGTATCCATGAGCTTCATAATCAACTAAATGTTTTCTGATGTCTCCTTCACAAGACTCATCCCCAATAAATTTTACCCCTCGCCTCCATCCAATACAACATAGATCTACACATTCTACCATAGATTGCCTCATATGGTTCCATTTTAATCATTATCTTGTAACTATTGTTATAATTGAATTCGAAAAGTTTTTAATACTTTTACCCTAACCTAGAAAAGTATAGAACATAGGCCCTCATCATGTCCTCTAGAACTTGAATTGTATTTATTGACTACCTTTCTATCTGCAGATAGAAATCCATACCCAAAAACACATGGGTATCAAATGAAGCCTTACTGTCTCCCAAATATACAACTCACCCAACTAATAAATGGTGAGGGATTCTTGAATTGGTAAGAAATGTACCACCAGGGCAAGTCAACCCAAAGCCACCCATAACGCATAATTCTTAAAAGGAATCCTCAAAAGACCCACCACAAAATCCTTTTTCATGTCATCCCACTTCAATTCTGGAATGGTAAAAGATTGTAACAAACTACCCAATCACTGATGATCGACATTTACCTGCTGAAAGGTGTGTCATTGTTCCACAAAACGTATCACCTATTTATTCATCCATGGCTACCAATACTATCTACAAAGGTAATGGTACATTTTGGTTGAGACATGATACACTGCCCACTTCAAAGCATGGACCTCATGCATCAACTCTTCACACAAACAAGTAGGAATGACAACCCATCCAAGAACATAAATGATATCATCATCACCAATAATATAATTGGAATGTGACTCCCTAAATTCAAGGGTTATCTACCCTTTCCCATCCTGAACAACTAGATGAATCTCTTCAAACAATTTCTTCATCCTTTACTCAAAACTATATTCCTGAACTATCTTGTTTTGAGTCTTCTAGATCAAGGCATCTATAACACTATTCCCTTTTCTGGGTGTGTACGCCAGTTTGAAGTCAATGGACTTCATGTAATCAAGACATATTAATTTCTAATGATTAAAATTTCTCTAGGAGAAGATGTATTTAATACTTTTATGATTAGTATACACAATAAAATTCTCTCCCAAAAAGTAGTTTTGGCAACACATTATGGCATAAAGCACCATAGAAAATTCAAGATCATTTGTGGGGTAATTTTTTTTAATGATTCCTCAACTCTAATGACCCATACACCATAATATGATCATTCTTATACAACACTGACCTAAGATCCACATTGGATGAAAAGGTATACTCCCAACTCGAATCAGGTTGGACCAATATTGGGGTAGTAGTTAGCTTCCTCTTGAACTCCTTGAAATAATTCTCACATGCTTCATACCATTCAAACTTGATTACCTTCATGGTCAAGCCTGAAAGTGGTGCTTCCAAATGGGAGAATAATTTGATGAACCTTTGTTAATATACACATAGACCTAGAAAACTTCAAACATTAGAAATATTATTGGGTGTCTCTCAATATACTACAACTTGCACATTATATGGGTCCATGGACAAACCTTAATTAAAGATGATGTAACCAAAGAAATGTACCTTGTTTTTCCAAAAATAGAATTTAGATTTCTTGGTATATCACATATTCTCTATTAGTGTTCTAAATACAATGTTAAGATTCATGGAATGATCATTATGAGTCTTGGAGTATACCCATATTTCATCCACGAAGACAACTACAAATTGATCCAAGTATAGGTGAAAGATTATGTTCATTAGGTCCATAAAGACTACTGTATAATTAGTCAACCGGAATGGCATCAGAACAAAATCATACAGCCCATATCTACTTTTGAAGGTAGTCATTGGTATACTAGAAGGTCACACCCTTGTCTAATGAAACCATAACCTTAAATAAATTTTGGAGAACACTAAAGCACCCCTCAACTAGTCAAAAATATCATTGATTCAAGGAAGAGGGTATAAACTCTTAACTATCATCTGATTTAATTTCCTATAATCAACAAATAGCCTCAGATAACCATTATGATTCTTGGAAAACAACTCTCTATATCCCCAATGTGATGTACTCAGGAAAATTAACCCTTTATTATCTAATTCCTCCAACTTATTTTTAAGTTCCTAGAGTTCTATCAGTGCTATTCTATATAGAGGGATCAAAATTCTTTCTTCCTTTGGAAGAAACTCTATTATGAACTCAACCTATCTCAAGTTCCAACCCCAAGAATTCCTCTTAAAATAAATCATGAAACTGATCTACTACATTATGGAAGAAAAGATACTCTACTTCACCATAATTAAGAATAAAACTAGCCACTTGGGTTTTGATCTCAACCAACTACAGACTAGCTAGACCTGCATGGCCTGCTAAGATATCTCAATCCCCAAGATAAACATATTTATTTCCTTTAAATAATGTGAACATTACGCTTTAGTAGTAACAGTAAATACGGGCATAGTACAACAATATTTATTCCATCCACAATATCAAATAAAAACCTAACATTTTGAGCAAAAACAAGTCCCATGGGAATCGATACCCACCCATCTCCCGGGAACAATCCTTAAATTTCTGAATATTTTCTTCTTATATCCCTATCGATGTATCTATCTACAAAACCCCACACATGTATTCCAACTCTTGGCACAACAGACTCCAAAAATTGGTGTATATATGAAATAAATCAAGGCACTTGTATCACATAAAGCACTAGAAAGCATGGAATTTACAATAATCATACCTCGAACTGTCGATGGTCTATCCTCGCCAACTCTAGGTACTGGATGAACTGCTTGATGCTATCCTACCCTACTACTCTGGGCACCTACTTGAGTTCCTAGTGTTTCACTACCCTACTGACAAGGACGCTCTTATCCTGGAGAACCATGCCCAATACCTTGACTAGTAAGGCCAATAAAGATCTAAATCCCTACTTGGTATTGGGTAACTGACCTCCAAGATACACTCTACATTGACCTTGATCCTACATCACAACCTAGTTTTCAAGTGTTCCTAAAAAACTTCTACACATTCCCCATCCTACCAAATGCTTAGCACTGAACCGATGGTCAGTGGAACTGACCACACATGTGGCCTAACCTACCACACTAATACAAAAAACATTTGGTCACAACCATGAGAGGTTGGTCATCTTCTCTAAATACCTTCACACCACTTACCTAGTGAAGACTCTCAAAACAAAACTTCTTACCATTGGAATCCTCACTACTACAATATCCAACTAGAACCACATGTCCACCATCAGAAGAATCTTTTATGTTCCCTTATGAAATAAGGGCCTAATAAACCACCTATGAAAACCACTTTGAATGAAATATATTCACCTGTGACTTGATATCATGTCTATTTCTATCCTGTAAATGTCTTGTCGTAGTGTCCTCATCCCTTTTCCAACAATGGGACAATGAGTTTCAAGTCTATGAAGTGGTCAGCATAATCTGTCACTGACATGGTTGCCTATGTCAACCTCATTAAATATGCATTTTTCTCATGTATAAAGGTATATGGATAGAAGTTTTCTAGAATATTTTCCTAGAATTCCTTTCCCATCAGACCATATGATTTCTGAGTCTGAACCGAAATGTCCCACTACCACTTTGTCCATACATGCTATATATAAGATACTAACTTGACTCTATTCTTGGGAGGAGTATCTATGTGATCCAAAATTGTCTATATAGAATCTATCCAAAACACTAATAGTTCGGTTCTGACCTCTCTATTAAATTTCATATGATTCATTAACCGAAACTCCCTGGTGAGATCAAACATACTCGGAACAACCCTCCCTGGGTCCCATTCCATCATCTGTATAAAATGATAAATGTTCCCATGGAACTTATCTTCTTCTCTGTTACCTTGAATCATTGGGTTTCCTTTCCACACTTCAAGAGGAGTATTCTTAATGATATCCACTTTTATTCAAACTATCACATGTCATCATGGTGGCATTTCTCTATAATTCCAAACACGTGTCTTAGAACACATAACCTAAAACATCTACAGTTTCACAGAAGAATACTTTGTACTAGCCAAAGAATACACATTCTACATACAATATCCCTGATGGACATAATTGTATCCCTATTACTACCCTTATCCATCCCCACCATGATTCATGGTAGAAATATCTTGAACTAACTATAACAACCATAAGTCTTTTCATTAGACATCAATTGTTTACAATTTTCACTTTCACAACGTAATATTTCTATTTTAGGTACATTCCCTTCATTAAAACATATCAAAACCAACATTTAAACCCATTTATAACCCTTTAATAAGAACCATTATTTAACCATTATTTAACATTATTTCCATTTACCCATTTAAAGCATCATTTTTAGAAACAATTTCTTTCAAATATTCAAGAAAAGTGCAATGCATTCTCTCCATCACATCCCACAAAACTTACCCTTATGTGCCTATCAGGATGCATTCCACCTATATCCCAAGGTTCCCAAAATGATCCATGAATATAAAATGTCTTACCTCTTCTTCCATGAGAAAAATACCATAAATTAATCACATCACATAGCATGTGCATCACCCAACCGTGAAATATCATCCAACCATAACAACAAACATAAAGAACGACAAACCCACCATAGGTTACATGGGTTTAACATCATATATGGGTTATCTAATATCATGTATGAGCTAATTTTAAAAGATCTTCATATCCTAGTATCCCTTCTAAAATCCTAAATAATAATACCTTAGAAAATAATTGCCCGGATACCACTTTGTAATGTCCCCAACCCAGATTCCACTAAACTGGTGCCCTGACCCGGGTCACAACACCACCTCAAGTGCGCCTCCCCATATTTCAAAGCCCTCCAATTAGTAGTCAGGTTCTGATAGAACACATGGAAAAGTTATACTCTCTTTCTTAGTGTATTCCATAAAATATAACAATAATAAATAAATTAATCAATATAACCAATGAACATGCATCACCAAACATTTCCCAAAATTGGGTACATGAATACAAACAAATAAAAAAAATATGTCATTTCATAAAATGTTATGTGAGATAAAATACAAAAAAAAATATGGAAAAAACAATTTACCAAAACAAGTACCCACTCCAAGTCTGTAACCCCAATCCATGCACATCCCATGCCCAAATCAACCCTCTGGCATAGGTCCCTTTCCCTTGTCCTGACATGCAACCACCACGTCTGGTTGAGTACATAATGGTGGCCCAAGAATTGTGTGAGTACAACTTAGTAAGCCACCACCAATAATGCCTAAAAAATATCTAGTATAAATAGATTGTGTATTCATGTACTAAATAACAACAATATAAAAAAGAAAATTTGAACCATTAGTTAACAAAGTACACTTAAACCATTCCCATCATTTATCTTTTGGGTTGGGAATTCTTATCAATTTCACTTCATCTTATGTCAATGAAATACTATTCATAAGGGGATTAATGAAGTTCCCTATCTCAATAGGGGAAAACATTTTATAAGAAATACATCACACTTACCTTGGATCCTTAGTCCAATTAGTCTAATAAAATGCAACCATTATGGGAATAGAGAATCAATCCTCCCCCCAAACCATGTACTAAAGGTTTTAGGGTTTAGAACGTTGGTCTAACCTGACCTTTGGGAATATATCCTCAAGTCCAATACCCCACACTTACAACCAATCCATGTTCACATGCTTCTTTAATCATTTTCCACATATACCAATTCACAAACCATAATCAATTAAAACACATAATATTTAAAAATAATGGTTCATTCAACATATAAATCAACATTATTCCCTATCCCATTAACACATTTACCATTTTCATGCCTTATCATAACAGTCACATTTATCATTAACATGACTTATCCAATCAACAAAATAAAACTTTTTAACCTGTTACTCATTTAACTCATTAATATTATACCAAAATACCCCTTTTACAAGTTGGAAACTAAAACACAATTACCATCAGTTCATTTAATAATCCAAACCAACTGTCAACACATTTTGTTTGGGATCCATGTCATAATAATCCAATTCAACATTTAACACATTAATTTTCATGTTCAAGAATGACGAAACACCCCATGGGTGGCCCTATAACTGGTCTAATCAACCTCAATTCATCCCACGAGGATCATGAGGGTTTAATTCATCATTTATATAACCAATATACCAAATCCTACCAAAGTCTTAAATTTCACAACAAGAAGTCACCATAACACAACATTACACACATAAACCCGCATCAAGGCTATGGTATTTAACTTGCAGACCACCTACCATGATTCTAAAGATAAATGATCTCTTAAGTGTAGACCTTTACTCAGATTCACACACCCTTTAAATATCAATACTATATTCAATATGAAATATTTGTTTTTAGTTATTTAGAAGAATAATAATAACCACAAACCCCTAATCTAAAAAAGAGAAAAAAAGGAGTTTTAAACTCACTTGGAGCTTCAATTCGCATCCAATGATGCATTAAATGGACTTGAAATAAAGGATAATGATGCATGGAAATCATAGGGAATTTTGGTTTTTCAATAGTACTTAAGGAGGAATAATGGAGAAAAATAATGAGTTGGAACACTTAAGTCCTGAGAGGGAATGGTGTTAAATTCCCACATTTAAAGAGGATCATGGTTTTGTCACATGGTTGGCCAAAATGTGAATCAAATTTTCTCCACCCTCTTTCCAAGAGGGGTTCATGCTGTATAGTTTCCTAGGGATCCTTCACGGTTTGAAAAATCATCCAATTATTGTGCAGAATGGCTATGTCCAATCCTTCACGGTTTTTCCTTTCCCCTTACAGGATTTCTTAAACCATTCACCCCTCCTCTAGGAATTCATGGTTAGGGTGAATGGTTACTACTAAAAATGTAACAACAATGAAACATGCACTAGATGACTATTTTTCCTTTATTTCATATATAAAACCCTTGAAACACTCTTGATACCCCATATAGACTCGGGAAAACACTTCATTTAACCACTTAATGAAATTTCAACCATAATTTTAAACAAGGTAATACCTCAATGAAGTCTGGAATCTTACATTCCTATTATATGTGTTGTAGACATATACCTGTGTATATTTGACTATTATTCTTATTGTTATATGATTTTTGGTTTTGTGGTCTCCTACTAGGTATTGTTATACTGTCACAACCCATCCTCGGGGTCCGTGCTGTGACTACCCCAAGCCCGCCTTCCATAGGCCAGGGGCTGGCGACTAGCACCAAAGGTGTAAATCCCAATAACTGGGAAGTAATTGCCTTTATAAAAGTAAAAAAAACACCACAGAGTACAAGAAGAAGTAAAACACTAATTACAAAAGAAGTGCTGAAAAGTAAAGGGCCAGAATACAAACCCAACTGAAAAGTACAGCTACAACTGAATGAAAGTACAATAGAAAAGACAAACAGCAGGAAGAATAGAAATAGCTCCTGGGTCGTCCACCTCGGATCCTACCTGAAGGGTAGGTACCGATAGCGCAGCTCCTGGATCGTCCACCACGGATCCTACCTAAAGGGTAGGTACAGATAGCCTCCACAATGCTCTCGCCCGTCAACCTCCTCTGAGTATCGTCACGTCGTGAAGTCCACCTCCAGATACTGACACGTTGTGAGATCCACCTCCAGGTACCATCCAGTCCCCAAACACTCGGCCTCTGTCAGCGCTGCCCGTCATCTGCAACCAACACAACGAGGTTGTCATGACCTGTCCTCGGGGCCCGTGCCGTGACTACCCCAAGCCCGCCTTCCATAGGCCAGGGGCTGGTGACTAGCACTAAAGGCGTAAATCCCGATAACTGGGAAGGCATTGCCTTTTAAAAGTAAAAAAACACCACAGAGTACAAGCGGGAGTAAACACTAAGTACAAAGAGAAGTGCTGAAAGGAAAATAGGCCAGAATACAAACCCAAAATAAAGTACAACTACAACTGAACAAAGTACAACAGAAAAAAGACAACAGCTGGAGGGACGGAAGTGGCTCCTGGGTCGTCCTCCTTGGATCCTACCTGAAGGGTAGGTACAGATGGCGCAGCTCCTGGATCGTCCACCACGGATCCTACCTGAAGGGTATGTACAGATAGCCTCCACAATGCTCTCTCCCGTCAACCTCCTCCGAGTGTCTTCTCACCGTGAATTCCACCTCTGGATACTGACTCGTCGTGTAGTCCACCTCCGGGTACCGTCCAGTCCTCGAACACTCGGCCTCCGTCAGCACTACCCGTCGTCTGAAACCAACACAACGAGGTGCGGGCATAGCCCGTGCAGGGGTGAGTATAACGATACTTAGTAGGGACCTTGAGACCCTCAAGGTCTCACTAAAACCAACATGGATAACCACAAAGAAGATCTCAACAGATAACCCCTACTTAGGTATATGCCCATGTATATACCTAAGTTATCAAGTAACCCATCTCAATCATGAGAAAAACACCAAGATCATGAAATCAACGGATAACCACTACCCAGGTATATGCCCATACATATACCTAAGTTATCAAGTGACCCATCTCAATCATGAGGTAAACACAAAGGTCAAAAGTCTCAGCTCAAACAAGGATTTTCATTATCGAAACTGTAACTGCTGAAGAGCCTCGTCTCTGGAGTGTACAGTGGTCCTGTCACGACTCCGAGGTACTTCTCACTAACATAAGACTGCTGAGGTACTCCTCCTGTCGAGTACCGCGGGCCAGCCACCCAAACACAGTAGTGCTTCCCGCCGGGGTATGCCACCCAAACACAGTAGTGCACACCCCCTAGTAGCCTGCAGAGGTACTCTCTGGACGAGTAACGCGGGTCTGCATTGTCACACAGGTAGTTCTCCATCCGCCATGGGTCTTCACCTCACAAAGTAGTGCTCCGTCCACTGGGCTAGTCGACTCACTCCAAGTCGAGTCGGTCAAGCAGTCATCAGGTCTCAGTCGGCTGCACGGTCTCTGTACTCTGCACGCTCGTCTCTGGGAGGGTTCGCTCCATGAGCTACAGGTCGATACTCCAAGTATCTCAAAGTCCCACGAATAAGTATCTCAAAGGACCGCCTCGTCATAGGGGTCTCAACGCAACAGACGGCACGTCAATCGGATGCCCGGTCTGTGAGTTATTAGCCTTTTCGTCCCAGGGGCCCAGTTGGTCTCGTGTGTGAACCAACCCGGTCGTATCTCAACTATACCCCAACTCTCATAGGGTAAACTCAAAGGGACCGCTTCTAAATGTGATCACCAACGCCGCTGACGGTTCGTCAAACGGACGTCTGGTCTGAAAGATATCAGCTTTTCCGTTCCAGGGGCGGTTGGATTTCGGGTACAATCCAACCTGGACACTATCCAGCAGCAACCAAAACTCGGGTGAAGTATGCCAAAAGTTCTGTCTCATCAAGAGGAAATCAATGAGACAAACGGCGCGTCAATCGGACGTCCGGAGCTCGAGATATAAGTGTTTCTGCTCCGAGGGCCCGGTTGGTTTCGGGTTCGAACCAACCCGGCCGTACTTCAAGTGACACCAGTTAACCAAACCGGTCACACCATTGCAGTCCATACAGAAAAACACACGAGATGGACTACCCATTGGTCCAAAACGGATAGCCGGTGAAAAAGTTGCATTTCATGGCAACACGCGCGAACCGGGCCTCGTGGGGCCCGTGCCTCGACCTCGACTTAAATATCCAAAATTGGTTTTGAAACATCTGTCTTAATTCCAGGGTCGCAACCTCGCAGACGGTTCGACATTCCGAGACCGTATGAGAGAGATATGTCTGATACAAGATTCCGTAATAATAATAATAATATTATTATTCGGTGTTTCGAGGGCTCGAGCCACAAACCAGAATTTAGTATTCAACATTAGACTTTAATCGACCGTATAGATGTCAGGATTACATCGCCACTGACGGCAAGCCAATCGAACGTCGCACGCCTTCGTTATGGCGGGTTGAAGATTTAACAATAATATTAAATCTATTATTTTCCGAGCGCTTCGGGTACCCGATCCAAAAATCCGAAAAATATATCCAATATTGGACTCATAAATTCCGTCTCGGAGTCAGGGTCACACTGCCGCTGACGGTTCGTGAAACCGAGGTCGCACGGGGAGGATACCATCAAAAGAGTGTTTTATCAACAAAAGTAATAATAACAATATTTTTTTATTATTATTATTAATTGATTATTTATTTATAGATCCTTAACTCCACAAAATAAATCCACGCCCAAATTCCTCATTTGCGCCACTCAATCACCAACGCTACACTTCTTTTTGTTTCTTTTTGTTTTATTTCTCAAATATCTTTATCTCTCCAAACTCTTATTTTTCACGATTTCTCCCCTGCAACCCTAGCGGCTAGCCCTTCAATCACGCACCGCCCATACTTTTCATTTATTTGAATTAAAATATCATTATGATATTCTTATCTCTCCAATATTCATTCTCCTTCCACGGTTTTGCACGTCTGTACACGAACCAAGAACCCGATGCGTCGTCGCCGTCAATCCGCGCACCAAAAACAATCTGCGGAGGGTTGTCGGGCCGTGTTTGTTCGGCCCGCGCCCTCGACGTTAGGTGTTATCAATTAACCAAGTTTAAACAGGATTTTATAAAGAAAAAACAATAATAAATTTTATTTAAATAAAATTGAAACAAACCATTCCACTTTCCCTCAAATAAAATTGAAGCATACCAAAATTCTCAACCTGCAATTAAAACATTCGCGGATCAACATGAAAACAAGTTGATCTGTGTTCTTTGTTTTCTTTTTGATCAAAAGAAACAAGGGAATTAAATTATACATAAATAAAAACCCTATAGTTCTCCCCGTAAACAATATTTCCCAACCCGTAACATAATCTTCGCGGATCAACTTAATATTTTGTTGATCCCCGTTCTTAGATTTAGAAGGGAGTAAAAGGGTTTACAAATAAGTTCCCTACCTTGAAAAAAGTTGATGAACGACGGTGTCACGAAAAACGGTGTTGGTTCCGTTGTCATCAAGGTGCGTCTGAAGAGGAAACGTCGCGGAAGAAGAACGTCGTGGAAGAAGTTCTCCGCGTTCTTCGGCGGAGATGTTCTTCATTGAAGAACGGTGTTCTTCATCGGAGTCTGAGGTGTTCTTCACGTTCTTCATCGAAGGAGAAGATGTTCTTCCCAAAACCTCTCAACGACAAAACTCTAACCAAAAAATAAATTAAGCTCCTTTCTTAATTTATTAACACAACAAGCCTTTTGAAATTCAAAGGTTTTAATTTCAAAAACTTACATTAATCACTCAACATTAAAACCATAAGTTTGATAAACATAAGTTATAAACATTTAAATGGGAGTTGAGGGGGTTTAGAGGATATGAAGGGGTGGGGTTCGTGTGGGCCCCACCACCCTCATAACCTCCCAAGGGAGGTTAGTTAGTTACCCAAATTCCATCCAAAGGATGAAACACTTAGAGTAAAATAAAAATTGTAGAATAATTATAAAATAAACTTCCACAATTTTTATCATCAACTCTCGTGAAAACGCAACTCCGGAACCGGTGTTTCTAAGAAATTACCGGCGCTACGGTTTCATCGGTGCCCTCGGAATTCGATTCTGAGCACTGGTTCAAAAGTTAGAAATTCCCGCTCGTTCGTTCACTGAACGTACCCGAGCTAAACTTCATAAATTAATTCCGGGCACACCGGGCCTCGGACTCAGGCGCCGTCAAAAATTGCGTTCTTCTAAAATTCCAAAGAAAATTAAAAAAAAATTCCTTGAAATTTCTGGGTCTTTACATTACTCCCACCTCAGGGTTTTACGTCCCCATAAAGCTTCAACGCAAACTAGGGTCACAAAAGTGGTATTGAACATGCACCTGAGCCTTCCGCTCCCATGTGCTTACCTGGAGGTTCCGTACTGCCAAAGAAAGTGCACCCGAGGAATCGATCGTCCTCATAGGATCTGATCCTGTCGATCCTCGGTCCCCACTGGAACCTCCGTGAAAAACACTTCATCGCCATCGTCCAGCTCCTCATGGTCGATGATATGCGAAGGGTCGAGCACGTATCTCTTCAGTTGAGATACGTGGAAGTCGTCGTGAACCTGGTGCAACTGAGGTGGATGGGTCAAGCGGTAAACCACCTCGCCTACCCAGCTGTGGACCTAGAAAGGTCCGTTGAACCTCAGAGTTTACATGCCGCCTTGGCCACAACTCCGTAAACTTAGTCGAGGTGAGACCCGTATAAGGATGTGATCGTCATCCTTAAACTCTAAAGGTCTCCAATTTCTGTTAGAACTGGAACTCGAAACGACTGCCGCTACGAGGGTAAGGTTGACTGACTCAAGAGTGATCGGTTGCACCCTCTTGTGAAAGAGTTTATCCTGTGCTGCCTGCGGTTTCCTTTTCACCGACCAAGGAAAACCCATCCCGACGTTTTCCTAAAACCGTCAATTTGAGTATGAACAGTTATTGCCCATTCCATACTCAAACTAACGTCGTAAGGCCTCGACGCTGCCACCAAGAGATTCCAACCGGAACTCTCGCCTCGAGGGTCTGACCACACCGTCAGCGTATGTGTGATTATCGAGTCTCCTCCCAAGGTATCTCCAGACGTGAGGGTCAAGTCCACGGCTTACCGGAAACTCTAGGTCTGGAACAAGATTTGTAAAAGCAAGGAATGATTCATATCAACGTCCATTACTACAACATATAGTAGTGGATACAGACTGTCCTTTGAATCATTTCTAGAGCCATTGGGTCACACTCCTTGACCGCATGAAGCCGCACTCTTCCTCCGCCCTCCAGCTCCCTGAGCCTGGCGGGGATAACTAAGGTTGGTGGTTGTAGCATGTTAAGATGTACACCGCTTCATGCTACTCTCCTAGCTCTGACTCCACGTCTGCTGCTTCGTAGACTCATCTCTCCTTTATGCTTCCTCTTCTTTAACATTTAACACGCTCGAGTCTCTAAGACTGGAGCTGGTTTCCTGTTTCTTACTACACTGTACAGTCTTCATCCGCTCCTGGATGATCTGCACCTGCTTTGCCTATGATCTGAAAGAGTTGCTAAAATTTCTCTTTTTCTGAAAAGAGAAACTCGGTATCATCCTCTGGATGAACCACGCCCATTGCCTAATACAGTCAATCCTAACATGAATGACACATTCATGCCATGAATGACGTCGTAAGGCCTCGACGTAACTACTAAGAGATCCAACTGTCACTCTCGCCTCCAAGGGTCGAGTCACACTGTCAGCATCAGTGTGAGGTCACTGGGTCTCCTCCAGTAGAAATCTCGAAAGTGAGGGTCAAGTCAACAGTTTTAACCGGGACCACTAAGTATCAACCAAACAAAAGGACAGGAAAGCAAACAAAGATAAGTGTCTTTTTATTATTGCAGCTCATAGTAAAAAGACACGAATACAATAGAAACATGGAACTAGAAGTACAAGGGATGTATCCACTAGTTCCGCTCCTGTCCACCTACTCCCGGAGCTCTACTACCTTGTCCACTGCTCGGATGTTGCTCAATAACTCGTTGCTGCTTCTACCTCGGTGGCTCCTCCAACGCCTGCGGATCAACTGTACGAGGAGTCAGACAGTCACGTGCCATGTGACCCTTCCCACCGCATGAGTAACACTATCTGTTTCTAGCACGCCTGGCTCTGACCCCACCCCGGGTGCCCCGCACCACAGGTCCTAAAACCCGAGATCGTCTAACTGCTGGTCTGGTCCTCCTGGACCTCTGCATCATCTATCTACTACCCACAGATGACTCGGCTACTGATCGAAAAACACGCGGAAAAGGTAGAAGCTCCTGTACACGATCGGGGTGTAGAGCTACTGGCACAAACTCTACCCTGAAGAAGGTCTCGTAGTCTTCCCATGCGAAGGTCATCCCGTCGCAAAACTGAAACAAGTGGCTCCACCACCTTCCTGCTGCTGCCTGAAGGAGGCTGGCAGCAAAGATCACCATGAAGTCTGCAGGCGTCCCCACTAGCCTGAAGACTCTCACCACAGCCTCCATCCAAACCTCAGTTGCCTGCGGGTCTGTCTCTCGCCGGAACCTGGGTGGCCTCTGGCGCTGGAACTCGTGCAGCGCACTCAAGTGGCGTGCATCGCCTACTGCTGGGGATGGTGGCATCGGTGGCCCAACGTATGTTAGTACCGCTGGTGCCTTCCCTAGTGCCTCAACTGCAAGAGGGCCATGTACCGAAGCCTCGTCGCTCGACAGGCTGTCAGCACGCACATCCCTCTGGGCTCTAGCAGTTTGTCCGAGAAAAGGCATCCTGAAAGAAACAATGTGACATGGTCAAATGATTGTACCTGGTGAGCTGACCTGGTTTGAGATGATATTTAAATAAAACTTCTAGAAAACACACATGAAATCAGTGTTTTCATGCACAAAGTCGTAATTAAGTTGTCAGGGTCCTGGTGTATGGATACGTCGGCCACCCGCACCAACACTGGACTCCCTGAACTGAATACCACACTCGGTACCCTTAACATTATTGCTTCACAGAAAGAAAATATCAGAGTTATAAGTTCTGCGGGTAGAACCGACTCCTTTGATACCAATTTGTCACGACCCGTCCTCGGGGCCCGTGCCGTGACTACCCCAAGCCCGCCTTCCATAGGCCAGGGGCTGGTGACTAGCACTAAAGGCGTAAATCCCGATAACTGGGAAGGCATTTCCTTTATAAAAGTAAACAAACACCACAGAGTACAAGCGGAAATAAAAACTAAGTACAAAGAGAAGTGCTGAAAGGAAAATAGGCCAGAATACAAACCCAAAATAAAGTACAACTACAGCTGAACAAAGTACAACTGAAAAAATTCAACAGCTGGAGGGACGGAAGTGGCTCCTGGGTCGTCCTCCTCGGATCCTACCTGAAGGGTAGGTACAGATGGCGCAGCTCCTGGATCGTCCACCACGGATCCTACCTGAAGGGTAGGTACAGATAGCCTCCACAATGCTCTTTCCCGTCAACCTCCTCCGAGTGTCGTCTCGCCGTGAATTCCACCTCCGGATACTGACTCGTCGTGTATTCCACCTCCGGGTACCGTCCAGTCCTCGAACACTCGGCCTCCGTCAGCACTACTCGTCGTCTGCAACCAACACAACGAGGTGCGGGCATAGCCCGTGCAGGGGTGAGTATAACGATACTTAGAAGGGACCCCGAGACCCTCAAGGTCTCACTAAAACCAACATGTATAACCATAAAGAAGATCTCAATAGATAACCCCTACTTAGGTATATGAACATGTATATACCTAAGTTATCAAGTAACCCATCTCAATCATGAGGAAAACACCAAGATCATGAAATAAACGGATAACCACTACCCAGGTATATGCCCATACATATACCTAAGTTATCAAGTGACCCATCTCAATCATGAGGTAAACACAAAGGTCAAAAGTATTAGCTCAAACCAGGATTTTCATTATCGAAACAGTAACTGCTGAAGAGCCTCGTCTCTGGAGTGTACAGTGGTCCTGTCACGACTCCGAGGTACTTCTCACTAACATAAGACTGATGAGGTACTCCTCCTGTCGAGTACCACGGGCCAGCCACCCAAACACATTAGTGCTTCCCGCCAGGGTATGCCACCCAAACACAGTAGTGCACACCCCCTAGTAGCCTACAGAGGTACTCTCCGGACGAGTAACGCAGGTCTGCACTGTCACACAGGTAGTGCTCCATCCACCATGGGTCTGCACCTCACAAAGTAGTGCTCCGTCCACTGGTCTAGTCGAATCACTCCAAGTCGAGTCGGTCAAGAAGTCGTCAGGTCTCAGTCGGCTTCACGGTCTCTGTACTCCGCACGCTCGTCTCTAGGAGGGTTCGCTCCACGAGCTACAGGTCGATACTCCAAGTATCTCAAAGTACCACGAATAAGTATCTCAAAGGACCGCCTCGTCATAGGGGTCTCAACGCAACAGACGGCACGTCAATCGGACGCCTGGTCTGTGAGTTATTAGCCTTTTCGTCCTAGGGGCCCGGTTGGTCTCGTGTGCGAACCAACCCGGCCGTATCTCAACTGTACCCCAACTCTCATAGGGTAAACTCAGAGGGACCGCTTCTAAATGTGATCACCAACGCTGCTGACGGTTCATCAAACGGACGTCTGGTCTGAAAGATATCAGTTTTTCCGTTCCAGGGGCCCGATTGGATTTAGGGTACAATCCAACCCGACCACTATCCAGCAGTAACCAAAACTCGGGCGAAGTATGCCAAAAGTTCCGTCTCATCAATAGGAAATCAATGAGACAAACAGCGTGTCAATCGGACGTCCGGAGCTCGAGATATAAGCGTTTCTGCACCGAGGGCCCGGTTGGTTTCGGGTTCGAACCAACCCGGTCGTACTTCAAGTGACACCAGTTAACCAAACCCGTCACACCATTGCGATCCATATGGAAAAACACACGAGATGGACTACCCATTGGTCCAAAACGGATAGCCGGTTAAAAATTTGCATTTCATGGCAACACGCGCGAACCGGGCCTCGTGGGGCCCGCGCCTCGACCTCGACATAAATATCCAAAAATGGTTTTGAAACATCCGTCTTAATTTCAGGGTCGCAACCTCGCAGATGGTTCGACATTCTAACACCGTATGAGAGAGATATGTCCGATACAAGATTCTGTAATAATAATAATAATAATATTATTCGGTGTTTCGAGGGCTCGAGCCACGAACCAGAATTTAGTATTCAACATTAGACTTGAATCGACCGTATTGATGTCAGGATTACACCGCCACTGACGGCAAGCCAATCGGACGTCGCACGCCTTCGTTATGGCGGGTTGAAGATTTAATAATAATATTAAATCTATTATTTTCCGAGCGCTTCGGGTACCTGATCCAAAAATCCGAAAAATATATCCAATATTGGACTCATAAATTCCGTCTTGGAGTCAGGGTCACACTGCTGCTGACGGTTCGTGAAACCGAGGTCGCACGGAGAAGATTCTGTCGAAAGAGTGTTTTATCAACAAAAGTAATAATAACAATATTTTATTATTATTATTAATTGATTATTTATTTATAGATCATTAACTCCAAAAAAGAAATCCACGCCCAAATTCCTCATTTGCGCCACTCAATCACCAACGCTAGACTTCTTTTTGTTTCTTTTTGTTTTATTTCTCAAATATCTTTATCTCTCCAAACTCTTATTTTTCACGATTTCTCCCCTCCAACCCTAGCGGCCAGCCCTTCAATCACGCACCGCCCATACTTTTCATTTATTTGAATTAAAATATCATTATTATATTCTTATCTCTCCAATATTCATTGTCCTTCCACGGTATTTCACGTCTGTACACGAACCAAGAACCCGATGCGTCGTCACCGTCAATCCGTGCACCAAAAACAATCTTCAGAGGGTTGTCGGGCCGTGTTTGTTCGGCCCGCGCCCTCCACGTTAGGTGTTATCAATTAACCAAGTTTAAACCGGATTTTATAAAGAAAAAACAATAATCAATTTTATTTAAATAAAATTGAAACAAACCATTCCACGTTCCCTCAAATAAAATTGAAGCATACCAAAATTCCCAACCCGCAATTAAAACATTCGCGGAACAACATGACAACAAGTTGATCTGTGTTCTTTGTTTTCTTTTTGATCGAAAGAAACAAGGTAATTAAATTATACATAAATAAAAACCCTGCAGTTCTCCCCGTAAACAAGATTTCCCAACCCGTAACATAATCTTTGCGGATCAACTTAATATTTTGTTGATCCGCGTTCTTATATTTAGAAGGGAGTAAAAGGGTTTACAAATAAGTTCCCTACCTTGACAAAAGTTGATGAACGATGGTGTTGCGGAAAACGGCGTCGGTTCCGTTGTCATCGAGGTGCGTCCGAAGAGGAAATGTCGTGGAAGAAGAACGTCGTAGAAGAAGTTATCCACGTTCTTCGGCGGAGATGTTCTTCGTTGAAGAACGGTGTTCTTCGTTGAAGAACGGTGTTCTTCGTCGGAGTCCAAGGTGTTCTTCATGTTCTTCGTCGAAGGAGAAGATGTTCTTCCCAAAACCTCTCAACGACAAATCTCTAACCACAAAATAAATTAATCTCCTTTCCTAATTTATTAACACAACAAGCCTTTTGAAATTCAAAGGTTTGAATTTCAAAAACTTACATTAATCACTCAACATTAAAACCATAATTTTGATAAACTTAAGTTATAAACATTTAAATGGGAGTTGAGGGGGTTTAGAGGATATGAAGGGGTGGGGTTTTTGTGGGCCCCACCACTCTCATAACCTCCCAAGGGAGGTTGGGTAGTTACCCAAATTCCATCCAAAGGATTAAACACTTAGAGTAAAATAAAAATTGTAGAATAATTATAAAATAAACTTCCCCAATTTTTATCATCAACTCTTGTGAAAACGCAACTTCGGAACAGGTGTTTCTAAGCAATTACCGGCGCTACGGTTTCATCAGTGCCCTCGGAATTCGATTCCGAGCACCGGTTCAAAAGTTAGAAATTCCCGCTCGTTCTTTCACTGAACGTACCCGAGCTAAACTTTGGAAATTAATTCCGGGCACACCGGGCCTCGGAATCAGGTGCCGTCAGAAACTGTGTTCTTGTAAAATTCCAAAGAAAATTAAGAAAAAAAATTCCTTGAAATTTCCGGGTCTTTACAGAGGTGAAGGCATAGCCCATGCAGGGGTGAGTATAATGATACTCAGTATGGACCCCGAGACCCTCAAGGTCTCACTAAATCCAAAAAGTATAACCACAAAGAAAGATCTCAACAGATAACCTCTACTTAGGTATATACCCATACATATACCTCAGTTAACAGGTAACTCATCTCAAGCATGAGGAAACACAAAGATTATGAAATAAATAGATAACCACTACCCAGGTATATGCCCATACATATACCTAAGTTATCAAGTGACTCATCTCAATCATGAGGTAAAAACAAGATCATAGACTCAGCTCAAACCAGGATTTTTATTATTGAAACCGTAACTGCTGATGAGCCCCGTCTCTGGAGTGTACAATGATCCTGTCATGACTCTGAGGTACTGCTCACAACCATAACTGCTGAAGAACCCCGTCTCTTGAGTGTACAGTGATCCTGTCATGACTCCGAGGTACTTCTCACTAACCTAAGACTGCTGAGGTACTCTTCATGTCGAGTACTGCGGGTCAGCCACCCAAACACAGTAGTGCTTCCCGTCGGGGCATGCCACCCAAACACAGTAGTGCACACCCCTAATAGCCTGTAGTGGTACTCTCCGAACGAGTACCGCAGGTCTTCACTATCACACAGTAGTGCTCCGTCCGCCATGGGTCTTCACCCAAACAAATTAGTGCTCCGTCCACTGGGCTAGTTGACTCACTCCAAGTCGAGTCGGTCAAGCAGTCATCAGGTCTCATCCAGCTACACGGTCTCCGTACTCCATATGCTCGTCTCCTGGAGGGTCCTCTCCACGATCTACTGCTCGATACTCCAAGTATCACAAACTATCATGAAGAAGTATCTCAAAGGACCGCCTCGTCATAGGGGTCTCAACGCAACAGACGACGCGTCAATCGGACGCTCGGTCTGTGAGTTATTAGCCTTTTCGTCCCAGGGGCCCGGTTGGTTTCGTGTGCGAACCAACCCGGATATATCTCAACTATACCCCGAACTCTCATAGGGTATACTCATAGTGAACTTTTCTCAACGTGATCACCAACTCCACTAACGGTTCGTCAAACGGATGTCTGGTCTGAAAGTTATCAGCTTTTCCGTTCCAGGGGCTTGGTTGGATTTCGGGTGCAATCCAACCCGGCCATATTCCAACTGCGTCCAAACCACAAGCGAAGTATTCCAAAAGTTCCGTCTCATCAAAAGGAATCCAACAAAGTCAACGTCACGTCAATCGGACGTCCGGAACTCAAGATATAAGTGTTTCCGTTCCGAGGGCCCGATTGGTTTTGTGTTTGAACCAATCCGGTCATACACAAAGTTCTCTGAAACCCTGCGTGTAATTTACCGAAACGACTGTCTCGATCCAAGGATCATATTGCAACTGACGGTGCCTCGATCGGAGGTCTGAGGCCCAAGATATGGGCTTTTGAATGGAAACTGCCTGAAAATAGGGGGTTCGGGCCCGGTCTGACCCGGCCCGAGACCCCCTGGGTCGGCCCGAACCAAGTCGACCCGAACCGGCTCTGGGTCCGGCCCATTTGGGTGCGTCCCGGCCCAGCTGGCATTGCTCGGCCCGACCTGGGAGAAGCCCGGCCCGGCCTGGGTGCGGCCCGGCCCGGCCCGGCGGCCGGTTGGCCTACCTTGCTAGCGTGGCGCCAGCGCGGCCAGCGAAGAGCAGAGGTGGTGATGCCCCCCGGTTGACGGTGAACCAGCATGGATTAAATGTCACGCCCCATTATTCCGGAATGGAAAATCCATTCCGGTTCAAGCCCTGCCGTTGCAGCCTTCTTCGGCGGCGCGCCGCCACCGCCGCGCCGGTGGGGCGCGCCGCTGCCGCTTTCCGCGGACCACCGGACGCGCTCCGGTGGTCCGTTTTGCTCGCCGCCTTCACCAATGGTCCTCCCAGGACCCAAACTTTACTATGGAGACTTCAAATTGACTTTGAGGCCCCGTTTGTTGTCGCTCGTCAATCCACGCACAACAATCAACCAGCGGAGTCTTTGAATCAACTCCACGGACCTGACTCCAGCCGCGGTTTCGTTCAGCCTCAACGGCGCGGAGCGAAGGCGCCGCAATTCTTCGTCACGTTCTTTCTTGTTTCCACACGGTGCCGTTGCACCGCGCCGCCTTTTTTTGTGCCGCAACGAACAAAACAAAAATGGGGGAGGAGAGTCGGCGGTGTTTGTGCGGTCCGACCTCCTCCCGTTAAGTTGATAACAAGCGGCCCAAAAGATGAATAATGATAAAGAATTTTTCACGAAAAAAAGTAATAAACCTCAATAGTTTTCCCCGCATTCAAGAATTCCCAACCAGCAAACATATTCTCTGCTGATCAATTTAATATTTAGTTGATCCGTGTTCTTTGATTTAGAAGGAATTAACATGGGGTTCATTAATATTCAAAAAAAAATTATTTCCCTACCTCGAAAATACGTCGCATGTCATCGTGCCGTCGAAAGAGGAAAGGGTCGTGATGATCGGTCATCGCAGAAGATCGGTGCTAATTCTGTTGTCATTGGAGGAAGAGCTGTCGTCGATGGCGACGTTCCCCACGGTGGTGTCTCCTCCCTTGACGTGGAGAAATAAGAAGATAAGGCACGTCGTCGGTGTCTTTGCATTCTCCGTCGGAGGCGTTCTTCGTCGAAGAGTCGGTGTTCTTCCCCAAAAACTCAAGAGATCCCACCTAATAAGTTTTCCCCCCAAATAAAATAATAACCTACCTTATTATTTTATTTAATACAAGCCATTTCAGAATTCAAACTATTCAAATCAAAAATTAATTAAAGAGGTTGAAATCCTTAATTACAAACTGTTGGCATGTATTTAATGTGAAAGGAAGTCACGTCATTTAATACAAGGGGGTTTTAATGGGAAGAGTTAAGGGGGTTAGGGAATTTGAAGGGGTGGGGTTCGTGTGGGCCGCACCTCCCATTTAACATCACTTAGGTAGTTAGGTTCACCCAACCTCCATCCTTACGATTTCACCACTTAAAATAAATAAAATTAGTTGCACAAATTTTATTTCTCAGAAGTCTTTATCCACAAAACTAAACAACTCATCCCGAGCAAACGCAACTCGGGAAAAGGTCTTCTTAAGCAATTATCGGAGCTGCGAGTTCATCAGTGCCCTCATATTTCAATTCCGAGCACCAGTTTAAAATTTAGAAAAACCAGCTCATTCGTTCACTGAACGTACCCGATCCTAACTTCGGAAATTAATTCCGGGCACACCGGGCCTCGGAATCAGGCGCCGTCAAAAACTGCATTCTTGTAATATCCCAAAGAAAATTAAGAAAAAAAATTCCCTTGAATTTTATGAGTCTTTACATTACTCCCACCTCAGGGATTTACGTCCTCGTAAAGCTTTAACACAAACTAGGGAAACAAAAGTGGTACTGAGCACGCACCTGAGCCTTTCGCTCCCATGTGCTCACCTGGAGGTTCCCGTACTGCCAGTGAAATCGCACCCAAGGAATTGACCGTCCTTGTAGGATCTTCTCCTTTCAATCCTCAAATTCTACTAGAACCCTGCAAAATTCACCCCATCGCCAAAGTACAGTTCCCCATGGTCGATGACATGCGTTGGGTCAAGCACATATCTCCTCAGTTGTGATACGTGGAAGTCGTCGTGCACCCGGTGCAACTGAGGTGGATGGTTCAAGTAGTAAACCACCTCGCCTACCCAGCTGAGGACCTGAAAAGGTCCGCTGAACCTCAGAGATTAATTGTCGCCTTGGCCACGTCTCTTTAAACCTCATCGAGGTGAGACCCGTATAAGGACGTGGTTGTCATCCTTGAACTCTAGAGGCTTCCTGTCAGCTCTGTGCAGTCTCATCTGCCGTGATCCATAGGCGATCACTGCCCACTCCTACATCAGGACACACCCGAGTCCGGTCCCTAATGCGTCACAGTGAACTATGTAACCAACGCCCACAGGTTGGGCGCACCGGTCAACCCAGCTCCTGAAATCTCTGCTGGAAGTGGTGCCGCAACTCTGGAGAATTTTGGTACAAAGGTAAGTTTGGACATCTCCTGAGGGATCGAATGCACCCTCTTATGCATGATTCCATTCTGTTCTGCCTGGGATTTCCTTTTTTCCTACCAAGGAAAACCCCATCCCAATGTTGTAGATAAACCACAACCTTTTTGCCTAATACAGTCAATTCGTGTATGAACTATGGATCCAATCCATACTCATACCAACATCGTAAGGCCTCGACGCTGCCACCAAGAGATTCCAACTGAAACTCTTGCATCGTGGGTCAGATCACACTGTCAGTGTATGTTTGATTATCGAGTCTCCTCCCAAGGTATCTCCAGAAGTGAGGGTCAAGTCAACGGCTTAACCAGAAACTTTAGGTCTGGGACAAGATTCATGGAAGAAAGGAATGATTTGGATCAACGTCTGTTACTATGACATCTTGTAGTGGACACAAACTATCCCTCAAATCATTCATATAGCCATTGGGTCACTCTCCTTGACCGCATGCAGCTACTCTATTTCCTTTCCCTCCAGCTCCCTGAGCTTGGAGGGAACAACAAAGGCGGGTGGTTGTAACGTGTTGATATGTACACCACCTCATGCTGCTCTCCTAGCTCTGCCTCCACGTCTTCTACTATGTAGATTCATCTATCCTTAACATTTCCTCTTTTTGAAACATTCACACGCCCAAGTCTTTGAGACTGACGCCAGTTCGAATCTTCCCACTGTTAACATTCACTGGCTAAAACCGATCAGACAAAGAACATTCAACCACAAAGGTTGTTTCTAGCACCCTAACATTAGTAGGACTGCATAGAGAAAAGAGTTCTTACTCGGATATCTTTTAAACACACCTCTCTCTGAGGTTAGAGCTCTAAAGAACTGATCATATCGTAGTCATCAAGTACCAAGAATGATCAGTATGCCTCGATGATTACTCAGCTACTGAAACATCGTCCTTTCGAAGCTGTATAAGCTCTAGAAAACTCTCAGCCACCTCCTCAAGCCAGTTCTCAGCTGCCTGTGAGTCGGGATTACCTTATAACTAGAGGGTATCTAATATTGGAACACGTATAAGGCAGTAAGCCTACATGTTTCACCTACTGGTACAGATGGTTGTAACTGCAGACCAACAAGTAGTGATGTATAGCGGACACACTACTTGAAGGCACTATCTCTGGCATTGATCCACGTACCGAAGCCTCATTGCTATGCGGACCATCCTCATGGTCACTCACTGTAAAACACTAGTAGCCAAGTCCACCATCCACTCAACTGATGTCTTAGCTAGGCGGAAAACTCTTGCAATTGCCTCCATCCAGTGCTCTGCTGTCTGGGAATCTGCCTCACCTCGTAACCTCAGAGGCCGCTGCTGCTGGAACTCGTGAAACGCACTCTGCCAGCGTGCACACTTCGCTAGTAAGGCCGATGGCATCTGCTGCCCAACAGGTGGTGGTGCTGCTGGTACACCACCCGAGGGTTCCAACATAGTAAAAAGGGCCCCGCACCGGAGCCTCGCCGCTCGGTGGGCCATCATCGAGTACTCTATCGGAACTCCAACTAACTGTCTGCGTGGAGACATCCTGAATAGATGCGACACGGTCAACAATTTATACGTGGTGAGCTGACCTAGTTTGAGATGACTTTAAAACTTTGGAAACACACATGCAATCAGTGTTTTTGTGTACAAAGTCGGAACTCAGTAGTCATGGTCCTGGTGTACGGATACGTCAGCCACCGCACCAACACTGAACTCCCTGAACTGAAGACCACACTCGGTACCCTTAACACTATTGCTTCACATAGAAAAAGATCAGAGTCCTTAGTTCTGTGGTAGAACCGAACTTCCCTCTCATACCAATTTGTCACGACCCATCCTCGGGGCACATGTCATGACTACCCCAAGCCCGCCTTCCATAGGCCAGGGGCTAGCGACTAGAACCAAAGGTGTAAATCCCGATAACTGGGAAGGAATTGCCTTTATAAAAGTAAAAAAACACCACAGAGTATAAGCGGAAGTAAAACACTAAGTACAAAAGAAGTTCTGAAAAGTAAAGGGCCAGAATACAAACCCAGCTGAAAAGTACAGCTACAACTGAACGAAAGTACAACAAAAAAGACAAATAGCTGGAAGAATAGAAACAGCTCTTCGGTCGTCCAAATCGGATCATAATTGAAGGGTAGGTGCAGATAGCGCAGCTCCTAGATCATCCATCACGGATCCTACCTGAAGGGTAGGTACAGATAGGCTCCACAACTCTCTCACCCGTCAACCTCCTCTGAGTATCATCACGTCGTGAAGTCGACATCCGGATACTAACTCATCGTGAGATCCACCTCCGGGTACAGTCCAGTCCTCAAACACTCGGCCTCTGGCAGCGCTACTTGTCGTCTGCAACCAACACAATAAGGTGCGGCCATAGCCCGTGCAGGGGTGAGTATAACGATACTCAGTAGGGACCCCGAGAACCTCAAGGTCTCACTAAAACCAACAAGGATAACCACAAAGAATTATCTCAACAAATAACCTCTACTTAGGTATATACCCATACATATACCTAAGTTATCAAGTAACCCATCTAAATCATGAGGAAACACAAAGATTGTGAAATCAACGGATAAACACTACCCAGGTATATGCCCATACATATACCTAAGTTATCAAGTGATCCATCTCAATCATGAGGTAAAATAAAGATCATAGACTCAGCTCAAACCAAGATTTTCATTATCGAAACCGTAACTGCTAATGAGCCCCGTCTCTGGAGTGTACAGTGATCCTGTCACGACTCTAAGGTACTGCTCACAACCGTAACTGCTGAAGAGCCCCGTCTCTGGAGTGTACATTGATCTTGTCACGACTCCAAGGTACTACTCACTAACCTAAGACTACATAGGTACTCCTCCTGTCGAGTACCGCGGGTCAGCCACCCAAACATAGTAGTGCTTCCCGCCGGGGTACGCCACCCAAACACAGTAGAGAACACCCCCTAATAGCCTGCAGAGGTACTCTCTGGACGAGTACCACGGGTTTGCACTGTCACACAGTAGTGCTCCGTCCTCCATGGTTCTGCACCCAAACACAGTAGTGCTCCATCCACTGGGCAAGTCGACTCACTCCAAGTCGAGTCGGTCAAGCAGTCATCAGGTCTCAGCCGGCTACACGGTCTTCGTACTCCGTACGCTCGTCTCCAGGACGGTCCGCTCCACAAGCAACTATTCGATACTCCAAGTATCACAAAGTCTCATGATAAAGTATGTCAAAGGACCGCCTCGTCATAGGGGTCTCAATGCAACAGACGGCGCGTCAATCGGACGCCCGGTCTGTGAGTTATTAGCTTTTTCATCCTAGGGTCCAAGTAGGTTTTGTGTGCGAACCAACCCAGCTGTATCTCAACTCAACCCCGAACTCTTATAGGGTATACTCATAGGGACCGTTTCTCAAAGTGATCACCGACGCCGCTAACGGTTCGTCAAACAGACATCCGGTCTGAAAGTTATCAACTTTTTCGTTCCAGGGGCCCAGTTGGATTTCGGGTACAATCCAACTCGGCCATATTTCAACTGCATCCAAACCTCATGAGAAATATTCCAAAAGTTCTGTCTCATCAAGAGGAATCCAACAAAGTCGACGGCACGTCAATCGGACATCCGGAACTCAAGATATAAGCGTTTTCGTTCCGAGGGCCCGGTTGGTTCCGTGTTCGAGCCAACCTGGCCATAACCAAAGTTCTCCGAAACCCTGAGTGTAATATACCGAAATGACCGCCTCGATCCAAGGATTGCATTTCAACTGACGGTGCCTCGATCAGAGGTCTGGGGCCCAAGATATGGTCTTTTGAATGGAAGTTGCTCGAAAATAGGGGGTTCAGGCCCGGTCCGACCCGGACCGAGACCCCTAGGGTCGGCCCGAACCGGGTCGACCCGAACCGGGCCCGGGTCTGGCCCGTTTGGGCGCGGCCCGGCCTGGCGGCCGGCTGGCCTGCCGTGCTGGCGCGGCGCCCGCGCGGCTAGCGAAGAGTGGAGGGAGCGCTACCCCCCCAGTTGACGGTGAACTGGCGTGACTTTAATGTCGCACCCCCTTATTCCGGAACGGCAAAGTCGTTCCGGTTCAATCCCTGCCACCGCGGCTCTGTCGCGGCGGCCTTCTCCAGTGGCGCACCGCCACCTCTTTCTGCGGACCACCGGACGCGCTCTGGTGGTCTTTTTTCCTCGCCGCCTTCTCCAACGGTCCTCCCGGGACCCGACCTTCACTGTGGATACTTCAAATTGACTTTGCGGCCCCGTTTGTCATCGCCCGTCAATCCGCGCACAACAATCAACCAACGGAGTCTTCGAATCGCCTCCACAGCCCCGACTCCAATCGCGGTTTCGTTTGGCCTCAACGGCGCGACGTGACGGCGCTACGCTTCTTCGTCACATTCTTTATTGTTTCCACGCAGTGTCGTTGCACCGCGCCACCTTTGTCCATGCCGCAATGAACAAAACAACAAAGGGGGAGGAGAGTCAGCCGTGTTTGTGCGGTCCGACCTACTCCCGTTAAGTTGATAACAAGCAGCCCAAAAGATGAAGAACGACAAAGGATTTTTCACGAACAAAAGTAATCAACCCCAACATTTTTCCCCGCAATCAAGAATTCCCAACCCGCAAACATATTCTCTGCAGATCAACTTAATATTTAGTTGATCTGTGTTTTTTGATTTAGAAGGAAGTATCATGGGGTTCATTAATATTCAAAAAAAATTAATTCCCTACCTCGAAAAGACATCACATGTCTTCATGCCACGGAAAGAGGCAAGCGTCGCGATGATCGGTCATCGCGGAAGATCGGTGTCGATTCTATTGTCATCAGAGGAAGAGCCATCATCGATGGCGACGTTCCCCGAGGTGGTGTCTCCTCCCTTGACGTGGAGAAAGAAGAAGAGAAGGTACATTGTCAGTTTCTTTGCGTTCTTCATCGGAGGCGTTCTTCGTCGAAGAGTCGGTGTTCTTCCCCAAAAACTCAAGAGCTCCCACCCAAGAAGTTTATCCCCCAAATAAAATAATAAGCTACCTTATTATTTTATTTAATACAAGCCACATCAAAATTCAAACTATTCAAATCAAAAATTAATTAAAGAGGTTGAACTCCGTAATTACAAAGTGTTGGCATGTATTTAATGTGAAAGGAAGTCACATCATTTAATACAAGGGGGTTTTAAGGGGAAGAGTTAAGAGGGTTAGGGAATTTAAAGGGGTGGGGTTCGTGTGGGCCCCACCTCACATTTAACCTCACTTAGGTAGTTAGGTTCACCCAACCTCCATCCTTAGTATTTAACCACTTAAAAGAAATAAAATTAGTTGCACAAATTTTATTTCTTGGAAGTCTTTATCCACAAAACTAAACAACTCGTCCCGAGCAAACGCAACTCTGGAAAAGGTCTTCTTAAGAAATTACCGGCACTGCGAGTTCATCAGTGCCCTCAGATTTCAATTCTGAGCACCGGTTTAAAAGTTAGAAAAACCTGCTCATTCTTTCACTGAACGTATCCGATCCAAACTTCAGAAATTAATTCCGGGCACACCGGGCCTTGGAATCTGGCGCCGTTAGAAACTGCATTCTTGTAAAATCCCAATAAAAATTAAGAAAAAAAATTCCCCTTGAATTTTATGGGTCTTTACATTAGTCCCACCTCAGGGCTTTACGTCATCGTAATGCTTTAACACAAACTAGGGAAACAAAAGTGATACTGAGCACGCACCTGAGGCTTCTGCTCCCATGTGCTCACCTAGAAGTTCTCGTACTGCCAGTGAAAGCGCACCCAAGGAATCGACCGTCCTCGTAGGATCCGCTCTTGTTGATCCTCAACCTGTACTAGAACCCCGCAAAAGTCACCCCATCACCAAAGTCCAGTTCCCCATGGTCGATGACATGCATCGGGTCAAGCACATATATCCTCAGTTGAGATACGTGGAAGTCGTCGTACACCTGGTGCAACTGAGGTGGATGGGTCAAGTAGTAAACCACCTCGCCTACCCAGCTGAGGACCTGAAAAGGTCCGCTAAACCTTGGAGATTAATTGTCTCCTCGGCCACATCTTCGCAAACCTCATCGAGGTGAGACCCGTATAAGGACGTGGTCGTCATCCTTGAACTGTAGAGGATTCCTGTCAGCTCTGTGCAGTCTCATCTGTCGTGATCCATTGGCGATCACTTCCCACTCCTACATCAGGACACACCCGAGTCTGGTCCCTAATTTGTCACAGTGAACTATGTAACCAACGCCCACAGGTTGGGCGCACCGGTCAACCCAGCTCCTGAAAGCTCTGCTGGAAGTGGTGCCGAAACTCTGGAGAATTCTGGCACAAAGGTAAGTTTGGCCATCTCCTGAGTGATCGAATGCACCCTCTTATGCATGATTACATCCTGTGCTTCCTGGGTTTTCCTTTTATACAACCAAGGAAAACCCCATCCCAACGTTGTAGATAAACCACAACCTTTTTTCCTAATACAGTCAATCCGTGTATGAACTGTGGATCCAATCCATACTCAGACCAACATCGTAAGGCCTCGACGCTGCCACCAAGAGATTCCAACCGAAACTCTCACCTCGTGGGTCATATCACACTATCGGCGTAAGTGTGATTATCGAGTCTCATCCCAAGGTATATCTAGATGTGAGGGTCAAGTCAACGGCTTAACTGGAAACTCTAGGTCTGGGACAAGATTCGTGGAAGGAAGGAATGATTTGTATCAACGTCTGTTACTACGGCAGCTTGTAGTGAACACATACTGTCCCTAAAATCATTCTTAGAGCCATTGGGTCACTCTCCTTGACCGCATACAGCTACTCTCTTTCCCTACCGTCCATCTCCTTGAGCCTAGAGGGAACAACAAAGGCGGGTGGTTGTAACATGTTGATATGTACACCACCTCATGATTCTCTCCTAGCTCTGCCTCCACATCTACTACTCTGTAGATTCATTTGTTCTTAACATTTCCTCTTTTTGAAACATTCGCACGCCCAAGTCTCTGAGACTGACGCCAGTTCGCATATTCCCACTGTTAACATTCACTGTCTAAAACCAATCAGTCAAAGAACATTCAACCACAAAGGTTCTTTCTAGCACCCTAACATAAGTAGGAATGCGTAGAGAAAAGAGTGCTTACTAGGATATCCTTTAAACACACCTCACTCTGAGGTCCGAGCTCTAAAGAACTGATCATATCATAGTCATAAAGTACCAAGAATGGTCGGTACGCCTCAATGATTACTCAGCTACTAAAACATCATCCTTCCGAAGCTGTATAAGCTCTAGAAAACTCTCAGCCACCTCCTCAAGCCAGTTCTCTGCTACCTGTGAGTCGTGATTACCTCGGAACTTGAGGGTATCTAATATTGGAACACGTGTAAGGTAGTAATCCTACATGTGTCACCTACCGGTACAGTCGGTTGTAACTACAGACCAACAGGTAGTGATGTATAGCTCTAACACTACCCGAAGGCACTATCTCAGGCATCAGTCCACATACCGAAGCCTCATTTCTATGCGGACCATCCTTATGGTCACTCACTGGAAAACACTAGTAGCCAATTCCACCATACACTCAACTGATGTCTTAGCTAGGTGAAAAACTCTAGCAATCGCCTCCATCCAGTTCTCTGCTGTCTGGGAATCTGCCTCGCCTCGTAACCTCAGAGGCCGCTGCTGCTGGAACTCGTCCAACGTGCTCTACCAGCATGCACAGTTCGCTAGTAAGGCTGGTGGCATCTGCTGCCCAAAAGGTTGTGGTGCTATTGGTACACCACCCGAGGGTGCCAACATAGTAAAAAGGGCCCCGCACTGGAGCCTCGCCGCTCGGTGGGCCGTCATCGAGTACTCTCTTGGCACTCCAACTGACTGTCTGCGTGGAGGCATCCTGAACAGATGCGACACGGTCAACCATTTATACCTGGTGAGCTGACCCGGTTTGAGCTGACTTTAAAACTTTGGAAACACACATGCAATCAGTATTTTCATGTACAAAGTCGGAACTCAGTAGTCAGGGTCCGGGTGTACAGATACGTCGACTGCTGTACCAACACTGGACTCCCTGAACTGAAGACCACACTCGGTACCCTTAACACTATTGCTTCACATAGAAAAAGATCAGAGTCCTTAGTTCTGAGTTAGAACCGAACCTCCCTCTGATACCAATTTTTCACGACCCATCCTCGGGGCCCATGTCGTGACTACCCCAAACCCACCTTCCATAGGCCATGGGCTGGCGACTAGCACCAAAGGCATTAATCCCGATAACTGGGAAGGCATTGCCTTTATAAAAGTAAACAAAACACCACAGAGTACAAGACGATATAAAACACTAAGTACAAAAGAAGTGTTGAAAAGTAAATGGCCAGAATAAAAACCCAACTGAAAAGTACAACTACAACTGAACTAAAGTACAACAGAAAAGACAAACAGCTGGAAGAATAGAAACAACTCTTGGGTAGTCCACCTCGGATCCTAACTGAAGGGTAGGTACGGATAGCGCACCTCCTGGATCATCCACCACGGATCCTACCTGAAGGGTTGGTATAGATAGCCTCCACAACACTCTCGCCCGTCAACCTCCTCCAAGTATCGTCATGTCGTGAATTCTAACTCAGGATACTGACTCGTCGTGAGATCCACCTCTGGGTACCGTCCAGTCCTCAAACACTCGGCCTCTGTCAGCGCTGCCCGTCGTCTGTAACCAACACAATGAGGTGCGGGCATAGCCCATGCAGGGGTGAGTATAACGATACTCAGTAGGGACCCCGAGACCCTCAAGGTCTCACTAAATCCAATAAGGATCACCATAAAGAAATATCTCAACAGATAACATCTACTTAGTTATATACCCATACATATACCTAAGTTATCAAGTAACCCATCTCAATCATGAGGAAACAAAAAGATTATGAAATCAACGGATAACCACTACCCAGGTATATGTCCATACATATACCTCAGTTATCAAGTGACCCATATCAATCATGAGGTAAAAACAAGACCATAGACTCATCTCAAACCAGGATTTTCATTATCGAAACCGTAACTGCTGATGAGCCCCGTCTCTGGAGTGTACAGTGATACTGTCACGACTCAGAGGTACTGCTCACAACTGTAACTACTGAAGAGCCCCGTATCTGGAGTGTACAGTGATCCTGTCAGGACTCCGAGGTACAACTCACTAACCTAATACTACTGAGGTACTCCTCCTGTCGAGTACCGCGGGTCAGCCACCCAAACACAGTAGTGCTTCCCGCTGGGGTATGCCACCCAAACACACTAGTGCAAACCCCCTAATAGCCTGCAGAGGTACTCTCCGAATGAGTATCATGAGTCTGCACTGTCACACAGTAATGCTCCATCCGCCATGGGTCTACACCCAAACAGAGTAGTGCTCCGTCCACTGGGTTAGTCGACTCACTCCAAGTCGAGTCTGTCAAGTAGTCGTCAGGTCTCAGCCGGCTACACGATCTCCGTACTCCGTACGCTCGTCTCCGGGAGGGTCCTCTCCACGAGCTACTGGTCGATACTCCAAGTATCACAAAGTCTCAAGATGAATTATCTCAAAGACCGCCTCGTCATAGGGGTCTCAATGAAACAGACGGTGCGTCAATCGGACGCCTGGTCTGTGAGTTATTAGCCTTTTCGTCCCAAGGGCCCGGTTTGTTTGGTGTGCGAACCAACCCGACCATATATCAAATGTACCCGAACTCTCATAGGGTATACTCATAGGGACCTTTTCTCAACGTGATCAACAACTCCACTGACGGTTCGTCAAATGGATGTCCGGTCTGAAAGTTATCATCTTTTCCGTTCGAGGGGCCCGGTGGGATTTCGGGTACAATCCAACCCGGCCATATTCCAACTGTGTCCAAAACTCAGGAGAAGTATGCCAAAAGTTCCGTCTCATCATGAAGAATCCAACAAAGTCGACGGCATGTCAATCGGACGTCTGGAACTCAAGATATAAGTGTTTCCATTCCGAGGGCCCGGTTGGTTTCGTGTTCGAACCAACCCAGCCATACCCAAAGTTCTCCGAAACCCTGAGTGTAATATACCGAAACGACCGTCTCGATCCACGGATCACATCACAACTGACGTTGCCTCGATCGGAGGTCTGAGACCCAACATATGGGCTTTTTAATGGAAAATGCCCGAAAATAGGGGGTTCGGGTCCGGTCCGACCTGGCCCGAGACCCCCTGGGTCGGCCCGAACCGGGTCAACCCGAACCGGGTCCGGCCCGTTTGGGCGCGGCCCGGCCCGACCCGGCGGCCGGTTGGCCTGCCGTGCTGGCGCGGCGCCCGCGCGGCCAGCAAAGAGGGGAGGGGGCGTTGCCCCCCCGGTTAACGGTGAACCGGCGCGGCTTAAATGTCGCGCCCCTTATTCCGGAATGGGAAATTCGTTCTGGTTCAAGCCCTGCCACTGCCGCCGGTCGTCGGCGCCACCACGCCGGTGTGGCGCGTCGCCGCCGCTTTCTGCGGACCACCAGACGCGCTCCGGTGGTCCGTTTTTCTCGCCGCCTTCGCCAACGGTCCTCCCAGGACCCGACCTTCTCTGTAGAGACTTCAAATTGACTTTGTAGCCCCGTTTGTCATCGCCCGTCAATCCGCGCACAACGATCAACCAGTGGAGTCTTCGAATTGCCTCCGCGGCCCCGACTCCGGCCGCGGTTTCGTTCGGCCTCAACGGTGCGGCGCGACGATGTCGCGCTTCTTCATCACATTCTCTCTTGTTTCCGCGCGGTGTCGTTGCACCGCGCCGCCTTTTTTCATGCCGCAACGAACAAAACAAAAAAGGGGGAGGAGAGTCGCCCGTGTTCGTGCGGTCCGACCTCCTCCCATTATGTTGATAACAAGCATCCCAAAAGACGAATAACGATAAAGGATTTTTCATGAACAAAAGTAATCAACCCCAACAGGTTTCCCCGCAATCAAGAATTCCCAACCCGCAAACATATTCTCCACGGATCAACTTAATTTTTAGTTGATCTATGTTCTTTTATTTAGAAGGAAGTAACATGGGGTTCATTAATATTCAAAAAAAATTAATTCCCTACCTCAAAAAGACGTCGCATGTCATCATGTCGCGGAAAGAGGAAAGAATCAAGATGATCGGTCATCGCGGAAGATCGGTGCTGATTACGTTGTCATCGGATAAAGAGTCGTCATCGATGGAAACGTTCCCCGCGGTGGTGTCTCCTCCCTTGATGCGGAGAAAGAAGAAGAGAAGGCACATCATCGGTGTCTTCTCATTCTCCGTCGGAGGCGTTCTTCGTCGAAGAGTCGGTGTTCTTCCCCAAAAACTCAAGTGCTCCCACCCAATAAGTTTTTCCCCTAAATAAAATAATAAGCTACCTTATTATTTTATTTAATACAAGCCACTTCAAAATTCAAACTATTCAAATCAAAAATTAATTAAAGAGGTTGAAATCCTTAATTACAAAGTGTTGGCATGTATTTAATGTGAAAGGAAGTCACATCATTTAATACAAGGGTGTTTTAAGGGGAAGAGTTAAGGGGGTTAGGGAATTTGAAGGGGTGGGGTTTGTGTGGGCCCCACCTCACATTTAAACTCACTTAGGTAGTTAGGTTCACCCATCCTCCATCCTTAGGATTTACCCACTTAAAAGAAATAAAATTAGTTGCACAAATTTTATTTCTTGGAAGTCTTTATCCACAAAACTAAACAACTCGTCCTGAGAAAACGCAACTCTGGAAAAGGTCTTCTTAAGCAATTATTGGCGTTGCAAGTTCATCGGTGCCCTCAGATTTCAATTCCGAGCACCGGTTTAAAATTTAGAAAAACCCGCTCGTTCGTTCACTGAACGTACCCGAGCGTAACTTCGGAAATTAATTCCGGGCACAGCGGGCCTCGGAATCAGGCGCCGTCAGAAACTACGTTCTTGTAAAATCCCAAAGAAAATTAAGAAAAAAAAATTCCCATGAATTTTACGGGTCTTTACATATACTCACCCCAACATGGTATTTTCCAGCACTTATCATGTCTAGCGCATACAATTGAACATCTCATGGAGTCTTAGAGGGACCAGGACTAGGAATTTCTTAATGAGTTAGAAAACACAAGTTATAATCATGTGTTATCTTGAAATCAATCCCCATCTTTACATTCAAGTTGGAATTTTTTTTAGACTCTTTTTGGTTAGATTGCATTTCATGCTATTTATTTTTCATTATTGGTTTTCATACTCTCATTATAGGATTTAGACATATGCATTAATGGTTTATTAGTTATTTACATTACATAATTTTGTGGTCTTGGAGATGTGTGTGTGTGTGTAGGTACTTTAGACTAAGTCCTCCCATGTTAATGATATGCCTACTCGATGTTACTCATCGTCCCTTATCCTATTCGAGGTGGGAAAGGGGAGTAGAGTTATGATCCCCATTGGTATAGATTGTGAAAGAGTGGTATTAGAGCATTGAATTATACCTTAGGATCAGATTGTATGATATTGGGTTTGGGAGACAATGTTAAAAGTTTTAAGTTCAAATTTCAGGATAGATACTCTAGTGTTGGTGTGGTGGTCAATGTAAACACCAAGACATCGATCACCTTATTTTGACGTGGTACATGAGTAAACTGGTTGAAAGGAAAATAATAGTACATGCATCATATATAAATGTCTTTTTGTTTCCATGTCCTTATTGATTCATCTATCCAGATATACTCATTGAATGAAGTACATCTTTTTTATTTCAGAATATCTATGTGGAGTATTCCAACTATGATTCAACATCATGTTCACAAGGATGATCCCCTCAGTGGTGATACATTAATACAAGGGAATATTATATAGGTGTTTCCTTCAATTGTTTCACCATTTATACCATTATTCATTGAGAAGTATATGGTACCTTCTGTACCAGTGGATGAGATGTGCCGGCTGAGCACACTTCAAGAGTTTCAGTGACATCAGCCCCCAATATTCCATGTTGAGCCCAACCCATATGAATCTGAGGACTGTATTGAGGTGGTGAAGTTATTTTTCTATATTTTTGGGACACTGGAAGATTATATGGGAATTTTGGTAGTGAGCTTCTCCATGATTTTGTGGGATGATGTTCAGGTTTGGTCACCCAATCTTATGACAAGGCAACTCTTGCATGGTTATATTTTAAGAATCTTTTTGTATAGGAGTTATATACATATACTTTGATATTTTTATGCATCCATGAGCTGCTACATCTTCATCAAGGCATTACAACTGTATAGAAGTCTTCATTGAGGTTCACCGACCTCTCCAGATACTTGATGGATATGGTTAATGATCAGTTATTTTGGGCTTAGACCTTCAAGAGATAACTACACAGAGACATCTGATCCAGCTTTATACCAATGTGCATTATTATTGATTTTTAGGTGATAGATAGAGCTTTGGTGGTTGATATTTTCGAGTCTAAATAGATACAGAAAATAGTTTCCGATAGTGGGAACATAGGAGCAGTGACTTTGGCAGCAAGAAGATGATGTCAGTCTTAGGGACCTGGACATGCAAGGTGTTTTTGGAGGAGGCCCCATAACAGATGGTATATGGTTCATGGATCCCATGATGTTTCTAGTTTTCCCAGGGAGAGTTGGTGATACTCACGTGATGGTAGCGTTCATCCTACACTATATTTTCCTACCGGTTGTGTAGCTGATAGGGAGACAGTGTGTGGGACACTGAGGAAAAGGCAGTTAAAAGGGAAGATCATTCTATAAGGATACGGTCTTGGAATAGAATATTGGAGAGAAATTATAGGTGATATAAGCTTCGATTTGTTACTACTACCACCCACATATAGTCTACGTTAGGATTATGGAGCTAGAGGATAGGGGAGAAGGCAGTTGTTAGAAGTCAATACATATATCCTAGATACTTTGGGGATGACACTAGGTATTATCTAGGTCTATTATAACATATCTATATTACTCATAGATACATGTTCTATTCATTCATTCATTTCCACATATCTAGTTCGAGACTTGGAGATTTTGGTTGAGCCCTTGGTTTCACCCTTGCACTTGGAGACACCATCTGAAGATGACTTAGTGATCACACACTTTTTCAATAATGTAACCTAAATCTTATAGGTGAGTTTTTCTATTTGTATTTCTTTATAGAAGCGATTATAACATATTAAATCATCTTGGATATGTAATTTTTATCTATAGTTCATTCCCAAATAGACTATTTTAGGTGGATGAGGTGGTGTGTCCACATCGATGGGACTAGGTTTTCATTTGTGGGTGAAAATTAAATCCATGTAACACTAGATGGAATCATTAATAGGAGGGTGAAGCTGATTAGTCATTAGTCGGATATCCTGACCCTTAGTGTAGTGGATGTTGTGAGTTTCCAGTTCTCTTAATTGGTGGTGGAGTATGAGGACATCTTTCTTGAAGATGTTCAATTATTACATCCCCATAGATAGTTAGAATTATTCAATGATTACACTCTTGGATAACCCCAAAATCTATGCCAAGATATCAGATAGATCCCTTATATCTTTTCAACTTAAAGTTTTAGATGTATGACATACTGAAGAAATACTTTGTAAGACCTAGTGTTCTACCCTGGACAGTCCTGATTTTGTTTTCCAAAAAGGTGGATGGGAGCTTGATATTTTGTATAGATTATCATCGCCTAAACCAAGGGATCGTAAATAACAAGTACCCACTACTGATAATTGATTAAAACTTCTATCAATTGATAGGGGAAATATAGTTCTTGAAGATTGACCTTGTATCAGGCTATCACTATTTGTGAGTACAGGATGAGGATATACATAATATGTAATTATGATTTCACTATGGTCACTATGGATACTTGGTGATTCCCTTTCGTATAATGAACACAAAAGAAATGTTTACAAGACACATGAATCGTATATTTTATCCCTTATTAGACTATTTCATGGTAGTCTTTATCAATTATATCATAGTGCACTTGGTTTACAAGTAGGATCACATGATACACTTGAGGATGGTTCTAAACATACTCCATAGCACTAGACTTATGGGAATATCTCAATGTTCCAGTGTTGGATTCAGTAGGTCCACTTTTTAGGACATGTTATCTCAGAAGATGGTGTGGTAGTGGACCCAATGAAGGATGAGGTAGTGTTACCTTGTGATCCATCAAAGAGTGTGACAGAGGTACAGACATTCCTTGGGATGTCATTTTATTATTGGAGATTCGTACTGGACTTGTCCAAGATTTTATACCTCATGAAAACTTTGACCTGAAAGAATGACTTTAATGTGGATGGAGAGGTGTTAGTATGATTTTCATGTGTTGAGGAAAAGATTGACTAGTTCTCCCATCTTAATATTAAGCACATTGTGTTCTATGATGCATTTGTAACTGGTATTGGTTGTGTTATAATGAAGAGGCAGGAAATTATTACCTATGGTTTACGTCATTTGAGACCACATGAGAATAACTACATTACCCATGATCTTGATTAAATAGTGGTGGTTTTTGCACTTATGATGTGGAGACACTACCATATGGGAGAGAAATTTATCATCTATTCTAACCACAAGTGTCATAAATATATATTCTCTCAAAAGTATCTTAACCTGAGAAAGAGGAAGTGGATATAACACATCTAGGATTATGTATTATATTTTTTTATGCTCCTTGGAAAGGTAACATGGTAGAGAAGTCTCTCAGCAAGAGATCTTGTTCGCAGTTTCTAAGTGAGGAATCAAAGCAGTTATCCTTATTGCATATATCCATTATGGTTGTAAATAGATAATAATACCTCTAGTTGATGGTTTTTATGCCTCCTCTTTTACAGGGATTCAATGAATCATAGCTTGGGGATGAAAATTGTTATACCCTGCAAACTCAAATATCCACCGGAGATGCTCCTTATGGATTTTATGAAGGTGGAATGCATGTTGTTATTTTCAGAGGATGATCAATGGTAGAAATGAATTTGTGGGAGAAGGTTCTAATAGAGTTTCATAAATCTCCTTTAAATGTGCATCTAAGTGTTCTAAACATGAACTAGAACCTCCAATATTAGTTCTGGTAGACAGTGATAAAGAAAAGAGTTACAGGTGCATAATTAATAAAATAAATATATTATATGACCTAGTGATGGAATTTTCCTATAATTATATGGTTATGATGGATTCTTAGGTTAATAAACTAAAACCAAGAGTTCTAGAGGACTTTTCGAGAGCTGTTGGAGGAGATTCCATTTGAGAATGACAACTCGATCATTATTTGACAATCGGTGCACAATGAGGTTCAAGGATCTTTCTAATGACAATGACACAGCTTCGTTCAGAATCATTGATTGATCTAAAATCAATGTAGGATGGTTTTTTTATTTGGATTTATCCCCATTTATTATTAATACAATGAAGATGAATCAATCAACCAATGAATGGATTCATAGATCATGCAGATTCTATGTATGGGTTACATATTTCTAAGAATTGGATAAATTTTTGTGTGATTATTTATTTATATATTTTTTTCCTCATTCTAAAGGCAATAGATCAAGGCCAAACAAACAATTTTTGAGGATCATTCCACATGTTGTAGATGTGATTTTCTTCCCTGATTATTTACTCATCATGGTAAAATCTTTTGTCATGCAGTTAGACAAATACCGATAAATTAAATGTTACGTACCTATTTCATGGAACAATGATTCAATATCACATATCCAAACTTTATGTGACATTAAGGTCAGGTTAATAGGGAATAATTGGTGGATCTAATAGATTCAAGTCTCCCAACTCTTTTTCTGTAGCACAATACGATGGATGACATGCGTGGAAATTTTTTTAATGGATTCAAAAGTTGGATCATGATGTTCAATGACAGCAAGGATCATTTAAAGATATTCCTTGGTTTCCATAAAGTGTCATTGATGGATTAATGGTCGGATATGTGGATGGTGGAATGATATATTTATCTATAATTTTGTAGAAATCACATAGTACAAGGCATGAAAAGTGGAGCTACATGCCATGTGGGACACCCACAATGGTGGCTAGGGTTTCCAGATAAAATTAAGTATCACATGGAATGTGACCCTATGATATAGTGTGTTTATCCCTTTTAGTTGGTTCATCATGTACATTGGAAGTTACATGGACATGGATGAGATTACATGGGAAAATGCACACCATGTACTCCGACATGAGCACGACAAGGATAGGTGTACATGGACATTTTCCTGAAGTTGGACATGGTAGAATTACATGGGAATGGGAAATCCTTGTACTTTTTCATAGAAACATGAATGGTCCATTTACATGAGAAGGACTTAGTGCCTAATGGACATGTCGTGTTCTACCATCACATGTTTTTTACTCCATCAAGGATGATTTAGAGATCTCTTCATTTGCATCTTGGACAAGATTCATTAGGGTGTGTTCCCTATATCCATTCCTTGAGGGTTAGCATGGAATATTTTCCAACACATAGGATAGTGATCCCTTCATCTAGATTATGGGAAAGAGTTGTTGGAATACTTCTGTGAAGTCTGGAGTGATATCCCTTATTAATATGTTGCACCAGGTGGAGTTCTTAGTATCATCGTGACCAATATTACATAGTTTTTAATCCTCTACTCAGCGGGTTATTTAAGATTTAGTTGTTGGTATACCCGATGGACTAGGGTTTGATCCTCATCTATATATCACTCTCTTAAAACTTCCAGTGTATAGTTCCTATAATGAGACCTGATTAGAATGACTTCTCATATGGATGTCATTAGTGTTATCTAACTTGTGGAGTGTGTTCTTCCAAACGAGTTCTATATGGATTTTTTGGGCATGAATCCTAGGCTAACTTTACGGTTTTGATCTTACATGTGATTGTGTGTCTTTGTTGAGTATATCTAGATATTCTTGTTATAATTTTTGTAGATATATAACTATATAGAGTTGAATTTTATTCTTGTTGTTATATGCCTTTTGGTTTCAGGGTGTCCTACTATGTATTATTTTACTCACCCTATATGGTATTTTACCACATGTTTTTTTGTCTTACGTAGATTATAAATCTTTTTAAAATTTCATATAGGTACTAGGACCAAGCAGTGCATAGTGAGGTGAACTGATAGAGGTGTGTTCCTATGGTATATTAGAAGTAGTCCCCATATTTACTTTCATGTTGGACTATTTTTAGACACTTTGTGGTGGGCTTGTATTTGGACCTTTTTACTTTCCATTACATGATGTCTTACTCTATTTTTGGGATTTATATGTATTAATTCTTTGTTTATTATTTGTTTTACATTTCATCATTTTATGATCTTTAAGATATGTGTGTGTGTACAAGTACTTTAGGCTAAGTCCTCCAATGTTAGTGATATACCTACACGGTGCTAGTCACCAACCCCTAGCATATTAGAGGTGGGATAGGGGAGTCTCTTCATAGGCCTTATTTCAATAGTTTGTGATATGTAATGCATTTCAATTTAATATGACATGTGGTGCCCGTAATTATATACCCCCTCAGTATACAAGTTGGTCGCATGAGAAAACTAAGATAGGGTAGTGGGATCTTCTTTACCTTTATATATAATATATTGGAATAAGGCCTTGATTATTCATTTATTATTTATGGAATTACGCATTCCTAACATTTCCATCATTTTTTAATCATTTACTCATTTATTTTTATTTCTATTAAAGGATTATGTTATGCAGTATTGGTTTTTTATATGTTTCCATTATATTTCTTCTTCCATGTTATTTTCCACGCTATGTTATCCCTTAATAATATTTTGAGCTCACACTTTACTTTTTTTCCATTTCCCTGAGTAATTAAGTGGAATACTATGTATGATCATCCTTATAGATAACACTAATAGAACATTATTTTTACTCAAATGATGTAATTTTTCATGATGTAATGTAATATTTTTGTATCTAGTTTCTTGACGATTAAAAAACCATGATCTTGGGGATATAATAACAAGTATTCCAATTCTCATGTAATAAATAACCCACAAACTTTAGGTTACTAGGGTTTGGGGAATTACACTGAAACTACTATATGTGATTTCTCTACTGACTTGTTTAGCATCACATCTATAAACTAGAAACATATCCTTTTATGCCTCAGATAATTTAGGATTATCATTATATTCGCCCCCTAATTTATCTCTCTTGGGTCTTCATAACATCAAGATACCATTCTCAAGGTGTAAAAAAAGTCAATCTCGATATATTGCATGGAATACATGGGAAATCCTATCATAGATGCATATGAGATTATAGATATTATATCTCTCTTATATGGTTTCTAATGACATATTTTCATAGTGATGTGTATACTATGTAACATTTGAAAAAACACCCTCTTTGATTGTTCTATAATTAATCTTTTTTTCATTATATATAACTTGGTTTAGGATGTGGGATGAAGTTTTTAATGTGTATCCCCAAAAAGATAATGGAATATTTTCATGACTCTATATTGATATCACCATGTAAAGAAAGTTATATTTTCTAATTTCACTAAAACCATTCCAATATAGTGTATAAGGAAGATTTATTAGACATAATATCTGAAAATCCTTTAAAAAATAGATAAACTCTTGGTTAATATGTTCCCTAACATAGTTTGAGTGCATTTTTTTATCTTCTTATAATGTTGATTCTCTACTTAATTCTTCTGTTCCTTAAATTTCTCAATGTAAATATACTTATACATAATTAAGTATATAAATCCATATATTCTAAATTATTTGCTAATAGTTATAATGTAATATTATCCAAGACTAGAATAAACTAGAAAAGGTCTGCACACATCTATATGAACTAATTTTATAAGATCTATGCATGTTTCACCCTTTCAAATGAATAGATCATTAGTCATTTTTTTCATACAAACAAGCATTCCATATGCCCAAGGTTTTTATTTCAAAATAATATAAATAACCTTTTTGAAAAAAAAATTTAAACACATCTCAATTACATTATAATGCAGGTGATTCTAAAAATAATTGTGATTTGAGGCATGTGAACTTGATTTACTTTCAATTTACAACACTTTATTTTCATATTCTAGTATATAAGGACCTTTATAAAATTTTATGTCCCAGTATATATGTTTTATTTATAAATTTAAAAACTCTTATTTTAGAAATTTAAAATAAATCCATCTATGAAAAAATTAGTCAAATATATTATTTTTTTGGTTACAAATGACACTTAATAAAAATTCATTAAAACTAAAATTAAATAAGACTGTATCCTAAGATGGTAGTCTTTAATAGCTAGTATAGATAGTCATTTTTTATGGGAATATCAAAGATCCACCTCCCCTAGAGTAATCCTTTATAATATACTTGGTATATTTATTTGGATAAAAATATTATAACCACAATCTATATCTAATATAAAATTTATAGAGATTGATAGATTTCATGAAATAATGAATATTATTAATGAATCCCCTTATATCTTTATTGAGTTGAAATTATTATTCTAAATTTCCTTTCCTTTTGTAATTGAATTACAATGTTTTTGATCTGTAGCCTATCCCATGATATTTCTCTGTATGGAATAGTGTTGTGAAGGTTCCTTAAACATGTGATTATTATTATAGTATCTCACCATCATTTTCTTCTTATTCGACATAAGAACAAAAGTTTTTTTCATTCTTCATTTCTTTATCTATCTACAAAATCATACTCAATTGATCTAGTTGTAAATTATCTTTATTGATCATATATAAATTAATAAAAAAAAATAGAATCTTTGAGAAACTGATCTGATCAGGAGGTATATGAAAATTACATTTAGTGTCTTGAAATATAGAATTTAAAAATGCTTAATATATCTATTCATCTTAACTGTATTAGATCTATATAATGCACCTTCTACAATATTTCATTTAAAGAGTTACATAGATATATCTTACCTCCCTTATTTTTCTTTCTCCTAATAAAGACCATGATAATAAGAAAAAAAATTGTATACATCCATAAATTCTTGATGCTTCTAGATGTCACTATCCATGGAAGATAACAAGGGGTATTGGAAATATAATGAATCATCGATGTGTTTCTAGAATATAGAATGATCCTACTCACTCTCCTCCTTAAAGATATATATAGGAACTAGGGACTTGATTAGCCACTATAAGAGTATAATATAAATTTTTTATATTATAATATTCATGTGCTTCATTATTAATAAACACCATTTTTATTTCATTTTTCAAATTGAACCTTAATTCACATTAAGATTGCAATTCCTTCTTAAAATTCTCTATTACATGGAATATTTTTGAACAACTCATAAAACATAGAATTGTGTTCATTTTATTTTGATATTTTATTTTATGGTTCACCATGATATAAGGAACAATTTATGATTTTGGAGCACTACAATATTCCCATTTTAAGACCACCAAAATGGGCCATTAACCTAGAACATTCTAGGCGAAGTAAACTGGATAGAAGCCCAATAAAAGTACTATAGAGACCAAGTTCCAAGACCAATGTTTCTCGAACATGAAATAAAGATAAGAGAAATCATGCATAACATTTCATTAAATATTATCCCATGATAATTCATATCTTTTAATGGATTTCTAGGAGGCCCAATTTGTAGATGTAATTATGGGCCAGATTCTGCAGCTCAGAGAAACATCCCACCATTTAAATCATATCTCAAAACCATAAACTATTTTTGTATTAAATTTTGCATGAATTTGTATACATCAGTGGCTTCATTTTATTCTTCTATTTACCACTCAAATTTTTCCATATAGAAGCTCATTTTGGTGCCTCTATTTGTTGGATGCAAGCTAGCTGCCATTTCAGGTCAAGGGTGAAAATGTCCAAATTCCACAAAATTTCCACCACCCTAGCCCTACCATACTCAAGTGGAAAGAAATGGATTGGTGGGGTATCAACTTATCAATCATTAAATTCATATTTAAGGTAGTTTTTGTGGGTTATTTAATCATATTTTTATCTTTGATTCATTGTAATTTCATTCTATCGATTATTCTTTGTAAGGCTCTTCTTTCAATTATAAGTTGATCGAATTACTGTATCTTTTTAGTAAAAGTCCTTAATATTATCTTATTGTGGTAATATTATTATCAAATTGATATTATTTCCTCAATTCTTTAACTTATTCACACCAAAACATGTTAAATTGTTTACACAACAGTGGAGTGATCATTTTCTTTTTATTTTTGTCACTTCTTCAATTCCTCCCTCATGAGTCTATTTCCCACTTCCATTGATATAATAGAATAAATGGAGGGACAGACCTCTTATGGTTTAATACAATGGAGTATAAAGGGGTTGTATTGGATATTATTTCTTACTTAGTAATCATTTAAAAAAATATTTTATTTGAGTTTTTCATTCAATGATGTTTTCTCTTTCTCTTCCTTATTGAATTTTATTAAAACACTTTTCATGTGATAATATTAGTGCTCATGGATATTATCCTCCGACTTTATAGGTTATTATAATTTGTATTTTATGGTTTTAAACCTATAATTTATGAGGTTACATTTATTTCATTGAATGAATCTTTTTCGAGTCAGTGAAACTGAAATACTCTAAAAATAAATTCATTCAACCCCCCCCCCAAGAGATAACCTATGATAAACTCATTCTATTAATTTGAATTCACTAAAATCGTTAGTTATCTTGAAATCCAACCAAAAATATATTCAGAATTTTTAAACTTCATATCCAAACATAATAAATAGAATGTACGTGTCTATAGGTTTCTTCTTAGGTATCTCATGATTTAATAACCCAAGATACACTATAAGCGACCACTTAACCCTAAAAACTTGGGTTAATTTGGGAAAGAACAAATTTTTGATCCATTGATGGGGACCCAATTAAGACATCTTAACTCCCATTCTATTCTCCCCCATTTCTCTTTTCACACCTTAAATTCTCTTATCTTTTCCACTTTCTTTTGTTTTTTACTTTTCTTGGCGCATGTCTGCCTATACTTGTAACCAATAAAACCGTCTAGTTGGGGTGGATATTATTAGGGTTGGGGAATAAATTAGATCAAGGTAACTCTTTAAATTATATCTTAATCTTCCAAATACTCTAGATTAAAAAATTTATCCCATTTCAATGAATTTTCTTCAAAGAAACCAACTCATAAAACCAGGTGGGAACCAAAATGGAAATCCAAATGAGGAAGTCCCAAACATGTGGAATGTATTCAATCAAACCATGAATGAATACCTCAAACCAACCTCATAAAATTAACCATATTTAATTAGTAATTATACCCTAGGAGAATCCTACTGTGTCTTTAACCCTCATGTCATAAACCACCTTCCAACCTTCTAAGGGGTGGAGTCGGAAATGTCATACCTTCATGTCAAAGAGTTCAATGACATTATTGAAACCATGTGCCCACCACAACAACATGATCCATATAAGATGATACTCTTTGATTTCTTATATAAAGATCAATCAATGAACTGGTTAAATAATCTAATACTTTCGTCAATACACTCCAGGGACAAATTTCAAAGTTATTTCTACAAAAAAAAATACTCCCCCCATCACAAAAAAATTGCACTTAAAAAGAGCATCCAATTTTTATTTTAAAAAAGAAGGGGAGTAATTTTATGAATCATGGGAAAGGTTCAAAGATACACTTAACATGGTACATCACTATGAATTTTAGGTCCCATAAAAAGTTTGAATATTATATGCAGCGTTGGGTCCATGAAACAAACAATTCACTGACATGATGTGTAATGGGACCTTCAAAAAAAAGCCCCAAACAATTATTATGAGTATCTAGAAGGACTGGAAGAAAAAAACCAAACATGGGGAACATAACCTTACTATAATAATCCACCCAAATCTAGTGGAATTAACACTCTTATTAATGAAAAAAGTCTCAGGGAATAACTTTCTACACTCACTAAGAAGGTTGAGGAGATCAATATTTGGAAGGCCCGTGAAATTCTAACTATTGACCATGTTTGAGAAAATTGTGACAAACATGACCACAAGACTGACAACTGCCCAACCATCCCTTCCATGAAATATTTTCTTTTTGGACGACCACTAGAGGATGTCAATGCTATAAACATTCCAAATCCACACTACCAAAACACTTTCAACCCAATGTACTATGACAATCCAATATTCCATTAGAATAATAACTATCAACCCAACCAACAACCTAGTCGACCACACGGACTAAACCCCTACACTTCAAATAATTAAAAAATCAGAACCAGTTACAACCACAAACAAATACAATAAAAAATACTCATGTCTAATACTAAAAACCCATCCAACAACCCACTCAACAACCAACCAAATGACCAAATTATCTTCCTAGTATAAACCAACCAACACAATCCCCTACCCAATATATAACTCTACCAATCCTTGAAATTTTGTGTAAAAAAATAGAGAAAATGAACTCAGAAGTCTCATTCCTTAAACATGAACTGAAAAATATTTAAACTAGGAAGGCACCCATGCCTACTAAGGCGGTACCATCCTCAACCTTAAGGGGATAATCCAGTTACACATAATCCATTCATGAAAAACTAAAATAAGTGACTATTTTAAGAAGTGGGAAATAAATTTAGAAACCAGGACATACCATTCTATAAATATTAAAATATTAAAAAACTCAAGAAAATTATGAAGAACCACCCACTGATTCTGAAAACACCAATGAGAATGTGAAGTAACCACAACCCCAACAAACACTCAAATAACCTACTCACTTCCCTCAATTCATTATAATAAAATCTAAACAAGAACTAAATGATACTTTGATGGAAATCTTATCTCATTTTAAGTTGAACATTGCACTTATCTATGAAATCCAAACCATTATTTCCTACTCAAAGTACTTGAAGGACTTGTGCACTTTTAAATGGAAAATTTCTCATAAAAACCAAGTCTTTTTGGTTGTTAATGTGAGTACCACCATTCAAGGGACCATTCCTACAAATTTGGAAGATCCAAGGTATCCAAACATAAATTTTGAGTTAGTAGAGAACAAATTTTTCAAAACACTTTTTGATCTATAATTTATTGTAAACCTCATTCAATGTTCCATTTATTTTTAGTTCGGGCTTGAATAACTCCAACTCACATCTATTACTCTTCAACATGCTAATCGTAGCGTTATAGTTCCTAAGGGGATATAAAAGGATGTTTTAGTGAAAGTTGAAAATTTTATTTACCCTTGTGACTTCATTTTCCTTGAAAATCACCCAATACAAGCTCCTAGGGTTCAAACCCCCATTATCATTGGTTTTCCCTTATTAGAAAAATTCAACTCATTCATTCGAGTTAGAAGTATGGACATGAAAATAATCTTCGAAAACATGAGCCTCAATCTGAACATCTATAATGAAAACTCTCAAATTGGGGATTATGAAGAGATCTATGAGGAAAATTGGATTGTTAGTGTTGATATTGAACTAGAGGAACATCATGGAATTGTTGAGTGATCTTTAATTCAATATTAGATTGATTTATTTTATTCACATGAGGGAAATTTATCCCCTTAACTTAAATCCCTTTTGGATTTCTCTTTTGATGATTTTCCGGAATCACTGATCATTGATACCATTGGTGAAATTGATAATATTGATTCCATACCCACTCATGACACTGATCTATCCAATTTTGGTGGCTAAAACATCTCTTCAAAAAAGATCTAGCATGACATTTGAAAAATATACAGAGTTTGATGAAAAGTCTCATGCTTCTTTGGAAAGTGTTAACCAATTTGATCTTGAATTTAAGATCTTACCTTCATCACTCAAGTATGAATTCTTAGGGGAAAATCGAGCCTCTCTTGTTTTCATTTCTTCATCTCTTTAATCAAATTAAGATAGGGTGCTTCCAGATGTCTTAGAAAAGCATAAGAAAGCAATTGGATAAACCCTTTCTATTATTCCTCTAATTATCCCACTTATTGGAAGTCATAATATTGTTCTTGAATCTAAATCCAAACCATGTATTCGACCTCAGTGGTGTCTCAATCCCAATCTTATCGATATGGTAAGGAAATAAATTATTAAGTTTTTGAAATCGGGTATCATCTACCCCATTGCAAAGATTTAGTGGGTAAGCCTAATTAGAGTCCTTCCAAAGAAGGATGGAATCAATGTGATCACCAATGAGGATGGTGATCTTCTCTTTACAAGGGCCAATAGTGGATTGAGAGTCTGTATTGACTATCATAATCTTAAATCATGTACCAAGAAAGAGCATTTTCATTTTCCCTTCATTGATCAAGTCCTCGAGCAAGTGGCGGGTCATCAATTCTACTTCTTTATAAATGGATTATCATGGTATAATAAAATCGATGTCTCCTTAGAGGATCAAAGAAAAATAACCTTCACTTGTCCATTTGTCAATTTTTACATAAAGCACATTCCCTTTGGGTTATGTAATGACCCTAGTGCCTTCTAGTGTTTCATGATGGTAATATTCTCGAACATGGTGTGGGATTGATTAGAGGATATTTTGGATGAATTCTTAATCTTTGGGTATACTTTTGAGGGATGCCTTCTAAATTACGAAAGGTTTTTGTCAAGATATGGGGATAAGAATCTCATCATAAACTATAAAAATTCCATTTTATTATAAATGAAGGACTTGTTCTGGGCCATATGGTCTCTAGAAGAGGGATTGAGGTTGATAAAGCTAAGGTTGGTATCATTTTTCACATTCCATATCCAGAAACTATCAAGGAAGTGAGGTCCTACTTAGTACATGCTAGTTTCTATAGAAAGTTCATTAGGAATTTCATCTCTATTTCTCAACCACTTTGTTCTTTATTGGTGAAATATGATCCTTTTTTATTTATATAAATCTATGATGAATAATTCTTGACACTCAAGCCATCTCTTATCTCTTCACCTATCATGCATGCTCCAAATTGGAAACTTCCATTAGAACTCATGTGTGATGTGAGAGAATTCCCTATATAAAAATTCTTTTGAAAATAGTGTGAGAAAAATCTATATGTCATAGATTATGAAATAAAAACTTTAAATGATACAAAAATAAACTACACCACCACGGATAAAGAGATAATTATTGTTGTGTTTTCTTTAGATAAATTATGGTCATATCTCCTAGGGTCATCAATCATTATCTTCACCGATCATTCAGCCCTGAGATACCTCTTACAAAAACAAGATTCCAAGGATAGATTGATTAGGCGGGTCCTTCTTCTTAAATAGTTTTATTTAACCATTAAGGATAAAAAGGGTGTTGAAAATGTTTTATCTAATCACCTATCTAGGATATATTTCAATGAAAAATTACATCACCTTTCTGTGTCTGGTTTTTTTCAAGATAAGAACCTCTATTGTGTGAGTGATTTCACATGGTATACTAACAGAGAAAACCAATTGTTCATGGGTTACATTACAAAATTCCTCAGGACCCAAGCTAAGAGTAAATTACTTTTTGATGTTAAACACTATGTGTTTGATGATCCTTACCTCTTCAAGATTTTTCCAAATAAAATCAATAGGATATGTATTCCTAAGTCTGTGCAAGAGTCCATTATAATATTATGTCATGGAGATTTAGTAGAGGACACTTTTCCACAAAGAAAACCACTACAAAGTTCCTCAAAAGTGGTTTCTACTAGCCTAAGATCAATAATTATTCCTACTAATTCTGCCAATTTTTTCCTAAATGTCAATAATTAGGATCCATTACCAAAAGGAATCAAATCCCCTCACTCTCATTATGGGTGTTGAAATCTTTGATTGTTGGGGAATATATTTCATGGGACTCTTCCAAATATCTAGGGGATACCACTATATCCTCTTAGAAGTTTATTATGTCTTAAAATGGTTTGATTCCAATCCCACAACATCTAATGACTATCATGTTGTGATGTGATTTCTGAATGAGCACATATTTTCTAGATTTGGAATTCTTAGAGCTATAATTAGTGATCGTTGAACCCATTTCTAAAATTATCCCTTCTCGACACTCATGTCAAATTATGGTATTTACCATAAAGTTTCCACTACCTACCATCCTGAAACCAATGGTCAAGATGAGTTGGAGAATAGGGATATTAAGAAACTTCTTGAAAAAACTGTCAATCCCTCAAGGAAGGATTGGTCTGAGAAACTCTTGGATTCCCTTTGGGAATATCGTATTGCATTTAAAATCATCCTTGGAATTTCAACATATAGGTTGGTTTATATAAAATCATGTCATGTACCTGTTGAAATTGAACACAAGGCCTTTTGGGAAATCAAAATAATGAACTTTGACATTTCTTTGGCCAAATAAAAGAGTAAGTTAGAGCCTAATGAACTTGAGGAACTAAGTATGGAGGCTTGTGAAAATTAAAGGATAAATAAATATTGATTTCAATCTTACCAATATAGAAATATAAAATTCAAACACAATGAAACAGAAGAGTTCATGCTCTTGTATAGTTAAAAACTTCATTTACAATCTATAAAGTTAAGGTCTAGATGATCAGTTACATACATAGTGCATCATGTGTACCCTCATGGGGCCGTAGAGATTTGGGATCCCAAATGTGGTCATATCGTCATTTTAATGGCCATAGGTTAAAACCATTCATTGAATCATTAAATAAACAAGAAAAAAATAGTCGTTAACTGAGTCGACCAATGAACCAGAAAAAATTGATATATTTAGTGTCAAAGTATATAAAAAACTTTAAACAAATCACTTTCTAGGAGGTAACCTAGCCTTTAATTTTACATTTACTCAAGGTTGGAGTTTCAAAGTAAACATATACATTTTTTCATTCCTTTTTTCTAGTTTTTTTAGTTAGGAAACCTCTCTAGGATTCTATGATTTATAATTGTGTTAGTGTATAAGATTCAGGGGCTGTTGAGATTCATGAATTTTTCAGAAAACCACTGGTTTAAAAACATAAACTACCATCATTGATGAAGCATCTTTGAGTGACATAGAGATCAAGGGATTAATTGGGAGAAACACAAACATAAACTTTATCCACCAGGTGACTTCATTCCATGATTTTTCATTTTCTTTTTTCTTTTTTAAATCCTCTTCTCTTCCTCTACCCACCTTGAAAATTTTCTTTTCTTTAAACACTTGGAACAATGTTAATTTAGGTCTGGGGGATATGAAATAAAAAATTCCTTTTATGTGCATAACAAAATTGATTTGAAATGAAAAAAATGATATCCTTATTGGAAGGAAAATTTTCCATAACCTTGAACATGATAATACAAATTTTAAACTTTGAAGCTGAATATCAAATAATTTTTCAAGCCTTGATTCTAATTTTAATGCATGTTTAAGTTCATGAGCATATATTTTTGAAAGCGTGTCTTTCTAATATTATTTTTTAGCATTATATTTTCATCCATCAAAACAATAAACAATTCACGTCCTTTGGATTGAGGGTTATTAGTTTTATTTATTAGGGTCCCATAATACATAGCATAGATTTGGTGATCATTTTAATTTTAATATGAGTATTAAAAAAATCAAAAAAATAAAAAACAAATTGCTCGTAGAGAAATGGACTGACATAATGTGTGGATTTCAGCACTTAGGGGTCATGAATCCTTAGTTTTATAGCCTGTACTAGGGAATTTTATCTTGATTTGTGGTAATTCAAATTTATTATTAATTAAACTCAATATGATTCCTAAGTATATGGGCTTCACTGGGAGTCTTGAGGTCTTTGATCAGTGCATTCATCGGCAAAGTCTCAATGCATGGGTTGACTCGATTGAGTTCAATTTCAATTACCATGGAAAAATTGGAAAAAAATACAAAAAAAACAAACATAAAAAATATTAATACTCATATTAATATGAAAATTTTATTCCACCTAGAACTTACATATTTTCTCTCTTGAATAAAGACAAACCCCCAGGTCAATTGTTACTCTCAACACATCATCATGCTTAATTGAAATTGGATGAAATGTGGAGATTAGTTTGATTAAAGGAATAGGATTGGTCTTGGAATATTCCTCTAAAAATAGGTTGTGTTGAAATATTTTGAAGGGTTTCATAATTGTTTGTTATGAGTTATTTTGGTGAGCATTGTGTATTAAAATGTTTTTGGAAAATGGAAATTGAATTAAATATTTTTTAGATATATTTGGATTGGTACTAGAAAAACTCATGTTGGGGGTGTGATTAGTCATTGTAAGAGGATAATATTTATTTTTTATATTATAAATTTCTTGTTCTTCATTATTCATAAACACTATTTTTAATTCATTTTACATATTGAACATTAATTCACATTAATATTGTAATTCTTTCTTAAAATGAACTAATGCATGGTACATTTTTGAACACCTCGTAAAACAAAATAATGGTCTTTAGTTTATTTTAATATTTTATTTTCGGTTCACCCATAATATAAGGAACAATTCATGATTTTTAATCACCTAATGATTCTAATTTTAAGACCACCAAAATGGGCCTTGAACCAAGAACATTCTGGGCACAGTGAACTGGACAAGAGCCCAAAAATAGTACTATATCGACCAAGATCTAAGCCCACTGATTATTAAAATTGAACCATAGATAGAAAAAATCATTGTAAAATTTTCATTAAATATTTTCCAAAGAAAATTATACTTTTTTTAATGGATTTACATGTGGCCGAAGATGTAGATGTAATTCTGAGCCATATTATGTGGCCCATAAAAACATTCCACGATTTAAATCATATATCCAAAACCAGAAACTCTTTTGGAATTAAATTTTACATAAAATCAGGAAACTTATGGTTCTTCATTTTATTATTGTATGTCCCACATAAATTATTCCATCTAGAAGCTTATTTAGGCGCCTCTTTTGGTGGATCCAATATGGCTCCATTTTAGGACATGGGTGGAAAAGTCCAAATTCCACATACTTTCCACCACCCTAGTCCTACCATAATCAAATAGAAAGACATTTAATGTTAAGATATCTCCCCATGACTCTTGAAATTACAGTTTATGGATTTATTAGAGAATTATTTTTATCATATTTTGATCTTTGTTTCATTGTAATTTTATTCTTCCGATTTGTCTTTGTAACGCTCTTCTTTCAATTGTATGTTTCTAGAATCACCTTAGCTTCTTAATAAAATTTATTTATCTTCCCTTATTTTGGAATTCTTATTATCATATTTATTTTGTTTCCTCAAGGTGTGAACTTATTCACACCATACCTTTTGAAATGTTTCACACAACGGTTGATTTGGTCGTTTCCTTTTTACTGTTTTTTCACATCTTCAATTCCTCCCTCATGAGTCTACATCCTGCTTCCACTGATATAATAGAATCAATGGATGTGTAACCCTATTATAGGTTAATCCAATAGAGTATCAAGGGGTCGTATTGGATGTTATTTCTTACTCAATAAACATTTAAAAAAATTATTTGAGTTTTTCATTCAATGATTTTTTGTCTTCCTCTTCCTTATTGAATTTTATCGCCACACTTTTCATGTGATAATAAGATCATTTTCCTAGTAGTTATCATGATTTTTATCCTCTAAGTTTATAGGTAATTATAATGTGTATGTTAATGTGTTAAACAAGTAAGTGATGAGTTTTCATTGATTTCATTTAATGAATATTTCTCGAGTTAGTGAAATTGAAATATTCTAAAAAGGAATTCATCCAATCCACCCCCAAGTGATAACCTAGGATGGACTCATTCTATTAATTTTAATTCAATTAAATATTTCGTTATATAGTAATCCAACAAAAAATAAACCCCAAATTTTGCCAATTTATATCCAAAAAACTATCAATAGAATGTACGTATCTGTAGGTTTCATGTTAGGTCTCTGAGGATTCAACAACCCAAGCTATATTACAAGAGACCACTTAACCCTAAAAACTTAGGTGAATTCGGGTGATACCATGACTCAAACAACTAAAACTTCCTCTCTTAGAATATTTTATGCAAAATTTCTTGTAACACTCCTTGAATCTACCTCTGACTAAGAGATTGTCATTCTCTATAATAGGTCTCATTGATAGGGACTTTGTCAAATGTATTTCCACTTTATATAACAAATAAAATAATATTTTAGTTACTTATCTTTATTATTAATTGTGTCATGATAAATTAATTTTATTATAACACTATTTTATAAAATCCATATATCCATCACCATTAGATTCAAAATATATGATTGCATGGATATTATAATAGAAAGGTTTCTTATTCCTCTTCAAATAACCTAGAAAAGGGCATATTAAAATTATTTTAAGTTATATAGATTTGTAGGCTTTAAAATTAAATTAAATAAAAGTTCCTTAAACTCTTGAGTAGATCCTCTAATCCTAAAATCCATTTCTCATACTTCTTAAATACTTGAATCTAAGATAAACCAAGTCATTCAAGGTCAACTACTATAGATGTAATATTGGATATGTCTATCCAAAACATTCACTAAAACTCTCTGATAAATAAAAGTATCCTCATAGGTCTAGACCATAACATTTATCCATTGATTCATTCTAATTCTGGTATTTAAATTTGAATTTGGCTTAACATTTTCCTTGACATATTTTTTATCTTATGTGTAAACATTCTTTATTTTATCATTTAAGTTATTGTTAATATTATGTCTGTTTTACATTATTATTTACCCATTTCGGATAACATATTTTATGTATAAAACCATTATTTTATTTAATTATTTTATTATTATTAATTTTTTAAATTTATGGGATCATGTTTACAAATCAAATAAACCATGTATCATATAAATAAATAAATAAACATGAACTAATAAATAGAACAAATTTATGATATGATCAGGATATTATAACTACTTCTTGGCTTATCAAAAAAAAGATATAACAACCATGACCCTAGGTTAAGTAACTCCATGACCCCGTGATTTATATCAATTTGAAACACTTCTTCCTTAACCTATGTATCTTCTTGCTTGGTTTAACCTTGGCTTGAATCCCAAACCATCTCCTCACATTGGGAGCTACTTCCTCTACAAATTATTACTCACTCATAAGTAAGGGGAATGAATGGTTATGGGTTTCATAAATATATCATCTAAACATTAGATCATATAAAATAGAAGATGAAGGCATTATACAAAAAAGCGTCATATTAAATATAATAATAAATTTACCACAAAACCCAATGAAATAAATAATTAAATTAAGTAAAAAACCCAACACATAAATAGGTCTATAAAGCTCATGATCATCCAAAAAATAAACTGATTATAAATTAAAAATGGAATAATAAATATTTATTTTATCTTTATTAAATTAAATTCGATGAATTAATAAAATTATCATCATATTATTTATTTATTTATTTATCTTAATTAATCTCTCCAAATAATTTCTGAGATTCCTATCATTGGTATTTTCTAATAAATTAATTAAATTAATTTTAATTTAAAATAATTTGGTACATCACTCGTACTAACCCATTATATGGTGTGTTCCCCCCTTGTTAAATATTATTCACTTCCTAGATTTAATATATACATTGAATGTACTGGATGTCACACTACATGTGACATTTTTCTGTCTACTTTAAAAAATCTCTAGGATTTAACAGTTAGTAATTGTGTAATATCTACTAACATTGTATTTTAGATATGTTTCATTACATATAATTTTTACTTACATAGAATGTATGAATGTATATTGTATCATTATATATATTTCATGTTGATTTCTGGGTCATTTTGTGTAGTCTGCACAACAAGTATGATAAAATGGAATTGTTTTAATATACATGACGTGTACCATTGGTGATTTCCAAGAAGTTCATGACATGTATAAAAACAATACACATTGTATATTTGTATAATTATATGTAAAATAAATACTAAATAGTTTAATTACTTTTGAGCTGCTGAAAAACACTTAGTATGTACCCGGTGGAGAATAACCCTATCACGCAGCATGTATATCTGGCCACATGTCATGTAGTTTAGTATTGCCTTAATTTTTCATGTGTTTAATCACATTAAATGACTATATCATATTTTATATTAAATTATTATTCTTGAGTTACACTATATTTATATCTAATTACACATTTTTTACTCTGTTTCGGGCCACCAGCACAACATTCCTTGGGAATTAGTAGGTATTTTTCATAGGATTTTACATTTTAAATGAGGTATAAAGCTATATAAACTATTTGTAATCACTTATAGCCCATTTTCTCAGCTTAAATTCAATACATAGTATTTAATTATGTTGGGTACTTTAACCACACTGCTTTTGTGATTTATATAGAGTCAAAATTTTGTGGGATTAAATGCTATGTATACTATCTACATGTTATGTACTCATTTCCAAACCATATTCCAACTTGTTTTCAATAATATATGTTTAATTATGTTTCAAATTTACATCCCACATGGCATGACATGATTTTTATATCCTACCCTTGTGTGGTTTACTATGTCTATAAGATGTGTTCTTTTTCATTACATATTTTGTAACCATGTCACTCAGCCATCATCCTCAGGACCTCTTGATGATATATTATAGAATTATTCATCTGTTATTAGAAAATTATTAGACATATGACACTGAATGATCATATTATCTCAACATTAGAATTAAATAATTAAAAACAATACACAAATATTAATAAAAAATAATTGGAATAGATTAATTAAATAAAAAATAATTATAAAATATAATAAGACTTCTCTAATATGTCTTGAAGTTTTCAAGGCATTGATGAAGCAGTCAGGCTCATTCCAATAATTATTTTAGTATATTTCAATGGGTAAATAGAAATAACATTAGAAGCATAACCTTTAATTCTTCTTGGATATGATTTTAACAATTAATTTATAATTAATTAAAAACCAGAAATTAACTTGACCTGATAATTAGTCTTTTTTATTAATGAATCAATATCCGCTTTTATAAATTATACATTATAATGTGACTTTTATGATATGTCTTGATGGTTCCATAGAATATTTTAATTAGTTAGTCTCATTATAATAATATTTATGTATATTTAAATGGGTAATTCCAAATAACAAGATAAACACAACCATGGATTCCTCAAATGTATGATCTTTTCACCATTAATTTATAATTAATCTTAAAATAGGAATTAACTTGAATTGATAATTCAAATTTTTTATTTATCAATTCATTTCCAATTTTATTATATAATAATTATATAAAGCAATCCCAAATATAATTCCTCTAGTAGTATCCACATGTGATCCATGAATCTCAAAACATCTACATCGGTATTCTTAGTACTAGCATATAAGAACCAAGAACATTTAATTATTATTCATTGACCACAGTTTCTATTATATCTTAATCTACCATTATTAATAGGGAAGAGGGGTTTTATTCTCTCTATATTCTTGATATATTTCTTAAGAGGTTCTCTTGTTCTTGAGATAATTATTTGTTCATAACTATTCACACATTTTATATATATAATGGTATTAACTAAATTATATGCATAGGGTTAAAAATTAGTATTTTCATAGAGGCTCTTAACTAATTATTAATTTTAATTAAAACCTTTTTCAAATAATAATAATAATATATTTATTGTTATAATATATGACATATTCTAACTTGGAGATTTCTAAATATAATTTTTTAAATAAATAAATATTTATTTATTTAAATGATATTAAAGAATATATATAATTTCCTTCAAACCCTTAACAAGGCTCATCAATCCTCCTCATCATTTATCAAACCTCAAATAATTAATATTTATTTAAATTAATAAATATCACTATTTTGTTCAATAAATAAATAAATAAATCTTATATTCACTAACATTCAGATAAAAAGTTATTAAATATTTAAATCACATATATTCTAAACTCGAATAACCGGTGATTGAATTTATATGATCAACTAAACTGGAATAATTTTTATTCCACGTGATAGGAATAATATTTATTATAAATATTAAATTCAAATAAATTTTATATAATATTCTAGATACACTTACAGTGTGGCCCTTGATGCCTATTTCTCTATAACCTTAGGCCATTGGGGTCTAAGATAGTTGAAAAATCACACCACAATGCTACCTCAATATCAAGATCAAATAATGTTATCCCTAAATATTTTGGGTTTTATTCCGGTTGGTTGGAAGGATTTCCAAGGTTTCAGATGGTGGAGGTGGTATCTCTTAATGGGGGTCTTTGATGGTGGAAGGGAGGTGGGCTCTCGATGGCGGTATAAGTGGTCAAAGTCAACAATATATACGGATTAAGGTTGGTTCATTGGAAGTTGGTTTGTAGAAGATGAATCATGAATGTAGTAAACAGGGAGTGTCAATGATAGCAGTGATATTTGATGGTGCTCAAGGACATAGTGGAGGTGGGAACAAGGTAGGGGATCAGTGCACTCGTACACGGTCTATGATCCGGAAGGATGCAAGGTAAGCCATATTCATAGGTGAAAGACTAGATGAGGAAGTTGAGAGCATGAGGAAACCACCATAAGGTCTTTCTGGATTGAAAGTAAGGGAGGGTATGGATTTCAACATTAGTACTATGTAACTTGCACATTATACATGGGAAAATGTTATCCATTCATTTATTCTAGGAAGTGGACTTTGGATCATTAATTTAGAAAGATCTAGGATTCAGTTATTCTATGCATGAGTCCCTTGGGCCTCATTTCATGTAATAGTCCTTGTGCCTCTAGTTCTATGAGTCACGTAAAAAGAATACCACTCAACCCATTAAAAAATAGGGATTATACAAACAAATAAATAAAAATGTGATGCCTTCAGGATTTTAGGTTGTGTCATTTTGAGAACTTTTAAAAAGTACCAGATTAGCATATAATAACATGTCAAGATAGTAATAAAATAAAGTTATCTTCACAATAAAAACATCCTCATATGAACAATTTCAGTGTAATATATTCATTTTTTCTCAATATATCATCCATAATGTTTCATAATTGGTCACCAACTTATATTCATGGGTTATATTTCTTTTAAATTATTAAATTTACTCATCGATGAACTACCATGAACATAGATTTAATTAAATAGTTCCATTTCAATCAATGGGCCAAATATTTCTTCTTCCAATAACATAGAAGGGATAAATCCTTTATTGACTTATTCAATTAATGTTATATCACTTATGATGAACCCAACATATCCTACATTATCATGAGAATATTTCATCATGGTTTTTATCAATATATCAAAGTAGATGATTCTTGATATACATTAACAATAATCTCAAGTCTACAGACCACTTCAAGAATCCATAGATTGGAATATATAATGATACATATAACATGGGTAATTATTATTGGTGGGTCTGACATCATAAAATTTCATCATTTACATTACCAAGTGTGAATGTCATGAGAAGATTTCTTTACCTATTTTGAGTATCTAGTACCTGATTCTCAAACATCATTAATGTCCCATCCGAATGATAACATCTAGACCATAAGCCATATGTTTAGTAATATTTTCACAGTATCTCAAGAATATCATTATAGTGTATAACTTTCATAACCTTTTGCTGTGAAAAATAATTTAACGTTAGTATCAACTGACTATTATAAATAATAATACTCTTAATTTTACAAAATATTTGTTAATATTATAGTAATAAAAAATATAAATTTAGTAGGTTCAAGGTCACTAACTTCGTTAAGGGGAATAAATTTAATAAGTTAGCTTTATCTAAAATACCTAGCCAGGATATTATGTTAAAAAAAATTTGGTAAATAATATTGGCTGGAAAAATTAAATCAAGGTTGAAAACAACCATTGAAGAGGGAAAAACATGAATTGTACCCAAGGTTCTCTAGTTTTTCATTAAGGGCCACATGCACCTCAACATATTGGGAAATAATTCCAATAATTGAAGAAAAAAATGATTTATCTTCCCTAAACCTAATTATTATAGTGACCAGTTAAGAAATATCAACACTATTTCATTCCATTTCTGACATAATATATAAATAAAAAATGATCAAAATCCCACTCATGTTGTGAACATCCTAAAAATTAATGAATCCTACTTAGTTAATCACTAAACATTTATTTGGAATATTTATCCTTACTTGGGAAAAATATTCCAAACAAATTTTGAAAGACCACTCGGTACACTACCATATAATACTAAGGTTTTGATGGAGGGAAAAAAGGTTGTGATATTGAGGAATGAGAGTGTCCAAAGGTAGATGAAAACCCACAAGGATATGGAGGATAAAATGTTTAATAAAATGATAGTGATAAATAAAAGGATAAGTAAGGAATAAATAAATAACCAACAATGGTGGTTAGTAAAAATGTGAAGCATAAAAAAAGGATCAGTATAGGAACTTTATATCCACATAACATGATAATTTACCATCCACCTCTTCCATTTACATAGAGTATTCATCAAGGAAATATTTAATATCAATATGAAAAGGTTCATGAAGATGTTTAAAATAGTTATATATAAACATTATATTCACTAAGATACTTTAAAATTTCTAGTGTACACAAAGTTCTTTAATCAATTTCTATAAAATAAAAAAAACTAAAGGAATTTTTACTGATTTTTTTAATTAAAGAACTATCATCCGTAGTTTAAATTAATTTACCACTAGAACATTGAGATATAGACATATTGTCTTTTCCATACACCATTATTTCATTAACATTTGGAAAATTCATTTGGGATTTAAGGGAATGTGTTTATTTCAAACCATTAAATTTTCTTATGATTCTTGATATAAGAAATATGAGTCATATAAGAGTTTCCCTTGAACTAGTATATAAATATATTAAATACATGATTGTAATTCTAGAGTACTTATTGGTGAAAGTGGGTAAATTTATATTTCCTACAAATTTTCTCATTATAGAGATGGATAAATAAAGGGAGGCTTTATACACCCTTGGAAAACCACTTCCCACCATTGGGAAAACACCTAGTTATGTAAACTAATTATAGTTTATCTTTTGAGTTTTAGATTGATAATTTTAATTTGATTTGATTAAGACAATAACTCATCTAGATGAACTAGAAAATTTCAATTAAAATATATATGTTTGGAATAATATTATGGAATTTTTGAGATGAAAATTTATGAGTTAAATTATATGATGGTCCTTACTGATGAGAATGTAAGGAGAAACCGTGGGAAAAATAATAAAGAACTTATAAAATATGAAATATTCACTCAATAATTACACCTTTCAAGGGAATTATTTTCAAAATAGGTTCTCTAAATTGTTAGGCCATCAAATTTTGAGCTTAAGTAACTCCTAAATATCTTTATATACTCATTATTAGGAAATTAATAAAATACACCAGTGATAGGGAGGGGTGATCTTTCAATGGAACCAGAAAACTAGTTAGTTAACGTATTGAAGCAGAGGAAGAAATATATTTCTTATGAAATAGCTGACAATAAAGGGTCAATCCATTCCCTCTGAGATCATGTGGTGAGAGTTTATATAGGAACAAATCCAATAAGTAACCCTCAAAGGATGTTGAGAGTTTCAATAAATGATGTTTCAAATAAAGAAGTCTTGAAAATAATAGACATCAGGCTCATCTACATAATTTTTTATACTAAATGGTTTATTATACTATAATTGGTTCTTAATAATAGTAGAATGAAAATTTTATGAAGGATAACGATTTGATATCCATCTAAATAGTGAGGGGTGGGAGAGTTTTTGTTAACAATAGGAAGCTTCATTTTTCAAAGAGGATGGACCACTTTCCCTTAACAGTTATTGATAAAATGATTGTAAAATTACCCAAACATAAGGAATATTGTTTCCTTGATGAAAATAGTTGTTATAAAAAAATTCTAGTATCCATGAAAGAGAAAATACAATCACTATCACATGCCATTATAGAAATGTTTCCTATTGACATATTTCATTTGGTGTATATATTCTACCATACACCATACATTGGGGCATGAATCATATTTTTTAGGCAATGGGGGAGTAATGTAATGAATTTTTTATGGGTGAAATTTCAATATATGTTCAACCATTTGAGTCTTGTCTCAAAACACAATGACTTATTGTTGGAATGATATTAAATGGAATTCTTAGAGTTAATTTATGAGAAGTTATAATTCTTGGTGAAAGATAGAATTGTACTTGGATAATATATTTTAAAGGATGGGATATTGGTTGATACAACATAAATAGATGTAATAAAGGAATTATTGAAAATCGTAATGGAGAGGTTAATCTATATTATATTGGGATAAACTGGTTTCTTTCGAAGGTTTGTTAATGATTTATTTCAAATTTCTTAGCCTCTAGCTCCCTTATTAGAAAAGGGTGTGGTGTTTTCTTTGATATAACATGAAAGGGAACCATTAAAGTGTTTTTTAAATGAATTTTATCAACATAAATCACTGTAAACCGAAACATTGGGGATCCGTTTGAACATATGTGTGACATAAGTTAATATATAGTGGGTTCAGTACTTATAAAATTAATTGATAGAATTTTATAAACTATCTGTTATACAAGATGAACTCTTATAGAGATGAAATTTGTATACGATGAAGGACAAAGTATTGGTTACCACATTATATAATTTTGAAAATGTTAAATTGTATCTTGGTATCCCCAAATTATTGTTATATTCAAATCATGTGGTGGTAAAGTGATTTTATTATATTATAAATATTACCTATGGTGTATTTTAAGTATATAAAATTATTATCACTATCGTTATTATGACCTAGAAACATAATTTTTAGTATCAAAAAATAAAATATTCCTTTACAAGATGTATGAAATCGATTTATATATGTATAGATAAATATGATAGATAATTTTCTAAAGTAATAATAAAAAATATTCTAATAAAGATATTCCTCAATAATATCATCATGACTCTTTAAGTCATAAAGATATTATTGCAAAATAAAAAGGATGAAAATCCCCACTTTATCTAGTGAATATTTTCTCCAAGAGTTTGATATTGAGATCCTAAAAAAATAAATGATTGGATTATTCTTTCACTAACCATCTATAAAGTATGGAGTTACCATATATTTTTTTGAATATTGTTATTTGTATATTTTTTTTGAATTTTCAGATGAACTAATGTTTTAAAATAGCATATGACATCACCATGGTTTTTAAAAATCGCTACATAATTAGAGACCAGTATGTTCTAACCAAAATGTATATACCAATAGAGGAAATGGTTCCTATATAATGTTCAAAATTATTTTTTATATGATCCAAAAGTTTTCAATAAATGTAGTGATGGAATGATTCAACGGTGTGTGCTAGATAATGAAGTTAAAAAAATGTTGTAGTTATATCACTCCACACAAAAAAAAGACTCCATAGTCCAGAATGTATAGTGGCTATGATCCTTAAAAGTGTATTATTTTTTAAAAAATTACATAGAGATGATAAAATATTATTGGATAATTTTGATCACTACCAAAAAATCGAGAATATTGGAAATCATGATGAAATTTGTTAGCAACCCATAATGAAGGTTGATGTTTTTGATATAAGGGTATTGATATCATAGAAAAATACCAAAATTATTTTAGAAACTCATACATCCATGTATGTATAAACTATGTATTTAAATGGGTTTAAGTGAAGTACACCTGAGCTAATATGAAAAGCAAGGTCACAAAATTTTAAAAAAGAACATATTTTTCATGTTCAATGTTCCTAACATTTTAACCAATAACTAAGGAAGAAATTTTGACAACCACTTGTTAAAAGGATATTTTTTATAAGTATAGAGTTATTTAAAATAAAATCACTCCATAACACCCCCAAATAAGTGTAAAATGATCTGTCAAAACATTATTTGAATAATAATCAATACTAAAACTTCAATAAAACATTGAAAATTTTTCCAAGGAAGCTCATTAAGGTATTCCGGGCATATTTAACTACATGAAAGACACTATTGAAAATTTTTCTATTTTATTTTTTGTATGGAAAACCATAACATCATAAAGTACAATTTTCTGAAAAAAATAATTATTAGGTAATTAAACTAGAAAAAATAAAATAATATAAAATAAGAAAGAATGATCTATTATTGTTGTATGATTTATAAGATATCGACAGGGACACATATAAAAATTACACTATATATAAATATAAAAAAATTGTAATATTAAAAACATCCAAGGTAATAATATACACCAAATGTATAAGGTACTTTTTTTAACTTTCATTTGAAATTATTCCAAAGTAATATCTGATAAAGATGATGAAGAAATTTTGTGGTGGTTGGTATCTTTTAACATGGATTAGTGAAGTTAAAATGAATTATAAACCTCATTTAAAGGTGTATATATTGTTCATTAAGTACAACCTTAAACATTCTGTTGTGGGTTGAATTATCTACTTTTTATTTTATTAAAGATACTCAAATATGTCAACCTTTTAACTTTAAATAAAGTTCTTAAGGATAGGAAACATAGGTATGTTTTATTTTATATTTTTCTCTCTTCATATTATCTTCAGTTTTAGGATATAAATTTAGTATGAATGTGTCATTTTATTGAGTCTAAGGTTTATAGCTAAAAATCATAGCTTTATCCCTCCAATAGTCCACATTAAAAATGAAGATAATGGTTGGGTACGTGTATTATAAAATATGGATTTCACTAGATGAGGATAATAGTTGGTTCCTCTAAAAATAATCATAAACAATGGTATAATGTTTTTTCATTCCATAACAACAATCCCATATAATTTTTCTATTATTGAATCATGTAAATGGTACAAATCGTTGTTCTATGAGAGAAAGGGGAGGAGGATCAGTGGAAAATAAAAAATTCACAGGGTGACTCATCATTCTGTTGCATAACCCTAGTATAAAATAAGAATAAAACCTAAGTAACTAAGCTATATAATTGTGTTTCAATGAGATAGAGAGGATGGATAACTCGAATTAACAAATTCACAGGGTTACCCTATTACACTATAATAATACCCCTTAACAACTAGATAATTAAATAACTAATTCAAGGGGTTTTTGTGATGTCATAAGCATTTAAGGATCTAAAAACATTGATTAAATTTTTCATGGTGTTAATTATCTCATAAAAATCATACCCTAAAATTATTTGAAAGATTGAATAGAAAAATCATGGGGTCCCTAATCACAAAGCAATACACAATCCACAATAAACCTAGAATGTTACCAATAATAGGTAGTTAAAAATCAAAATAAAGACCCTGAAAGCACACCATATGCCTTTAAAATTTGAGGGGATCCCAAGATCAATTTTTTAATTAGGCTTGAAATCATGTTGCAACATATCCTATGATCCATAATTAAAACATAAAATTGTTAAGAGTTATGTTATGAAAGGTTACGTCATACCACAAAATGATTTAGCATTCAAATATATGATTTGTATTGTCCTAGGGAAATAAACCATGACACAACATATTAGATAATGTAATAATATAGAAAATAGTCACAAAAAATAGTGAAATCTTCTTATATCCTAATCTTAGTTCTTCCTTATCCTAAGAAAAATATAATATCAATTCACTTGTACCTTAATTTAATCAACTAGGTATCATATTGAATATAATCTTGTGATAATTATTAAACACCCTTGAACCATTTCAAGACTATTCATCCCCCTTTTTCCTAACTAGAACCCTAAAACCAATTTTCCACTTGATCTAACACAACACTTAATCAGTAACTACTCCATCACTTAAAAATATACCCATCATACATTCAATTTTATATTCCTCATCATCTCTCCATAATATTTCATTATAAAAATGCATCCCCTCCCAAAAAGATAAAATAGCCTCCCAAGATAAATAAAAAATACCCTTAAGGAGTTACAAGATGTGTAAACCCACCCATCACCCATAATAACCCTCCTTTAAAAAAACATAATCCCTACCCCAAACCAAAACATACCCTATTACCTAAGAATCAACCCCTCATCCATTCTCAAGTGAGGATTCATCCCAAAATCACCTACAAAAATTCCTTCGATTCAAAACCTCACACCATAGAGAGAGGTTGAAAAATATCAATATTAATATGACCCAATGAATAAAGATACTAGATATACATACATAATAAAATTTTAGAATATATGGGTAGGTCATAGGGGCGTTCAAGGTAATACATTTAGATTATATTATTGAGGTGTGTGAGGAGGTGTACATAGATATTATATTATAGTTTCTTATAAATTTTAGGATGATCATTATGGAATCATGTTTATCTTTGGATGAAATATTAAAATCTCTCCATAAAAATTTTGGAGTGTTTTTTGATTTTTATAGTCATGAGTTTTACAAGATGAAAGCATAGGTAGATTTGATTTTAGATCCCAAAAGGGAATCAACATATTAGTTATAGTTTACTATTATAGAAGATAAAATGAAAAAATATGACTCAAAAAATGACTAAAAGAACTCTGTTGAGGACTTAATTCCTTAGGATCATCCATCGGGTGATCAATCACTCCTAGATTTAAAATGGAGGCTATAGGGTAGTGTGATCCAGCAAGATTTCATCATTTCATTTTTTATTTTTCACGAAAAGATAATTAAGATGGACAAAAAAATTCTACCTATGTTAAGGGTTGTAGGAAGAAGATTATGGGTATGATTATAGAGGTGGATCTATTACCTATCTTTTAATGAATTTTGGATCATTCTAGACAAAAATTCCACTTACCTCTCTTAGTAAGAAATTATTGGTCAACATTTATATTTTATAAAAGATGAGACTATCATAGAATTAGGGAAACATATAAGTATATGTATACATGAAATAAGAGAAAAGGGGAATAAAGTGAAATTATAACATTAACACTGACCCTAGACCTCCCCATTACTTCAATCCAAATGTACACCTACTCCATCACCATCCATGTCCATCCATTAGGTGAATAAGTATAAATATTTTGAATATTTGTTGGAGTACATTATTAGATAGTAGAAAATTATTATTTTTATTTATTGGAGATTTATTTTGATCCACCACATCTTCCATCCCATACCCGACCCTAACACCACCCCCATCTCTTTATAACAATTCCCCACTACACCACTCCACTTAAGAGATGGAACCAAAATTTATTCATACACCACATATTCTACACACAAATACATTCACATGATCACCCATGTCAACCCACCTAAAACCCTAATGAAAAATAAATTCACAGGGAAGAGAACCCCCAAATCAATTGCTTCTCATGAGATGATGGATAACCAGTGTAACATTCTACCACCTTGTAACCACTTGACATGTTCCTAGACTAAAACTCACTACTATAACTTTGGAAAACCTCTCATACATCAAAAACTGTTGACAATAAATTAGGTTATATTAGGTGGTAGTGTGGATTATATACTCTATTATGGTAATAATAATAATAACAACAACAAAAAATAAAAAAAAATAATAACAATAATAACAACAGTGACAATAAAAACATAGAAGAAGTGATTAATCAAACAAATCAGAAGAAATTCTAAATAATTTTAATAATGACCTAAAATAAACATGATATAACCAAAATAATATACACATGTTATTACATTCATACAAGACTAAAAAGGATCACTCTTAGGATTATTGTATATGTACATGAACAAAATAATCAAAAAGATCACTTTCCTGGAACCAAGAAAGCACTCTAACAATTTTATAAAAAAATGACATCAATATCATTCACCATCTGCACTCCCTTGTCCATTGATCTCTTAAAATAGGGCCTTTTCCATATGTGAGTGTGAATTTTTTAGGAAACCACCAATATTTTCCATATCTTACATCCATATATTTACTATTATGTTAAAAAAACATAAATAAAAATAATTCAACACATTTTAGACAACCAGAACTTATCATGTTATAATAGTAACTGAGTAATCCTTTACCTTCCTTGGATAGTTTCGTATTGGAACAATACATCCATAGTGTGTCATACTATAACATACCTTAACTTCCCAACCATTTCCCTACCACATATCATCACACACCAACCATTTTCACATAATTTATCTAAGTCATTTTGATGTCCCAAAGGAACATACACATGAAATAACACAAATCCCAAGTACTTCTACTTATTTTAACTAACCACTAGATTAATATCCCAATAAACCAATGCACAGTGATTTCTATACTCCCATAATTATGGCAAAGAATCCCCGATATAAGTAGAGAGCCTCTATTCCAAAACTAGTGGTCTCAACTACCACCAACCAGTGCTCTCAACAACCACCAATCATGTACTTCAATGGTGAGAACATTCTCAGTACCAATTATCATCACCATCCACAATTATTATTATTTTAAAAATCATCTACCCATAATGAGTGGGAAAAAAACACCTCATGGGTCCTATCCTGTGTGAACACAACCCCAACAGCTCCATCAACCCACCATGGTGAGTTGTATCATAAAAAAATCCACACCTATGTTGAACCTATGTATCCCAAAATGAACCACATAAAACAACTATGTAAATGTTCAAAACAATTCACTTTATCTTATTGAACTACATCGCCTAACTTCTAGTTATCAGCATAACACATAGACTCATGGGTCATGCCAAACATATTCCCATGAATCCATCTTAGCTATCATATCATGAAAATAATTTCCATAATTAGCATCATCACACCCAAACAACTAAGAAACCACATATCACAAATTCCCTGATATAATATGCTTAACTAAACCATATCACACAAGAGACTACCAAATGGTTCCTCCTATGAACAATTAAAACTCTAACCAGTTCATAATAGGTCTCACCTGAACCACACCACTCCTAATTTTTTACCACACATCACATACCCCACATATAATTATTAAATAATATAAGAACCATGTATAAAAATTTAACACTACTCCACTTTATAAAAAAATAAGGATGATTTCAATTTAAAATAAATATACTATAAATTTTTAAAAGACCTGTGTTTTAGGGAACTACCAATATAAATAAAAGAGACATGGAGAAAACTAGAAAATTGATTCTTATAAACTATTATCCTCTCTCTAGGATACATCATACTTTCAATGGCACTAATATGTGACAAGAAAATAGTGGATACTCCTATATAGAAACAGGGAATAAGAAGGAGGGATTTGGGTGTCTATTATTATTCATCCAATATGGACCTCCCTAATTTATCTCATTTCATATTATGAAAATAAATTATATAATTAAAAAAATAAATATAAATAGATGTCTACATGCATGATTCATAGAATGAACATGTAGTTAATGGTATGAAATAGTCAGGACAAGTGACCCTCCCCTCTTCCCGACCCTTTCAAACCATGAAACCTAGTTGCAAACCCTAAATGGATTCATTATATAGCTTCTTAGATATAGAAAAATATGATCCCCCATAAACTCTTCCCAATCCATTCATGGACCATAAAACATTTAAAATAAGAAAACATATATGGTTTCTTAAAAAATAAACATCCCCGCACTCTAGAAGAATATATAGGTTTTACAACCTCTCCACAATATAATAAAACATCCATGACATATTTAGGACATACATTGACCAAAATCTCATCCAACTCAAGAATTATACACACTTAATTCCCAAACATTTATATAATGAAAAATATATTCATCTAATTCTAAATATCCTAGAATACCCCATATATTAACTCAGTGGGTGATTTATCCCTTAAGAACTACTCACCATAAGAATCACCTGCTCAATATTATATTAACTCAACTAATCGACACTACAATAAGGTCACAACCATCTATTCCATACACACTAGTTATACCCACATAGCCATTGATCAATATCCATCATCATCCTATGTCATTTTGATTCTAAAATAAATCTCACATTACACCTGATTCCCACTTTATACTAAATTATACTTGATTCCCACCCAAATCCCACATCACCCCTAATTCCCTCATAAATCATGTACCACTTTGAATTCCAACATAAATAATGCATCACTCCTGATTCAAACATAAATACTTCATCACTCCTAATTCCAACATAAATATTTCATCCCTCCCTATTCCCAAATAAATCTTACATCACTCATGATGCCCACATAAATCCCATGTTTCTCCAGATTCCCCCTTAAATATACATATACCATAGTCACTATAAAATTTATATTATGGTCAAATATTATCAAAAACCTTATTAATTACCCAAAAATATACACACCCCATGTACCAGTATCCATCATAAAAAAATAAAAAAAAACCATAGTCACGGACTCATGACGTACCTTTAATTATCATCACCTCTATGACCCACTCTGGATATGTCTTCTCAAATGCATACAACTGACCCCTATCCTGACTAACAAATAATTTTCCCCCTACATATTCATATTCACTATCTTAAACTACCTTAACTACTTGGTATCCCATATACTAGAACACTCCACATGTATTGTCATATCATATCTACCAACCCTTAATACTACTCTTGGTCCAACCTCGTACACCTAAGTGTGACCTATTCTATGACTCCCAATTATCTATAAATTCTTCCTAAAAACCACTCTAGATGCCCCGTACATATGTATGATTGATACTTATTTAGTGGAAAATCTCTCTAAACATTAACATGTCCTATCTACATACACTAAAAATGTATCATTGATGATTCAATCCACAATGGAATCCTTAAGTCTCTTCCCTGACTACCCAACTAGGTCCCCTCTTGGCCTTGCTTTCAGCTACTCATAACTCCACTACCTTTCTCACCTGACACCACTATTTGGATTGATATAGTACCATAATTTAGGATTCTCTTATCTATAAACACCTAATTTACTACCTCTAATAATGTGTTTAACCAAAACATATGAACCTGAAACTTAATGTAATTTTGTAAACCATCCGCAAACCACCACACCACGGAATCCTGATCCCCTTCCAATATTGTAACAAACCATAGTAGGTATTTAAAATTAATTTAATAATCCATGACCGAAGACCCCCATTGTACTGGATACATAAATTTATAGGCATTCACTTCACTCAATGTATTAGGAAATAAGTTTTATAAAAATATATCCTCAAAGTCATTCTAAGTCAACCCCTCATTCATTCCTGTTGATTCTAATACATCTCATTTGTGCTTCACTTGTCGTCTATGGATATATGTGTGTCCAAATTCCCCATAATCCTTAGGGGTGTCTCAATATAATCAAATATAGTCTGCGCAGACTTTATCCAAAACACCACTACATGTGTTCCACCCACTCCCTATAATAAATTAGGTTATTGTGACTAAAAATATCATATAAAATATGTTATGGATATATCTTCCCCCAATGCCCCCAAAAAATACTATGAATAACCCTACACCAATATTACCCTAATCAAATCAACTAACTGATTTCCCTAATAATCAACCCATTGTGGTTATCCTGACCACATCAGTGGCTCCACTAGCGTCTCATGATCACCCCCTCCCTTAGGGTCCCCATCCTATGGATTCCCTCGAGGCAGCACATATCCCCTCTATAGATGTTCCAATAAAGGCTATATATGTGTAATTACACTGATAACCAAATAACTTGATTTATATATATAATTTCCATTAAATCTTTAATATGTGGGATTTTTAATAGGAAGTGCATATCATTACCATTACACTTTCATATCACTCCCATTTTATATCTCATCCAGCCTCATGGCCCCCTACCTCCATGTTTCAGAGTTATAAACCATATACACTATATAAAAATAAAATATACACACACACCACATCATGAATCACATACCCAAGCAAACTGATTATAATTCCACCCAGAAGTTATACATGAAAACACCATATAAGATTTTTCTGACACATTATATAACACCAGAGACTTTTATGAGAAATATTTTGTTTTTGTGTTATATAAATCATCAAAGAAATATTTCACTACACACAACACTAGCTTGGCTTGCTTTACACGCAACCGCGGCCTTCCTCGATATCTTGCGCTGTACGCAATTCCGAGTTTCACTAAACAACGATATGCTATTAAAATATTATTAAAACTAGCCGTTATGAATATTAATACAAACTTTTTGAAATTTTTTAAATTTTATTTTTCAAAATGGACTTTATTTTTGGTTTCGGAAAATCGAAATTATCCTAGGGTGAAATTTTGGTATTTTTCTGAAAACTTTGAGTTTTTGATGAATAGTTAAAACACTGGGTTACTATTTAAAAACCGAATTTTTATTTAAATAATTATTTATTTTATTTAAATTTATTTTAGGTCAAAATTGATACATAATACCTATATATGTTCAATGCAATTAATTGGAGTCATTTTATAATAATTTTAGATATATAAAATTTTTATTGAACTTTTCACAGTCTTTTACCCACCTCCTAGGAGAATTTCCAAATTCACATAAAACATAATTTTACCACTTCTGTGAGTGGAATTTAGAAAATCCAAGAGACAAGGTTAATATCAAGGACTAAAATGTGCTTCACTGAGATGAAAATAATTTTTGGTGAATAGTAACTTTTTACTTTTTTACCATGGTTAAAAGAAAATAGGGTAATTAAGGGTAAAAAGATATTATTATTACCCTAACACATGTCCTAATTCTATTGGATAAGTGTAAATCGACCAAAAACAACCTTAGGAATAAAATACGATCATTTAGGCCCACTTGGATTAGATCAGGACATTTATTATTAATTTATTTAAAGAAGGGTTAAAATAGTTAAAATCAAAGTTTAATAAATAAATATTTTTCAATATAGGGTTATAGATAAGATAAATTAGACTATAAATATTCATTAGAAATATAAAACGATTTCCTACATAATGGTATTTTATTGGTAATTTTTAGACTTTAAATAAGGTAATTTATTTATGACACAATGATGATGCAGTAATTATCTTATTAATGAAATATTGACATAATTGATGTTATAAATACCCAAATAAATGTAATTTGAGACTTTTTATGAATTAAAATAATTTTATATGTTAATATGACATGTTAGTATTGATTTAATTAACTGTTTTAGAACTAATATTTATGTTATGATTTTCACAAAAATAAATTACCAAATAGTGTCAAAATTGACAAAAAATAGTTTTAAAAACAAATATTATATTATTAATTGTTATTCTGTTCCTAAAAATCTAATGTTCGGCCAAATGACTTATATAAGGTTATATATATTAATAATAAACAACATGGGGGTTATTTTGGCTTTTTATAGTTTGTTTATTAACCTTATAGTGTAAGAAAACAAGAATACACGGTAAAAGTTAAATTATCTAACATAAAGTTAAATCTAAATGATAAGGTTAAAATAGAAACCTAAACTTGTATAAATTCTATTGTATAAGATTATTTAGACCCATCCCCACCTTATCTTATAAATAAATAAATTTTGAGCTATTAATAACTGAATATGAGTTTATAATAAAATAATATTTTTAGTTTTTCCAAAGGTGCCCCTCTCCTCCCTTATAAAAGGGCACCTCCTCCCTCTCTTCCTCACACCACTTTGAGCCTTCAAGACCGGACAAACCCTGACAAATTCTCTTCTCCACTTCCCTAGAAACATCCTAGAGGTATTTGTCTTCTTCAAAGACCAATTTTAGTGCCCTAAGAGGAGGTCTCAAAGAGGCGCTTCAAAGAAGAGGTAATGTCTGTTACTGATTTTTCAACTTTATTTCTTCTTCCAATACTTCTTATTTAGTTGTTTCATTATGAAGTAATAACATAAGTATCAATAATATATTGATATGTTATTATAAGTATTAAATAACCCTATTTCACCATCTATCCATCCTACGGAAAACAAAATCACCGCGCGTGCGTACGTACTGAATACCGTCTCCACGCCGTGGTGTAATCTATTTTCCACCCCCACCTTACTTGGATGGGTATAATGGTGTAAATAATAACTATATATGATTATTGTAAAGTGATATTGATTCTGAAATATTATACATACACTCCAATACAATTCCATGATCCTGGGAATGATATCATCGCTCGTGCGTACGTACGAAATACCGTCTCCACGATGTGATGCGACTCGTTCTACATGATTTTGATTGCATAATGATTACATAAATGAATTGAGTGAATACATATGATATGTATTAAACTAATACCATTATGTAAATGAGGTATCTATAACATAAAAATAAGAATAAGAATTTATTTGACAAAACACGCATAAGAACAAAAAGCAATAAACACCTGAATAACAAGTAACAATGAAATATTATTAATAAGAAGCTAAGAATATGATCATATATGATATCATAAAAATAAGTATGATTCTGGAATAAGTCAATGACGTTATTTAAATCATTATACAGGAGGTTCGGACACTTACGAAGAAAATCGGACCTAAGTTAAGGGAAAATCTCACAATCTCAATTTTTATCCGAGATTGTTTATTCTTCGGTATTTACTGGAGAATATTTATCATCCACATACATGTTTCTTCAATATGAAATATTATTTCTATCCTCCTAAAATTATTTAAATACAATTTTACCCTTCTTTTAGTTTTTAGTTAATGATATTAAAGGAATCTTTTGTCGTTTTTTTTCGTACAAGGTACTTTTGACTTTTCCGACCAAAGTACGAGAAAAATGTTTTTTTAACTTATGCGGCATGAATGGATTTTTGAAACATTATTTCCAAGAAGATTCCTTTACAAGTTTTCAAGTTTATTTTAAATAAAATTCTTTTAGTTTAACATTGTATGACATGTTAAGAAAGGAATAATGTTTTTGAATTAGAAAGGATATTTTCTTCAAGAATGGAGTTCAAGTGTTTTATCAAAATTATTTTCCATATAAGATAATATAGGGTTATGTTTCTATCCCTATTATTACATTGATTTGATTATGTTGTGATGGAATTATTTTTATGAATTCCTTTATCTTATATGAATTGTTTTATGATGTCACGATGTTTAAGAATCCCATTTTTATTACATGGGTTATGATATGATGTATGATTTATGATTTTTGTGGCACACATAATAATGGTTTAATTATGATATGGGTGGGAACTATATCTCCCTCCAATTCATTGGGTAAAGATTTATATCTCATGAGATAGACATGGCTGGAATGGCAGGTTAATCTAGTTCAGTGAAACAGGACTGAAACTTGGAGTGAACTCGGTTCAGAAATGGACTTTGTCCACTAAGATAATATTGTCAATGAGTCTTGACTAATAAGAAATTATTCACTATGAGTATGTGTGTATTCCACAAAGTTTCATATTTTATGTTATGATTATTGGGATTACATTTCACTACTATTATTTTTCCCATGTTATGAAATTATGATCTCTTTTGCAGGTTAAGATTTCCAAAATGTTATGTTCTTATTAATATGATGTGATTGATATTTATTTTTTTTACCCTTAATGAGCATTTGAACTCACCCTTTTGTATGTTTTCTTTCCCCAGGCCAGGAAGAAGGTTATTAAGTAGGATATGCCAAAAGGGACACTAGATATGATGAAATAAATGGGAGACAGTGTACATGCTTTATGAACCAGTTGTTTATGTTTCCCAGTTTCTAAAGACACTATACCTATACGGTCCTTTCATGGTCTTGTTATATGTTGTAATAAGTGTACTTCAATTTTGAAGTATTAACAATGTATGTAAAGTATGGTTCGTTATAGTTGGTATCAGAGGAAAGGTATAGTCAACCTTTGGAAACTAGGATGTGAAAGCTATAGTAAGAAACCAAAGGATATGTCTAATCATAGAACACAATCTTAGTGTTTTAGAAATGTCCATGAACAACATATGATAAGACCTTATGTGTGAAATTTTATTCTTGATTATGTGGTTTTCCTATTATAATTAGTGTTACTCACACTATTCTTCTTGGTTTTAGTCAATGGCTGGAACCCAAAGAAACAGTGTTAATGCAGAATGCGACGGGCAATGCAATGATTGTCCCCCTGAGTAACCAAACGTTATGGGAGCTGGAATGAAAAATCTTATTGTCATGCTCACACAACTTTCTCAAGCTATGAATCATGAAGTACTTCCAAACGAGAAAAAGAATGAGTAAGATTCTGTTGAATCCTTCATGAGGCAGCGTCCACCCTCATTTAGTGGGTCTACTGATCCATTAGTGGCTGAACAATGGATCAGTACTACTGAAAAGATATTTTTAGTTCTTCAATGTTCTGAACATGATAAAGTCATCTTAGCAGTTTATCGTTTGGAAGGTGATGCTAATCAATGGTGGAATCTTATTAAGAATACGAGGCAAAGGGATGAAATTGAGTCCATGTAATGGGACGAGTTCAAGAACTTATTTTTCAATAAGTAATTCCCTTGTATTCTCCGAACAAAGATGGAGAAGGAGTTTCTTGAATTGAAGCAAAACGATGATGAATCTATTGGTACCTATGAAGCAAATTTTACAAGACTTGCAAGGTATGCTTCCGGAATTATTATCCAACCTGAGAGTAAGATTGATCGATTCTTTAGTGGCTTAAAACCAAGTCTTCGAAGGGTGTTAGCCATAAGGGACTTCAATAGCTACTAGGAAATTGTTCGATGTGCTCTCAAGGTTGATATGGAGATTAGTGTAACCCATCAGTCACATGGGTTTGATAAGAAGAGGAAAATGGAATTCAAAGGAAAATATAAAGAGCAGACTGAAAAGAAGATGACTTTTCCCTTATTCTCAAAGTGTGGAAAGAAACATGGAGGAAATTTTCTTAAGGGTACAAGAAAATGTTATAAGTGAGGAAAAGAAGGTCATCGGGCAATTGAATGTCGAAATAATGGGAAGAAGATGTATAATGATTCAAACAAAGGAAGGGATACACAGAATTAACCTACAACACTTCAATGTTTCAAGTGCAAGGAGATGGGGCATTATGCCAATCAATGCCCAAATCCAAGGTTTGATGATGATGATCTATGTCAACAAAATCTTAAGGCTAAAGGCAAAGGAAAGTCACATGAAATTTCTATCAGTGATGTGGAGTACGATAACGAAGTGGTGAAAGGTACACTTACCATCCACTCTAAAGCAGCAAATGTTTTATTTGATTCTGGATCCACCCACTCTTTTATTTCTGAATAATTTTCTAAGTGTATCACCGTATTACCTCAATAATAAGATGTTAAGTTAGTTGTGACAACTCCTAATGGCACAACAGTCGCATCAAAAGTTTATAATTATTCTCCGATTGAAGTTTGTGGGAAAGTGATTCCTGAAAATCTTGTGATCCTTCCTATATTGGAATTTGATGTGATTCTTGGCATGGATTGGATTTCTTTATATGGAGCTCATATTAATTTCCAAATAAGGGAAGTCACATTTCATATTCCAGATCAATCTATGATCGTCTATCGATGCAAGGATGAACATAACCTTCCAGTGGAAATTTCTTCCATCATATGGGTCTTGATTCCACTAAATGAAGGTTATTTATCTCAAATGTTTGTTGAGAAACTCACGATTAAGAATATTCCCATTGTACGGGAGTTTGACGATGTCTTTCCATAGGAATTTCTAGGTCTTCCACCAAATCATGAAGTCGAGTTTTCAATAGAACTTGTACCGGGTGCTTTGACTATTTCAAAGACACCTTATAGAATGGCCCCAATTGAGTTACAGGAATTAAAGAAGAAACTCCAAGAGAATCTTGATAAGGGATTCATACACCCTAGTGCATCACCTTTGGGAGAACCTGTTCTATTTATTAAGAAGAAAGTTGGATCAATGAGACTCTGCATTGATTATCGAGAACATAACAAGATCACTATCAAGAAAAAATATCCTCTCCCATGCATTGATGACTTATTTGACCAACTACGCGGAGCTCAATACTTTTCCAAGATTGATCTTCGTTCAGGGTATCATAAATTAAGGGTCAAAAGGGAGGATATACAAAAGATGGATTTATGTACAAGGTATGGACACTATGAATTTATAGTGTTGCCATTTGGTCTTACTAATGCCCCTGCTATCTTCATGGATTTGATGAATAGAGTCTTTAGAGACTATCTTGATCAGTTTGTGGTAGTCTTTATAGACGATATTCTTGTATATTAAAAGAGCAAGGAAGAACACAGAGATAACATGAGAATTGTATTGAAGGCCCTGATAAAGGAGAATCTTTATTTCAAAATTACCAAGTGTGAATTTTGGCTTCAAAAAGATTCATTTTTGGGTTACATAATCTCAAAAGAGGGGATATCTGTGGATCAAGCAAAAACAGAGGTTATCGAAAGATGGTCGAGACCAACAACAATAAATGAGATCCGAAATTTTCTTGGTTTGGCTGGATATTATCGATGTTTTGTGAAATCTTTTTCACGATTATGTAATCCACTCACCAGGTTGACTCGGAAAGGAGTTAAGTTTGTTTGGACAGAGGAATGTGAAGAGAATTTCAAGGAGTTGAAAAGAAGGTTATCCAGTGCACCTGTACTCACACTTCCTCATAGTGGAGAAAGGTTTGTTGTCTACAGTGATGCATCCAATAAGGGGTCAGGGTGTGTTCTTATGCAAAATTATATGGTGATAGATTATGCCTCACGACAGTTGAAATTACATGATCAAAATTACCCAACTCATGATTTGGAGTTAGCTGTGGTAATCTTTGCATTAATGATTTGTAGGCATTACCTTTATGGTTAAAGGTGTGATATTTATATTGATCATAAAAGTTTAAAGTATATTTTCACACAAAAGGATCTGAATATGCGCCAAAGAAGATGGTTGGATCTGATTAAGGATTATGACTGCTCAATTCATTACCACCCTGGGAAAGAAAACAAAGGGGGTGGATGCATTAAGTCAACAAGACCATGCTAGCTTATCCATGATGAGGATCACAAAAGATCCAATACTTATGGATTTACAAATGATGGATCTTGGAATTATAATGGAAGGGGGAAAATCGTATCTTTCTCAAATGAATGTTCAACCATATATACATGTGAAGATTAAAGAGGCATAGAAAGAAGATGTAGAGTTAAAAAATAAGGTGAGAAATGTTCCTGAATTCAACCTTGATTGTGATGGAATAATAATGTTCAGGAATTGGGTTTGTGTTCCTCCCATCCACGAATTAAAGAAGGAGCCGCTGGATGAGGCTCATAGTTCTTCATTCTCTATTCATCCTGGAAGTACGAAGATGTATAGGGACCTGAAAGAGTACTTCTGGTGGGATGGCATGAAAAGAGATGTTGCTGAATATGTCTCTCGATGCTTGGTTTGTCAGCAAGTTAAAGTTGAGAGACAGAAGTCTAAGGGGATGTTACACCCATTACCCATACCTTAATGGAAATGAGAAAACATCACAATGGAATTTGTCACTGGACTTCCTAAAACATCCAAAGGCAATAATGCTATCTGGGTCATAGTTGATCATCTTACAAAGTCTACACACTTCATTGCTATTAGAGAAGATTTCTCTCTGGATCAGCTTGCCAGGATATATATAATGGAAGTGGTAAGATTTCAGGGAGTACCACTTTCCATTATATATGATTAAGATCCGAGATTTACCTTGAAGTTCTGGCAAATTTTTCATCATATTCTGGATACAGAGTTGAGTTTCAGCACTGCTTATCATCCTCAGACAGACGGTCAGTCTGAGAGGACAATTCAAACTCTAGAAGATATGTTGAGAGCTTGCTCTATGGATTTCAAAGGTGGTTGGGATCAACACCTACCTTTGGTGGAATTTTCTTATAATAATAGCTTTCCCTATAGTATTCAAATGGCTCCTTATGAATCTCTCAATGGAAAGAAATGCAGGACTCCTACTTGCTGGGATGAAGTTGGGGAAAGAAAGCTATTAGGACCTGATCTTGTTGATGAGATGGCAGAAAAGGTCAGATCTATTCAACAACACATTAGAGCAGCTCAGAGTCGACAAAAAAGTTATGCTGACAACCGAAGAAAAGACCTAGAGTTTGAAGTGGGTGATAAAGTGTTCTTACGAATATCTCCTTGGAAGAGAGTAATGATATTTGGAAAGAAGGGAAAGTTGATCCCTAGGTATATTGGTCCTTTCAAAATACTGGATCGTGTTGGGAAAGTAGCTTACCGATTGGCGCTTCCACCGAATCTCTCTCAAGTTCATGATGTGTTCCATGTATCTCTCCTGAGAAAGTACATACCTAATCCTTCACATGTACTCAGCTCGGAAGTTGTACCGCTAGAGCAAGATCTTTCTTATGAAGAATAGCCGATAGAGATTCTCGATCATAGCGAAAAAGTCCTACAGAACAAGACCACTCTCTTGGTGAATGTTTTATGGAGGAACCACCAATTAGAAGAAGCTACATGGGATCTTGAGAATATGAGGAGGGATAGTTATCCTCATCTGTTTGTTACAAAGTGACGAATTTCGAGGGCGAAATTCATTTTAAGGGGGGTAGAATGTAACACCCGAGACTTTTATGAGAAATATTTTGTTTTTATGTTATATAAATCATCAAAATAATCTTTCACTACACACAACACTATCTTGGATTTTTTTACACAAAACTGTGGCCTTCCTCGATAGCTTGTGTTGTACACAATACCGAGTTTCACTAAACAACGATATGCTATAAAAATATTATTAAAACTAGTTGTTATGATTATTAATACCCACTTTTTGAAATTTTGTAAATTTTATTTTTCAAAATGGACTTCATTTTTGGATTAGGAATATCAAAATTATCCTAGGGTGAAATTTTTGTATTTTTATGAAAACTTTCAATTTTTGATGAATAGTGAAAACACTGGGTTACTATTTAAAAACCGACTTTTTATTTAAATAATTATTTATTTTATTTAAATTTATTTTAAGTCAAAATTGATACATAATACCTATATAACTTCAATGCAATTCATTGGAGTCATTTTATAATAATTTTAGATATATGAAAATTTTCTTGAACTTTTCACCGTCTTTTACCCACCTCCTAGGAGAATTTCCAAATTCACATAAAACTTAATTTTACCGCTTATGTGAGTGGAATTTTGAAAATCCAAGAGACACGGTAAATATAAAGGACTAAAATTTGGTTCAATGAGATAAAAATAATTTTTGGTGAATAGTAACTTTTTACTTTTTTTACCACGGTTAAAAGTAAATAGGGTAATTAAGGGTAAAAATGATATTATTATTACCCTAAAACATGTCTTAATTCTATTGGATATGTGTAATTCGACCAAAAACAACCTTAGGAATAAAATACGACCATTTAGGCCCACTTGGATTAGATTAGGACATTTATTATTAATTTATTTAATGAAGGGTTAAAATAGTTAAAATCAAAGTTTAATAACTAAATAATTTTTAATATAGAGTTATACATAAAATAAATTAGACTATAAATATTAATTATAAATATAAAAATATTTCCTACATAATGGTTTTTTATTTGTAATTTTTATACTTTAAATAATTTAATTTATTTATGACACAATGATGATGCAGTAATTATCTTATTAATGAAATATTGACATAATTGATGTTATAAATACCAAAATAAATGTAATTTGAGTATTTTTATGAATTAAAATAATTTTCTATGTTAATATGACATGTTAGTATTTATTTAATTAACTTTTTTCGAACTAATATTTCTGTTATGATTTTCACAAAAATCAATTACCAAATAGTGTCAAAATTGACATAAAATAGTTTTTAAAACAAATATTATATTATTAATTGTTATTCTATTTCTAAAAATCTAAGGTTAGGAAAAATTACTTATATTAGGTTATATATATTAATAATAAACAACTTGGGGTTCTTTTGGCTTGTTATAGTAAGTTTATTAACCTTATAGTGTAAGAAAACAAGAAGACACGGTAAAAGATAAATTATCTAACTTAAAGTTAAATCTAAATGATAAGGTTAAAATAGAAACATAAACTTGTCTAAATTCTATTGGATGAGAGTATTTAGACCCATACCCACCTTAGCTTCTAAATAAATCAATTTTGAGCTATTAAAAACTGAATATGAGTTTATAATAAAATAATATTTTTAGTTTTTCCAAAGGTGCCCCTCTCCTGCCTTATAAAAGGGCACCTCCTCCCTCTCTTCCTCACACCACTTTGACCCTTCAAGCTCGTCAAAACCCTACCAAATTCTCTTTTCTACTTCCCTAGAAACACTCTATAGGTCCTTGTCTTCTTCAAAGACCAATTTTAGTTCCCTAAGAGGAGGTCTCAAAGAGGCGCTTCAAAGAAGAGGTAATGTCTGTTACGGATTCTTTCAACTTTATTTCTTCTTCCACTTCTTCTTCTTTAGTTGTTTCATTATGAAGTAATAACATCAGAATCACTCATATACTGATATGTTATTATAAGTATGAAACAACCCTATTTCACCATCTATCCATCCTACGGAAAATGAAATCACCGCGCGTGTGTACGTACAGAATACCGTCTCCACGTCGTGGTGTAATCTATTTTCCACCACCACCTTACTTGGATGGGTATAATGGTGTAAATAATAACTATATATGATTATTTTAAAGTGATATTGATTCTGAAATAGAATACATACACTCCAATACAATTCCACGATCATGGGAATGATATCATCGCTCGTGCGTACGTACAGAATATCGTCTCCACGATGTGATGCGACTCGTTCTACATGATTTTCATTGCATAATGATTACATAAATGAATTGAGTGAATAAATATGATATGTATTACACTAATAACATTATTTAAATTAGGTATATATAACCTAAAAATAAGAATAAGAATTTATTCGACAAAACACGCATAAGAACAAAAAGCAATAAACACCCGAATAACAAGTAACAAGGAAATATTACTAATAAGAAGCTAATAATATGACCATATATGATATCATAAAAATAAGTATGATTCTAGAATAAGTCAATGACATTATTTAAATCATTATACAGGTGTTTCGGACACTTACGAGGCAAATCAGACCTAAGGTAAGGGAAAATCTCACAATCACATTTTTTATCCGAGATTGTTTATTCTTCGGTATTTACTGGGGCATATTTATCATCCACATCCATGTTTCATCAATATGTAATATTATTTCTATCCTCCTACAATTATTTAAATACAATTTTACCCTTCGGCCAGTTTTTAGTAAAACATATTAAAGGAATCTTTTGTCGTTTCTTTCGTACGAGGTACTTTTGACATTTCTTACCAAAGTACGAGAAAAATGTTTTTTTAGCTTATACAGCATGAATGGATTTTTAAAAAATTATTTCCAAGAAGATTCCTTTACAAGTTTTCAAGTTTATTTTTAATCAACTTCTTTTAGTTTAAAATTCTATGACATTTTAAGAAAGGAAAAATGTTTTTGAAGTAGAAAGGATATTTTCCTCAAGAATGGAGTTCAAGTGTTTTATCAAAATTATTTTCCATCTAAGATAATATAGGGTTCTGTTTATATCCCTATTATTACATTGATTTGATTATGTTTTGATGGAATTATTTTTATGAATTCCTTTATCTTATATTAATTATTTTATGATGTCATGATGTTTAAGAATCCCATTTTTATTACATGGGTTATGCTATAATGTATGATTTATGATTTTTGTGGCACACATAAGAATGGTTTCATTATGAGATGGGTGGGACCTATATCTCCCTCCAATGAATTGGGTAAAGATTTATATCTCATGAGATAGACACGGATGGAATGGAAAGTTAATCTGGTTCCGTGAAACAGGACTGAAACGAGAAGTGAGCTCGGTTCAGAAATGGACTTTGTCCGCTAAGATAGTCTTGGCAATGAGTCTTGACTAATAAGAAATGATTCTCTATGATTATGTGTGTATACCAAAAAGTTTTATATTTTAAGTTATGATTATTGGGATTTCATTTCACTATTATGATTTATCCCATGTTATGAAATTATGATCTCTTTTACAGGTTAAGATTTCCAAAATGTTATGTTCTTATGAATATGATGTGATTGATATTTCTTTTGTTTACCCTTACTGGGCATTTGAGATCACCCTTTTGTATGTTTTCTTTCCCCAGGTCATGAAGAAGGTTATTAAGTAGGATATGCCAAAAGGGACTCTAGATATGATGAAATAAATGGGAGACAATGTAGATGATTTATGAACTAGTTGTTTATGTTTCCCAGTTTCTATAGACACTATACATATACGGTCCTTTCATGGTCTTTTTATATGTTGTAATATGTGTACTTCAATTTTGAAGTATTAACAACGTATGTAAATTATGGGTCATTATACATTAAATAGACCTGCCTATTTTCATTTCGAAAACCACTACCTTTATCTAGGTTATATTATTAATATTCCACCAAAAATATATGAAGTAAATCATTTTTTATTCTATTGTTGTAATTTTAAAGAGATCACCCCTTTCTTTTATTCCAGGTATTAAGAAATAATTACAACCCCACACACATGTCATATAAGCACCAGATTCCTAATATAATCCATTATTACTCCCTCTTCCCTCTTAAGGAAAAGAGACTAAAAAATCAATAACATAAATTAAAAATTAAACCAAATCAAAAAGTTCAACTATAATCACACAAATTAGAACAATAATCCCAATTTACCTTATAACTTGGTCTTTAGTGATACCACTTTGTAACATTGTGTCTCCCCATGTCAACTTAACTGGTTCATAGAACAGTGGTGCACCGCTGGACCTTAAGCACCCCCCATGAAAAAATGTTTTTATTAGCATTGTTCTTGTATTGGGTGATAATGGGAATATTATATCCTCTTGTAATAAAAAAATCATAATAATAACAACAATAGAAATAAAAACAATAACTACAACAATAGAATGAAAGTGGTTAATCAGATGTGGTGGAAGAAATTGAAATAAATGGAAATAATGATCCAAAATACACATGTTATAACCCATATAATATTCACATGTAATTATAGTCATATGAGATTAAACATGATCGCCTCTAGAATGATCGTATATGCACATGAACAAAATTACCAATAGATCACCTACTTGGAAATGAGGAACCACCCGAACTGTCTACAAAAAACTATTCCATAAAGATCATGCACCATCTATAAAAACTTTTCCTATAAGAAATTAATGTTAAAAATTCTCCAAAACCTGCACAAAAATCTATAATTATTTGACACATCTTGGAGGTACGATGAATAGTATGGGTATGATCTTGGTAGGCCATCGCAAAGGGAATTCCTAGATTACACCCACATATATACCATTGTATGAAAAAACATAATTAAAAATAAATAAACATATATCACATAGAATACTATTCTCATGCTCTAAGATCCTTTAGTGAGCCTTTACCAGCCTCATCTAGCACTAGAATGGAATGACACATCAATGGGCTTTCATATTGGAAGATCCCTCAACCTTCCAACCAATTCCATACCCCATGATGTCACATGATAAAAATCACCACATAATCAATATAAATTATTCCAACAGCCAAAAGGCACATCCAAAATTTATAACAAAAGTCCCAAGTACTTCCACATCCTTTTACTGACTACTATCCTAGTAGATCCACAACTCAAGTTATGATGGTACCTATCTTCTCATAATCTTATTCCAACAACCCCCACCTAAACAGCGGCCCTCACGCCCCCTACTAATGGTCTTAACTACAACCAATTGATGGTTACAACTACCACCAACTATGCCAATTAATATTTATCACTTCCTATTAATTTATGGTTGACACCATACACTATTCCATTTATTATATTGAGGATTCCAGTCACAATGAGTGTTCAACAGTACCTCATGGTACTTATCCTATGTTCACCAAACCCATTGACTCCATCATCCAACCATGGTGAGTCGTCTCACTAAAATCAAAGGCCATACCTTCAGTGAACCACCATTTCCCCTATTAACCATGTCACCAAACTATGGTAGTGGTAAAAACCATTAACATTATCCTATAAAACCATGTCACCTCACTTATTATCCTAAATATTACCTATAAACACCTGAGTCATGCCAAATACATTCCCATGGACCATCTCAACCATCGCATCATGAAAACAATTTCCATAACTAGAATCATAAATCCCAACCTACCAAGGAACCAGATATTACACCTATCAATCAACAAAGATTAACTAAACTGTATCACACACAATACTACTCACCAGTTTCTACTAGGCATAATAAAAACTCTAACCAGCATATAAGGGGTATCACCCTGACCACCTCACTCATGAATATTTACCACACATCACATAAAACATTTATAATGTAGGAATAAGATTGAAAAAACCCACTTTAAGTTAATATAAATCCACTTGTAATGAAACTTATATTGATTTAGATTTAATCCAAAGATTCCACCAAATCAGATAGAGCCCCTCTAATAAAAATAAATAAGAGAAAGAAGAAATTATAAAAGTGATGCTTACACAATATTATTCTTTGTCTAAGGTACCTCCTATTTCCAATGGCACAAATATATGATAAGAAAAAATGGTAACTCCCACTTAGAATTATGGAATTAGATGGAGGGGTTTGGTTGCCCACTACTACTCAGAAGATATGGCCCACCCCAATTTCCCTCATTTCGTTTTGTTAACAAAACCATTAATTAGTTTAAAGAATTACCTAGGAATGATTCAATATGATAACATGAAAATAACATCATTAAATAGTCTAAATATGGGGTCCTCCCCTCTTCCCAACCCTTTCATGCCTTAACACGTAGTGTTACAATGTCAGTGTTTGTAGTCTGCATCTTTTCAACTATAGACTACTTGAAACTCTTGAAACTCATAAAAATCTATTCCAAGCCACCAAAATATTTAAAATAAGATAAGATATAAGGATTTAATTAAAAACAAGTTATGTCCACACCATAGAAGAACCCTAGGGTTTTACAACCTAGTTTCTACCCACACATGTAGATGGATAAAGCTCAATGTCAAAAGGAAGGGGAAAATATAGAAGTAAAATTAACCCTTTAAAATAACATTAATTGATCCTAATGAGTAATATATAGAATCTATCTCTATAAATTAGGGAGATACAAATATTGAAAAATATTGAAATATATGGGACACCCATTAACCCTATATTAGATATATCGGTTGAGGATGATCCATCGATCACTAATGTCGGTAAGGAGAAAACCATGCGTGTAATGAACAAGACTGGGTTGACCAAACACATCACCCAACCTAGACTTTCACTAGGACTAAATGATGTTACAGATCCCCACAATCTAAGGAATAGTTTTTTAGACCCATAAATTAACATTTAGTATTGGTTTCTTCCTCATATAATTAAATAAACTTGTAGCGGAAACTACCTCAAACCGTTCATGGCCTATCTAGGAATCATACATCCATCCATATGAAATAGGATATTATAAAGTATAAAGAGAACAAGCATTGAATAAAAAATAAACATCCATATAAAAACAAAATTGGAATATATAAAATAGAAGAAAACAAAAAAACTGATTGGCTGACACAAAATTCTAAAAAAAAATTGAAATGGAACCTGGACTTCTCTAACATCACCACTAGTGACTACCAATCACTCACTATATCCACGCATCCATAGAAAGTCCAACATAAACTGAAAAGGGATGGTTATAGGATTGAGAAACTAAAATAGAAACATAAGAGCTTCATATGCACACACACACCTGTGCATAAGTATGGTATGAGATAAACATGTCATGTATGATCTCAACAAGAAGCGTATAGATTTACCATCATAATGCAGTCTATAAAATTCTTGTTTAAATATAATGTAAAAAATAGGTTTTCACATGTGAGTATAAAAGAAACCAAATAAAAAGGCATAATCATGATTTTAAAATAGTTGCCACATCCAAGAAAAACATTTGAGGCCAAATACATTAATTTATCAATAAGAAAAACCATAGAAAAAGGGTCTTAAAAAATTAAAAAATAAAATCCATTTTTTATCCCCTTTTAAAATAAAAATTAAAAATTAAATTTTAATAAATAACCTTATTAGAAAAATATTTCTTCTGAATATTTTATGAAGCAACCAAATCATTCCTTTAAAAAAACGTTTCAAATAACTTTAGAAACCAGTTTAAAAGTGGTAAAACACACTCAATGGGAAATATAATCATAAACATGAACCAAGGTATCAATAACACATAAAAAAATAAAATTAAAAGGTTCCATGTTATTGAGATAAATAATGGAATAAAAATGATCTAAGACAAGTAATCTAATAAAATGTCTTAAAAGGAACAAATCGTCATTTTAAGAATCCTAAGACTTAATTAAATTTGTCTAAAATAGAGATATGATACTTAGGATTCCACTAAATTTATTTTCTTTATTAGTATTCCCATCGAGATGGTCAGGTCCTATAACCATCCCAGGAGAGCTCAAGGTACCATAGACACCTAATACATTCTTTGATCACTTGGCATATTTAGTCATAAACCCCTATAATAATCAAAATCATCACCAGGGTTTTCACTTATCTATACCCTATTAGTCTCCTCATACTCCCATGGAATGAAAATGGATGTGAGAAAATAATAAAAAATCACATGAATCCAATATTAAGCATTCAAAATAAACCTCATCTCACCTTCTAAATCCTCATATGAAATATCCCCATTCACATCTATTTATAATAATTAGATAAATAATTAATAAAATTATACAACGTTCAAGGGTTTGAAATAAACAAATAGAATAATAATAATACGGGGCTCAAATGTGGGATTCAAATATTTAAGGAAAAAACTCCTTAAAAGTTATAGTAGGGATTTAAAAAGAATCTTAATATGTTAGTCCATTTCATACCCCTTTGAAATTTTAATTGAAATATTCATTGAAACCCACATATCAAAACAACTATTGAAATTCATTTGGAAACCAACCATTTTCAACAATTTTCTTGGTTAAAAATTTCTAGCCCCTCCAAGATCCAATGGTCTCAATACAATTTTAAATAAGGTTCAAATCCCTTATTTTTATAAAAAGTTTCTTTAAAACATCCCTAATATATTTTACAAATAAATACAGTTTGAAAGACCCTTCTAAATCCTATAAATACTTTTTAAATATCCACCTTAACATTTTGAAAAACACTTATCTTGTGATAGTTCCATGACAGAAGCTAATACCATTTGTAAACCCTTTTAAAATATTATATATACCCACTATTGTTATATCAAGTAATTTTAATTCATAAGGAAGAAATTAAAAACATACAATTTATAACATGAATTATAATTGAATTAAAAAGAAACATCTACATCTTTCAAGTGGAAAATAAAAAAACATGTATCCTTCAGTGGAGAATTAACAACCAAGAAAAGAAAAACCCTCATAAACCCCTAAACACAAAAATCTATTTCATTATGACCATATAAAAACATAATACCAACTCTAATAGTGATTATTTTATGTATAACAAATAAAATAAGGTGTATTGGTAAATGAGAAGAGAGGGGAATAGTAAATAATGTGAAAATACCTATGAACCCACTTGAAATCGATAGAGGAGTAGATAAATTCAAATAAAGAGGATATGGAGAGCTACCTACTTATGAACCTAGTTTTAACTCAATAATATTGAAGAAATATGTGGCCCCTAGATTTTAAAATCATAAGGGAAAAGGGGGGCTTTTACTTTTAAGGGAAAATTGGGAAAATTTCACGGTTTTCCCACATGGTTTTCCAAACTATGTGATTACTATGTGAATAGAACTACCAAAGAAAAAAATCCTTTCATGGATTGGCCACACAATTCACCAAATGTGCTATAACTATGTAAAACTCATCTACTAAAAATTAATAACACACTACATGGTTTCTGCACAAGTTCCTTTAACCATGTGAAAGTCATGTGTCAATACCCATATGCACCAAAGATATAACAAGGTCTATGATAAATTTTCATACTTTATAACAAACCATGTGATAACCATGAATTACATCCATGAAAAAAATAAAATGAATTATAACCTCCATGATTAAGGATAACCACATGGTTTCCCCTAACCTCTATAAGAAAAATCATTCAAAGAATGAAAATATATAGATTTTTCAGGTTTTAGTACAAAACATCCAAGAAACTTAATTTAACCCAATATAAGATAAAATAATATAAAATAAAAAATAGAAGTTACATGTAGGTGTTTCAATGGGTATGGATATTGAGATAGTTCCAACTTTAGTAGAACCATCTGCTACCATAGTTATGACACCCACTGAGAATTTCAAGGGAACTACATCCATATAAATATCACCCTAAGACAATGAGGTCACTACTAAAACCACAAATCTAATACACATGGGTTTCCTCTATCTTGCATTAATAGATACCTATAATTAAGTTTAAATCAGGCAAATATTTTTCAATCCATGAGAGGAAATAGACCACATTGAGGCCACCACTCAATAGCTAACTTCTATACAATCTATCAATGCCAGTATTCCATGTGAGATTAAGTGATTTTATATATGGTTAGAGTATTTTATTAGGGATTTCTTACCATAAACTATTATGACATTGGAGGAGGTAAATGAAGGTGTAAGTGGGGAGGATTGGGAGGACACCTAGGAGTCCTTTGAGGTCCCCTTCCAATTTTTTTCTATGGGATTATCATTTTATTTATTTTTTCTCATGGTTTTATATTGTCACGTATTTCCTTTTCTTTTTAGATAAATATATATTATTTATTATAATTAAATTATAAAATAAATGGGACATAATTAATTTTTAAGCAGCACTATTTTATTTATCATCATTTATATATATTCATGATCCAAACATTGAAAAAGTGCAGGAATTTTTTTTAATGAATTTATACTAACCAACCCTCCAATAAATTTAAGGGAAATGAATAAAACCAATTAAATTCAATGATAAATGAAAATAATATTTATAAAATATTGAAAAATATCAGTTTCTTTATGAAATTCTCATACATTAATTTATAGATTTTAATTTTTATTTCACTAACATATCACGCTTTTTTAAACATTGGGGATAATGTTTAATTTATGTGTGGGGGAGGGATCCTTAGTACCCCCATCAATTTTTACCCACTTTTTATCTATGAGATGACAAAAATATTAATATATATTTTATCATTATATACAACTTTAATTAATCATGTTTATATATGTTAAAGTCAAAGGTGAAACTTTTTTAATGTAACAACTTTATTACAATTTTGATTATTTATTTCAATGATGGTTAATATGAATTTTATTTTTTACTCTAATATTGTCAATTTGAATTACCTGGCCTAATTATTATTATTATTATTATAAAATTATTGACCAATATTATAATTCCCATTCTTCATAGGTACACTAAAACAATTTTTCATATTCATTAAGGTGACTTAATCCTTGAGATATTCTTCCAATATGAGTCACTACAAGAAGTTACATTTTTAATATATTTTAAAAAATGAGGATTTTGAAATAAATTTACAAGATTGAGGCCATAAATTAATTGTTTTGAACACAATAATGGACATGAACCACCATATTTTTGATCATTTTTAAAATCCAAATAGACTTTAGGATACCTTATTGAAATACGTGTTTATGTTATTTATTGTTCATGTTCTAATTATTTGATATTAATTTTTGGATTTATTTTGACTGGAAAAAGAGGGAGAGTGGTGTATCTTAGTACTTCCAAATGAGAATGAAATTAAAAGAGAAAATTGAGTGTGAGTTTTCAATATCTATCTAGGACAACTAGTTCACAAGTTATTTTTATTATACTTATATGATTTTAATATTATTTAAGGATAATTAATGATTTGATTTCCTTTTATTAACATTTGACTATAAAGATTCCCCTTATTATTAAAACAATTAAAATTTAAATTTATAGGATATCTATGGTGGAAATATTTGTGTTTGTTTTTCTTTAATTTTAAGGGTATGAGACTTGTTCATTACTCAAATTACACTAAAAAATAAAAAAAATAGAGAAAATAGAAAATTTTATCATAATTTTAAATGCTTAAATTTTTAAACCGTTGTTAAACATAAGGAAAATGGAGTGGTATTTTATGATATCTGTTTGTAAAAGGAGGTATATTTTATATCAAGAATAATTTAATATCATTAATGGTATATTAAAAGTTAATCCTTCCACTTTTAGCCTCAATTTTAATTTATACATCACAACCCATCCACACTAATCCTCAATGAATAACCTTTAAAAAGTAGTTTTGATTTTTTTAATGGTTTTTTTTGTGGTTATTGAGTTAAATTGAGATCCTATGGATATATTCCATGAAAAATTTATTTATAATTACTCTAATAAAATTATATTGAGTTATGGGTGAAATTATTTTCTGGTGAGGTGGATGAGAAGTTGCTTCAATATTAATGAAATGTTGAATAATGTGAGTTCAAGGGGAATTATGTATTTGATTCATGTAAGATAAATGATTATGAAACTATAGGTTAATTAATTAATATAATTCAGAATTCTTAGTCATGATTTTATTTTAGTAATATGATGAATTGAATATTTCACTTCATAAAAAATGGATTTGTTTTCATATGATGTTACGATTTCACACGGGGATAAGAAATATTTCAAGTGTGGATAGATATTTTTACTATAGCTTGTCCATACCATTTTTTCAAATTATCCAATTATAATTGAGTTCATTTCTTCATAATTGTAGTTTTTTATTGACTTTCAACTGGAAGGAGATGCTGGAACATTTTATAGATAATTGGAAACAAGCCACATGATGATTGAAAAAAAACACTAGAATCATGGATTGATTGGTTTAAGTGTAGTTAAAGATAATGTTTCCTCAAAAGCACAAAATAATTCAATTTATACTCAAAACAATACTCATATATAAATAACTCTTAGAATAACTATTGTAAAGAACCTTGTGTTGTGATGCTGACAATATACCATAATCATTGTGTATAAGTAAGAAATTTAGAATATTATTATAAAGTATAAATAATAACAAAAATTGGGATTATTACACTAACATGGAGTTCAATTCATGACATGAATAATTATTATTACACTAAAATAAGGAAAAAATATCTAGGAAATGATGCACCAATTTCTCATTCCGTAATTCATTCATTGATATAGAATAACGAGATTTGAGAAGATATATGTTAAAATCTTGAATAAAATTTTTTAGGGGACTAAACAATGAATTTTAATGACTATAAATTTTTTGAGATGAATATATAATAATTAAATTGCATCCAAGACACTTGTTCTAGGATATGTTGTGATTTTGATTTTTTTAAAGATGTTGATAAGAAAATTTATATGGGAAATATGGGGATGATTTTTTCGTAAATGTATTGTGGTGTGATACAAAGTGACACATAATGATGTAGCTTAATTTAATATATTTTTCATTTTTTTAGTGTTAATGGAGAGATATAAATATGGAAAATTTTTACCATTCTAGAAAATTATTGGATGAGGAGAACACTATTGTAGATGATTGCGACTGAGGTTAAGAATATTTTTTGAATTTTTAAAATTATTCTACATGATTTATTTTATTATATTACCAATTTGAATTAATTTTACATATCTTAATATAAATATATAAATTATGATTGGTTCTGAATCATTCATGACTGGGAAATCTATTAGGATACTATGAATTAAGAGTATAAATATGGTCTTGTAAATTGGTTTATTGATTATTATTATGTATTTACTATTTTTTATTTATTATAGAATTTTTAGTTATTCTTATATTATTAATTATTCATTACTTGATAAAATTAATTCATAATAGAAGTAAACCTATGCAATATAGAAGTATTTTAACTATGAGAGAGGTTATGATGATTATTTTACGATATAGATTTAGACTTAATGTATTCTATTTTATGTAATTTTGATTATCATGAATTGAAAGAGTTGGGATATTATTAATTGATATTTAACCAATGGAAATTTATTAAATTTAAAAATATCAAAACTAATTAATTCAATCTTGTCCACAAGAGAGTCAAATCCTAATTTCTAGATAACCCATTCTTTTAAATTGATTCACCATCTTTAATTTTTAATAGAAAAAGAACTTGTTTTATTATTTTTATTGGTATTTAAATTTTTTCACTAAATTTTTAGTTCTATAATTTATGATAAATTACTCATAATGTCTATATTTTGGGATTTGTAATGTAATATTGTTCTCAGTTATTCTGCATTGGAATTACATAGTTGTAGAATGTGGTCTTAATTTTATTAAAGAGGTTGGTATTCAATTTTTAATCATTGAACTGTATCCATGGGAAGTGTTGATTTCCAAGAGAAGTTTACTTTTTGGTTTAGAATTTTGGGGTTATTGGGAGTGATTTTAGATGTATATAGTGGAATAAAGAATGAATTTTTTTTTAAAAATGAAATGACAAATATGGAACTATGTGATTACTAAGATGGGTAGGGAAAAAATATTAAACTTTCACTAGTGAGAAATTAATCTTATGGAAATCAAAATAAGTACACCCAAAGGAACATAATTATTTACAAATTTCACTAACCAATAAGAGTAGCTAGTATTTATAATGGTTTGGATGTAATCTAAGACCCAAAAACCACTAAAAAATCTTTATGGTTGTTATTTCAATAAGATAGTATCCACCCCTTTTATAACACTATATTACATCAGAATTTAATATCCTCCTAACACATATAATATGATATAAAATTGTTTGTAGAAATATTGTGAACAATCACCAAAAGTATTTAATATTTTCATCATGTTTCTATAATTATACACAATTTCTTTTTTACAAGTTATTATTTCTATTCATTTTCATGTATAGTAGTGAGAGATAACTTCTTGTATTTTTGAAGGAAAATATCTTCCTAGTCACTTCTATATATGGTATCCTCAATCTGATGGCCTTAATTTGATTCCATTTTCATCTAATCACCAATTCATATAGTTTATCCAATAACTCTTCTCCTCACAGTTCATCTAATACTATTCATATGATACCAATTGATTGGAAAACTCCCTAAATTATTAATATACTTCACTTTTTTAGTACTTCAACCAACTACAACAAATTAAATAAACATTTTTTCAGTGCACCAACTCCAATTTCTAAAGAAATCACTTCCCCAAATATTAAGGGGGGTCATGAACTTCAAATTCAAAGTTACCACATGAAATTTGAATATACCTCTCAAGATATCTTTCTATTTTCCACATTAAAACTTCTAAGTTATTAGGAGTAAACAATATTTATAAATATTTCTTTAATATTTTGAATCAATGTTCTTTAAACCTTCTTTAGATCTTAGCTTAATCATTATTCAAACTTTCCTAAAATATCTACAAGAATAATTATAATTCCTTTCAGATTATTGGTTAATTGAATTCCCAAATTAGCATCATCAAAATTAAAGTATTTACAAAAAATTTGTAAGGATATTTGAACATTTAATTTGGTACAACTTCATAATAAATCTTCTAACTAGTGAAATGTTTCTTGGTGTACCATCACAACATTATATAAATATCTCAGAAATTATTCAAAAGACGCTTCCTCCATATAATAAATTTCATTTTAAACCTTCATCCATTAATTTTTTTGAAAACCACTTCCAAATGAACTTCATTTGAATAAAAAATTATGATTACTTTGAAAAAAAAATTCCATTGACTTTGAAAACATTTTCTTAGTGTAATATCAACCGTTTTCTATATTTTATATAATTACATACTCATTATATCTTATGTAATATGTTGGATGAATTTTCCTATAGACCTTTGTTTGATACTTATTAAATATTCCTATAATTTTATGAATTAATAAATTTCATTCTAATGAAACTTTATGCTGCCAAAAATAATATCTTCATAACCTTGAACTTTGAATCATCCAACATCATTACTTCATGTATTTAACTTTTAAAAGCCACACTTTCAACCAATAACACCAGTTTGGTAAACACGTGTTTTTTAACATGACTAAATTCAAATTTATAATGGAATGTAATAATAGTTGAATAAAAATTAGTTTCATCCACTTTTTGATATCCTCAATAAATTTTACATGAAATGTTGTACTCAATCCATTTCTTCTTAAGTAAAACTTAGTATTGTTTAATTATTTATGTTTTAAAATGAAATAAAATTATTAGGAAACCTCATTTCTTGATAACCAGATTCTTTTCAATATTTTAAAACCTCTTGGTTCCAATAGTCACCCCCTTTAGATTTTATTTTCAATAGAGGAACATAAATCATAGAATAAAAATAAATTATTATCCCTTAATTCTGTGAATACTTGAGAAAACTCAGTATAGGAAAAAGAATCATTGAATAACAATACCATGTCATCCATATGATGTTATTTAAAAACTTTTCTTAAGAAAAATTTCAAACTTATTCCTATACTGAAAAATTTCATCAATAAAAACAAAGGTTAACCTATATAGAATAACATCATGTAGCTGCTTTAACAAACTGCTAAAATAGTAAACATATTTTGAAATTATATCTTATCCATTCTAAAAAATACCCCTAAATATATAATCTTCCTTTAAAGGTAAATTTCATATCAATTTATCGATTTATGTTACATATTTTCAACCCCTTTTAAAACAATATCAAATGAAAATATAATGAAGGGATAGGAACATCGCATACCTTTTCCTTTAAGAGAGATAGGTTTTACTCTAATAATAAACCTCAGATTCTAAAAAATTTCCATTATAAATGGTTTAGTGAATATATTTGAAACTTTCCCCATTGTAGAAACAAAATATATCTCTAGTTCATTTGTTTCAACATACTCTTTGATGAAGTGATATTTGATATCAATTGTTTTATATCTATAATGTTACACTACATTATTTTTGATAGTAAAAGAACTTTGATTATCACAACCAAGAATAAGGGGTAATTACACATCAACCAACAAAATTCCTATTATGTCTTCATCCATACTAACTAGGTTTTATCATGAGTGAAAGAAACATACTCAGCTTCTGCAGTACTAATATTTACTATAATTTTCTTTTTTGTATTATAACTCACATTTCATTCTCCTTAAAAGAAAACTCAACAAAATGTTGACCTTTTATATTCAACACAACCTACCCAATATGTATTTTTATACCCAAATGAATCAATCTTTCATATGCATCTATATTTAATCATAAAATCAATTATTGTTTTAATAGTTCTATGAATTATTTTTCCATCCACAATATGAGTCTCCTTTAAAGAAATTTGAAAGCTAGAATAAAGTGTAATATCATATAAAAGTTATATCTTTAAAGAAATTAGATATAATATACTTTTAATCAACTTTATAAACTCTATAGGCTTAATATTATTTCCTTTCACATCCTTTTAGAACATTATCCCCTCTGAAAAAGGTGTAGAGACTAGCTCCAAACATTCCATGAAAAGTATTTTCAAGAGTTCTTTAGGATGGTTATCTTGAGATAGGAAAATTTACCTATTTATTTTATGTGATTTGTAAGACAAGATATTATTTCATTTCTCCAAACATAGACATCTCAAATAACTTCTTCATCTCTTCAAAAAAATTCACATATTCCTTCATTATTCCCTATAAATATGATATCATCAACCTATGTAATCATAACAAGGGAACCACTATATTTTCTTGTATATATTTGTTTTCTTCAACTCTTCCGATTTTTTAATTCAACTTTCTTAAACAGGAATCTAATATTCAATACCAATCTCTAAAAGCTTTCTTAAACCCATACAAATTCTTCTTCAACTTGTACACATAAATTTCATCTTATCCAAACATGAAGATGCGTGATTTATCAATATAAAATTCTACATCGATCTGTCTATTAATAAAATATGAATTGGCATCCATCTATAATTTCTTATATCTTCATTTTTAACAATTAAAATAAATATTCTTCTAGTTTCAATTCTTTACACTAGGTAAATGGTCTCATCAAAATCAATTCCTTTAACATGTGGGTAACCTTTATACACTATTATTTCTTTCTTTTATTAATTCATGTTTTTCATTCATATTATTTAGAAATCCCCAATTTTTTACCAACGAAATTATTATTATTTTTGGGTACAAGTCCCCATGTCACCTTATTTTCAAAATGATATAACTCTTTATTAAAGGAACAAATCCATAATCGATAATCCAAAACTTCGTCAGCATATCTTCAAAAAACATGTCATTAAAAATAAGTGTTTGTAACTAAAATTGATGTTCTTATTCTTTAAACCCATTTTCATGATAAAATTAGATATTATGGACCTCAACTTTCTTCCTCGGCCTAAGATGAGATGAATATAACTATTCCTTACAACTTGAGATTGCTAAGTAAGAATATTCATCTTGTATAGCTTCAACATTATTATTCTCATCAAGAACATGATCACTTTTCTCAACTCTATCCACTTTATCTTCAATTCCATTCATTTATGTAACTGAATTTGAACCATTCTTATAAAAATGTTCCATAACTATCATATATTTAGAGTCAAAAATATTTCCTATTTATTTATTATATCACATGTATTCACTACTATTAGAAGGATAGAAATGAAAGATACCATAAACACCTCTTTGAACAAACTACCCAAGACTTTCACCCGTAAATTTGATAGTGCAAGGACTTCCAAACACACTTAGGTATTCTAAATTGGGGTTTCATTTTAATACATCTCATATGGATTCATATTAGAGTTAGTCCCCTAGAAATATCTATTTTGATTATGATTAGATACTCCAATAGTATGCCTCTAAAATAATCGAGAAGTATATTGTTTAATCAACACTACTACAAACATGGCCTTTATCAGCACTAAAAATGGCCTTTATCAGCGCTAGAAAAGCGCTAATAAAGCCAGCGTAGATAAAGGGGGGGTCCCCTTTATCAGCGCTCCGAAAAGCGCTGATATAGGACCCCCTTTATCGGTGCTAAAAAAAAGCGCTGATAAAAGGGGTCTTTTATCAGTGCTAAAAAAAGCGCTGATAAATGTACCCCTTTATCAGTGCTTTTTTTAACGCTGATAAAGGGGTCCTATATCAGCGCTTACTTTATCAGCGCTCTCGTTTTAGCACTAATAAAGGACCCTTTTATCAGCGCTTTTAAAAAAGCACTGATAAAAGTTAAAAAAATTTATAAAAAATTAAAAAATACTGCCAATCGGGGGGGCTTTTATAGTGCTTGAACCCCCCTCCCCCCTTTTACAGTGCTTTCCGGCCCCTATACAACACCCCACGCACCCCACGCACCCCCCTCCATCCTTTAACAGTGCTTTCTTCAATATTCCCCATGCGCGCGCACCCCTGCCTCCACCAGGATTGGAACTCGAGACCTCCCCCCTGCGCGCCTAAGCCCTTACCACTACTCTATTTTGATTTGCTTTCCAATTCATGATATCTATATATATATATATATATTTATATATTTAGTTATATTTATTCATATAGTAATATATATTTATATTAATATATATATATAGTTATATTATAATATATATATATATATAGTTATATTATAATATATATAGTAATATTAATATATATATATAGTGGTATTAATATATATCTATATCTATATATATATATAGTTATATTTATTCGTATAGTAATATATATTTATATTAATATATAGTTATATTAACATATATATAGTTATATTAACATATATATAGTTATATGAATATATATTTATATAGTTATATTAATATATATATATAGTGATATTAATATATATATTTATGGTGATATTAATATATATATTTATAGTAATACTAATATATATATATGTAGTTATATTAATATATATATAGTTAGATTAATATATATATATAGTTAGATTAATATATAGGTATATAAATATTCATATATTGGTATTTTAAATAAAATGGATATTAATTATTATTTAGATAAATATAATATATTTTATATGTAAATATGCTTAATTATTTATTCAAAAAATTTAATTTTTAGGTGCAAATATATAAAAAATATGTACATATAGTTATATATTTGATTATAAATAGCAGTTCATTATAAAAAAGGATGAAATTTCAAAGACATAATATCAATATGAATGTAATACCTTGGAATAAATTTAGTCCCCACCAAGAAAATCCAATAATACCCCCTTAAACGAGTTTGAAAATCCACAAAATCTTAAAAAATCTGGGTACCCCGACAAAAAACTCAGTTTTGGAGGCCTTCTGGGCCTCTTTTGGCCTCGAAAAACGCTTGACTAGGGTCCCCCTAAGTCACAACGATGTAGAGCTCGTCGCAGGCTTCGATTTGATATGTGTTAGAGCTCAAACAGACACCCGGATCAAAAGTTATGGCCGTTTGAAGTTTGAGTTGCGTTTTCAACATATTTTGGATCTTTTTTTAATTGTTTTAATTTTTTTAGTCCTCAAATTGTTATTAAATGACTATTACTCCATAATGATTATCAAAATATTAATTAAAAGTATTTTTTAAATTTTTTAAGAAGTCATTTTCACTAAATATCTTAAATATTAAGTATAATAAGTGTAAATGTACATTTATACTTATCTAGAATATATTTAAAAATTATATATTATATTTATATAACAATATAACTATATTTATATATTAATATATTAATATATTTTTAATTTTTTTTTGAAGCCGACCCTCTATCAGCGCTAAAAAAAGCACTGATAAAGGCCCCCCTTTATCAGCGCTACTAAGCAAGCGCTGATAAAGGGGGGCACTGCGAAAAACTGTTTTTGTGGTAGTGCAATATTGTTCATACCATATAAACTATAGATATATTTATTATTATAGAAACACTATTATGTTTTGGTGCATATGGTGTACTAAATTCACGATGAATGATATGTATTTAAATTTAGTCATTAAACACCCCCATTTGATTATTCGGCACCATTATCAATTCGATTTTCATCACATAATAACTAAATTCTTTTTCATAACTTATCCTAGATCTCTTAAACATTTTGAGAGCCTATGGATTTTGTTTTTAAAAAACACTTGTAATTCAATTAAAGCTGTCAATAATGGAAATAAATTACATATCTTCATTTAAGGATTACTATCTTATAGGCATGCATATATCATAATAAATAATCACAAAGTAATAATATAAATGTGTCAAAACTTTCTCATGTATTAAGATTGTAATCTAACCTTTTTGGAATATTGAACAAAATCAATCTCTTCATATTTTCATTTTTAGAATATCACAAATACATTATCTCTTTTTCATCGTGATAATATTCTTTAAGAATATATGTCTATTCCTCTTATGCCATATCTAATTTTCTTCCATAGTTATATGATAGCATGAACCATATATATCTGTAACCTGAAAAAAGTTTTACTTTTTAGTTTTACTCTATTAATAACTACCCCCATAATCAATACTTATAATGAAAAACCCATATATTATGAAAACAACTCCATGACCTTCATCATAATGTTTTGAAACACTCAAAAAAATTGTTTCAACCCATCAAAAAAATTGTTATTTAATTTCATTTTATTATTTTCCAATGATAACAAATATAATGCATTTTATTCTAGGTGAATCATCATTTCAAATAGTCACTATTCATTCTTTATAATCATTTAAATTCATCAAAATTTTCAAATCTCTTATCAATTATGAATAACACCCATTATCCAATATCCATGTTCATTCTCCTTTTGTATATTTAAGAGAAGTTTCAAAAACAAAGGCATTCTCATTTCCTTTTTCTTCCTTATAATGTGGATTTTGAGATTCATTACATGAATTTTTTGGATAAGTTATCATAACTATACAATATTTAGAAACATGTTCAGTAAGATCATGTATTTTACAAAATGTTTCCAAAGGAATAAATTTATTTTGAGTTTTCAAACTGACTTTCTCATGTTGTCTTCTTTGAGTGGGTTGACCCACCCTCAAACACTACCTTTAATATCTTCCAGATTCATTGTGATGATGAAGATGACTAAACCAACACATCTTTTCTATATACAAAAATTTTAACAATCCATAATTTATAATCAATTGAATTTCCCTTCTAAATGAATAATTATTTCATATTTAGTAATATAATATTATATAATGCATGCACAGCACATGATAAAACAAGCTACATTTTACTATATTAATTTAAACATTAATTTTAGGGAATAAATATCACCACAAGAATTGAAAATATTAAAATGGGAAAAAATAAAAAATAAGATATTAATAATACTAAATTTTGAAACCACTCGATCCCCCAGAATAGTCACACTCATGAATAACACTATAGAAATTAAGCAGGATATCAGTAATGTGATATTTATTATAAAAATGAAATATATATATATATATATATATATTTGAGATAAAATAGATGTGAATGAATAATTAATGAAATATAGGATATTTATAGGAAGTATGGAACCTATATAACAATTACAAATTGAATTTATAGAACAGTAATTTGACCATTGGAATATTAACAAGACTATTGAAATAGTAATATAACCATTATGAATAGTAACCTGACTATTAGAATAGTATCCTCACCTTTGGAAGAGAAAAATGATATTTTGGTGTCTTATGAAATGAAAATATGACATTTTTTTATATTTTGGTAGAAAATAATAATTGTTTTAAAAATAATAAATTAAGTGTTTGTATTTTTGTAAAACATAATTTTTTTAATGACACTTTTAAAACAAATTTAGTGATTTAATAGAAATTTAGTTTTCATAAAATGGATTTATAAATTATTATTACGTTTTATTATAATTATCAGATAATTTTATGAGACCACAACTAATTTTTTAAAGGCTCATAAAATTGATCATAATATTAAAATTGGTTTTTTTGAAATAACTGAGGATTTTATTTAAAAATTAAATTTATAATATTTAGAAAATTATTTTCATAAATGGATATAATTTTTAAAATATTGAAAATTAAAATTTTTTAGTGTGAATTTTTTTTATTTTTTGAAAATAGTTGAATTTTTTGGTGAATAGTGAAATACGATAAAATATGTTATTTAATATTATAAGCTAAATGCATAGAATTATGAGTCATGGATGATGTAACTTCCCACTAGTTTGAACACACATGCACCATTTACTATATATATTAACACATATCCGTACTATTGGTATTCTTGATTCAAAATAGTAAACTAATGAATATAATATTCAAAAAACACCCTTATCCTCCCCTTATAAACACTACCCATCACCTCAACTTATCCCCACAACTTCTAAGCCTTGTAAAATTCTAAATTTCTAATCAGTACCCTTTTTAATCTTCTCCAGTATATTCTTGTTCTTATGGTCTCACCAAATATCATTTAAATGATACATAAGGGGTATCCTAAGAAGCGACAACCAAATAAAGTGGTAAAAATATCAACTAACCTCTTTCAATTTTATTCATTTCTACCACACCCTTATTTTTCCATATTTCTAGATATAGTAACCTCAGTATTATAAATTTATTATTATGTTTTTATTATTTAGAATATCTATCTTCTACCCACTCTTATTTATATTCTGAAATGAAAAAATTGTTTATAATATGGTTTGTTCACCGCCTCTATGAACAACGTACTTTTTTTCTCTACCACCTTCAAGGATGGAAATGAAAATATTATTATAGAAAAAAAGGATTATAATAATTATATAATGACTTATTTCATGTTTTGGAATTAAAATATAGACATAATACTGAATAAAATGAAACTAGTTCATGATTTATAGTAAAACCGCATAGATGAATTAACTATATAATGTTAAAATTTTTATTAAATGAATCATCCCTATCTCAGAACACAAAAGTAAATTTGGGATCACTTTAATTTTTTGTAGGATGTGAGTAAAATTTTATTTTACTTCTATATTTTTAATCCCATATGATAAGAACATCAATAATTATCCATAAGTTATCTGACCTTGGAACCAGGAAAGGAAGACTCTCAGAATAATGAAAATATACTTATTTTAGAAAAGTGATCTAATTGGATAATATAATAAAGAAATAGAAATACAAAAACAGTTTGAAGGAAGGAATTTTATATTTTTCCCGTTGAAAAATTGAAATAAGATCAAACGGGAGAGTGTTAGAGCAGATGGACAAATCATTAATCACTCCTTTATTTGTAAGGTCATCCATAAGATAATTGGATTCATAAAAAATATGAATTCTAATATAATTCATTGAAGATAACTTGTTGAAAAAGTTTGAAATCTCATTGTCATCTTCTATGCAAGGAGAATCCATCCAAGTCAGACAGTCTACACAATGTTACTAGAGTCACACTCAAACCAGATATTTTTCTGATTATTTTTAATTTCCTTACAGACAACACTGATCAATCCAATAATTTCTTCTTCCAAGGTAGTGGAAAAATTACAAGGACGATAAATTTATTCAACTACATATCTATTTTGATCTCAAAATATTACCCCATAACCTATTGGTATGGGATTATCCCTTGATGTACCATCTAAAATTCACTTTAACCAGCCAACAAATGGATTGGTCCAGAAAACCTCAAGTGTTCCAAGAGGAGTGGGGAAGTAACCTAAGGTTTTTAGATGCTTCAGAAAATTTAAATTTGCCATTGAGTTACTACATAAGTCTCATCTAAATATTTATAAAAGGAAAAAAATATCTTAAATAAATTATATATATAATATTCCTAATTAAGTAATTAATAAATCTAATTAGATTATATATGAAGTTAAGTGAAAGCATAAAATGATTCTGGAACCTAAGGTAAGGTATATCTATGAATCACCATATTTTCATTGGTTATGATATTTATTTATCTAACTAAAATTATCTATCTATTTATTGTAACATTATTATTTAAAAATATATATATATATATATCACTTAAAAATATACATGGATTATTCTTATCATGAACCGACCCATCGGGGCCTGTCTGGTGAAGAATGACACCCCAAGCCTGCCTCCAATATTCCAGGGGATGGCAACACACACCAAGTGAAAATATCACTCATAAGGTAGGAATTATCCTAAAGTACCTATATAGATACCCTAACCTTTTTCACATATTATTACATGATTTTAAGTACAACTAACCATAAAATACAAACGAAAGACCATAAATTTTATTTTCTTTGGAAGACTAGGTACATAATTAGAAAGCATGAAACCAACATAAAGATATTTTTTTAAACACCATAATGAGCTCTTAACTTCTTTTCACCTCTTATATCTATATAGGATAACTTGGGGAATACATGAATAATGGTATGTGCTAAAAATCCCAAAATGGGAATAAATATTGGATAAAACATAGCACATGGTTTAAAAGGAATAATATGATGGCATAGAAAGGAATGTCACATGAATAAACATATAAAATCATAACATATAGAAAATGGTATCAAGTAATCATGGAAACAAAGGAATATTGCAATAACATATAACATGACATAAACACGAGTCAAGGAAAACTACCAAGACTATATCGCATGGTTGACAAAGTCCCATAAAGGAATTAGGTTTACTTCATATCCCAACATGACATCTCATGATACTAAACATTACCCAATGCATTAGATCAGTATTTGATTGCACCCATCATAACATTTTCATGCATATATATTCCACATGAAGAATCAAACATAATGAATAATCATAAGGGTTACCCATGGAATAAATGGGTATTGTAATCATGTCATAAATCATAAAAAATGGGCATATAATGAAGTTTTCTAAGAAAGAATGGATTTAAATAATTCATGGACATTAATAAGGTAAAATGGGAATATATCAAGATAAATTATGTCCAACATAAATGAAAACATGTAAAAAGAGTGTTTAAGTGACTTTAGAAATGACCCACTTTTGTGTGGTTTAAGGGAAAATATTAAAGAAACCTAGAATATGACAAAGGAAAAATTATTTGTATAAAACGAAAAAAATCAATAAGATAGTTTTTCATGATGAAATGAGTGATTTTAAAAAATAATGTATTCTTAAAATAGATTATGTATTGTACATGAAAATGGGTAAAATTTTGGGAAGTTCCATTTAAATGGGATTTCTTATCAGAAGGAATTAAAAAAGGGAACCTTATAAAATATGTATTTTCCCATAAAATAATGAATAATTGATCTATGAAAATATGTTTTGAATATACACACTGAATTTAGGATCATTACATAATATAATTAAGAATTACATTATGTTAAATAGAGAGAAATCATAACCTGAAGGAAGAAATGGGGGTTCAGAGAGAATCCCTTACATTATGTTCAAATGTGTTTTGTGCTTAAACACAATTTCATGGATAATAAAATTAGATTAATTAATTAATTAAGAAACTATTTCACCTATATTTGATTTATTGTAATTTTATTTTGTTCTTTTATAAATATTTCAATGAGTTATGGAGTTTCATTTTGTCATTTCGGGAGTGTTCGTTTCATGGTTTCATGATCTATTTGCTTGTGTATAAATATGAAAGTTCATGTAAAATTTGAATAATTCATCATAAGTGAAATTATATGGTATTAATTCACTTCCATAAATTTAAATGGTCCCAGATATCATTTTATTTTTTGATGTGAGGATGATTCAGTAGATAAAATGTTAATGAATGAATGATAAATTTATTTTTGTGGTTTTTATTACGGCTGTCAAGAACGAGTATTGTTTTATTTAATATTTTTCTTATATACTAGTTAAATAACATTAAAGAAGTTTTAATACACTTATTATAATATATTTTAACCATAAAAGGGTTTTATGACTATCCTTGGAGGTAGTAATGACAGACGAAAACTCATCATCCACGACGACAGTGAATCAATACCCCAAAAACTATGTTTTAATTTTTAGAATAATAGGAGTGGAGATGATATTTGATGATTAATATTTCATTATCAGAAAAAAAATTATGTATATTTATGATAATAGAGTTATAATTTCACTTTTTATAGGGTATCTGATGGGAAGATAAAAAAGAAAATAAAATAAAAGACAAATAAGAAGGAATTTACCTCTTGAATGTCGCCTCCTTGAGAACCTTCTAAAGGCACTTGGGATTGGCCTTTTGGTGAGATCAGTAAGACCAGGATGTCCAGAAGATGATTGGGAGAGTAATTGTGTAGAATATAAGAAATATACAAATCATATAAGGTTTGAGGAGAAGAGGTGGTGAGGGGTGGTGTTTATAGTGGGAGGAGAAGGGTGTTTTGATTATTTTATTCATTTTATTTATTATTTTGGATCAAGACAATAAATTGTGTTGATTATTTTTTCTATGTAAAATAACTATTGTATGTTTTTTTCTAAATAATGGGTTCTTACCTCATCTATGTATCATTAATGACTCAAAAATTCATTTATTTGGCATAAAATGTTAAATATCGTAAATTATTGTATTTCACTATTCACCAAAAAATAAACTATTTTGAAAAAACCCCCAAAGATAATCATAACCATTTTCCATCATGAATATTTCAAAAATGGAATTCATTTTTGGAAAATAAATTTCTAAATATGATAAATTTAATTTTTAATTAAAATCATTATTTATTTGAAATTTATTAAATTTAATATTAAAACTGATTTTATGACACTTTGGAAAATTAATAAAATTATATTATAATAATAAAACAAAATATAAATTTATTATCTATTTTATGAAAATAAATTCCCTTTTAAATAATTATATTATTTATAAAATTGTAAATAAACATTTATATTTCCCAAAAATACTAACACTTAATTTATCATTTTTAAAACATTTATTTACATATTGTAACATATAAATATATGATATTTTCAATTATAATATTCCTTAATTTTATTTATACATAAATAGATGTGGTTACTATCTTATTGGATGAATTTTTATTCTTAGTGGTCATATTACTATTCCAACAGTCGTGTTATTATTACATCAGTATAGGTTCCTTAATTTCCTTAAATGCCACTTATTTACTTCTTAATTTATGAGAATAATGTTTTTATTAGGTTCTCTATGTGATATAGGTTTTTTATACTATATAACATAATTATAAGAAGGTAAATTTCCTTGATAAAATTCTTGGTCGTTACATTCTTCCCACTTATGAAATTTCACACTCGGAATTTCGATCTATATTCTATGATGAAAATAGGTGAGTGTGCTTATCCTTCATTGCTTCCTTTGGTTACCATGTTGTCAATTAATACTTATGATTCCTCTATTAAACATTGACAATATTATTTGTCTTGTTTCATAGGACTTTGTCTTTATGGTCCAAGATTTTCATCGGATGCTCTTCATGCGAGAGGTAATTCTCCAGTGGTACCAACTTTGGATTAACTACATGTGAGGGGTCAGGTATGTGATTCCTTAGGATAGATACATGTAACACTTAATTAACTTGATCCATATTTGTTGGGAGTGAAAACTGATATGGCACTTCTCATATGCGATCAAGGATCTCAAAGGGTCCAATGTAAATTAGGCTAAGTTTCATTATCTTTCCAAACCACATGAATCTCTTCTGTAGTGACATTCAAGGGAAGACTTTTTCTCCAAAATAGAACTCTAAATTCATTCAATGGTTCTCAACACATCTATTTTTATGAATTTTATTAGAATTGATATGTTTTTGGATGTCTTGGCCCTTCTCTATCATCTCTTGCACTAGATCAGGTCCATGTAACATTATTTTGATAACTTCATCCAAATAGGTTGGAGTTCAAAATTGCTTCCCATATAGATCTTCATATGGATCTATATGAATACTCAAGTGGAAACTATTTTTGTATGAGAACGTAACCAATGGGAGATGTTGATCTCAACCACATTTAAATTTTGTTGAGCAAGATTTGAGCATGTACTCAAGCATCTGAATAGTCCTTTTAGATTGGATATCAGTTTAGGGGTAATTAGCTATAATGAAATTCTATTCAGTACTCAAATAATGTTTAATACTTCTCTATAATTTAGTTGTAAACCTTGGCTCATGATCTTTTATAATCAAAATTGGTACCCCATGAAACCTCACCACTTCCATCACATATAACTTTAAAAGTTGTTCAAGTGAGAAATCTTCCTGAACAGCAATGAGTGGGTTTTCTTAGTGATTCGATCCACCAAAAACCATATCACATTGTTACCTTTTGATGTTTTTAGGAGACTAGTGAAAAAATTTATTATTACATTCTCCCATTTCCATTTGTTTATAGGCAATGGTTGCATCATCCCTTTGGACTTTTGTTGCTCTTCTTTAACTTACTGACGTACCAAACACTTTTAAATATACTCCACAATCTCTTTTTCCTTATTTTCCACCAGAAGTGTTCTCGATGATCATGTTACATTATAGTTCTTTCAATATTCATGGAGAAAGATGAGATATTTAAATTATCTAGTTGATTCTTCATTATCTTATGTGAAAAAGGCACATAAATCCTACTTCCAAAAAATAATCACACCATCATCAGCTATGTGTAACTCATGTATCTTCACTTCCTTTACTACTTTCACCTTATTTTATATATCTAGATCATATCTCTGTGACTCCTTGTTCTTCTCGTGGATATATAGTTGGGAAATAATTTGGGAAAGATGGGATGTGTTCCCTGTTATTATGATTTCCAAATATATCCATTGCATATCCATGAAGAGAGGGTATTTCCAAATTTTCATCAGGGATAGAGTATTAGGTTCTTTTCTCCTAATAGCATCACCTACCTTATTTCCCTTCCCAAGATGATAGTAAATAGAGAAATCATAGTTTTTGATTTTCTCTAACCATCACCTATGACACGTGTTGATCTTGTTTTATGTGAATATATACTTTATGATCTTATGATAAGTATATACATTACACTTCTCACCATAGAGGTAGTTCCGCCATATTTTCAAGGCAAAAATCACAACTTCTAGTTCAGATCATGCGTCATGTAGTTCTTCCCATGGATCTTCAACTACCGTGAGGTGTCTACTATCACTTTATCATTTTTTATAAGTACACAACTCAACCCTTTCCTCAATGAATTATTTTTTTCACAAAACCTTCTCCACTTTTTGGTAGTGTGAGAATATGTATAGTTATTAGCCTCTTCTAGAACTCCTTAAATAATTCCCCGTATTCTTCCTCCCAGACATGTTTTACCCATTTTCATATTAACTTAGTTATCAGGTTATAAAATCATGTGAAATTCATTATAAAACATTGTTAGTACCCATCAAATCCAATAAAACTATAGATCTTCGTTACAGATGTTGTTCAGGGCCACTCTTTAATTGCATTTTTCTTGTAAGGTTCCTAAGATATACATTTATTGGTGATAACATGCCCTAATAATGATAATTATTCCATCTAGAACACACATTAACTATAATTTTCATATAGTTTCTCCTTTCAAAAAGTCATTAGAATTGTATTAAAATAAACCTCATGTTCCTCCTTGCCCTTCGAGTATATCAGAAAATCATCGATAAATACTACCACAAATATTTTGAGGTAATATTTAAATATACTATTCATTAAGTCCATTAAAATTATTAGAGCATTAGTGTGTTCAAAAGGATTCACTATGAACTCATAGTTTACATACCTCATTTGAAAGGCAGTCTTGGGAATATCTTTTTTCCTCACCTTTAATTGATGATATCTCGACCAAAGGTACACCTTATATGAATACATAGCCCCTCATAGTTGATCTAATAAGTAATTTATACATGATAGGGTATACTTGTTCTTTATCATGATTTTTTTAAGATCATGATAATCAATGTAGATTTTCATTGTTCTATCCTTCTTTTTAGAAATGATAACTAGCGCACCCCATAGTGAAGCACCCAGGCATATGAAACCCTTGTCCAGATTATCTTGAACTACTTATTTAGTTCTTACAAATAAATGGTGTACATTTAATAATGAGTAATTGATATAGGAAGATATCTAAGAATAGGTTCAATTGGGAACTTAACCACTTGGTTAGGAGGAATACCAAGTAATTCATTGGGAAACACATCAGTGTAGTCCCTAACAATGGGCATGTCTTCAAGAAATATTCTCTCCTTTTTCTTAATCATTTGAGCTATATATAATCGATCATAAAGAAATAATAATCACAATTTAGATAATTATTCTAAAGGAGATTCATCATCACCCTGACACTTATATAGAATTGTAGGATTCCTTGGGATGTGACGAGTGATCTCCCTTTCCCAAAAGTTATTTTTCTATTTGTATTAAGATATCCAATCCATGCAAAATATAATATAAAACTCCACTAAAGAAATTATGAAAAGATTTTATGGGAGGATAATGCTACAAAAATTATCTAGGGAGGATTTGTATTTTTTTATACAATAATTTCCTAATTTTTTCTCATAGATAACTCAACCTCCATATTTTTAGAAGGTGATTGAATGGTTCAAATAAAATTAAATTATATAATAGAATGTGTAGAACTAGAATCAAATAGTAAGTTCAAGATTATTGAATGAATAACCAACGTACCTTTCACCGCATCATTTTTGGGCTCTACTTCAGTATTAGTGATAGAATAAACCCTTCCTTACTACCTTATAGGTTGTTGTTGATTTCCTCTGATGACCCTTTGATTAGGCCACAATCTCACATAATTTCCATGTTCCTTGAAGTTGAAACCCTTCACTATAGGCTAATTATTGGTATGAACCTTAAATTATTCTCACAAATTAGTGGGATTATTCTAATATATTCATTAAAAAAATTCATAATGACACTCTATTCCACATTTGAATCATCTCCTGGTTCCCCTTAGGTAGTTTCTAGGTTGATTCATACCACACTTTTGACATGTGGGATATTGGGTTTTCATTCTATCTTAAGATTTATCTATTTATCCTTCCATATTAATATTTATTTTCCACTTTTTATATCTAGGCCCACAAGACCACTAGGATTCTAAAATATCCATTTCAACATTAATGGAACAACATACAATCTCCCCATAGTTTTTAAAGTCTTAAATCGCCAATTCTTTTCATAAACTCAATTTTAGTTCGATAAATAATTTATACACATTTCTTTCAGTGTTCATGAAAAATACAAAGGCATATTGTGAAAGGCTTGTAAATATTTCCTCATATGCCCTAATAGACTCATCTTACTTTTTATTCAGTCTGAGGAACTCCCTTTCAATCTTAATATGGAGTGTTCATGTAAACTATTTATTGAAAAATATTTTCTTGAATGCTTCCCATTCCATGGAATAAATTTTACCCTTAGAATTTGTGTTCTTGATCAGTGTCTTCCACTTATCAACTTCCCCATAAAAATGAGAGACCACTAACACAACTTTTTATTCTTATGAGCACTAGAGGATAGAGATTATCTTCTCACTGTAGTCAATACGTTGTTATGTGATTAGGGGATTAAAAGATATACTAAATATAGGAGTCCTTTTTCACAAAAATGATTCAACTAAAATTTTATCTTTCTTAGGAGAATGAGGTTTTTTCACACAATTAAAGTCATTATTCATATCTTGAGTAGGTTTATCAAGCACTTTCATAATGTTTTTATCTCCTATTCGAATCAGATTTGGAATTTCATTAGGGAAATTTCCAAATTTCTTATCATATTGATTATTGTCATTGGTTATCCTATTTACCACCATTAACAAAGACAAATAAAAATATAGTTAGGGGCCTGAATACATAGATAATAAGAATAATAAAATGAAATATTTAATATATAAGGATAAACTTGTAAATTAAAAGTATATCCTATCATTTGATTCCCTAAGTTTCAATCTAGGTTATTCATGGTGATAGAATTATCCATATAATTCTTACTCACGTTTTATAGTCCTAATATCCAAAAATATATAGGCCATAATCTAGTAAAAACTATAGATACCCTAACCTTTTACACATATTATTTCATGATTTGAAGAATAATTAACCATCAGATACAAACCAATGATCGTAAAGTCTTGTTTCTGTGTAAGAATGGTACATAATTAGAAAGAATTAAACCAAAATAAAGATATATTTTATTTAAAATCCATAATTATATCATAACTTCCTTTGAACTTTAACATATTTATAGGATAACTTATAGCATAACAAATATATGGCCTAGAAATCCCAGTAATGGAATAGACATAGTAATAAAGCATAACACCTGGGTTAGAAGGCCTAATATGATGACATTGAACGACATGTAAAATGAATAAACATATGGAATCGTAACATATCGAATATTTTATCATTTAATCATGGATATAAATTATTTGGAAACATATAACATGACATTAACATGATTCAATTCTAACTACCAATACTATATCACGTGGTGGAAAAAGTCCCAAAAATGAGTTATATTTACTCTTTATCCCAACATGATGTCCCTTGATAATATACATTATCCAATTAATTATATAACTATATAAGAACACCAATCATAATATTTTCATGCATATTTTTTCCAAATTAATAATCAAACATAAGTAATAAAAATAAGGGTTTCCCATCAAAGGAAATGGGTATCATAACTACGTCATAAGGCATAAAAAATGGACGTATCATTAAGGTATCCATAAAAAATGGATTTAAATCATATATCAAAATTTATAAGGTAAAATTGGAATAGTTAATGATAAATTATTCCCAAATTAAGTTAAAACATGTAAAAATAGGTTTTAAGAAACATTAGAAATGAGCCACTTTTGTGTGGTTTAAGGGAAAATATTAAAGAGAATTTAAAGTGGAAAAGGGAATATTTTTTGTTTAAAACCAAATATTAACTAAGATATTTTTCATAATAAAATGATTGATTTTAAAAATAATGGTTTCTTAAAAAATATTATGTATTGAACTTGAAAGTGGGTAAGAATTTGGGAAGTTCGCTTTAATCGATCTTGTTTATCGAGGGGAATTGAAAAGGGAACATTATAAAACATGTATTTACCCGTAAAAGAAAGAAGAATTGATCTATGTAAATATGTTTGGAACATACAAAAAAAATTTTTGAGGATTAAATAATAATAACTAATAATTACATTGGGTGAATAGAGATAAATCATAACCTGAAGGAAAAAATGGGGGTTCAAAGAGAATCTATTACCTTATGTCTAAAAGTTTTCTTCACCTACACTTAATGTAAGGGATAATCAAATTAGATCCATTAATTAATTAATTAAAATCTTTTTATACATATATTTTATTTATTATAATTTAATTATGTTTATTTATGGCTATTTTTATGAGTTAAAGAGTTTAATTTTGTCATTTTGGGAGTGTTCGTTTCGTGGTTTCACGATTGGTTCTCTTGTATATAATTATGGAATTTCTATTCCAATCAAAATAAATCTATAGAAATAAAATAAAATTGTATTAATTAAATTCAATAAATTTAAATAGTCCTATATATCAATTTAATTTTTTAAATGAGGGTGATTCATTAGATAAAACATTAATGAACAATTATTAGTTAATTTTGGAGATTTGTTTACGACCATCACTAAATAGTATCCTTTTATTTAATATTATGTATATAAATTTGTTATAGAACATTAAATAAGTTGTAATAATCATATTATAATATTTTTTAACAATAAAAAAATAGTATGATCATCCTTGAAGGCGGTAATTAAAATAAAAAACTCATCATCTACGAAGGCGGTGAATCGACACCCCACGAATGATGTTTTCTTTTTTAGATGAAAAGAGAGGAGATGAGATTTGATGATGAATATTAGATTAACACAATAAAATTCCAGTATATTTATGATACTAGGTTATAATTTCACATTTCATAGGGTATATAAAGGGATGATAAGAAAATAAAATAAAATAAATGAGAAAGAAGGAGGATTTTACCTCTTGAATGTCGTCTCCTTGAGAACCTCCTTAAGGCACTTGGGTTTGGTCTTTTGGTGAGACCATAAAGACCAAGAAATGGAGATATGGTATAAGTCCCCGGACTTAAACCTTACTTAATACTGAATTAAATGAATAATTCACATTGAGGATCTTTTCAGGTTTAGAGTTTTAGAGAATTAGGACACAACTATTACATCTCAAAAGATTACAAAGTAGAAACTTCTACTAAGTTTCCATAAAATAAAAACTCTTAAAAAGAAACATGTCTATTTCCGTGTTTTAGGTAGCATGACTTTCCCTTGATCCCATCCTTGACCATATTCCACGTTAAGTCCTGTGAAAAACATTTCAAAAACTTGGGATGAGCATAAAAAGCTCAGTAAGGGATACACAAAGAATGAAAACTGTTAGTTTTTCAAAACAACAAGTAAACCATGTATACTTTAACAAAGTAATACTTTTTACCTTTTCGGAGTAGTAAAAACTCTTCACTAAATAAAATTTCATTACTTACCCTTCTGTAACCAAAATATTACCATAAAACCCATATAAAGATCACATAACATATAAAGGTAACTTGAGACATAAACATAATTAAGTGGAATAACCATAAGGTTGACTTCCACACATATCACTTAACAGAATAGCCATTCGGCCAACTTCCATACATACTTAATGGAATATCCATACGGCCAACTTCCATACCCAATGCATTGGAGGTTATAACATAACCACCCATCCTGGTATTCACAGCACCACCCGTCATATGGTTTATCACGTAACCACCCGTAAAATGTTCAAGTACCATTATAAAATTAGAACACATAAAACCAACATAAAGAAATGATAACATTTCCAAATTTCAATCACAATATATCATTTAAATAAATTGACATAATATAATCCTTTATCAAAACCATTTTCAATACCAAAATACAAAAAAAGTATATGGTATTTATTTTATTTTTAAAAAACATTACAGCTTGTTGAGGAAGCCAAAGACCAAATAATACTCGCGGCGGCGGAGAAGTCGTTGTCGCTGCATACGTACGACAAAAACAATCCCTTTTTTTGTTTAGTAAAACGATTCATATAAAAAGATTCCATTTTAATAAACATAATAGTCAAAGGGGTTTATACACCGTATTAAAGAAAGTGGTGTATAAAACAAAAGTGTGCCTCAATGAAAGGAGATTGAGACGAAGTCCCTTACAAAGATGGTATCCTTGGTTTAAGGATAAATCAATTACATAATTATGTGTGACAAACGAATACACCCAATATAAGTGGATATTAAGTGTTAAACAATCAGAGGTTATTCACACATATTCATAAAATGACATATTCAAGGAGTACAAGATTATCCCAAAGAATCAAATTTGGGTTAAGAAGTTCCCTTGCAAAACTTTGACGGCCTAACGGCGTCACTACACAATTCAAAAAATGAGTTTATGAGAGATAAAAAGGGGTATCTCATCACTTGGACATAAAATTTAAATCAATAAGGATATAGAAGAACATATCCCAACATAATATTATGTGAATTAAAATACATAACAAAAGAAGTCTTTTACAAAAAGAGGAGGGTGAAAGGTTCCCTTACCGACATGGGTATCTTTCGAGACATGCACCCCGTGAAAGAAGGACAATAAAACATTGATGTAAATACTCATAAATGAAAGTATATTATACAATGAGTAAAATAATGGGCATTACATACACCACTCAATGGAAATTGTGGCAAATGTAGCATAAATCTCACGGGAATAAAAGTGAGATGAAAAATCCCTTACGAAAACTCGGCAGCCCAACGGCGCCACATAAAACTTACAAAAATGGATTGATGAGATAAAATAGGGTATCTCATAATATTAACATAAAGTTTACATAAATTGTAATATAAAATAACATCCCCCAACATAACAAATAATATCTTAAAAGAAGTGACATAAAGGAGAGTACTTTAAAAGAAAGTGAGGGGTTTGATCTCTTATGAAAATTCGGCAGCCTAACGGCGCCACTCAAAACTTCCAAAATGGATTGATGATAGAGAATATGGTCTCTCATCATATGAACATAAAAATTACAGTAAGAGTAATATAAAAGAACATCACAATGACAAGAATGATGAGATTTAGAAGGAATGACATAAAAGAGTGTACTTAAAAAGAAAGAGAGGAGTAAGATCCCTTACCTCGGGTCCGACTTGACTCGATCGTTCTTTAATCTCATGAATAATAAACTTGAGTTAATTTATACTTCCTTAAGAACCTTTTTCAAGTTCATTATTCTTTTTATATCACTTATTACCATGTCATAGACATTATGTAATCATTTAAGTTAATAATGTTTGTTTTGTCGATACTTGGTTCTTAAGTCGAAAGTGGACTTCTTACAATTACATATTGTTCATGTGGTCAAAAGTTCATTATATCCAGAATTGTATTAATCTTTTATTTATCATATATATCATATATATCCATTATATTCATGCATTTATAATATTACATAACATTTAGAGTTAAGAAATGAAATGCACCGTTCATGGAGATGGTAAGTCGTACGTACGCATGAACGCTACTTCCATTTCTATTTCATATTTAATGGAATTAAAACATAATGATACATAATAGTATTTTAATTCCAGTATGTTATAATATATAATATCATTAAATATATCCTTTATACGTACCACATATGGTATTAACGAATCAAATCACTTTGAGGGGGCGGTAGTCCGCACTTCCTTAAATGAAGATATCGCGTTTACCCATAATGGAAACCATAAAGGTATGCCATAAATAAAAAATACATAAGATTAAGTAAAACATAAACATATTATATATCATATATAAATATAGTTTCATCTTAATGACCACCTTTTAAGGTGTTAGAAGAATGTTGAACAATCATCGTTTCGGGAGGCAGAAATTCACCATCCACGGAAACAATATGTTCTTTAACCATTAGATGTAGGTGTATGTAAGTGTAGCTCGAAACATTATTATAAAAACATTATAGTATATTTAATATACTGGATTTGTTACAAAATAAATGAATAAAAAGAGTTTAGGGGGTTGGAGAAGCAAAATAAAACAAAAGGACTCAAGTGAAGACATTACCTTAAAATCAGGTAACTTCCTTTGATTTGAGCTCAAAGGCTTCCTTGGAAAGGATTATGCCCAAAGTGAGGCTTCAAGGAGTTATAGAGGGATGTGGAGAGAAACAATTGGCAGGGTTTGGCCGAGATAAAGGCTTTGGAAGTGTGGGTAAGGAGGTAGAGGTGGGGGCCTTTTATAAGAGGAGAGGAGGGGCACTCTTGGAAAGTAAGCAAATGCTACTTTATTTGAAAATGATTTTCGGATTTAAAAGGTCACACATTGATATAATTCGTGTATATGGTGATAATGGTTCTAAATACACCCATACAATAGGTTTTGGACATGTGTAGGTCTTAGATATTACATTATCTTTCCATTTTATTTAAATCGTTAAATAATGAGGTCATCGCTGCATCATCATTATGTCATAAATAATTTACTTTTTTAATGTATAAAAATTATAAAAAAAATACTATGATGTAGGAAATATTTTTATCTTTCCAATGACTATTTATATTCAAAACGCTGACTTGTATAACCCCATGTAAAGATTGTTTTAGTAAAACATCTCATGTTTGTGTCATTTTTACTTTATCATTAAATAAAATGGTATTTATGTCATTTTCCAACCAAAGTTGCTCCATGGGGTCCCCAAGTTGACCCATGGATTGTCTTGGTCGGACATGACACATGAAATGAGGTTAGGACATGTGTCTAGGTCATTTAATTTTATTAAAACATTATTCTTACCATAAACTACACTAATTACCTCTAAATGCGATTAAAAACTTAATAAGTTACTATTTACCAAAAAAATTATTTTAATCCCATTGAACCACATTTTACTTCTTAATGACAACCATGTATGTTGTATTTTTGAAATTCAAAACACAAAGGTGGCAAAATTTAATTTAAACGGAAAATCGGTTTTTATAAGTACCACTTAGTGGTTTCACTATTCATCAAAAATTGAAGTTTTTTAGAAAATTACCAAAAATTCACCCTACGATATATTTGATATTCAGAATTAAAAAATGATGTCTATTTTAAAAAATTCAAAACATATAAGTTGCATTAATTAATTTAATAATTAATTCCCGCTGTCAAAACAAATAGCATGTTTTTATGAAACAAAATGTATCAAAAGATTGACACTAGTTTAAGTCCGATTTCAAAGTGAAATTAATTCCATCGACCACTATTGGATTAAATGGTAAAAATATATTATAATTTCACTTTAAAACCAATTCAAAATATAATCTAATCATATAAATAAATTAGATTAAAAAGAGGTTTTGAATTAAAATACAACATTTTTCACTATTCATTAAAAATTGAACTTTTTCGGAAAAATACCAAAAATTTACACAAAGTAAATTTTGATGTCCCGATTCTAAAGAAGAATTTTATTTTGTCAAATATAACACATAAAATTGTCAAAAAGTGGATTTAAAAGAGGTTCGCCATCAAAAGGCGGTTAATCGACCTTTTAAAGAATATTAGAATGTTTACGCTTAAAATTGGATTCATTCGCATTTTTAATCCTCTAACATTTATTGTAAAAAGTAAAAATATTTGACAAACATATATAATAATTTGTTAGTTAGTTTTGTTCATTCCCGCCATTACAACGTCTAGTCATTAACTACCATTTAAAATAATATTATTTTTATTATTAGAGTGCAACGTAAGATTCCCAAGAAACTCGTTGTTGCGTATTGGGTACGCCATCGAGCATAGCATCATTTTTAAAGTAATATTAATATTTGATTTACAAATATGGATAAATATAAAGATGTCATATTCTTTATTTACATGGGGTGTTACAGATGGTTTGGGAGAGTAATTTGGTATATTATAAGAAATATTTAAAGATTATAAGGTGTGAGGAGAATATGTGGTGAGGGTGGTATTTATAGTCGGAGGAGAGGGGTATTTTTTATTATTTTATTCATTTATTTATTATTTTGGCTCAAGACTATCAATAATGTGGATCCTTGTGATTAATTACAACAAATAGTGCATGTTATTTATAACTAATTGGTTATTTCATCGTCCATACATCCTTCATGACTCAAAAATTCATTATCCGGCTTAAAATGTTAAATACTATAAATTACTGTATTTCATGATTCACCAAAAATTCAACTATTTCGGAAAAACCCAAAAAAATCACCCTACACGTTTTGTAATGTTTATATTAAAAAATTGACTCCATTTTAAGAGATTATTTTTCAAAATGTGATAAATTTACATTTTAATTAAAATAATCATATATTTTAAAAATGTCGATTTTAATATTATAACCGATTTTATGAAACTTTGAAAAATTAATTAAAATATAAAAATATATATTATAATCATAAGACAAATAAATATTAATTTACTAATCAAATTTATGAAAATAAATTTTATTTAAAATCATTTTATCAATTATAAAATTTTAAATAAACATTTTTGTTTCACAAAAATTCTGAACCTTAATTTATCATTTAAAAAAATTACTTATTCTATGATATAAATATATCATATTTTCATTTATAATATTCCTATGTTTTATTTATACCTTCATAAGTTATTTTACTATTATATTGTGAAAGTTAATATTTTTAATGGTTATATTACAATTCCAATGGTCAGTTATAATTCTATCGGTATAGGTTCCTTAATTTCTATGAATAACACTTATTTTATTTGTAATTTATGAGAATAATGTTTATATTAGGTTGTCTAAGTGATGTATGTTTTTTATACTATATAACATAAATATAATAACGTAATTTTTTTTAATAAAATTCAGTTTCATTACAGCCTATACACCTACATGCATCTCTAAATACCGATAAAATATAGAGAGGTAAATAATTTATATTGTAAATGAATGCATAGAATCTATCCAACATAAGAGTATAAAAATTATAGTGAATGGAAAACATCAAATTAAAATCTCACCAAAATTGGAAAGAACCCAATATACTAACAACATAGGTGAAGCTACCCAAAAGAAACACCTAGTAAGATCCACAGTCTTTCTTGATCAATAATGATCTACCAACTCTGGTCCAACTATAATTCTAATGAAAAGTCCATAATCTTTATAAGACAAAACATTTACATGTAGAACCTAGGTAGGGGTGAGTATATACATACCCTATAGGATACCTTAAAGTCACCAAACAAAAATCAACAAGAGATTAGTATGCTCGTCACCATGAGGATATGCCAATCAAGATATGAGATGATTAACAAATATAGAAATAATAATAACTTTGATATGATCAAGATAAAAACTATGTCTCAAGATGAGTTCATGTTCTCACTTCCAACCTAGGATTCTACTAAGGGCTCAAAGGTAACACTCATCTAGGGGAACTCACTCCATGATCCTCTCCATCCCTGATGGAACTCATCCAATAGGAATCACTCATCAAGTCACACTATACTGATGTACTCATCTAAGATATCACACTCATCAGGTAAATCCATGAAGAAGCATCAAATAAAATGAGAGAGATCATCTAAGATACACACTTGATGGTGCTATGCCTCATTGGAAGACAACATATATAGATCCACAGATAAGTGATCACACCCAGGGGAAATGGAATAAACCAGAACCTAACTAAAATAACCCACTAATTAAGTGATCATATACCCATTTAAGTTGTTCAGAATGACTCCTAAAATCATACCTAGGGAAGAAGAATAAATGATATAGGATTCTGCCCTGGGCTACTTGGAGGGATTCATAAAACTTTATATATGACTATTACCAAATAGGGGATAATAATTTCATATATAGGATGTAATTCCTCATTTTACCCTCATAGGGATAGACCAAGGGAATACACCCAACTAATATTGGTCCATTATGAAATGGTTTAAGGGAACACACCCAAGCTCACACGAGAGCTGAACTAAGAACAAAAAGTACACAACATGTTCCTAGGGGTAATTGTAATGTCTCACTAATTTGTGAACTTCTGAATTCTTTCTCTCACATGGAATTCATTTCTAAATATACAAGACATGTCCCCAATGGTATACATTGTTTATAGATTGTTCTGGTACTTTGTATGATATTTTATCTAGCATGTGCATAAAAGACAATTTTTGTGCATTCAGGCCATGCCCTAGTACACTATCCATTCCCAATTACATTCCAAAGTACACTGGGTTTAATTTTTATCACACATCATGTAAGGTCTGGTCCGACCCTAGATGTCTTATATCTACACATGCATGTGTACCTTCTAAAGTATACGACATGTACTTTTCCATACACAATAAGTAGGGGAACATGGTATCCTAGGTATTCTCTCCCTGTACATGATGATCCATCCACCAAGGTGTACATGAAATGTTATCCAATACACATATTTTATATATCCACATGAATTATTGGGTGTGTACTTCTTACGCATGTTCAGAAACCTAGATGAGGGTCACACGGTGTGTGAACTCACCATAAGGTGTGTGACATTCAACTCCATGAAGAAACCCAAACCACCACACAAAGAACTATAGGTCATGTGTTATTTATAGTACATGACATGTAGTTAGTAATTTTATAGAAATCATATAACACTTATGAATTGTTCACGTGAACCACCTCCACCAATAAATATTCTATAAAACCCCCCATAAAAGTAAGATTGGAGTTGATCGAACATTTATTTTCATCATTTGTTGGATTTCAGCCACATCTACTACTTGGGAAATAATCCTCACCACACCATTTCATCACCACATTTCAAACTATGAAATGTTTCTCTTTGAAATGAACCTTGATCACCCATGCTCATTTTTGTGCATCAATCGGGCCACTGATCCCAATCCTAAACCTGTAGTGTCGATCTATTTCAATAAATAAATATTTCAAAATTATTTTATACCAAGTATTTATTAAATAAATAGCCAAATAATCCATCGATGATGAAGACGCGATGAATGTTGGGAGGAATTCCAAAAACACAATAAGAAGAACAAACCCTATTCCTTCCTCGGGTTTTCCTCAATCTGTTTCCATTAGAATATTTAATTAAAATAAATAAATAAGAAAACAATAATAAAATATCATCAATCCCCAAATCCTCATAAGATAAACTTGAGAACCTAAATCAATGTTCTAACTAAAAATCAAATTTTAATGAGATTTGATTCATGCTCGATAGGGGATAAACAATGGGGATAAATACACACAAAATAAATACCCTAACTTGGGGTTTAATAGATTGTTGTTGAAGAAGTCTTTAACTTTATTGTCATTGCTAAGATCCATGAACTCTGTTGGTTTTAAAAATCATAATGGTATTGATCCATTAGACCACAATCTATCAATGATATAATACACTCCTCTACTCCTCTAAAATCCCAAAGGTTATGTGGATAACCCATGGATTTTTCCATAAATGGGTTTAAATAGGTATAGGTTATATCTCATAAAATAAATTAATAAATTAATTAATTGACTTTCTCTTCTTACCATGGATACTTTTTAACCAAATACCTAATACCAATAAAGTTTATGTCTATGTAGGGTAAACTCCATATTATAGATTCAATAGTGGTCATGGATTTCCCATCTAGAATTAAATTAGGGAGATATTCCATTATTCCTAAAAAATTGTTCATGTGTGATAATATTTTTAATATTTCCACTCTGAGGATATTTGGGCCCTGGAATCCCATGTTGACTCAGTGCCTGGATTCAACATAAATTACACAAAATATTCCAAAGTCATACAATAAAAAACTAAGTTGTTACATTCTCTACGCCTTCAAGTATTTTCATCCCAAAAATCAAAAACCTACTCATAAGTGATGATATAGAGATCTCAAATAGGTTTCTAAAACTAATAAGATATCATAAAGGTTCTTATATTTTTTAAAAACACACACCTTAGGGAAAAACATACCCATGAAGTGTCTTCTTGTGCTTTCTCTAAAATTCCACTAGGAACCTTGAAAAGGGTAACTCCACCCTCAATATCTAGCTCATCCTAGTCAATATCATTTAAATATTTAGGAACATATCTCTTCTATTGAGAAACATAGAACAAATTGTATTCCTATTATGACTGTGGTCATAGTTTTAAGATATACACTACCTCAATAACCTAACACAGTAACTGGAATGTGGGCCTAAAAACCCAAAAGATAACCTACCATCCTAGACAAACCCCCATAATCCTTAATGAGGGAAGATCTCTTGAAACACATGATCTCCTCATAAAACTCCATATTCAACCATTTTCAATCCACAAAGGACTCCTGAAATTTCTAGGTAGTATTCATCCACCCATGGATGAATTTCCAATTCCACAATCATCGTTATTACTAACTCCATTCCCACAAACAATGCCTCCCACTGGTTATGACTAGTACAGTGGTGACCTATAGGGTCCCCTATAAATGGCCCTAAATGGTGTTATACCAATGGTGGAGAGGTAACTATAATTTTACAAAAAACCCACCAATGATAGATGACCCTCTCAGCTATGGTCCCTAACTAACATGCAATCTTGAAGAATATCTAATAGAACCTAAATAGTCTGCTTTACATGGCCATCTATTTGGGGTAGAAACACTATTATCAACTACATATGAGTCCCAAAGTCCTCCTGAATCCTCTCCCTAATTGTGACATGAATATAGAATCACATTCTTAAATGATCATTAAAGGTAATTCCATGAAGTCAAACTACCTCCTTCATACACATCCATATTAAACTCTCCACTAGGAATTACTCTCGAAAGGTTAGGATGTGGGCTAACTAGGTGAATTAGTTTATGATCACTCAGATAGAATTGTTACCTCTCTCTAATAATGGAATCTCCTGTATAAAATCCACACAGGTACCATATTACTTCCACTTCCATCTAGGAAACTCATTATCCCCATGTAGGAAGGTGATACAACAAGAGTTAAATTCAAAAACATGCTACTAAAACTATAGCTTCCCAAAATGATTATAAAGAATCTTGATACATACTTACCTCTCTCGAATGTACCAATAATGGATAGCATGAAACCTCCTCAATATTTCTTTTCATAGTGTGATTGGTGTCATCATCCATCCAAGAATAGAGATAAATTTATCTCCACCATCATAAAATCCATCGGTAACATGTCCAGTGGATATATATTCATAAAATATCTCACAATCGATATCACCATGTCATACATCCCAGAAATGATGATGAATCATAGAAGTAAAAACCACTAACTAAAGGTAAGTTGCACCATCCTCATCCACTAATGGAAGCAACAAGAGGCCTTCTACTTTTTCACCTCTATCATCAATAAAAAAATGGAAAACCCTAATGTGAGTACCTTATCCCATGGATATTCCCTTGGTGTCTCTCAAGTAAACACTGAATTAACATTTTTTAGGTACTATGTCATTCCCATTCCCCAGAAGACACATTCTAAAAATTAGACCTTCTAAATCAATATCTAACTCTTTAATATATTCCTATAAATATGGTACTATTGAAGCATCTCCATAACCATACTCAAGTGTCTCATGTGCTCCACTTTTGACACTGAGCACACAAGGATGTTCATAAGTAATAAACCCATGGGTAGGTCTAGTCGGGGTTGAAGGATCTAGCACATAAATATCACAAACACCTTTGGGGCCTCCAATATTCCAAAAGGTATCACTCTGAACTCAATGTTACCATATAAGATTTAGAAGAATCTTTTGGTATGTCCTCCTTATGAACTCAAATCTGGTGATTATTCATCCTGAGGTAAAAAAATACAAAAACTCCATCCCTAACCATTGTTCTAAGAATTCATTAATTAATAATTATGGATACTCCTCCCATAATTTAACCTGGTTTGGGTGATGAAAATCCATATCTAACCTCAATATCTCATCTCACTCTAAGGTGAAAAACACTAGTCTTCCTGGGAAAACAGATTGGTCCTTAAAAATCCCTTCCTATAAAGGTTTCTATAAACAAAACATCATCTCTCATAGCTACACATGGTCATCTTTTTTTCTAGCATAGATAGTAGTCCATCCTTAGGTGTAGGTCCATGAAAAAGAAAACTTCCAATATAGAGGTAATCCTATAACATTATTTGGTAAGAAGTCCTCATAATACTCCAATACTCTATGAGACTAAAATCACACAGTATCAGCTTCTCCATGAATCATATTATCCAAATGATAAGAAACCAGTTGTATCCTCTTTCACATGAGATCACCCTTCTCTATCTAGGATTCCTTCACACCAAATAAATAAAATTTCATCCTATAAATTAGATAAGTTTCAAAACGTGCTAACAATATTCAACTAAGCATAGATGGTATAAAAATAGTCCATACCGAGGAAAAAATCATATGGTATCACTTAGGTTGTTGAAAGGTTCTATATAATTCTCTCTCTCTCATTAGAGAGTTAGGACACACTATTGACATAATTGTTTCATCACTAGACCACTCTATTGGAGGCTATGAACATAATAGTAAAGCTAAAAAGGCTCTACTAGTACTTATTGTTTTTTAATAAGGGTTACCTTCAAAGAAATGTGGCTTATGAAACTATTATAAAACTATGTCTTGAGTAGTGAATACATACGTCACACCTTAAACCACACTCAAAGATTCCATTTCATAAGATCATAATTCATAAAGCAATCATTTACCTTACCCTCATGTTCACCACAACTAGGGATCACTCCAACACCTAATCCCATCAAAAAACCACGAACATAGAAGTAAAAGGAACTTATCCACCACACCTATACATTATCCAATTTGGGTAGCACTAACTTGACCACATGTTTTTGGATCACATCACAATAAGGACTCTTAGTGGGGAAATCATCCCACTCTATTTCTTGTCTAAATAAATTTCAAACATCACTAAAACAGGTCTCTACCGACACCCAATGTCAAATTAGATAATTAATGCTTCCAAGACCACCATCAAGAGGGGTTCTATCTATGTAGGAATATCACACCACATGCTCATTGTAATCCTCTACCACCTAAGAAGGGAGGTGTGAATCACTATGAATCCCAAGTGATCTCAATCTATAAAACATGTGATGGTAAATAAGTATAGGTGCATCATCAGTGGATTCTATAGAACAAATAGCTACTCAACATTAGGGTAAGAATCCACTAGAACCACTAAAAGTGGGTCAACATGTTGCTGAATGGGTGGATACATCTCTAACTGTCCACCTAGAGGAACCACCTCCAATACAAAACCATAAATTAAAGCCTCGTCACCAAGAATATTGTAAACATGGTCCTACTAAACAATCATATTGAGTTTTTTCTATGTAAGTATCCAGTTATAGCTGAGATGCACAACACTCAAAAGAGAATATTAGGGGAGATGACTCAAGAAGGACACAGAACCATAACCCACTCCTACGTGATGAATGCATGAATTGTTTCTCATAATCGGTGCCCAAATGTTTCAATTCATTAAGAATATTATCAAAGTCCTAGTGAATGGATATACTAGACACCACACCAACATTGAGTTCCCCATCCCAAATTCCAAACTTGAAACACTTTAACATTATTTTCCTAGTTCCCAATCCAAACCTCACAATTATATAATCTCTAAAATATAGTCCTAAGATGAACCACTCTAATTATACTCTATCTAGACCTGACCCACCAGGGCCTTCCAAGATAGTGTTATACTGAGAATGACACCCAAACACAACCTCCAATAAGACAAGGGTTGGAGATTAGTAGAGAGTAGGCATATCACACTCATAAGAGGATTTATCCTAAAGTACATATACACATTCGCATATCACCAAATACCAATATAATTATGAAAGATAAAAAAATAATAATGTAAATGTATTAAAAACATCTATCCCACATTAGAATACAATAAATATTATATAGAAGGAAAAAGGGACAAATAAAATCCAACCAAAACTGGAAAGAACCGAACCTAATGACAGCATGGGGGTAGCTACCCAAATGTAGCACTTGGTATGAACCATGGTCTATTTAGATTAACTATAATCCACCTACTCCTGATCCACCTAGGACTCCAATAAAATTCATATCTTTTACATAAGACATGACATGTGTGGAAAATCCCATGTAGGGGTGAGTATATATATACTTAGTGTCACACCACAAAATCACCAAACACAAAGTATCAACAGTGTATTCATCTCATCACTATGAGGGAATTTAAATCATGATATGATACAATAAACATATATAAAAATAATACTAATCCATATATGCTCAGGATAGACCCTAAGTATCAAGATGAGTCCATGTAATCAGTACTAGGCTCAGACTCTACTAGAGGCTCAAAAGTAACAATTTTCATGGAGAACACTCCATGAGACTTTCCATCTCTAATGGAACTCATTTCATAGGTCTCACTCATCTTGTCTTATTATATAGATTCAATCATCTGAGATATCACACTCTTCAAGTTTATTCATGAAGAAGCACTAAGAAAACTGAGAGGGGTCATCTGAGATACACACTCAATCAGGCTACACCTCAAAAGAAGACAATAGATGTTGATACACAGGTATGGGATCACACTCAGTGTCTATGGGGTATATAATACCCTAACTGGAATAACCTAATAAGTAGGGGATGCTACTCCCATGTATATTGGTCACCATGTTACCTAAAACCCCACCAAGGGAAGAAGAATAAGTGATAGCAGATACCACCCTGATCCAAACGAAAGGGTTCTTAAAACTCTACCTTATACTATTCTCGTAGAGGGGATCACAATAAAATTCTAAAGTTGTAATGCATCATTGTACCCTCATAGGGATAGACCAAGGGAATGTACCCAACTAATATTATTCTATACTAAAATGGTTCAAAGGAACCCACCCAAGCTTACAACAGATTTTAACTAAGGAGAATATATCCTCTAACTTACCTTAAAAATAGTACATGAAATATTCTTAGAGATACATGTTGTGTCTCACTAAGCCCAGAATTTCCCATGTCTCTCGCTCATATGACATACATATCTCAAAATAAATGAAATGTCTCTATGGGTAAACAGCATGTAGATATCGTTTTTTCACCCAGTGTGTCATCCTCTCTAGATCATGTATTATATCCCATTCCCATGTATTTTTTTCATTTCTATATACACTATCCATGTTAGAGTGTTTTCCAATGTACACGCTGTGTAGGGTCCAGGACAACACTTAATGTGTGTCGTCCTCCCATGCCCATGTACCTTTTGAAGTACATTTCATGTGTACCACCATACATAGTATGTGGGTCCACATAGTCTCTTTATCATGTACTCCCTTTACACACAGATCCATCCCCCATGGAAAACATGGCTTGTAGTGCCACATGGATTCCTAGGTGTGTACTCCCTGTACACATCGAAATAGTCAGATAGGGGTCACATGGGGTGTGGACTCACAACATGAAGTGAAACATTTAAATCCACATGAAACCATATCGATAACACATATGGGACTATACGATGTGTGTTCTTAAGGCTACATGTTGTGTAATCATGTTTTTTCAAGAAATATCATAATGCTTACACGTTGTTTGCTAATTCCACCACCACAATAACACACCAAGAATTTATTATATATTTATTTTAAATAAATTTATCCTCTTTGATAACATGATATACAATAAACACATATATTTTAAATAAGAACATTATTTTTTATAGCACATATGACACACAACACTGAGCAAAAATGAACTACGAAATATATTATTTAAATGTGACTATTATAATCTAGTCATTAAAATGGATTCTATAAATATGACTAACTAAATTATGAAAATTATATTTTTTAAATATGTATAAAATAAATTCATTAGTTATCAATCAATTATAAATAGAAATAAAAAATATTTAAAATTATAAGAAATGTTTTTCTAAAAACTGTTTTTATTCATGTTGTGTGTTTTTATATTAATAAATTAAATTATTTAATATTGGGGAATGATTTTAAAAAAATATATATATTATATATTCAATCAAAACTTTATCATTTGTCTAATATATTTTCTAAGCATGATATAAGAATAAACACATTTTTATTCTTAAATCTGTGTTTTTCTAACAAGCAGTTGTATCATATTTTGCATATTAATGTTAAAATTAATTTTTAAATCTTATACAAAATATTTTTTTAAAAATTAAATTTATTTTTAAATAAATAATTTAAAATTTATCATGGATTTAATTTTTTATAATTTTATAAAAATATTGTTTTTTTTATGAGTAGTAAAAAAATATTGATTTTTGTTTAAAACTACTGTTTTGGTTAAATAATTTACAAAGTTCCATTTTTTTAAATTATTTTAAAATAAAAATTATTTAAATTATAATATAATAAATACAATATATTTCATTACAATTAGTTATATTTTCAATTTTAATATACAATGTTTTATACTTTTGAAAACTCTTCCTTTGGAAAATCATTTTTCATCACGCATGTGAGTTTATTTTAAAATTAAATTATACCTATTATATGAAATGAATTTGGAAAAACAAGTTGAATATTTGGAATAATCATAATTAATATTATATAATAAGATAAACATGATATTGTCTATAATAGAGAGTAAAAATAGTAAAAATTAATTATGATGGTTAAGGTTAAAATGGGTTTATAGGGGGTTAAACTAAAAAGCTAAGGGTTTAAATGACCAAAAAACATATATAATTACTATTATATGGACATATTTAGAATTTATCTAAAATAAGGTTCTATTATAAGTAAGTTTTTTTCTTTTTCAGGTAAAAACTCTGGGTATAATTTATTCTTTTCAAAAATTCCAAGTGTTTCCTCTCCCCCACTTATAAAAGGGAACCCCCTCTACTATCCTATTCACACTTCCAAAGACCATTGTTCTGGAAAATCCATGAAAAATGTATTCCTTATACCCATCCTCATAACCTAGATTAACTTTTTTACTAGAAATATAATCTAGTAAGGCTTTAGTTATAAACTTAAAGTGGTTTTCCAAATAAGTGGTATAGTTCTTAACCATGGATATTCATTTTATTTCTTCCTATAACCCTTTAAAATAACTTAAAACTATTATAAAATAATTTCAATAGTATGTTACATATAATAAAACTTATTATATTAATTTCATAACCTATACCCCCCGTATCATCAATCAAATTGGAAACAAAATCATCAACCGTCAGTACGGTAAACTACTGCCTCACAAACTGATGTAATTCTTTTTCCATCACCACCTCTCATGGATTGATATAGTGATGGATTTAATGTAAATATATGATATTTATAACATAATTGTACTTTTTTAATTATAATATCACATCTACATTCTTAAATTATAATCTTTTATAAAATGATAATGTCGCTCGTGCGTACGTGTGACCTACTACCTCCACAAAGTAATGTGATTCCTTGTTCATTTTATTTTGACATGGATAGTGATAAGAGTGGATTTAATGAAAAAAATAATATTTTTATTATATTATAATTATTATTTAAAGGTGAATTATTATTTATTTTTTCTTTGTTCCATATTCTAAAAAATGAAAACAACATTTATTCATATATAAGACCTACTGTCTCCAAGAATGGTGTAACTCATTTTTCTACCTCAAACATTTATTTACTATTCTAAATACTTATATATTGTATATATATTATATTTATATCATGGATAAATTTTTTGATATTATGGAACCAGGATTAGTGTACGAGGACCAAAACTACTAAATCAAAACATACATGAAAAACAAATCAGTTATCACCTAGAATAGTGTTTTTAATAAAGAATTGTTAATAAATAAGTGATAAAAAATTATAGAAAAATAATATATGTTATGATATATATGATTATGGTTATTTAAAATATTTATAAAAAAATTATATTTATTATATAGGAGGTATGAACACATACAATTGAAATCATAATTGAGGTAATAGTTTCTTGTCTCACTTTTACTTTCTTAAGACATATTCCATATTAACCACTTATTTATTTTATTTGGTAGATATAATACCAATTTGATATGTTATATCATGAATATATTTATATTAATGGTATTTATAAATTTGATTTGATTTTATTTCTTTCATGGGGCTCATGATTTTAATGTTACCAAAATGTTAAGGGTTTTTTCCACAATCTCATCATTATCTAGGATTATATATGTTCAATAATCCATTGGGGGAATTATTTAAACTTAATATGTTAAACCAAATATATTTTATTATTATATAGTTATTTAATATATTTTCATGTAATATTACCATTTTCCTCTCTTTAGTACTTAAAATCATTAATAAAATTATTTTAAGAAAATATAAATTTATTTCTTTCTTCGGTAAAAAATTATTTTCCTTCTATATTCATTTTTTCTAAAAAAAATCAAAAATATTTTTAAAGTTATACAAATGATTTATTAAAGATATTTTTACCCATGTATTATTTTTTTTAAAAAAATAGAATTGATCTTCTTGTTTTTTTCCAAATGTGGTACTTTTTTAACTTTTTATAATATTGCGAAAAGAATTATTTTTTAACTTATAGATAAAGTATGAAATTACCTTATTTCATGAAAAATAAATATTTTGAAACTTCCTTTACAAGTTTACAAGGTTATTTTTTAAAAAATATTAATATTCTATAAATTCTTATTTTCTTAAAGTGATTTTCAATATCAAAAAGAAATTTTCATCAAGAAAATTTTTAATGGTGTTTTTATGGTATTTATATCTATCAAAGACAAAAACATAAATTTTAATTTATGATAAATTGGGAATATATTGTAATGATTACATAATTATTATTTATTTATATGGATTATGATCATTTTGACTGAGATGTATAGTTTTTATACCATTCACCCTAGTACTGTGGATGGTTTATGATTGTGTTTTGGGAATGTATTAACACTTGTATGCTAGTTTTTTCAATATGAATTTTTATATTTTTTATGTTTATTGATTAGTTAAATTATTACTATTTCATATGCTAGTTTTTAAATGTAAATGTATATGTTTCTTATGTGTCTCCCATTTCACATGAGGAATGTATTAGACTTAGTAAGTGATGGAAGGGGTATGTTATATCCCCTTGATGCATCTATATCTCTCATGGGACAAACTGGATTGGGTTATTGGAAAATCACTTACCCATTTATATAAGATATCTTATAAATAGGTATTCATGGTATGGTTATGATTTCCAAAATTATTCATTCCCTCGTTATGAGATTATTTATTGATATCCATTGATTATTCTATTAGTTAGGATATCCGTATATAAGATTCAAGCTCATGTAATTATTTAAATGGAATTATTTTTCTCATAATTTATTCCTACCATATTATTATTCATGACGAATTTGTTCATTAAATGGTATGTGTTTTAGTTATTTACATTTCTAAATTTATTATTACTTATTTATTCATGATATATTCCTCTATACAGTTACCCTTACTGATCATTAGATCTTGCCGATTTCTTATGTTTATTTCTCCAAAGATTCTAGGATTTATTATAATTGATATACAAGTATATGCTAAAGGGGAAAGTGGTGTTATTAAAGAAAATATTATGTTTTATTTTATGTTTTCAAATGAAATATGAGTTTCAAGTATATATCCAGTTTTTCAAGACAACTATACAATTTTTTCCTTTGGGATGTGATCACATATATCTATAAACAATATAATAAAGTTACCATATACTTTAGGATACTTGGGTTAGGGTATTTATAATTGACACTGAATATGCCACGAAACTCACTGTGGAAGCTGGATTAGAGTTGAATAAAATCCAATATTCAATTCTGGCTAGATTCTAGCCACATCTACCACTAGGAAAAAGATCGTCATCACACCGCATTGTCACCAAATTCCAATCCAAGAAACGCATATCTCTAATAAAATCTTTTATTGCTTGTTATCTTATCTACACATTAATCATGTCATCGATCCCAATGCTAAATCCATAATGATGATCCATTGCATAAAAGAACAATTACAAAATGATTTCCCACCAGGTATTTGTCGAACTCCCAACCAAATAATCCACTAATTATAAATGGTTGTAGGAAATCAAAAAACACAATAATAGGAATGAACCTCGAACAAAATAACAATAAAATATAATCAATCCCTAAAACCCAGAATAATAAACCCAAACATTTAAATCAATGGTTGGACTAGAAATAAAATTGTTATGAGATTTGATTCATGGTTAATGTGGATAAAAAATAGGGATAAATCTACATAAAAAATTTCTTACCTCATGTTTCGATTGATCGCTGGTGAAGAACAATTTTTCTTTATTGTCATAAATGATCCTAGTGGTGCTGATCTATTAGACCATGATCCATTTATGCCACAATGCACTCCTCCACTATTCCTCTAAAATACCTAGGGTTATATGGATAACCCAAAGATTTTCTGATAATTGGGTTTAAATATGATGAGGTTAGGTCTAGTGATAAAATTAATTGATTGATTGATTGATTTAATAATCCATACACATATACTTTTTAACTAAACACTCGACACTGAAAAAGGTTATGTCATGCATAGGGTAACACCTGCATTCTATATTTAATTTAATTCTTCGATTTACCATCTGGAACACCATTCAGGAGATATTCCATTATTATTAACAAATTGCACACTTGTGATATAATATATTTAATATTTTAAATATGCCTTCACCGAGTCTCCATGATCCCTAAAATCCTATACTGACTTAGATTATGGATTAAATAATATTACTTAGAATATAGTAAAGTCTTACAAGGAAAAATAGAGTCCTTGAAATTCTATCTTCCTTTTATGGGGTATTAAATGCATTAATTTACTTTATCAAATGTGTTATTTAAAGTCAAACCTGGTTAAGGGGAATTTTCTTATCTCTTTACCCTTTTATATAACACTATTTTAATGTATTTATTCTCATTTATTATTTCAATAATTAATGGAATATTTTATTGATAACCATTCAAGTTTACTTATGGTTTGAAAATAAAATACCATATTTATTCTTTCTTCAAATTCTTTAACTGATTTCTTATACCACCACTTTTAATGTTCATTTTTATACCCAATTCTCTACACTTTTGCATGACATTTTTTTCTCAATGAACATCAAAGTTTGAGACCTATGATTATTAATTCAAATATTAATGTAAAAAATATTTAATTCTTTATTATATTTGGAATCCTTATGAAATATCCTTTGATTATGATATGTTAATATACTATGAAACCCATTTCATTCCATGGGTAATTCTTATGTTTATACCAACCATTATATTTCCACTTGTTGAAATCATAAGATTGTAAATATTGTTTTGGGTGCATCTAGATAGTAGTACAATTAATTGGGTAATGTTTATTTCTCATGAGAAAATATTTATTAGATTAGAGAGTAAACATAATCTATGATGGGACTCAGTCCACCATGTGATGTTTTCTTGGAAGTTAGCCTTGCATTATGCTTATATAATTTAATATATTGGTTCAACATTCCTATGTATCCATGATCTTATGATTCCATGGTATTTATGTTAGGATCCTACATTATATGAGCCTTTTATTTTATGATATCATACTATGCCTACTAACTCAAATTTAATGATTCATAATCAGGTTTATTCCCTTAGTGGAATTTTTAGATCACCCGTTTTTTATATATATTTCTTAGGTTATCCTTTGATGTTTTAATAGATAAAATGGATTTAGTATATCTTTATAGAGATTAAAATAAATATTTTTTTAATTTATTTTCATGTTTTTGTTTTATATACCTATTCTCTCAATGATTTTAGGCCTCTAGGATAGTTGTGACTAGGGGTAATAACCTATAAAATGGCTGATTTTTTATTAACTTTATCATTTCCTGGTGAAGGATAAGTATTTCTTTCTGCAAACATTGTTTGACACTCCAGAGGAATGAAATTTGGAAAATTCAAAAAATCATTATGAAGCATTATGAAGTAATTAAATACATTGTCTGTTTAGAAAACCTAAAAGAAAACATTATCATGGATAACCTATATTAAAACCTTGAGACTCATAAATTATGATTTATGTGTCATATATAATTTATATTTTCAATGTTCTTAGTTTACCTTTTAATATGATTTTTAGTTTGAGTATTCTCATACCTATTTTTATTTTAGATATAGTAAATGACTAGAACCAGAATAAAATAGTAAAAGGTTCTCCCACTATACATTCATGGAAATAAAATTTTCTATATGGTTATAGTTTTTCATATTTTATCATATCTTGAAAGTATAGTAGAACTATTCAAACACCACCTCGAAACATGGAGGTTGAGTTATCTTTGAGAATAGTAAATGGGGAGATTACTTCATATCATGTATATAACTACTCCTCAATCAATGTTTGTAGAATTAATCTTCCAAAAATCTCATCATTCTTCCTTAAGTAGATTTTAATGATATATTGAGCATGTATTGGATATCCTTATATAAAACCAACATAATTTTTTGGGAGAGGGAGATCACTCCTCACATACCGAGTTATCCACCAATTCTACACAAGTGTAAGTAGGGGGATGAATTTCCTTTGGAATTTTCATCTCAAGTGTGGAAATTATTACCTTATTATGAATAATATCTGGCTAAAATGATTGAGGCCAATGATAGAATAATTCTTGAAGACATGCCTATTATGAGGGACTATACTAATATATTTCCCAAAGTGTTTTATGGTATTCATCATGACCTATAGGTTGAGTTCTCAATTAAACTTATACCTATATATCTTCCTATATCAAATAATCCTAATAGAATGGTCACCATTGCATTGGAGTAACTAAAGTGGTAGTTAAAAGAGAATATGTACATGGTTATTATATGCCTAAGTACCTCTCTATTGGGTGTGATGGTCTTCTTTTTCAAGAATAATGATATGTAAATGTGCCTTTACATTGATTATCACGAACTCAACAAAATCACTATAAATAAAAAGTATCCCTTCCATGGATAGATGAATTTTTTGATCACCCAAATGGGTCCCATTATTTCACTAAGGTGTACTTGGGTCCAGATATCACCAATTAAAGGTGAAGAAGGAAGATATTCTCAATACGTCCTTTAAAATGAGTTATGGACACTATGAGTTCATAGTGATGCCCTTAAAACTCAATAATTCTCCTAAAATCATTATAGACGTAATGAATAGAGTCCTCGTATATTACATAAAAATATTATAGTCATTATAGATGATATTTTTATATACTCCAAAAGAATTTAAGTGCTTTATGGTCACTTCAATATATTTATAAAGACTTTAAAAAAGGGGAATCTATATGAAAAGTATAGTAAATGTGAGTCCTAGATAGAGGAAGTATCATTCTTGTGGAATTTTTAACTAGTAATGGGATATAGGTAGATCCTTTTAAGATAAAGGAAGATGAGGGGTATATAAAAACAACATATGTGGAATATATATGTAGTTTCCTTGTACTAACTAGGGATTAACGTAAAATAGTAATTAACTTTTAATTATTTTCAAACCCACTAAATAAGCTTACATAGAAGGGAGTAATGTTAGTGTGGAGTAGTGAATGTGAATATATCATCAAGGAATTAAATAAAAGGATTATCATTGTAGAAATAGTTATACTACCCATAGGTGGGGATCTTTTCGAGGTATATAATGATTCTTAAAAGAAGTTATTAGGGTATATACTGGTGAAAAATGATAAAGTGATAGTATACTTCTCAAAAAAGTTGAATGCTCGGGAATAGGACTATCCAATGCATAATCAAGAGTTGGATTTAGAGATATTCACATGGAAAATACGGATAAATTATCTATATTGGGATAAGTATAAAATATATAGGGATTAAAAGAGCCTAAAGTATATTTTCACATAGAAGGATCTTAATATAAACCTGTGAAAATGGTTAGAGCTGATCAGGGACCCTGACTAATCAATCCATTGTTATCCTATAAAATAAAATAAAATGGAAGATTCTCTAAGTAGAAAGGATATGGAAACTATATCAGTGATGATAATTGAGAAGAATATTATATTCATGGACTTACAAATTATGTAAATTGAGATCATAAATTAACTAACATCATTATTTATTTCTCAAACGATTTCTTAATCACCCCTTCTAGAGAAGATAAAGGATTATCAAAGAGATTATGTGGAAATAAAGACGAAGTAAGAAGATATATGAAAACATAAATCCTTATAATTCAAAATTGATAAATAAGGAGTAAAAATATTTAGGTTAGTATTATTTGTATCATCAAATCCTAATATAAAGAAGGATCTTTTGAAAGAAGCACACAGCTCAACATTCCCTATCCACTCCGGGAGAATGAAGATGTATCGAGATCTCTAAGAGAACTATTGTTGAGACAATATGAATATGGTAATCACTAAATATACATCAATGTGTCTATTATGTCATAAATTGAAGTCTAGAAGGAAAATTTATAATGGGAAGATTCAACCATTACCTATACCTATATGGAAATAGGAAAACATCCCCATGGAATTTTTCACTAGTCTCCTGAAGATATCTAGAGGAAATAATTCTATATGTGTTGTGATGGATCATCTTACAAAGACTATTTAATTTATTGAAATCCAATATTGCATCTCAATCAATAAACTTTCAATAATAAAAATTAGATATGTTGTGAGTCTATTTGGAACCCCACTATTGATTATATCTTATCAAGATCTGGGATTTACATCGATGTTTTAGAATGGTTTCAAACATGCTCTAAACACTGGATTGGAATTTAATATGATTTTCAGCCCCAAACTGATGTAAAATTTGATTGGGATATCTACACACTAAAATAAAAGTTCCGATCATGATTATTTTTCTTTAAAAGAGGATGGTATCATCATCTTCCTCTGCTTGAGTTCTCATACAATTATAGTTTCCACACAAGCATCCAAATGTCTCCATATAAATCTCTTTAAGGGAAGATATATAGAAAACATATGTTCTAGAAATATATTGGTAAACATAAGATTTTGGGTCCTGGAGTGGACAATGAAATGGTATTAAAGGTCAAGACCATTCAACAACACATCATGGCTACCCAGAGTTAACTTAAGATCTATGCTGAAAATCATCGAGGATACCTAGAGTTTCTGGTTGTAGATAAATTAATCTTCCATATAAATCCATGGAAGAGAGTCATGATATTTGGGAATAAGGGTAATATATGTCCCAGATACATTATCCCATTTGAGATTCTTGATCACACAATTTTAATTTAAATATTAAATTTAAAGAATAAATATGGCCATAAGAATTGAAAGTTTTGTAATGGGACTAAAAAATAAAAAATAAGACAACAACAGTAGGAAAATTTGTATCTTCACAATCCCCCAGAATAATCACACTCACAAACAACACTATATAAATGAAGTATAATATTGGTGATTCAATATTCATTTTAAAAATGACAATATTTATATGAATTTGATAGAAAATAGAACTGAATGTAGAATGAAAAAACTATCAGGAATTTATATGAATCAGGGACACCATATGAACATTATAAATCTGATTATTAATAGTAATATAACCATTGGAATGGTAACTAGACCGTTGAATTAGTAATCTAACTATTATGAATCAAAACCCAACTTTTAGAATAATATCATCACCTATGTATGTGTAAAATAATATTTATGTATATTATAAAATAAAAATATGATATATTTATACAGTCCTACAAGTAAATAAATGCATTAAAAATTATAAATTGTGTTTTTTTAATTTTAATAAACATAATTGTGGAAATTTAAATTATATAAAAAATATAATGATTTAAAAGAAAGTTAATTTTCCTAAAATGATTTTATAAATTATATTAATTTTTATTATAATTATAAGATAATTTTATGGGACCATGAGTAATTTTTGGAAGCGATGTAAAATTGATCATAATATTAAAAATAATATTTTTCAAAAAAAATGATGAATTTATTTAAAAATTAAATTTATAACATCTAAAAAATAATTTAATTTTTTTTTCAATTTTGAAATATAAACATAAAAAATTGGTCAGGGTGAATTTTAGGTATTTTTTAAATTAGTTGAATATTTTAGTTAATGGTAAAATATGGTAAAATACAGTATTAAACATTATAAGCTAAATACATGAATTTTTTTTTCATGGATGATGTAAGCACCCATTAGTTCAAGTTCACATTCCCCATTTATTATATATATTGGTATCCTTTAGCCAAAATAATAAACTTATGAATATAATATTCAAAAAAACACTCCTCTCCTCCCCTTATAAATACCACCCTCACCTCTGCATCTCCTCACAACTTCTAAGCCTTGGAGCTTAGAAAATTTATACTGAATTCCCTTCTAAATCCCCGCCCCAATGTCCCAGTAATTCTAGTCTCAACATATATCATTTAAATGATACTTAGGGTATATCCTAAGAAGAAGTAACCATAGGAAGTGGTAAAATTCTAAACTAACATCTTTTAATTTTATTCTTCTTCAACCACCCCCTTCTGTTTTTCATCCACCTAGACATTATAACATTAGTATACTAAATATACAGTTATGTTATTATTTTTGTGTAATAAAATTCTTATTCCCACCTATCTTTATATTATAAATAGAAAATGTTGTTTACAATATGGTTGGTTCACCGCCTCTATGAACAATATACTTCATTTTTCTCCATCTCCTTCAAGGATGGTCATAAAAATATTTTTATTGTTAAATAAGATGATAATAAGTATATTATAATTTATTTAATATTTTGGAATGAAAATAGAAACATAATATTAAATAAAAAATCAGTTTTTGAGGGTCAGTAAGACTGTCTTAATGAAATAACCATATAACATTAACATTTTTACTAAATAAATCATACCTATGTCGGAACACAAAAATGATGTTTGAAAACATTAAAAAAATTAAGGACATGAATGGAATTTTATTTCACTTCAAGAGTTGTCATTCCATTTAAAAAACATCAATATTTATCCATAAATGATTCTACCTTGGAACCATGAAACGAACGCCCTTGGAACAATGAAATTAAACATTATATCTCATTGAAATGGTTATGATTGAACATAATAAAATAATAGTAAATAAAATATAGATGGAAAAGGTTTATAATTAATTAATTAATTAATAAAATTTCAATATCAATGATGTTAAGTTCAAATGAATAATAATTTTGGAACCTATGGTAAGGGATCTCTTTGAACCACCCAGTTTTCTTTTGGTTATGATCTTTCTCTCTATAAATCACATTCTATCTCTATTTTATGTTATTTAATGATTTTAAATTGTTTATATATGTCTATTACATATATACCAATCTCATTATCCCTTCCTTTTGTAACATCTTGAGATGTTAAGAAATAACATCTTTTAAATTAGTTTAAATTCTTTAACAGATTATGTTATACACTATACAAGGTTTATCTTATGTTACACACAAACTCATTTTTAGATTTAATTTCACACAACATCTAGTTAATTTGATAATGTGCATGACACATAACACTAAGCTTCAATGAACCGTGAAATAATATTATTATTTAATATGATAATTATCACTAATTGTTGAAATGGTGGGAATGAATAAGGTTATGTGAATTGTGAAAATATGGTTTACAAATGTATATATAATTAATTCATTAGTAATTAATTAATGATATATTAATATAAAATTCAATTTATTATAAAGGTAATTTTTTTATAAATAAAAATTATTTTTATGCAACAAAGGAATTTTATCTTACAAAATTAAATTAATCGATTAAATTAATGAAATTTAAATTTTATAAAATATTTTTACATTAATCCAATATATTTTATAGTCATAATATAAGAACCAATCCAATTCAATACATAAAAATATGTATTTTCTCTCAAAGGCAGTTTTTCTGCATTTTAATAGAATACTTTTTTTTAAATTAAATTTTGACACCTTCATAAATCATATTTTAAAAAATAAACTTATTTGTTGAAATTTTAATTTAAAAATTATCTTAAGGTAAATTTTTGGTTTCTTTCTAAAAAGTTTTATATTTTGATGAATACAGAAAAATACTGAATTTTAATTGAAAATTTTCTTTTCATCTAAATAATTTATAATATTAAATTATGTTTTAAATTAGTTTTAATGTTAAATTAGATCAATTATATATATTTTAATACAATTTAACACATTTTTATAAATTTCATGTTTAATTTTTGTGTAAAAACAATGTAAACATTTAAACATTTTCACTTTAAAAACTCGTTTTCTCATTACAAATACAGGATTTGTTTTAAATTAAATTATGAAACATTTTTATATTGAATTTGGAAAATTTTATTATATATTTGGAATCATTATAATTTATAATTTCTATTAATATCAATTTAGTTTTCAAAAAAAAGTGTAGTGAAGGAAATTAAAATTAATTACAATGATTAATGTAAAAATTGAGTTTACTTAGTGGATACACATTAATCTTAAGGAAACAAAAGCCATATAAACTTTTCCAAAAACAATTTTATAGCCATATTTTTCCAATATAATCTCTTTTATCTAAAATGGGTCATTATTTTAGGAAAATTATGTATGGGAGACCTCCCAATACGGTTTTTCTTTTTGGTATTTACAAGAATGCCACTCATCCTCAATTATAAAAGGGAATTTACTCTCCCCTATTATACACACCAATCTTGTCTTTAGACTCATCCAAAACCTACCTAAATAAAATCCCAACATAAAAAAATCATCCTAGAATATTTTTTTTACAAAAATAAAACCATGGAATGATTTCGGTACAAACCAAAAGGAGTTACCTGAAGAAGGGGTAACGTTCATAAATGAGCACTTTTATTTTATTTCTTTCTCCACCCATTAAATTATTCTTATACAATGATTATATAAAAACCTAATTAACTTAAATGTATGTACATATTTTTATGTTAAGGTTATAACCTACACCTAAACATACTTCAATCGAATAGGTTATTAAATCATCGTTTGTGTGTACGGAAGACAACTATCTCGCAAAACAATGTTATTCATTGTTTTCTTTACCACCCCTCATAGTTAGGAATTAAGTTGTATATACTATTTATATATAATATTTATTATATTTATAAAATAGTAATACATATCTATTCATTATATCATATACAACCTTTTACATTTCATACTGTAGGGGATACGAAAACATTTTTCATGTATACGGAGGATTACTGCCTCACAAAGTGATGTGAAGCATTTTTTACTAACATGTTACATGGAAGGTAAAAATGGTAAATATAATGAATTTCTATGATATAAATGAAATAATTATTACATTACTGACATAATTATATTTCTTTAAATATAATATATCATTTTATTTATTACCTTTTCCCACACTGAATAAGTGATAATTCTCTTTGTGGATGTGTGGAATATCGCCACCTACTAGGGATGTGATTGTTCTTTTTTCATAACCATATAATAATAATTATATATATAAATATATATATTAATTTTTATTTTACTTATTATATAATTATCATTATGTAAAGATAAATTTTACTTTCCTTCTTTCCATAATGGTCATTGAAAAAACTAGAAACATTACTCATACATATGTATGGCCTACCATCTCCATGATCATAATGTTAGTTTATTTTTCATAAACAACATACATAATTATTTTTTAATTATAATTTATTTGGAAATATGATAATTATATAATTATTATTATTCTATATATTTTTAAATAATTATCACTCTAACAATAGTTAACCAACCAATGTCTTCTTGACACATAAGCCTAATATGGTCAAAACATCTGATGTAAACCTAATTGATTAAGTAATCGTATAAAACATTGTAATAAGTAAAATAAAATTAATAATAAACTTGAAAACGTTTCTCAATAAAGTAAATAATTAACATAATTTCACTATTTAGGAAGATAAAGAAACATGTGACAAGTCAAGCTCAAGGTAAATAACTTTGTCTCAATTTCCTTTTATTTAGGCGTTTTTTGATGTTATAAAACTATATTATTTTATAAGTTGTATATAAATTCACATTGATATGTTATATCATGAATTTCTATTTTATAATTATATTTAAAGTAATTTTTAATGTTAATATTTCATGTGAATTATGATTCAAGTGTTTCCCAGATGATAATGGTATTTTCCTTTAAAACAATCATCTTTTAATGTTTTTTACATAAACGATTGTTCTCTTCCATGTCCATGTTTTAAAAATTATATTATTAATATTTTTTATAGTCATAAAATATTTATAAATAAAATTTTATTTCTCTTTAATTTATTTTAATTTTTTTCAAAAAGATCATTTTATGTGTTTTATTCAAAACATTTTGACAAATGAGAAAAGGGATATCCCATTCTTAATGTACATGGTGAAAATAAATTTTCCTCCTCTTTGAATATTATTTTATTTATATATTCCATTAGAATATTAAATATTTACTTAAATTAAAACCCATGTTTCATTCTTTGGGTTATTTTGGTATTGAATATGTTTTTTCAGAGAAAAGGTGTCTCAATAATGAAAATGGGTTTTTAAAAGAAAATTGTATTTTTTCAAAAGTGTTTTTCATATAGGATAGAAAGAGTTTTTCAAAGGGTTTTCTGATGATAGTGTTTTATTAATAATATGTTACTTGATAATTATTTGAAATGGGAAATCTCTATATGTCTTATATGAAGGTTTGAACCCCAATATAGCTCTTGGGTGAGCCTAATATATCTTATAAGATTAGTGATTCCCATTATAGATCTCCAATTCATTGGGTAATGATTATATTGGAAGTAGTTTTTATGGTTATTCCAATTAAAATGGTTTTGGAAAGTTTTTATGAATATTATTATTTATTCCACCTATGGGTATTTTAATTTCTTGATATGGGTTTTAATGATTTTCTTTGAGAAAAATGTGTTTTTTTCATGTGAAAAAGGTTAATTTGGTATTCTCAAATAACATTAAAGGTGAAGGTAAATGTTATATGAGTTTTCTTATGCTCATGTGACTAATGGTGTTCTTTCCTTTTGTATCCCTTCCTAGGATTTTTTTTCTCATCCCATATTTTGAATTGATTTAATCTGGATTTAAGGATGGGTAAGGGAAAGAAATAAGTCAATTTGAAATTTGTGGGGATTATTCTATGAAAATGAAGTTTTATTTTAAAGGAAAAATGGATACTAATTGGAAGTTTCCACTTTGTGTTTTATGGTTTTTATGTATAATTTATGGCCAAATTCTCTAAAACTATAAACCTGAAAATATCTTTAAATGTAGTAAAATAAATTCTTGACTTAAAACTCAATATTATGTATTGTTTACAGTCGAGGCCTTATAGTTGGTATAAAAGGATTGTTTATATAACTTTATAGGATATTATAGTTTTAATAATATTACCATAGAAGATTTTACATTATGATTAAGTTGAAATGTTATATAATTTTAATATTTCCATGTTTCTTCATCTAAACTATGTATTTACAAAATGGTTTTCTACATAGAAAATAGGAAAGTTGTAATGGGAAGGCAGTGAGAGGAAAATATCCTTTAAAATCAGCATCCTGATATAGTTGTAATTGAAAAGTAATATTTTTTTTATAATGATGGATTAGTTGACACAAGTGATAAATGGTGTCGGTATCCATTATAGAGAGGAACTTGATCTACCATAAAGGAACCTATCTTATGTGTTTAATTTCACGAGACAACATCACACATAATTTGGTGGATCATCTGACCATGTGGTAGCTAAAGGATAGATCAATGCTCTAGAGAAGATATTTAATGTCATGGGATGTTCATAACATCAAAATGTTACCCTTTATATTTATTATTTTGAATTTTATGATGATTAATGGTGGTATTTGGTTAATAATTCCAAAAGGAAAGATAATCTTTATGCCATGGAATGAGAAACATTCGAGGATATTTTCTTTGAGAAATATTTTCCTAAGGCTTTTTTACTCGTTATAGATAATAATTCATTTAACTGAGGTATAAAGATGATGATTATGTGGATACATATGAAGAAAACTTTACAATATTGGTTAGTAATATTCCATACTTTATTCAAGATAGTGATAGTAAAATTAATATATTTTATTTAGGATTAAACACAATATTATAAAGATTACTTTCCACAAAATAATTTAAAAGTTATGATAATGTTTTTTGTTGTGGTAATAAATTTTTCATGTATTTTACCAAAACATATGTTCCATGTGATAATAAGAGTAAGAAATGGTCATGGTGGCATGAAATGGATAAGAAAACAACTAATAATTATAGAGTTAGTACCAAAACATATTCCATGTGTGGTAAAATATTTTTCGGAAAATGTATGTTAGGATCTGAAAAGTGTTACCAATGTCCTATGTTTGGTCACCAGGTCTGTGATTGAAAATAAAAGTGTCATGAACAATCCAAGAATGAGATGAAAAATAATCATTCAATAGTAACATGATTTAGTTTCAATGACTTTGGACATTAGGATAATTTATGTCCAATTTTACTTACTTAGGGATGAAATCATCATGATCATAAGATAAAAGAGGTGGAAAGTCACTTCTACCTCTATAGTTGATGTCTGTCCATCTAGTGAAGTGGTGATAGCTTCAATGAGATCAGTATTTTCGGAAGGTTAGGCATTATTTCAAGGTTTTATAAACTATTTTTGAGGTTTTAAGTGATGAGATCATAAAGTTTTTAAATAATATTTGTGAGATTTTTTTTTGTGTTTATGTTTGTGTAGGAATTTAGTTTAATGAGAATTATGACTTTAATTTTGGACATGAGATTTAAGGTATTGATAAACTTTAGGGTTTATATGATCTTTTATTATTAAGGTTATTTTTATAGGTTTTCATTATATTTCTATGAATGTGATGGGGATAAAATTATTCTTATGAAATATAAATATATCAAGTAAGTATATTTTCTTATATTGTTAGAGAGTAAAAATAATTCCTCAACTGTAATAAAATAATCTTCAAACAAAAATGTTATCCTAGTACATTCAATTATGATAAACATTTGGTCTTTTTATCATAAAAATTTTATGGTTTTGAGGACCTAAAATTTCCTTTGAACATTCACTTTCTTGTAATCAATGACCTCAATAACTCTCTATAATTATTTATTTTTTTTCTCCATTCCAACATATGGTATCCTATTTGAAAATATATAATGTGTTATTCTAGATGAATTTTGTATATTATTTTCTTTATTTTTAGGAAGATATTTTATTAATCCATTATTATGTGGGTTTCTATGAATGAATTCTTAAAATGATAAAACATTGATAACCAAGATGAATTTCAAGGGATAAATTTATTTTAATGGGGGAAGGGGGATATCCCAACCCAGAAGCTACTAAAAGGGATCCCTAGTCTAGTGGACCAAATGGCCTCAAACAAGCCTCCCTATATACCTGAGGCCACTAAATAAAATAAAGTTCCTAGGGTGTTTCAATGGGGAGATTATTCCCTCATTTCATAGTGTATCACATAGGATATTTAATAACAAATATATAAACAATAGAGGATTGATAATAATTAATAATGATACTGGTATTAGAAACAAGGTTAAGCATCCAATCTCTAAATAACAATCAAAATATAAAAACAAAATCATTTAAAAATGATAATGTCATGTCATATATCTATAAAATTAGAAAAAAAATGGTCTACATAGAAGAGGTAAATACAATATATATAAAACAATAAAAATAATACAAAAACTATCCATCATCCCAAGCACTGGCCTGATCATATGCTACCAATATCCATCCTATGAAAGAAAGAAAGATCAGGTGTCCAAAGTGGGATCCTTCCCCTTATCAACACCTGTATACATATAATCTTCTCAAGTACCAATAGTGGCCTAGAAAGTGTGTGAGACAAATCCCAATATATCACCACTAACATCATATATACTAATCCATCCTGTGAATATAAATTTATAGAATTAAGGTATATATAAATGTATTGCAGTATATATAAATAACACATACCTAATTCATCCTCAATTGGTAAAGTCTCAGAACATTATATCATTTAATTAATTCCATTAATTTTTGTTTATATATATAATTCATGTGACATGTAACAATACTAACAACGTATCATGCTAATAATAAAATATGATCCAAGGTATAACCATGGAATCCTTGACCTCAGGGTTTGTCCAACTTATAGTAACAAATCATTAAGTCTAGCATAAAAAAGGTCTAAGTGTAATCTAAGGGGAAATGCTTAAGGAATTCCACTATAAATGATTCTAACTGAGTCCAAGGATCTCATCCAAGGTTAGCATGGGCTAAACACGACTAGGCCCAATGTGGTGAATTCATGGATCCATATGTCTCAAGACATCAAGTTGGATCCAAGGAGTGGATCCAAGGAATCCTAATAATTCGTAAATGATATTAGGTGAATCATTGGTTCTACACTGATAAATTCACATACTAAGACAAGGGAAATATTTTTTGGTGGGTATATCTTATGAAAATTAGCTCAATGAATCAGGATAATGTCCTCTTAGTGCTCAAGGAATTCCCTTAGGAATCCTAGTATGGCTTAATTATGACTATTCCTATAAATATAAAAATCTCCAAATATAATAGAAACCTTATACATATTTCATTATTTAATTTAAGTCCATGTAATACTCTTTCCTTTCAATAAGTCAATCAATTCATTTAATTACCTTTAATTAATGTGAAAGGTATATCAAGTAAATTCAACCATTTATCATTTTAATTACATAATCATTTATTTAGTTCATTACACTACCTTCCATAATCATGATAAGGCAGGATAAGTACATGAAACCAATTCAATTAATTATACTTCTTTGGTAGGTTCATTACATTTCCTTTTATTAAAAATAACAAGGCAAATCGGGACATGAATCCAATTACAAATCTATATAAATCAAGTCCAAGTGACATCATTATTGTAATTTACATTTAATAATTCATTAATTAATTCAAAACACTTACCTTATCACGTTCAAGTCCTAGCGCACCCAAACAATTTCGCAGATAGTCATAATAATCCATTAAAGGCATAAATAAGGAAGCACCCTACTTGGGGTGGAATAATTTTAGTTCATAACCTAAAATTATGGGTTGAATATATATATATATATAAAGGCCTCTAGAATGATTATAATCATGGTAATTGAATTTTAGAGTCAACAACCGAGGAAAACAGTGTGCGCACAATGAAAAAAAGCTTATAAAATGGAAAGACATAAGGGATGAGTCATAAACCACCTATCGTGATCCTATAGCACTCTCATAATCTAGTATCAGCACTCAGTTTCACTAGAATTAGAAGAAAATGGAAGAAATGATCGACACCATAAAAATAGAGCATATGATCTTGGATCAAAATAGTTTCATCAAGGGGAATAAAAACAATAAACTGACCCTATGGACTGATTCACTTACCGAGAGGAATCCCACATGATCATCAGATCTCGAATCAAAGTCTAAATGATGAATAAATCAATAATCCTATCTTATGAGGCTTTATAACTCTTCAACAGATAAAATGGAGGCCTCATATCCATTAGAGGAGAAAATGAAAGGAGGGGTGAGGTTAAAAAATATTTAACTCAATTTTGGTTATTTTACCCAAAATAAAAAATGTCTCACATATTGGCCATGAGGTTGGACAAACTGTGAACTAACCATGGTCCACCCACTACCTAAGGAGGAACCTCTAATGGTTGTGTGCACATGGTTTAACTAATGGTGTGAAAACCATGTTACTGACCTCTTTTAAGTATTTGATGGCTACCTATATGGGTTTTCACCCCTCAATACATAGTTTCCTAAAACTCTGTGGCCTCTGAAATTCATTTTCCATCCCTTTCATGTTTGGAGAGACCGGGTAAACTGGATCACATAGTTTCTATTAACCATGGGGCCCGGTCCTTTTCTCCACAGGCTGGGGTTCCAAGATCTAAACAAGCCCCAAAAACCCCCAAAACTTCTATAACATCATTTGAAATCCATAATAGCTTCAAAGTAAATAATTAGACCACAAATTAAAGGTTTTATACCTTATAGAAAAAATTGGGTTCTTACAATCTCCTCCCCCCCTAAATAAACTCATTACCCATGTTCACCTTCCAACAAAAGTGAAACACTTTCTGAGAAAAACTCCATCCACTAATAACATACATTGGCCTCTTGTTCCTAGGTAATGTTCTATACAGGTTTGTACTACCATATCACCCATAATATAGGGATATAACATCATTAAATAGACTTCATGCTCTGGCCAATGATGTGTTTGGGATACTCTTCAAAAGAAGCATCATAATCTAACTCAACCTCCTATGGATCAAAAGTTTTAGATAGATCATCATGATAATAGAGAAGCTGTGAAATGTAGAAGATGTTGTGCATATAATGGTACCTAATAGGTAATAAAAAATTATAGGCCACTAGAATAAAACTCTCCATGATCTCAAATGGCCTGATATAATGAGGTGACAACTTCCCTTGCCTCTGAATCCTTCTATTCCCTTGTCTGAGTGATACCCGTAGGAAAACATGATCCTTAACCTCAAACTCCAAAGGTTATCAACGGTGATCAGTGGATGAGTTCTTTCTAGAATGAGCAATATAAATACAAATCTTGATTAGTTGAACCTTATCCAAAGTCTCCTTCATAAGATGAGGACCTAGTAGTGTTGCCTTTTCTACCTCTAACTAGAATAGGGATGAATGTAACGACCTTCCATACAAGGCCTCATATAGAGACATCTAAATATTTACCTAAAAGATATTACTATAGGAAAACTCAACGAGATGGATATTATTTTACCATGAACCACCAAAATTAAGGATTCATTCCCAAATCATGTCCTATAACACTTGTATCTTCTATTCCAACTCACCATCATTCTATGGGTGAAAAGATGTTCTCAGGAGTACTTGTGTACCCATAGCTCTCTATAACCCATGCCAGAACCTCACTTTGAAATGAGAATACCTATCTAAATATTTATTAAAAGGGACCCTGTGTAGTCATATAATCACACAAACATATATTATTCCCACATCATCAATAGATAAAGTCTCTTGGATATGAAATAATTGGTTACTTTAATAATTTGATCAATGAATACCTAAACATCATCGATACCTTGAGGCATCCTCAATATGCCAATGAATAAATCTTGGGAAACATCCTCCAATTTCCATTATGGAACTATTAAGGGATATAAAAATCCTACAGGTTGGTAGTGTTTTACCTTCACTTACTGACATTTGGAATAACTAGTGATAAAATCCACAATCTGATGTTTCATCCCAAAACACCAATACTAGTGTCACATGTCATGATAAATATTAGAGATTCCTGGATGAACTAACCATTGAGAAGTGTGGGAATCTCACATCATTTTTTATCTCATATATGTAGGAACCTAGATGAAACCATGTATACATAGGATCTCATCTCCATCTATAGACGAATCTAGAGTTAGGTCCTCACCAGAAATACTCTCCTAGTGAACCAAGCCTTCATGATTTTAAAAATTTCTACTCTCCATCCTATCAAGGACTGAAGAGCTAACTATCAAGGCTGTAAGATAAAACTACTCATGAATTTCATGAAACTCTATATGTTTCTCAAAAAATAGGTCCATCAATTTACATTCATCACTATCTTTTTGATGGTCTTGTGCCTGAGTTTTATGGCTCAGTTCATCAGCTACCGCATTTCCCTTTCCAGACATATAGGTACTCTAAAATTCTAAGGACTAAAGTTATCAGAACCATATCTTCTATCTGAGATTCAATCCATGTTGTGTAATGATAAATTTTATTCTCTTATGGTTCATATACACCACAAATCTCTCACCCATTATATAGTGTCTCCGACAGCATTAGGCATGGAAAATAGCTATTAGATTGAGGTCATCCGTCAGGAAATTATACTCTTGAGGTCTTAACTAGAGATACCCACACACTAGGACTATATCCTCCTATATCATCACTTTACCAAGTATAATTCCAGATGCATCACATAAAGCTATATCTCCTCTACCAGGATCACGTATGTTGGTCAGAGTAGATTATTCAAGAGTGGGGTGAATTTTCTATCTATAAAAATTTATATTAAAATTGGTTCTTTGAAAATTTCCCCTAATTAAATATATAACTAAACATAGTTTTAAGTGAATTTATAAAAAAATTTAATGTTCAATTAATTTATCATAAGATTTATTTGTTCTGAGATATAATAATCTAATGATTTATATAAATTTTGAAACTAACCTACTGTTTCAACATTGTTATAAATACTTTATAAACTAACTATCAAAGTTCAATTTAGTTTTATGTAAAATAAAATAAACATATATTAAAACAAAAAAGGCATAGAAGATATAAATAATAGGTTCTTCCCAAGATGAGACTTAGTCCTCTCTACTTGGTGATCACCTTCCACCAAGCAGTTTAATTTAAAAAATAGTTTGATCCACACCCTGGATCAGGGTTCACAATAGCACACAAGGTTGTCCAAGTCACACTTGACCTCTACCATAGTTATTCATGAGAACAGAACAAATAGGTCACACTTGACCTCTTCCACTATTAAATGTGAGATATAAAGGATAAAAATGAGATTGAGTTTGAGGATATAATGTATCCTCCAATTATGCACATGAGACAGTGTGTGTGATAGAGATAGATACACACTGTTCAAAAAGAAAAACAAAAGAACACAACAATTCTAGAGATGTTGAATAAGGTTTAGAAATATCTGTGTGTTATGAAGGGAAGTTATGGACTCTTTCAATATAGTGGAAATGATGTTTGAGTCCTCTTTTGGTTGTTATATTCAAAACAGAGTATCGTATCTTTTTTTACTCTAGCTTCTAGGTGTGAAAATTTCATCTTCATGTTGTTAGGATGTTCAGGTCAGCACAGTAGGATTTTCTCATCTTTTTGAGGTACTAGTATATTCTTGATTTGAGTTCTTGGGATTTCTAAGAAAGCTCAAGAGTTTCAGGAGTTTTCATTTATTTTTTCCTTTTTTACTTTTCAGCACATTCCTCATGTCTTAAAAGATATAGTGTGTAATGATTTTATACTTAGAGGTCTAGTAGATATGAATATCTCCCCATGTGCATATACCTCGTACTACCTACAGATAGTCCTATAAACAACTTTAAATAATTTCAGACACATTAATTTTTCTAAATATGACCATTAGATATAAATTTGAATTAATAAATTAGAAATATTTTTCATGAATATTTGTGAATCATAAGTATCAGTGACTCATTGGCATCAGTCTGTTAGCATCGGTGGCTCTTTGTATCAGTGATTCCTTTCCATCGGTATTGGTGAGTCGGTGTATCAATGAGTTATTTTCATTATCGGTCTATCCAAGCATAGGTGAGTCATCATCAGTAACTCATTTTGAACTATTGGTGTGTCGCCCATCAGGGACTCATTCATCTATGTGTAGTCCATCGGTGAGTCTCTTAAACTATCGGTTCGACCGATCAATGGTGATTCATTCATCAGTGAGTCGTTTTTTCAATCGGTGAGTCCATCATCGGTGACTTCTTCGATCGGTGACTTCTTTTATTGGTGACTTCTTTGATCGGTGAGTCATCAACGGTGAGTCAACCAACAGTGACTCCTTTTGAACAATCAATTCCAGGGACTCTGAAAAACTTATAAATTTTATGTCTTACACATAACACTACCAGATTAAGTGACATTCGTAAATACATGTTAATATATACTTTTAAACATATTTAATGATAAATATTCATAGTTTATTGACTTATTGAAATGAAATATACAGTGTGACATAATTGATTCACTTAAAAATATTCATTGACATGATTAACTTAAGTTATAACTTAATATATATTCATTAATAGAATTTGATGATTGACATGATTTGGGATTATGAAAACCACTATTTCGCAAAGGGGCCAACAATATCCCCCTTTTTTATAATAAAAAAATTATGGCATAAATATGATATTAATGAATAATAATTACTTGACTTAGCATACTAGACTGAATTTTAATTCTCAATATGACTAAGGCTTTCCTTTTAATCTCCCCCTAAATTTTATAACAAAGGAAATATATATCAGTTTTTATCAGAGGTGATATATATATATATATATATATATATATTATGTTGAGTACCTGCCATGTTTTCTATGCTCCCCCTTAGATTAAGAATTTATTCCTAGAATTTTCTCCCCATTTTGGGATTAACAAAAAGGTTAAAAGAAGGATAAATAATAAATATAAATAATAAAATGAAAATTAGAAACACAGTGAAGGAAAAATAATTTTCATTAAGGTTCAAAAATTACAAACATCAAAATAAATTCACAAATCTCTATCAAATAAACAATCCACATATAAGGATTTAGCTTATGAGGTGTGTTTCCTTTATATGATGGATCAATAGTAGGTTCAGATGTTTTTAGTGTGACTATAGGCAGGGTTGGCCAAATAATAACACCAGGAAAGGTAACACCTGTAGGAACATTGGTTGTAAGGATAGGTCTCCTTTCTGATAAAACATGGCTTTGAGGTTATTCCTGAATCATTGACGAGATCTAGGATAAGGCTTGAGACACTGTCATCTGGGTAGGAGGCATATAGCCTGGTCTAATGGAAGCAATAGCTAGGACCACGACTGCCTCATCTTGGACATGCAGATAAGGCTTCAAAATATTGATGAAATCATTAATGACTTTACCACCATATTTCATAGCCTTCTTGAATCATACTTGTTCTCTTTATATTTATCCATAATAGGAGTAAACTCTTTAAATTGTGCCACTTGATTATTGAAGTCTTCTGTTACTGGAGTAATCTTGAGATTTTTGGCCAAATACATGAAGTTATTGATCAAATAATACATTGTATAAATCTTGGAAAAATACTTATCCACCTTTTATCTAATTTCCTTCTAAGCAGTAGAGGCTTAATTTATGCACTGCCTTACCATGTTTCAAACGAGATTAGTATTCCTGTGTACTTTGGAAAGAGTTTCTATAATGCCTCAACCTTAAAACATTACTTAATATTGAGTTAAATAAATAATTAACATTAATGATCTTTTAAGGTTTATAGTTTTATATAATTAGGCCATTAATATTAAATTAAATCTCAAATATTACAAATTAGACACTTCTAATCAGTATCTATTTTTCATAAAATAAAAACTCTTAAAAGAAAACAGGAATTATTTTCTTGATATAAATCTTCTTGAATTCTTCCTTTCTCTTACCCTTCCTTATACCCTGTTAAAAATATTTCAAAAACTTGGTACGAGCATAAAAATCTCAGTAAGAATTATAAAATAAAGAATGAAAACATTATTCCATCAATAAATACAAGACATATGCTCTTTGACATACCTCATGAAATCATAAGATTTATGAATAAGACCTAGAAATAATAAATCATAAAGTTAACTTATGGCATTCATATCATACTTACATTGTAGCTTTCATTGCTACATAGGAAGTTACGTTTGGAATACACATCATAGTATATTCCATAAATCTATTAGGAAAAACATTAGCATTTACCTCTATCACGTTGCCCAATGCATTGGAGAGATATATCGGGCTCACCCACCCTAGTTTTATCACAGAACCACCCATATATGTAAACAATTCCCAAGAACTATAACATATTCATAACATATAAAACATGCATAATGGAAAGAGAACATTTCCATATTGCAATCAAAATATATCATTTCAAGATATTGACATAATAAATGACTTATTAAAGCCATTTTCAATACCAAAATACATAAAAAGGGTATGTGGTACTTATTTTTCTTTTAAAAACACTATGTCTTGTTAAGTAATCCAAATATCAAATAATACTCATGGAGGTGGAAAAGTCATTGTCATTGTATATGTTAAAAAGAAACATTCCTTTTGTCATTTATAAAAATACTTCATAAAAAAATGATTCCCATTGATTTAAATGAAAATTGAAATGGGTTTATACACTGTATGAAATAAAGTCATGTATAAATCAAAATATTCCTCAATGAAAGGAGATTGAGACGAAGTCCCTTACAAAGATCATTTTGTAAATAAAATAGATCAATTAAGTGTATTCAATATATGTACACATAAGGAAATTATAAATACAAGATAATATATCAGAATTAATCTCTCAAATAATCATTTCATGGCATAAACAAAAAGTATAAGATCAACCCAAATAATGGAAATTGGGTTAAGAAGTCCCCTTACGAAAATTTGGCAGCCTAACGGCGTCACTTTACTGTTTAGAAAAATGAGTTGATGGGAGAGAAAAGGGTCTATCATCACTTGGAAATAAAATTGATAGTAATAACGAAATATAAAAACATATCCCAATATAAGAAAATGTAAATTAAAAGTCATAACATAAAATAAGTCTTTGACTAAAAGAGGACGGTGAAAGGTTCCCTTACATTGTGTCCGACTTGGTTTGTCTGTTCTTTATCTCCTTGAATAATAAACTTAAGTTAATTATAATTACCTAAAAACCTTTTTCAAGTTTATTATTCCTTTTATATCACTTATTATCTTTCTATAACAATCATATAATTATTCAAGTTCATATCGGTTGTTTTTTTGATGTTCGGTACTTGAGTCAAAAATGAACTTGTTATAATTACAAATTGTCCATGTGGTCAAAAGTCCATTATCTTCAGAATTGTATTCATGATTTAAATATCATATATATCCAATATATATTTATTTATATACACTATATATGTATTTATAATAGTCCATAATATTTGGATATGAGAAATGAAATGCATCATTCATGGAGACGGTAAGTCTTACGTATGCATGAATGCTACTTTGAGTTCTATTTCATACTTAAAGGAATAAAAACATAATGATAAATAGTTATATTATAAATATAGTATAATATATATGTTATATATCTTACAAAAGTTCAATAATTCCATCCTTTATATGTTCTATGTATAGCATGAATGAGTCATATCACTTTGAGGGGGCGGTTGTCCGCACTTCCTCAAATGAAATTATCGTATTTACGCATTATGGAAAGAATAAAGGTATGTTGTAAATTAAAAATACAAAAGAAAAGAGATAATATAAATGTTATATATACCATATATAAATACATTTCCCTCATAATGGACCCCATGAGAGGTAGTATTAGATAATTGAACAATCATCATTTCGTGAGGCAGTAGTTCACCGTCCACAGAAACAGTACGTTCTAAATTAATTAGATGGAGTTTTGTGTGAGTGTAAGTTGAATAATTGTAATAAAAACATAATAGTATATTTAATATACTGTTTTTTTATAAAATAATTTAATAAATATAGTTATAGTGTAGAAGAAGGTAAAATAAATGAAATAAACTTAAGAGAATACATTACCTTGAATCGGGTAACTCCTTTTGATTTAAGCTAAAATCCATTCTTGAATTGCCTTATACCAAAGGTAAGGATTTTAGGAGGAAGATAGGGATTTCAGAAGCTTATTTTGGCAGATATTGGATGATCCAAGGGGTATTGAGAGGTGTGAGTAAGGGTTAGAGGTGGTGGCCTTTTATAAGAGGGAGGAGGAGAACTTAAGAAATATCTTGAATTATTATTTTATTATAAATTATATTTAGATTATAAATGATTCTAAATTTAGTTATTTCTAATAAAATATGAATATAAGTCAAAATAAAATCATCTAATAATAATTAGATAGGTTTCACATATTTTTTAATCCTTGTCTTTTTTATTTAACCTTTTTTTACTCTTAGCATTTTATTCAGCATTTAACACTTTTAATATCCAAATAGTTACCAAAACATGAAAATATCGAATTAAAGAATCAATAATAAAATTTTAGACTTATGATAACTATTTGAATAAATCATAGATTTTTTTAAATTTTATAATATTTAATAAAATATTTTATATTTTAAAATATGAATTATGTCAATATGACACTATTCATATCATGACTTTTTTAAAAATCCATAACAACGTGATTACTTCAAAAAAAAGTTCATTAATACAAATATAACGTATTTATATCATCAAAAAAATTATTTTATGACATAAAAATAACAAAATTACATTTATTTTAACATTTATAACCTTATTTATTTAAATCGTTCATTAATAACGTAAGCACTACATAATCATTGTGTCATAAATATATTTATTTATATGATGTCTAAAAATTATAAATAAAATACCATGATGTAGGAAATCATTTTATATTTATAATTAATATTCATAGTTGAAGAGATCACTAATATAACCCCATAGAAAAATTATTTTAGTAAAAGATACATGTTTAGGTTATATTTTCCTTAACTTTAAAATAAAAGTAATTAAATGTCATTTTCACACAAAAGTGGCTTCATGGGGTCCTAAAATTGAAACAACGATAACCATGGTCGGAAATATCACATATAATAGGATTAGAACATGTTTTAGAGTAATATAATATTATTATAATATTATTTTTTTACTGTTATTTACTAGATTTACCTTTTAACCATGTTAAATAAAATATTTACTGAAGTTACTATTCATAATGTCTAAAAATAAAAAATATCTATTTTGACAATTTAGACCTCCTAATTCCAAATATGGAATACATTTTTCCAAATTCCAAATATATAATTGGCATAATTTAATTTAAAATTAATTCCCATTGTCAAAACCAAAAAGCATGTTTTTAAGAAGAAAAAACTACCCAAAGATTGACATGTCTATATGTCCAATTTAAGATTGAAATTACTTCCAATTACCAAAATTGGATTAAAATGTAATAATATAATCCAGTTACACTTGAAAACCAATTAAAATTACAATCTAACAATATAAATAAATTAGATTAAAAAGAAGTTTTGAATTAAAATGCAGTATTTTTCACTGTTTATTAAATAAAGAACTCTATCAGAAAAATACCAAATCATCATCCAAAATAAATTTTTATGTTCCTCTTCTAAAGAATAATTTTATTTTTTAAAACAAAACATATAAAAGTGACAAAAACTATATTTAAAATGGGTACGCCATTAAAAGGCAATAAAATGACCTTTTAAACAATATTAGAGTATTTCATGCTTAAAATCAGATTCATTCTTATTTTAAGCCTCTAATATTTATTGGATAAGTGTAAAGACTTTTAACAAACATGTATAATCATATTTTAGTTAGTTTTGTTCATTCCCTCCAATAAAATGGTTAGGCATTAACTACCATTTAAAATAATAATAATATTATATTATTTTCTCAGTATAACTCAATGTTGGGTGCAACGTAAGATTTTAGAGAAATTTGTTGTTGTGTCATGAGTATGCTATCAGATATAGAATCCCCTTTAAAGTAAAATTAATATTTAATTCAAAAATATTAATAAATATGAAAATGTTCCATTGTTTATTCACTTGAGATGTTACATCATTCGTGCCTTTTGGGAATTACATCCCCACAATTCTATTCACTTATCAAGTAAGTTGGGGTATTTATCCCTCGTAGCATTTTCAGATTCCCATGTTGCTTATTCAATAATATGGTTTTTATACAAAACCATTACCTAATGAATTACCTTATTTTGCAACACTTTCTATCTTCATTCAAGAATCTGGACTAGTTGTTCCTCATAAGAGATATTTTCATCCAACTGAACTACCTCCAGACTCAAAACATGAGATGGATCTGGTATATAATGTATCAATATTGAAACATGAAAACAAATGTGTACCTAGTATAAACTTGGAAGTAAATCCACTCTGTGGGAAACTGATCCAAATTTCTCTATGATTTCATAGTGTCCAATGAATCTTGGACTCAACATTCCCTTTTTTCCAAAATGCATCACACTTTTCCATGGAGAAACTTTGATAAATACGTGATCACATACCTCTAAAGAAATATCCTTACTCCAGTTATCCGCATAACTTTTCTACCTTCTCTAAGCTATTCTCATGTGCTTCTGAATCAATTGAACTTTTTCTTCTATCTATTCTACCAATTTGAGTCCCATAAACTTCCTTTCACCTACTTTATCTCAAAAAACTAGAGTTCGAAATTGTTTCCCATATAATTCCTCAAACGGTGCCATCTGTATACTGGAACGAAAATAGTTTTTATAAGAAACTCAACTAAAGAAATATTTTCGTCCCAAATTCCCTTTTAATCCATTGAAAAATCATCTATCATATCTTCCAATGTTTGAATTTTTCGATCTAACTTCTCATCTGATTGTGTATGAAGAGTTGTAGTAAATTTTAATTAATTACCCAATGACTTCTAAAGGCCCTTCCAAAAGTTAGAATTGATCCTAATATCATGATCAGATATAATGGAGAGGGTAAATCCATGTAACCTGACTATATCTTTAATATAAAATTGAAAATTCTGATCTACAGATAGGGTATCTTGAATTGGATGAAAATGAGAGGATTTAGTTAATCGGTCAACAATAACCAAGGTTGCATTGTTACCTAGATAATTATTGGGTAATCCTATGACAAAATCCATGGAAACATTTTCCCATTTCCACTCTGGCACTAGAAAAGGATGAAGTATCCCTTTCAATAAATGTCGCTCTGATTTAACTTGTTGAAAAATCAAACATTTCCGGGTAAATTCAACAATATCTCTTTTCATTCCATCCCACCAGTAATACTCTCTAATATCTCTTTACATCTTAGTGCTTCCATGATAAACTGAAAAACGAGAATTATAAGCTTTACATAATAACACTTTTTTCAATTGTGAATCACAAGGCACACATAATCTCTTTCCAAACCTCAAAACAAAGTCTCTATCAATGTTAAAATCAAGTAACATACCCTTCTAACCCAATTCTACCTTTTTATGCAACTCACTGTCATCTTTCTACGCTTGCTTTATTCTATCTTCTTAGGAAAATTATACTAAAACCTGAAAAAAATAGAGGAATCTTTTGCACCAACAACTTATATTCCAAAGTTCATAAAATCTTTAATCTAAGGATCTTGTTCCAAATGTAACATGGTTAATGTAGCATTACTTTTTTGACATAAAGAATCTTCCATTTTATTTGATTTTCCTGGATGGTAATGAATTTTAAAATCCTAATCCTTGATTAATTCTATCCATATCCAATGTCTCATGTTCAATTCTTTCTATGTAAATATATACTTCAAACTTTTTTGTTCTGCATATATTTCACATTTCACTCCATATAGAAAATACCTCCAAATTTTTAAATAAAAAACAATAACATCTAATTCCAAATCATTTTTAGGGTAATTTAACTCATGAGGATTCAACTAACGTGAAGCATAAGCAGTAACCTGATCATTCTGCATTAGGACACAACCAAGTCCTTTTAATGAAGCATCATTGTAGATAAAAAAATACAGCATCTATGGAAGGTAATTCCAGAACTGGAGCATTCACCGATCTTCATTTCAATTATTGAAAAAAATCATAACATTCTTTTTTCCAGATGTACTTAACACATTTTTGAGATAACTTAGTCAGTGGGCTAGATAACTATAAAAAAAATTCAACAAATCACCTATAATAACCTGTTAAACCAAGAAAACTAAAAATCTCGGTTATATTTGTGGGTCTTGTCCATTCTTTAACAACTACTTTTTTTGGAAGGATCAATATGTATGCCATATTTAGAAATAATGTGACCAAGCAATGAAATTTTTTGTAACCAAAACTCACACTTTCTGAATTTCCCATACAGTTTATTTTCTTTTAACGTTTTCAATACAATCCTCAAATGACTTTTATGCTTCACTTTACTTTTAGAATAAACCAAAATATTACCAATAAATGAAACCAAAAACTTATCCAATAAATCATGGAAAATTATATTCATAAGATCCATAAATTTAGCAGGTACATTAGTTAACCCAAAAGGCATAACTACAAATTCATAATTGTCATATCTAGTATGAAATGCGGTCTCCAGAATGTCTGCTTCATTTACTTTAAACTGATGTTACCCCAACCTCGATTCAATATTATAAAATTATTGAGCTCCCTGGAGGTGATCAAACAAATCATATATTTTGGGAAAAGTATACTTGTTCTTAACCGTGATGTTATTCAAGGATCTATAATCAATGAAAAGTCTCATTGAACCGTCTCTATTTTTTACAAACAAAACAGGAGCACCCCATGGTGATGTGCTAGGTCGAATGAAACCTTTATCAAACAACTCCTACAATTGTTTCTTTAACTCTAAAATTTCAATTTGAGCCATTCTATAAGGGGGTTTGGAAATTGGATTTGCATCAGGAACTAATTCAACAGTAAATTAATCTTCTCTATCAGGTATTATACTAGGTAAATCATCAGTAAAAACATCAAGAAACTCATTTACCACTAGAAAATAATTAATATGAATAGTTCCTTTATTTTCAATAATATTTTCTAGGTAACATTCATTTCCATCTTTTAATAGTTTCTCATATTTCTTATATGTTATCAAAATTAAGGTTTCATTCTTGTACACATATTGAAATTATTTATAAATAGAAACCTCTTTAGCTCTACATTAAATATTATCATGATAAATAGAACTCTAATTCATACCCAAAATAACATCAAACTCTACTAGAGGAAGAACAATAAGGTTTGTAGGTATATTCTTTTTGCACACAATGATAAGAAGGTTCTTATAATTTCATTTTTTTTCTCAACATTTCATCCGAGTGTTTTTACCATAAGTTTAGGATTTATATCTTAAGATGTAATTCCCAATTTACTAGAAAATTTCTCTGAAATGAAATAATGTGTAGACCCTAAATCAAATAACACATTGGAATAATACGAATAAAAAAATAGTGTGTATTATACTACTTCATTTCATGGCCCCACATCTTCTGAAGTAGTTGCAAAGGATTTCATCACCCTTTACTTCTTGTAGTCTGGTTGCTTTACCTCAATTGAGTTCTTTGGTGGACACTCATTTGCATAATGACCCATTTCATTATACTTAAAACATTTTACTTATTGTAAATTATATTTTGTCTCACCATTACCCTGATCTTTTTTAGTGGAATTATGAGCCTTATATACCATTTTACCACATTTGAAGCACTTACGATAATTCAAAAGGCATTCCCCAATGTTCTTTTTACAACAATTTTCAAAAACTGTAAACTTAATTTTCTTACCATCAGACTTTTTTGAAGAGTTTTTTCATTTCATATTCCACCTCGACCTCTTATTCTATTGTTTGTCAAAGAACACCTGATCATTGAAAAACTCCATTTCCACCTTCTCCATACATTGAACAAGTTTTTCAAAACTTTTTAACTCATAAGAATGTAAGGTTCTTTGATACTTTGGATTTAATCCTTAGTAAAAAAGATTGATTTTACTATCAATATCTTGTATGAAATTTTGAACATACCTTTCCAGTCGTGTGAATTTGTCTTCATAAGATTCCACTGATTCATTATCCTACCTCAATTCCAAGAATTTTTTTTCCATCCTAAATCGAACCACCTTTGGAAAAAAATTATCAAGAATCATACCTTTGAATTCATCCCAGTCAAGAGCATCAATCTTCTCACTATCCCTAATATTTTTAACCATCAACCACCACTGATCAGCTTCATCTTCAAAATGGTAAATATCAAGACTAATATTTTGATGTTATGAACACCCCATGACATCAAAAATCTTTTCTAGTTCTTTAATACATCCTTCAGCTAACACAGGGTCAGATGATCCTTTTAATGATCGGGGATGTTTCCTCATGAAATTCTCCACTAACGACATGTTATTTTGAGGTTGATCTGCCTGATCTGGTGTATAGATACTACCACCATTTATATCAGGAGTCAAATGTTCCATCACTGCAAAAAACTATTCAGTTCTGATTCTAACCATCTTAGGTTGCTGATTTGGAAGGTTGTTTTCCTCTTGATGTCATCCTATCATATCTTCCATGTTTCCTTTGTGGAAAACCATTATGAACACAAAAATATCTTAGGATAAGAAGCATGGTAATCTGTAAATTCTATATAATTTCAATCTTACTATAAATTAATTTATGGATATTAATTTAAAAATATCCTAACTTTTAAAGTTTTCTAAACCGACCTCTGATAACAACTATAAGGCCCTAGAATTAAAACATTACTTAATATTTAGTTAAATAAAGAATTAACATTAAGGATCTTTTCAGGTTTAGAGTTTTAGATAATTAGGCCATAACCATTACATTACATCTCAAATATTACAAATTAGACACTTCTAATCAGTGTCTATTTTTTCATAAAATATAAACTCTTAGAAGAAAACAAGAATTCAATTCCAGATATAAATCTTCTTGAATTATTTCTTTCCCTTACCCTTCCTTATACCCTATGAAAAACATTTCAAAAACTTGGGATGAGCATTAAAACCTCATTATGGGTTTTAAAATAATTAAAGAAAACATTTTCCCATCGATAAATACAAAACATAATCTATTTAACATACCTTATGAAATCATAAGATTTATTAATAACTCATAGAAATTATAAATCATAAAGTTAACTTGTGGCATTCATATCATACTTACATTGTAGCTTTCACAACTACATAGGGAGTTACATTTGGAATAACCATCATAGTATATTCCTTAAATCTCTTAGGAGAAACATTAACATTTACCTCAGTTAGGTTACCCAATGCACTGGAGAGCTATCTCAGAATCACCTTCCCTAGGTTTATCTTGTAACCACCCATATATATAAACAATTCCCAAGAACCATAACATATTTATAACACATAAAATAAGAATAATGTAAACACAACACTTCCACACTACAATCACAATATATCATTTCAAGATATTGACATAATCAATGCATTCTCAAAACCATTTTTAGTACCAAAATACATAAAAAGGGTATATAGTATTGATTTTTCTTTTAAAAAAAATACATCTTGTTAAGTAAGCCAAATATCAAATAATACTTTCAGCAGCAGAAAAGTCATTATCACCATGTACGTTAAAAGGAAACATTCCTTTTTTCATTTAGTAAAATGATTCATAGAAAAAATATTCCTTTTTAATGAAATGAAAAGTTAAAGGGATTTATACAGTGTATAAAATAATGTCATGTATAAATCAAAATATACCTCAATGAAAGGATATTGATACTAAAACCCTTATAAAGATCATTTTGTAAATAAAATAGATCAATTATGTGCATTAGCTATATGTACATACAAAGTATAAATACAAGAGAAGATAAAAAATTCATTTCTCACAAAATTGTCTCAAAATATAAATAATAATTATAAGATCAACCCAAATAATGGAAATTGGGTTAAGAAGTTACCTTACGAAAATTCGGCAGCCTAACGACGTCACTTTAAAATTATAAAAAATGAGTTGATGAGAGAGAAAAGGGTCTCTCATAACTTGGACAGAGAATAAATAGTAATAAGGAAATATAAAAACATATCCCAACATAATAAAATTAAAATTAAAATACATAACATAAAAGAAGGCTTTGACTAAAAGATGACGGTGAAAGGTTCCCTTACCTTGTGTTCGACTTGTCTTGTTCATTCTTTATCTCCTTAAATAATAAACTTAAGATAATTTTACCAGATTAAGAAAAAATTTCAATTTTATTATTCCTTTTATATCACTTATTACATTTCTATAACAATCATATAATTATTCAAGTTCATATCAGTTGTTTTGTCGACGTTCGGTACTTGAGTCAAAAATGAACTTGTTATAATTACAAATTGTCCATGTGGTCAGAAGTCCATTATCTCCGTAACTTTATTCCTGATTTAAATATCATATATATATATAGTATTTATTTATTTATATCCACTATATATGTATTTATAATAGTCCATAACATTTGGATATAAGAAATGTAATGCATCATTTATAGAGACGGTAAGTCATACGTACTCATGAATGCTACTTTCATTTCTATTTCATATTTAAAGGAATGAAAACATAATGATACATTGGTATATTATAATATCAGTATAATATATATGTTATATATGTTTCATAATTTCATTAATTCCATCATTTATATGTTCAATGTATAGCATGAACGAGTCATATCAATTTGAGGGGGTGGTAGTCTGCACTTCCTCAAATGAAATAATCATATTTATGTGTTATAGAAAACATAAAGGTATGTTGTAAATGAAAATTACATAAGAATAGAGAAATTATAGATTTTATATATACCATATATAAATATAGTTTAATCATAATGGCCACCATGAGAGGCGTTAGGAGATAATTGAACAATCATCGTTTCGTGAGGCAGTAGTTCATCGTCCACAGAAATAGTTTAATCTAAAATTTATTAGATAGAGGTTTGTGTGAGTGTAAATCAAATAAATTTTAAAAAAAAATCCTAGTATATAATATACGATTTTTGTTATAAAATAATTTAATAAATAGAGTTATGGGGTTGTAGAATGGAACTTAAATGAAAGAAGCTTGAGAGATGACATTATCTCAAATCAGGTAACTCTTTTTCATTTAAGCTAAAAGGCCTTATTTAATTGCCTTCTACCAAAGTTAAGGCTTCTAGGAGGAATATATGTATGTTTTTATCTTATTTTGGTAGATTTTGGATGATCCAATAGGGCTTGAGAGGTGTGAGTAAGGGTTATAGGTGGTGGCCTTTCATAATAAGGATGAGGTGTAGTTAAGGAATATTTTGAATTATTATTTTGTTTTAAATTATATTTAGATTATAAATGAGTAAAAATTCAGTTAGTTTTAAGATAAGATGAATATAAGTCTAAATATAATCATCCAAAAAAGAATTATATAGGTTTCTAAAAAAAATTAATCCTTATCTTTTGTATTTAACCCTTTTTTACTCTTACCATTTTATCAAGCATTTAACACTTTGAGAATCAAAATAGTTACCAGAATATGAAAAATATCTAATTAAAGAGTGAATAATAAAATTTTAGACTTAAAATAACTATTTTTCTTAATCTTATATTTTTTTAAAATTTTATAATATTTAATAAAATATTTTATATTTTAAAATATGAATTATGTCAATTTTGACACTATTCATATCATGACTTTTTTAAAAATCCATAACATGATTACTTCAAACAAAATTAATTAATAAAAATATTGAATATAACTATCATCTAAAAAATTCTTGGATGACATAAAAATAACAATATTTCATTTATTTTAACATTTATAATCTTATTTATTTAAATCATCCATTAATATGGTAAACACTCTATCATCATTGTGTCATAAATATATATATTTATATCATGTCTAAAAATTAAAAATAAAATACCATGATGTAGGAAATATTTTTATATTTCTAATTACTATTCATAGTTTAATAAATCATTTATATAACTCTATATAAAAAATTTTTTAGTAAAATATATATGTTTTTGTTATATTTTCCTTAACATTATATTAAAAGTAATTAAATGTCATTTTCACACACAAGTGGCCTCCTGGGGTCCTAAAATCAACCTAAGGATGCCCATGGTTGGAAATATATAATCCAATAGGATTATGACACATGTTAAGATAATTTAATATTATTATTATATTATTGTTTACCATTCTTTACCAGATTTACCCTTCAACCATGGTAAATAAAATATTTACTAAAGTTACTATTCATAATGTCTAAAAGTAAAAATTATATATTTATACAATTTGTACCTCCTGATTAAAAATATGGAATCCCTTTTTCAAAATTCAAAATGCATATTTGGTAGAAATTAATTTAAAATTAATTCTCATTTTCAAAACCAAAAAGCGTGTTTTTAAGAAGTAAAAACTACTAAAAGATTAACATGTGTTTATGACCAATTTAAGAGTGAAATTACTTCCAATGACCAAAATTGGATTAAATGGTAAAAATATAATACAATTACACTTTAAAACTAATTAAAAGTAAAATCTAACTTTATAAATAAATTATATTAAAAACCAGTTTTGAATTAAAATGCAGTATTTTTCACTATTCATTAAAACTGAACATTATCAGAAAAATACCAAAATATCATCAAAAGTAAATTTTGATATTAATATTCTAAATAAGAATTTTATTTTTTCAAATAAAACATATATAAGTGAGAATAACTATATTTAAAATGGGTTCTCCATCAAAAGGCGGTAAAACAACCTTTTAAAGAATATTAGAGTATTTCATGCTTAAAATCAGATTCATTCTTATTTTAAGCATTTAAATTTTATTGGATAAGTGTAAAGACATTTAAAAAACATGTATAATAATATTTTAGTTATTTATTTTCATTCCCTCCAATACAACATCTAGGTTTTTACTACCATTTAAAATAATAATAATATTATATTTTTTTTCAGTATAACTCAATGTTGTGTGAAACGTAAGATTTCGGATAAATATTTTGTTGCATGTTGAGTATTCTATCAGATATAGAATCCCCGTTAAAGTAAAATTAATATTTAATTCAAAAATATTAATAAATTTGAAAATTTCATATTCTTTATTTACCTGAGATGTTAAAGTTTCCTTATCATAATCACTCTGAAGACTCTTGATTTCTTCCCTCATCACAGCCCTGAGAGACTCCATATCATCAACAGGATTCCTGCTACCTTTAGAACTAGATGGACTAGAGATAATTTTGCCAAGTTCCTCCTTCAATTTTTTAAAATCCACACTCATTATATGTGTAACTAATTCCTAATAACTTCCATCACACCACTAAAAGAGGTCTTGAAATCTTTGGTCAAAGAGTTCAACACATTACTCATCCTCTTCACTTCTTCTCAATGCATAGTATTGTTTCTAATGATTGTATTGGTTGTAGTAATAAGATTAGGCTGAATCTTCTAAATCACTATCCTTTGAATTCGAGAAGAATTGGATTCTGAAATGCTCATCAAAGTAGAAGCTTCACTTTTTCCTCCAACAGAGGCTCTCACTGATTCACTGATATTAGTTTTGAATTGTTCCAAATTAGACTTAGTGACATAGTCACTTGAAATTGGTTGTACAACTAGCTCATCTGTAGGAGGTACTATTGGTGAAGCAGGTGCAATAGGTTCTAATTCAGCTGGTACTCGTGGAACAGGAGGATGATCCATGATCACCTAATCTAAGCCATAATTCGACCCAAGAAGAATGTAACCTAGATCTCTATTCCACTCATGAGTATAGGTCTAGTCTCTTGGATCTAATATTCCAATCCTGACTCTTCTTCCCTGAGGATTAGGTACAATCTCAGCTTCTTCTTATTATTCCTATCCTATAGAAAATAATAATATTTCTAGCCACTAGTACTAATTGATCATGAGGTTCTTCTTTCACTTCAGCCAAATCAGGTACTCTAGGCACTTCCTCAACCTGAGGTGTAGGTTCAATATGATCCTCAGCCTCTTCCTCTTGGCCTCCAGCCATAATATCATTTATCTCCTAAATGATGCATTTATCTTCATCAGTAGGATGGGCATGCCTCTATTCATCGTCAGTATCTCTATCACCATCTCTATCAGCATCCTGTTCAACAGGATCAACATCACCCTGTCCATTAGCCACAAAATCGTCTCTATGTACAGATTCCTCACTTGACATGTTTACAACTTTTTGTTATGATTTTAATGAGTCACTGACATGATCACCGTTATCTTACTCATAAACATCTTCATCATCATCATCCTCATCATAATCATATTTTCTAACTTATCCTTCCACTCCAGTGACCTTTTTTGCTTCCTCTTGTTCATCACCTAATAATGGATCCCGATAGGGTAACTCCAGATGTGGACTGGAAGGTCCATAAGACATTTCCTTTGGAATCTAAAAAATATCAGGGTCACTCCTGTCATCTATAGAAGACCATTTTTTCTTGGAAGCTCAACTTCAATCTGTTCTTCATCAGAATAAACAGCTTCTTCACCCAGTTTTAGGCTTGGATGTGCTTGATCCTTTGGTCATGTAGGATAGTCAATAGGATTGTAATCCTCATATAATATTTCCTTCTCTCCTACCCAACATTTCTTCCAATAGTTCTAGAAAATCATCATCCTCTTTCAAATTTCATTGTGTAGGAATAATCCACTGCAAGTACTAATCACTTCATCTCCATGTTCCACACAACCCAGCCTCCTCGTCATTTCAGAGATCATTTTAGGATAGTACAAACAAGTTGCTTTCTTGGAGGGTTTGATTTTTTCAGAAATGTGCATCATCATGTACCTATATAGGATCACCTTTATACCATTCTTCAATAGATAAATCAGGAAGACATCCTAATATTTAACTACAGAAAAATCTCCCTTCCTTGGGTAGATTTTATGTTGAATGAACTTAAATAAAAATCTTGTCTCTCCATCCAAATAAATGGTATTAGCTCTCCTAAATTATTCATTACTAGTTAATTCCATTAAATCATCCTCATATGAAAATAATTCTGAGGTTGGAGGAATATTACCTTCGTAATTAGCATAGATTCCCTCATGAGGCATTTCAAAACACCCATCCCATTCCTTTGAAGAAAAATAAATTTCTTTGTTCTTCACTACAGACTTCATCCTTGCTTCCTCATCTCCTTCCATATATATCTTTAGGTTGAGATAAAATTCATGTAATGGATGGGGATAAAATGGCCTCTCATTATTCAAAAACCAACTAAGTCAACCTTGAGATTCTAGCACTCTCAACAAAAGAGACTTTCTTGACAAAATCTATTCAGTAGATACTTACTTCTCAGTAGTTATAACTCATCTTCCCAAACCTGGCTTCCTAGAACCTGTAGTACCACTAGATTCACCCTTATGATGCTTAGCTAATGGTGAATCACTCAGTATTTCCATCACACAGTTCGTCCTTTCCATTTCTAGAGGTTCGGATCTGAAGGGAGTCGAAAGGTCATGGGTAGAAAGGTAGAGTGTCGAAGGGTAAAAGGATCAAAGGTAGTGAGGGAGGTGAAAGGTTGAAGTGGATCAAATTTATTTTATCATATAGGGATTGTAATTCGTAATAACACAAAATTAAATTTTGGTGAAAGAAAACAAAAGTGTGTTGTTTCACATAAAAGAGACAAAATTACAAAATGGTCCTTATAGGCATCGGTTTCAAACAAACGTTATTACACTATCAACCTCATGTGATCAGTTTCATAAGATCGATTTCATGTGATCAGTTTCACATGAAAAATTTCACATGAATGGTCTCAATTGTATGGTTTTACCTGTTCGGTTTGACAGATCGTTTTCACCTAATCAGTTTGACAGGTCGGTTTCACCCAATCGGTTTGACAGATTGGTTTGACAGATCTGTTTCATTTGATCAGTTTGACATATCAGTTTCACATGAATGGTTCAACGAATCAGTTTCACCTAATCAGTTTGACATATTGGTTTCACCTGATTGGTTTTATAGATAAATATAATTTTCCTAAGGGAAATGGTTAGATAGAGTTTAGAGATTTATCATTTCTAGTACATGTCTGATCTAGTTTATTCTCTCAGAGATTAATGGTTTGTTGAATATGTTAGCAAGTTGATGCTTAGTTTCAATAAACTCAATATTTATATCACCTTTTTTATAATGTTTTCTCAAAAAGTGATGTCTTACATCAATATGTTTTGTTATAGAATGAGAAATTATATTTTTACATAAGTTAATAGAACTTGCATTATCACTGTTTATGAGGATATTTCTGAATTGAAATCCATAGTCTAATAAAGTGTGTTTCATCCACAAAATTTTTGCATAACAACTATCTACAGGAATGTATTTTTCTTCAGTATTTGATAATGCAACTAAATTTTTATTTTTACTACACCATGATATTAGAGACATTCCCAAAAAGTGGAATGTTCCAGAGGTAATCTTTCTATCTAAATTACATCCACCAAAGTCAGCATCTGAATAACTATCTAAATCAATAGTTTTTCATCTAGGATAGAATAATTCTAAACTAGTTGTATACTTGAGGTATTTGAAAACTCTTTTAAAAGCATTTAAATGTGACTCTTTTGGGTTTTCTTGAAATATTTTACACACACACACACTGAACATAATATCTGGCCTACTATAAGTTAATTATATAAAACTCCCAATCATTCCACTGTAAGTATTTTGATCAATGGATTTTACATTTTCATCAAGATATAAATTACATGTAGAACTCATAGTTTTTTCATTACTCTTAATGTTATCAAAACCATATCTTTTAAAAATATATTTAGTATATTTACTTTGTTTTATAATAATACCATCTTTGTTTTGAAATATTTTAAATCCAAGAAATTATTTATGTTCACCCACCAAACTCATTTCAAATTAACTTTGCATCATTTTTGAAAATTCATCACATAAATAATTTTTTTCAGATCTAAAATTAATATCAACTATTTATATTTGAGTTGTTAAAACTAATTTAGAAATTATTTTTATTAATAAATTTGGATCTGAAACTCCTTTTGTAAAACCTTTAGAAATAAGAAAGTTGCTTAGTCTTTCATACTAATCTCTTGGTGCTTGTTTCAAACCATATAAAGCTTTAGATAATTTGAAAACATGATTTGGAAAATGTGGATTTGTAAAATATGGGGGTTGTTGAACAAAAACATCCTCAATTATATAACCATTTAAGAATTCACTTTTGAAATCCATTTGATAAAGTTTAAAATCCAATTGTGTTTCATGGGAAAGTAAGATTCTAATGTCTTCAACCCTAGCTACTGGTGCTAAGGTTTCTTCATAACCAATACCTTATTCTTGATTATAGCCTTGTGCAACCAATCTAGCTTTGTTTCTAATTATATTTCTAGCTTCATCTACTTTATTCTTAAACACCTATTTGGTTCCTATGTTCAATGTATATTTTGGTCTATCAACAAGATTTTAAACTCTATTCCTCTCAAACTGGTTAAGTTCTTATTACATAGCCATCACCCAAAATTCATCATTGCTTGAATCATTGATATTTTCAGGTTCAAGTTGTGAAAATAATGTTTGATGTTCAACCTGATTTCTCAAAGAAGCTCTAGTTTGTGTTCTTCTTTCTAAATCTCTTACAACAGCATCTCAGGGATGGTTTTTAAGGGTCATAGTTGGTCTAGTAAAGGTAGGTCTCATTATTTCATGTTCATCATTTGGTTCAGGTTCATTACGGCTAGATTCTAGAGAATTTACAGAACTAGAAGTTTTCACATATTCCATTATAGAATGGTTTGAGGGATTTTCATTAATTTCTATATTGGTCATATCCACTTTAATATTTTCTAGTGAGGTTTTAGGCTCATGTGGATCTGTTTCATCAAAATTGACATGTACATGCTCTTCCACACATTTTTTTTCTTATTAAATACTCTGTAGGCTTTTCTTGATGTTGAATATCCAATGAATATTCCTTTCTCACTTTTGGAGGAAAATTTATCTAAATTATCTTCAGTGTTAAGAATATAAAATTTACATCCAAATACTTTATAACAATTTACCTTGGGTTTTCTACTATTCCACAACTGATAAGGAGATTTCTTAAGGACGGTTCTAATTAAGACTCTATTTATTATGTAACATGTTGTATTAATAGATTTATCCTAGAAGAAAAATGGTAGGTCATATTCATTAAGAAAAGTTCAGGAAATTTCTTGTGGGGTTCTATTTCTTCTCTCTACTACACCATTTTTTTTAGGTTTCCTAGGAGCAAAGAAGTTGTCCCTATAGACATTTAGTTAGAAAAAAGACTCAAATTATTGATTTTCAAACTCAAGATGATGGTCACTTCTTAAGGGTTTTATTTTAATTCCACTAAGATTTTTTACAGCCCTATCATACTTGGTAAAGTGAGAGAAAGATTCACTTTTTTGAGCTAAGAAAAAGGTCAAAGTAAACCTAGAAAATTAATCTATAAGAACATAAACATAGTTCTTCCCATTGAGACTTGAAACTCTAGAAGGTATAAACAAATACATGTGAACCAACTCGAGAGGTTGATAAGTTGTTAATTCTTTCTTTGGTTTGAAAGAGATTTTATATTGATTTCCTTTTTGACATGGATTGCACACCTTATTGTCTAGAAACTCTTGTTTGGGTAGGTCTTTAACTAAACCTATTCTGGTTAACTTCTTAAGGGAGTGTATATTGCACTTTTATAGTATTATGTTCCATATCCAAGACTCTTTGTGAAAATAACTTAGACAGGAAACATTTTGTGGGGCTAGTGTGTCTAAATTTATAACACATACATCATCATTTCTCATAGTAATAAATACTAAGTTATTCTTGGCATCAAAAAAATGCCTTGAATAATTTTTTAATTTTAAATTGAATCAATCATCACACAATTGAGATATTATAAGTGGTTTATACTTTAATCCATCAATATAAAGTACTTGGGAAATTGAAATAGAGATAGGGTTACCAATCTGGCCTAGGATGATGATTTTTTCTTTACCATTGTCTCCAAATGTGACATGTCCGCCACAAATTTTGATAAGACTTTTGAAGAATGAGTAGTCCCCTTCCATGTGTCATGAACAACCATTTTCCAAGTACCACATATTTCTATAGGAACTCTTTAGACAGTTTACCTACAAAATAGTTTATCCAAGAAACGATTTTGGTACCCATATTATTCTGGGTCCACCAACATTAGTAATAAAATATTTAGAAACCCATACATTTCTTATGGGTTTCCTATAGGTAGAATATATATTATTTGAAAAATGAACTTTTTTTGGCCCTGAAGAAATGATTACAAAAAAATAATTTTTAGAACTAGTACTTATAGTACAATTTTGGTTTGTGAAAAAAGAAGCAGATTTTCTAGTTTTGGTCATAAAATGTGTTTTTGATAAGTTCCTTTGTCCTGGTTGATATCCAATTTTAGAATTTTACTTATGAGCTATCTGTTTAACAATAATTTAAGTAAGTGAGTTCTTTCCATTGGTAAACTTTTCTAATTCCTTCTTTAATTGTTCATTACATAACTTTAGACCATTATTTTCCTTTAAAGTTGAGCATGTTTCTCTCTCTCAATAGTAAGTTCATATTTTATAGTTATATTAAGTGAGTTTTTCCACTTTAAAGATTTATATTTTTATTTTATCTCATTACATGTTTCTTCCAGCATGTTTCAATATTCAAATAATTTATCATTTTTCATATTTTCATATTCACTCTAATTTTCAGAATAATAAGAATTTTGTGTAGGAGAGTCTGAGGTTACTCGTAAGTGTTTTTCATAAAACACATATTTTCTATGTCATCTTTCTTATCATGAGAATAAGTAGATTCACTAGAGTTGTCCACAGATGCACTTCAGGTGGCCTTCATTACTTTCTTATATTTTTTATCCTTGTTCTCATACTTATTTTTTTATTTCAATTGTATACTATCAGCTTTGACATGTTCTTTCCTTTTAAATTCGTAGAAAAATATCTCTTATGATCTATCATTTCTCTTCCAATCCTTTTTTCCAACTACCCTAGTTTCCATAGTTCCTTTGTAATTGGGATTTCTGACAAAGGTCTTTTTCCTATGAAATTTTCTAAATCTCTTGGACATCTAGACCATTTCTTCATCATTGTCTGAAGCTAATCATTCACTAAATGTTCTATTAATAGTAGCTTGAACTTTCTATTTTTCTTTTTTTAGAGGCAGTAGTATTGAAAGCTATAGAATTTCTCTTAGGTTCATCATCTTCCTATTTGTTGACTTTTATCTCTTTTTAATATATAAATAGCTTTCTAATGATTTATTTAATAGGTAATTTGTCAATGTCACATAATTATCTAATTGAGATAGAGGTTCCTCTCCATCTGTCAGGTAAACATCAGATAATCCACATGATTTGTTCTTTTGTTTTAACTTCTCTTACAAGAGAGATCATTGTGTTTACTATTTCATTGAATCTGAGATACATATCAGAAATAGATTTTTCAAGCTTCATTCTAAAATTTCCATTTTTAATAGTATAATTACTTATTATTATCTCTTTCATATTATATGTTCCCTCATGAGAAATACACAAAGTGTCCCAAATTTTATGGGTAGTTTTACAAGCATAAATATGATTAAACTCTTCATCTCCTAGTGAAATGTATGGAGAATTCATTACTTTATAGTTATTTTTATAGGAAGTCTTGGTAGGTTCATCCCAATTGTTTCTAGTAGTTTGAGGAATTGCATATTTACTTTCAATAGCAGGCTATATTTAAAATCTCATGCTTTCTAGATCTATTTTCATTTTAAGCTTCCATTAAGCATGATTTGTTCTGTTAAAAGATGGTGGTCTATTAGTAGCATCTCCTTCTATTCTAGTGTCCATTATATAAATTATAAAATTATTTCAAAGTGGCAAAAATTAAAATTAACAAAAAAAATTAAGATCTTTGAAATACAACTACAACCATAGTTGATAAAGAGTGGAAGAAGCTTTAAAAATTGAGAAATTTATAAAATCCATTGATAACAAATGTTAGTTGGAGTGGATTACTCAAGAGGGGGGTGAATTGAGTATCTATAAAAATTTCTATTAAAATTGGTTCTATGAAAATTTCCCCCAATTAAATATATAATTAAAGATATTTTGTAGTGAATTTATAAAATTTTTGAATGTTCAATTAATTTCTCATAAGATTTATTAGTTCTGAGATATACTAATCTAATGATTATTATAAATTTTGAAACTAACATACTTGTTCAACACAATTATAAAAACTTTATAAACTAACTATCAAAGTTCAATTTAGTTTTAGGTAAAATAAAATAAACATAGATTAAAACAAAAAGGAAAAGGTATAGAAGATATAAATAAGAGTTTCAGTCCCAAGATGAGACTTAGTCCTCTCCACTTGGTGATCACCTTCCACCAAGCAGTTTAATTTAATAAATAGTTTTATCCACACCTTGTATCAGGATTCACAATAGCACACAAGGATTTCCAAGTCACACCTGACCTCTACCATAGTTACTTGTGGGAAAAAAGCAAATAGGTCACACTTGACCTCTTCCACTGTTCTACATGGGATACAAAGCATAAAAATGAGAGTGAATCTGAGGATATCAAGTAACCTCCAGTTATGCATAGGAGAAAATGTGTGTGATAGAGACTGATACACACACTTCTCAAAAAGATAAACAAAATAACACAAATGAGTTAGAGATATAGAATATTTTTTAGAAATATTAGTGTGTTATGCAGTGAAGCTCTGGACTCTTTAAATGTAGTGGAAATTATGTTTGAGTCCTGTTCTGGAAGTTGGCTTCAAAACAGAGTATCGTAGCTTATGTACTCTAGCTTCTAGGTGTGATAAGTTCAGCTCCTTGTTGTTAGGAGGTTTGGGTTAGCATAGCCGTATTTTCTCATCTTGTTGAGGTATTAGTATTTTATTACTTTGAGTTCTTGGGATTTTGAAGAAAGATCGAGCATTTCTAGATTTTTCAATTCTTTTTTCCTTTTTTACTTTTCATCACATTCCTCGTGTCTTAAAAGATTCTGTTTTTAATTCTTTCATACTTTGATGTCCAGCAGATATAAAGATCTCCCCATGTCTGTGTACCGTGTACTATCTATGGATAGTCCTATAGACAACATTAAATAATGTCAGAAAATTTAATTTCTCTAAATATGACCATTAGATATAAATTTGAATTAATAAATTATAAATAGTTTTTAGGACTATTGGTGAGTCATAAGTATCGGGGAATCATTGGCAACGGTCTGTCATCATTGTTATATCAGCATCGGTGACTCCATGTATCGGTGAGTCCTTTCCATCAGTATCGGTGACTCTATGTATCGATGAGTCGTTCACACTATCGGCCTGTCTGGCCATAGGCGATTCATCATCGGTGACTCATTTTTAACTATCGGTGTGTCGCCCATCGATGACTCGTTCATTGGTGTGTCGTCCATCAGTGAGTCGCTTAAACTATTAGTGCGACTGATCATTGGAGAGTAGTTCGTTGATGAGTCATTTTTTCTATCGGTTAGTCCAGTATCAGTGTCTTCTTTGATCGGTGAGTTCTTCGATCGGTGAGTCCTCAATGGTGAGTTGATAAACAATGAATCCTTTTGAACTATTAGTTCCAAGGACTCTGAAAATCTTATAAAGTGTCTGTCTTACGCAGAACACTACCATATTAAGTAACATTCATAAATTCATGTAAATATATACTTGTAAACATATTGAAGCATAAATATTCATAGTTTATTGACTTTTTGAATTGTAATATACAATGTTACATAATTTATTCACTTAAAAATATTCATTAAAAAGATTAACTTGAGTTATAACTTAATATATTTTAATTTATAGAATTTAAGGATTGGAATGATTTGTGATTATGAAAACCATTATTTCACAAAGGGACCAATAAGATAGAATCAAAATTATTGTTGAATTAATCCTTCATTTCATCTCTTGAAAGTCTTTCTCATGAAATTTGGACCAAAAGAACTTCACACTCTTCTTTGTAATACCATTAAGAGTTATATCAATGCATAATATATTCTGTATGAAACAGCTATACTATCCATCCAACCCAATAAACTCTATATGTCAAAGACAGTCATGGTATACTCCGAGGAAACCATAGCACTCACCTTCTCTAGGTCAAATGGTACTCTTGACTCCAAGATAATATGACCCAATAAGTCAACTTTGTCAATCCAAAAGTGGGTATTAACAATCTTGGAATACAATTGATTCTTTATTAGTGTATTCAAAATTATCTCAAGATTTTTAGTGTAGTTTCTATGAGTATGATAATACAAAAATATTTCATCCAAAAATACCATGACAAAAGAATCCAGGTAGGGATGAAATAAAAACTATTCATAAAATCCATAAAATGGAGGGTACATTAATAAGACAGAATGGAATAACAAGATACTCATGTAAATCATACCAACTATGGAAGGTCGTACGAGGTATATCTAATGGCCCGACTCACACCTCATGATAGACCAATCTTAGATCGATTATCAAGAACACTGTATCTCCTTAGATCTCATCAAATATATCATCTATATAAGGAAATAGATATCAGTTCTTAACTATAATCTAGTTCAACTGATATTAATCTACACATAGCCTAAGGGTCTCATCCACCTTCTTGGAGAAAAGTGTGGGTGAACCCCAAGAAGAAGTACTTGGTCTGATAAATCCTTTAGACTTCAGATCTTCCATATGTCTCTTGAGATCCTGGAGCTTAGTTGGTTCCATCCTATAAGGAGTAATAGACAATATAGATTCTCCTGGATTAAGCCCAATCATAAAATATACCTCTCTCTCTGGAGGTAATCCAGAAAAATCATCAGGAAAGACTTCCCTCAAATGATCTACCACAGGAGGAAAATCAATCTAGGGTAATCTTTAATCCTCCATGAAAGGAATATTAATCTAGGAGATAACTCCAACTATCCCCTGATGCTATGGTCCATCTCTGCCGGCCTATAAATCCCACTCACCCATGTGGTGATTAATTCTTCCCTCAAGTGATGTAAATGGTACCCATTAGTGATAGCAGTCCACAATGGCATGATATGGGACAAAAAAATCCATCATAAGAATGTCATTGATTTCCATCATCTCAACGATAAATAAATCCCATACTAAGGGTTAACTGCCTAATTTAAAGGGAGAAGCCCCTGAATTGGTGTAATCCCTCTGACTGCACTCCCATCAGTGTGTATATGGTAATCACACCACAGATTTATTGAATTTCCATCCTGATACTTTTCATATTTGATAAAGAGAAAAAGGAATTAGATTGATATATATCTAATAAGGAATATACAATTTTAGAATCTACTAGAATAGTACCTCATACAGTAGACGATCATGCACTCTAATCCTTGGGTATCATCTATAAAGAATGAAACTGACCAAATCTATAGACCTATTCTATAGATTTACTACCCTTAGGAGGTCCATTATACTAGAGCTAATAATTAGAAGTCTGGAAACCATGGCCACAGCCTCCTCCTCAACCTATACTACTAGTGTTACTCCAACTCCTTGGCTAATTTAGCATAACAGAGCATTCTTCTAAAGGTGTAGCTAGTACATACCATCTTACCCTAGAAGCAGGTGGAAAGGTTTAACAAAAACTCTAAAGATGACCCACCTAGCCACAAACATGTCACTCAATAGGGTCTCTATCACATTGAGTCTTTAGATTCCCCATTCAACCACACTAATGGAATATAATGGAGTTACCAGTATGAATACTCTTCCCTCCACTTCTCAAATGAGAAACCTCAAGGCTACAGTTCTTTCTACAGGAGGTACTACTGCCCTTCCTTAGCACTGAAAATTTATACCTGATACTATTGGATTCTATCAATTTATGCTTTGTGATGAGAGTTTGATTAATGATCCCATCACTAGTTATTAGAAAAAAAATACATCCACCTATGAGTGGATGGAATACTTGAGACCATCATCAAAATTTCATAGTCCCAATAACTCATCATTGGCTAGAAGAAGTGAAAAGAGTTTAAACTTAGTAAAACACTCTGACCATTCTATTATAGACATAACACCCTACTCTAAGTGCATGAACTCTCTATCTTGGTCATCTCTCATCCTCTTAGGGAAAATTAATCGTAGAAGGCAGTATAAAATTCCACCAAGAAAATGCCTTAATGACCACCTGCATGAGTAATCAGATCTCACCATAGTTTGGTAGAATCAAAAAAAAATATAGTAGGAAATATTGACCCTCCTATTTGGAAGAATCTCAATCTGCATGAAGACAGAAAGTGTGTCCTCTATCTAATACTCAGTAGATTGTGGACCATTATCACTAGAAAATATGGGAGTATACTACTATGGGAACTCAAAAGTCTGATCATCCATATTAGGTTTAGGACATGGAGAACCCTTAATGGATTGCATCATATGTAGAAACCCTCTCATAAGTAAGCATCAGTGCCTATTTTGGGTATAGTAGGTGGTCCTTCATGTGGTACTATAGGAGGGATCACTAGTGGATCAATTCCCTCCAACTTTAGAGGGTGGTTGTTTCCACCCTCCTACTGCATGATTAGAGGATGTCGTAGTCTCATATCTCTAAAAATTATAAGCACATGACTCAGAATAAATTTGAAAGTAGATAAAAGCACTAGAGGAATCATATAATAAGAATAATTTGTCACATACCAATGTACTACCCCAACTACTCTCTTAGAATTCTAGGGTATTAGTAGGTTCTTAACATTAATTTTATGAGGTTCCAGTAAGTTAAAGGTCATTTTCACTTTGTCTTTTCATTTATTAGAAACTATTTAATTTTTATAATTCAATTTTTACATTTGAATTTTTCATTTTATTATATATATATAATAAGTTTTTATTAAATAGATCATCATTCCAAGTTATAAAGTCCTATACACTTTATAACCGAAATTGATGCCCATTTAATTTCTAATTAACAATTTTACATTCGGTCATAGAATGTAATGGTAAAATATGATGGATTGACTCAGTTAATTACCCCTTCTAATTTACGAGGGCTCATAAACCTCATAAATTGAAACTTTTAGTCACTCAATCATGGCCAAAGGGCATCTCATGTAACAAGAGATACATAGAAGATATGGCTGTAAATCAGTTACATAATATGCTGCCATCAACCTATATAGAAAAATGTTATTTAGATTGATGTTGAAACTTTAAAAATCCAATCCCCTACACTGTATAATATGTTATCATCACAGGAATATATAAAAAACGTGTATCACTCAATAATCATAGGAAACACCAGAAATAAAAGAAGTGAAATGCACCTATATGGCATGGGATATTTATAGAATGGCATATGAATGGCATGGAATTTCCATGGAATATTAATTATAGGTTCCTATAATGATTCATGTAATAATTCTCCTACCCATACTAGTCCAATGTAAATATGAATAAATCATATCCAAATACCACAATTTATGTGCACCGCCTAGTGGTGGAAGGATATCAACAGTAATAAGAAAAATACATAATAAAAATTTACAATTCCTAAGAAAATTGATACTTACCCTGAATGTAGGTTAGCTTCTCCCAGTCATGACTTATAATCAAGTCCCCTAAATTTCTCTATCACTTGTGTATAATTCCCAAAAAATAAGACAAAGGAAAAAAAATGTTATCTGATTCCATTTTGTGACATCCTTTCCAGGAAGTCACTAAATGGGTTCCCCAAGCTAGTGGGCCACATGGCCTCAAGCACGCCTCCCCATACACTAGAGGATTATTACTAGAAGAGATGTCCATTAGTGTGTATATTGGGATACTATTGCCTCTTTTCAGAGTGTAGTGCATCGAATATGTAATAAAAAATGGATAAACAATAGAAGATTCCAAATAATGAATAATAAAACTATCATCAGAAACATGGATACATATCCAAGAACTAAATAACAATCAGAAACTTGAAACTAAATCATGTTCACAATGATAATTTCATTTCATGTCACTAAAAAACTAGAAAATGGGTATACATGGTAGCAATAAAAACATTCTATTCAAAAGAATCAAAAATAAGGAAAAAACTTTCTTGCATATCGAGAATTGACCTGGTCATCTTCTACTAAGATCCATCCTAAGAAAGCAAGAAAGATCATGTATCCAAAGTGGGAAAATTCATGTTATAAACACCTATATACATATAATATTCCATGGTACAAATTATCTCTTATATAGGGTGTTGGATAAATATTGGTTGTCCACCAACAATGGAATCTATACAAATCTAGTCTATGAATATAAACTGATAGTGTGAATATATATATATATATAATGTAGTATAAATAAATAAATCATACTTGCTTCATACTTATATGATAATTTCTCTAAACATTATAATATTTAATTAATTTCGTTAATTTCGGTTTATATGGATAATTCAAGTGAGATGTAACAGCACTGATAATGTATCATGATAATAATAAAAGAAGACACAAGGTATAATCAAGGCATCCTTAACATCAAGGGCCAGCTAACTCATAGTAGTAACTCATGCAGCCTGTTAGAAAAAAAGGGTCTGAGTGTAATCTAAGGGAAAATTCCCAATTCATGCCACTGTGAATCATTTTAACTGAGTCCAAGGATCTTATCCAATGTAAGCATGGGCTAAGGATGACTAGGCTGAATGCGGTGAATCCATTGTTCCGTGTGTTTGAAGACATAAAAATGGATCCAAGGAGTGTATCCAATGAATATTAATAATCTAAAAGTGATATCAAGTGAAATTTTTATATTATACTAAGTCAAGTACCATATTCTATTGTGGGTATCTCCCATGGAAATCGGGTCAATAAATCAAAATGTTTTCCTCTGTGTTCTCAATGATTCCCTAGGAAATTGAAGGCTAGATCAAGTATGACCTTTCTTATAAAGATAAAAATTCACATATTCAATATAAACCTTATACATATTTTATTATTTGATTTCATTCCATGTAATACCTATTCATTTTAGTAATTCATTTGGTTCAATCCATTACCATTCATTAATGTGACAAGGTATATCAAGTACATGCAACCATTTTTCATTTTAATTACTTAATAATTTATTTGTTTCATTCCTTTACCATTCATAATCATGAAATGGTGGGATAAGGACCTGAAACCAATTCAATTAATCATAATAATTTGTTAAGTTCATTCCATTTCATTTTAGTTAGCATAACTAGGTAAATTAGGACATGAAACCAATTATAAAGGTCACATCCAAGAAAACCCTTAGAGTGGTGCAGATAGTTATAACAATCCACTAAAGTCATAAATAAGGAAGCACCCTAATTGGGGTGGAATATGATGAGGTCATAACCTCTAATCATATTGTAAACATATATAAGAAATGGTCTAGAATATGAGAAAAATTATTATAATCATGGAATAAAAAAATTTCAAGGAAACACCCAAGGAAATTTTTGTTCACATAATGGTGATAGTTTATAAAATAGTGAGACTTGAGGGATGAATCATAGACCACCTACATTGAGCTTATAGCACTTTCCTTGTCCAATATCTTCCCTTAGTTTGTCCAGAATCCGAATAAAAAGAAAGAATAGATAAACACCTAGAAAATAGGGCAAATGATTATATATCAAAATATCATTCTCAAGGAAAAGAAAAATGATGAACTGACACTAAGGACTAAAGTAATTACCGATAGGAATCCAATGTGATGATCAGACCTCAAATTAGAGTCTTGATGGAGAATCAATCAAGAATCCCATATTAGGTGGATATGGAGCTCTTAAATGTAGGGAAAGGATCCCTCCTATACACTGAAGGATGAAATGAGAGGATAAGTGTGTTAAAATAAATTTAAAGGCATTTTGGTTATTTTACCCAAAAAAAACATGGTCACACATTAGTCGCACGGTTGGCCAAACCGTTCACCACCCACTGTCTAAGGAGGGACCCCACACTATTTCATGAACATGATTTGTCTAACCATGATAAAACTATGTTCCACACCTCTTATAAAAGTTGAATATCTACCTTCATGGGCATGATCTCCTAGTATAATTGTTTTCTCAAACTGTGCATCCTCTTAAAGCCCTCTTTCCATCCCTTATAAGGATAGGTAGACTGTGCGGACTAGCACACACAGTTTCTACTAACTGTATGGCATATTAATTTTCTCCACCATACAGGGTTATGAGCTCCAAAAAAGTCTTTAACTCTCTCTAAAACTTACATAATCTCATTTTTCATCTATAATAGGTCCGAAGTAAATATATATACTCAAAATTAAAGGATCCATACCTGATAGAAAAAATGGGTTCTTACAAGAAGTATGTAACATCCTAATATTTTCTCAAATATCTTCTTTAAAATTAATTTAAATTTATTAATTTATTTAATTACATGAAATAAATATTTTTTCATATATTACACACAACACTAATTCTATCTCTTATTACAAGAAACATCGAGTGCCTTCGATTGCATGCAGGACACACAACACTGAGATTTGAAGAACCACGAAATAATATTTTTATTTAATATTATATTTATCACCTAGACATTGGAAAGGTGAAAATTAATATTATTAACTGAATTGTAAAAATATGGTTTAAAAATGTAAATATAATGACTTCATTGGTTATCAATTAATTATATATGAATATAAAAACCAATTGATTATAATTGAAATGTGTTTATAAAAAAATTGATCCAAATGAATTTTATATTAATAAATTAAATTTATGGATGATATTAATGAAATTTATATTTTATAAATATTTATATATTCATCCAATAGATTTTATAGTCATTAGATAAGAACAAATCCAATTTTAAGCATAAAAATATGTATTTTTCTAAAAGGCAATTTTACCACCTTTTAATGGATGACTTGTTTAAAACTAAATTTTGACACTTTTATAAATACTATTTGAAAAAATAAACTTATTTTTTAAAAAAAATCATTTCAAATTTACATTTGGGTGATTTTTTGGTTTTTTTCTAAAAAGTTTCATCTTTTAATGAATAGTGAGAAATACTGAACTTTAATTGAAAATAGTCTTTTTGTCTGAAATAATTTATAATGTTAAATTATATTTTAAATTAGTTTTATAGTTAAATTAGATCAATTATATATCTATTAATACAATTTATTTCATTTGGATTAGTTCCATGTATAATATTTATATAAAACATAGTAAACTTTTGAACATTTTTACTTTAAGAACCTGCTTTCGCATTACGTCTATGGGATTAGTTTTAAATTAAATTATTTCACTTAAGTGGATTAAATTTATAAAAATGGATTAAATATTTTGAATAATAATAATTTATAATTTTATTAAGTTCAACTTAGTATTTACCAAAAATATTAGTAAAATAAATTAGAATTAATTATATCGATTAAAGTAAAAAAATGAGTTTTCTTAGTTGTTAAACATTAATCTTAAGAGGCCAAATGACATAGAAACATTTCAAAAACACATTTTATGGACCTATTTCTTACATATGACCAATTTTATAAAAAATAGTACATTATTTTAGGAACATGATGTAAGGTATACCTCCCAATAGTTTTTTCTTTTTTGTATTTACAAGAATTCCACTCTTGAATTACAAAATGGCAGTCACTCTCCCTAATTCTACACACCTCTAAATCCTTTTGTCTCATAAAAACCATGACCAAATAAACTAAAAATATTCCTCACATCATCCTATAATATTTTTTGGTGACATAAAGTATACCAAGGAAGTATTTTAGTACAAACCAAAAGGATTTACCCGAAGAAGATGTAACGTTCATCAAAGAGCACTTTTATTTTATTTATTTCTCCACTACATAAATTATTCTTAAATAATGATTCTATAATAAAATAAGTATAAAAAATATATTTATATTTTTTTATTTTATTGTTACAATGTAAACCCACACACACTTCCATCAAATGGGTTATAAATTCATCGTTTGTGTGTACGGTGGACTACCGCCCCGCAAAACGATGTCGTTCATTTTTCCTTTACCACCGATCATGGTTGGGAATAATGATGAACATGATATTTATATATAATATTTATTATATTTAAAACATAATAATACCAATTTATTCATTATATAATATACACCTTTTTAAATTTCATACCATAGAGGATAAGATAACATCGCTCGTGTGTACGGAGGAGTACTACCTCACAAAGCAATGTGAAGTATTTTTCACTAATGTGTTACATGGAAGGTAAAAATGGTAAATATAATGAATATATATCATATAAATTATTTAACTAGGATATTAATGACATAAATATATTTCTATAAAATCAATATATCATTTTTATAACCTTTTCACAAATTGAAAAAAAATGATAACAGCGTTCATGGACGTGTGGACTACCACCTCCTAGAAGCATTGTGTTTCTTCTTTTTTCAACACCACATCACAAGAATTATATGTATATATAAGTATATATAATTATATATTATGGTATTTATGATATAATTATCATTCTGTAAAAATTAATTTTACTTTCCTTTTTTCCATAATGACCACTGAAAAAAAATGGAGATTTTACTCACGCGTATGTACAACCTAGCATCTCCATGATCGTAAAGTTGGTTCTTTTTTCATAACCATCATTAATAATTAGTTTTAAAATTATAATTGATGTAAAAATATGATAATTATTTTAGGACTATTATTCTTGGTATTTTAAAAAAATGACTGATTTCTCTATAGTTAACCAACCAAAGTCTTTTTGACACATAAGCTGAATATGGTCAAAACATCCAAAATAAATATAATTGATTGAGTAATTTTATAAAATGTTGTAATAAGTGAAATAAAATTAATAATAAACTTTAAAAAGGTTCTTAATATAGTAAATAATTATCATAATTTTATTATTCAAGTAGATAAAGACACACAAGACAAGTCAGACTCACGGTAAGGGACATCATCTCAATTTCCTTTCGTTGAGGCATTTTCTAATATTATAAACCTATATTATTTTATAAGGTGTATATAAAACACCTTTTACATGTTATATCATGAATTTATATATTATCGTGATATGGAAATTTATTTTTAATGTTAAGCTTTCATTTCGGTTATGATTCAAGTGTTTCCCAAGTGATAGGGGACTTTTCCTTTAAAAACATATTTTTTATGTTTTCCCTCAAACTCCCTTTATCTTCCATGTCTATGTTTAAAAATTATTTTCTTAATGGTTTTATATGGTCATAAAATATTTATAAATTACATTTTATGTATCATTTTTTTTCATTAGTTTTTAAAAATATTCATTTTATTTGTTTTATATGAAATTTTTTGACAAATGAGAAAAGATATGTTATATTATTAACGCACACGATGACAATGACTTATCTGTCATCATGAATTGTATTTAATTTATAGATTCATTTTAATGATTACATGTTTTATTAAATGAAAAATTATCTTTCCTTTTTTTTGTAATTTTGGTATTCAAAATGGGTTTTCAAATAAAATGGTGTTTCAGTATTGAAAATCGGTTCTTTTTAATTGGTATTTTTTCATAACTGTTTTCAATATTGGTTAAAAACGTTTTTCAAATGGTTTTATGAAGAAAGTGTTGTATTCATGATATGGTAATTGATAATTATATGAAACATGTGAGAATGATAGATCTTATATGAAGGTTTGTGACCCATTATAGTTTATGGGTGAGCTCGATATAGATTATATGAAGGGTTGATCACCATTATAGCTCAAGAGAAATGGGTGAGCCTGACATAGCTTATATCATGGTTTGAACCCCATATAGATCATCGATGAGCCCGATATATCTTATAAAAAGTTTTATCCCCATTATAAATCTCTAATTCAATGGTTGATGATTATATTTGAAGTTTTTTTTACGGTTATTCTAATTAAAAGGGCTTGGATAGGGTTTTATGAATATGATTCTTTAAGTTACCTAAAGGTGTATTAATTGATTGTTATGGATTTTAATGATTTTATTTGAGAAAATTTTGTTTTTTTCAAGTGAAAATATTTTATTTCATATTCTCAAAGAACTCTTAGGATAAAGGAAAATGTTATATGAGTTTTCATGTGTTCACTAAACTAACAGTTTTCTTTCTTTTTGTATCTTGTACTGAGTTTTTTATGATCATGAAATATTTTTAATTGATTTTATTAGGATTTAAGGATTTGTAAGGGAAAGTAAGAAAGTCAATTTTAAATTCATGAATATTTTCTAGGAAAATAAGTCATTCTTTATTTTAAAATTTTTATATTATGGGAAAAATAAATGCCAAATGTAAGTTTCCACTTTGTATTTTAGGTTTTTCTTATGTATGAATTATGGCCAAATTATATAAAACTCTAAACCAAAAAATATCCTAAATGTTAAGAAAGATAATTCTTTACTTAAAACTTAAAATTATTTAATTTTTGAGGTCAGTGCCTAATACATTTTATAGGGCAACAAATTATTTATGTTCATTTCTCAAATGTGTTATTTATAATCAAACTTGATGAAGAGTAACTTTTCAATTACTTAACCCTTTTATGAAACATTATTTTAAATCCTTTATTACACAATATGATTTGAATAATTAAGGGAATATTTTAGGGATAACAATTCTTGTTTACATTTTCTTTTCCAATAAAATTTGATATTTATTCATTCTTAAAAGTTATTAACTAATTCTTTAAACCACAGTTTTGAAATTTTATTTATATACCCCATTATCTACCCTTTATCATAATATTTTTATTCAATTAAACACCATATTTTTATACCTATTATTATTCATTTAGATATTAATGTCTAAAATATTTAATTCCTTATTCTCTTCAGAATATTTATGAAATCTCCTTTGATTGTGATATGAGATAAGATTATGAATCACATTTCTTTCCTAGGTTAATTCTTATTTTTATGTATTATATTTGATTTCCATTTTTGGTACACATAATCATGTACATTTTGTTATAAGGTCACCAAGATAGAACTCCAATGCAATGGGTACTATTTATATCTCAGGAGATGACATGTCTAGGATTAGGGAGTAAACCTAATCCATGATGGGACTCTGTTTACTATGTGATGTTTTCATGGTAGTTATCCTTCACTTATTCTTATGTAATTTTATATTTTATAACCACTTTTCTTTATTTCCATGATCTTATGATTCCATATTCTATATGTTATGTTATTATATGATTATTCATGAGCCTTTTCTTTTATGATATCATGTTATGCCATTTAACTCATATGAAATTCTTGGTGATCATGTTTATTCCCTTGCTAGTATTTTTAGCTCATCCCTTTTTTCTATGTATTACCTAGGATATCCTATGTAGTTTTAGGAGCTAAAATTAATTTAGGATATCATTATGGAGATTAAAATAAAGATGTTTTATTTAAATTTCATGTTGAGGTTTTCTATATCTTGTCACTCAAATACTCTAGGCCTATCAATCCTTGGTTTATAGTGATTGGATATTTATGATAAAAAAAATGTATATTTATGTTAAAAATCATGTAATAATATGTATAAAATACTTGGTTCACTATAAAATTAATCAATGGAAACAATAATATCCATAAAATCATATTTTTCTCTATAAAATATATATTTTCCAAAATTGTGCACCTAATTCCATTATCTTTCATTCTCCCCACCTTGGCACTTTGTTACGTACCAAGGTTTTTGTGGTCTCCTAACATATCCTTATTCAGTGTATATTTTTGTCTCTATCTTAACAAAGTCTCATGTTATAGTAGTTTTTTATTCATAATTTTCTACATTAAAAATTTGAGGATTTTTCACTCTACTTGTTTTGGTAATATACATGATCTTTATAAATTTATTCTTATCATGAAAATTTAAAACTTGATTTTAACCTATTAGTGTGGTTTTTTATCCTTTTTAGTTTTAAATTTCATGTAACTTTCACCTACTTTAAAACTATCCATGTGTGATAAAACATATCACAAAATTTTTTTATTATACCATTCAATACTTCAAGGCCAAGCACTAGAAATATTTAGGTTTAATTCAAACCCTTCCAATTTAGACATACAAAAGTGATATAATATCAATTGATTTCATGGTTGGGTTTTCATGTACCCCTCAATGGACAAAATAGATATAATTAGTGATCGAACAACTAACCAAATTGACTCATTGTATTCCCATTCATGAAACAACCATAGTTGAGGACATGGGAAGTTTGTATGTGAATAAAATAATTGTTGGAATCCTCATGTTTTAATCATGTTTTAATGATCACAAATCTCATTACTGTTAATTAATCTCGATCTTCATTGCACATATTGTTAATTCTCTCCAATCTCAATAATAGCTACACATCATGTTTTTATGATAACAAATCTTATGATGTTAATTACTCTCTTTACTATTTACAAGTCTCATACATGATCACAATTCTCACATATTTTATCACACCTTTATATTTCTGATTCACATTCTCTTACTCTCTAATGATTAACCATAATCCATATTCTGCATATCACTGTCTTAGTCCAAATACAGATATTTGTCTAAGTATGCAGACACCGTGAACCAGACACCATGACCACTCACCGTGACCCAGACACTGTGACCAAACACCGTGACCCAGACACCGTGACCCAGACGTCGTGACCAGACACCGTGACCAAGACACCATGACCCAGACACCGTGACCCAGACACCGTGACCAGACACCGTGAAGCTCATATCGTGACCACTCACTATGACCAGACACCATGAAGGACACACCGTGAAGCTCATACCGTGAACCACATACCGTGAAGAAGACATCGTTTCCATAATCACTGTGACATCATTTCTTAAGCTTTTGTCAATATTATTTTAAATAATGCTAATGGTCATATTTGTTGTTTTTAATGAAATTAATGTTATTTAATGATAGTTTTTGGCATGACAGGAAACCGTATCTCATACCTATGAGAAGGGAATCATTCCTACTGCCAGAACTCATGGAATATAATAAAGACTGAGATGAAGTACACAAAAAATGCAACGAGTAACAACGAAACAAGAAGAGAAGCGGTGTGCAAGTGTGAATATACAACACGAAGAACTTACATACACCTGAGTTCACTATGCTGAATAAGAAGAACAATCTTGAACAAGAAGGAGATTTCAAGACCTTCAAAGAACACACGACGAATCAAGAGATCTTTCTCACTCCTGAAGAAGACAAGCTAAACTATGACACTCTGTTTTTCAACAGAAAAACCAGAGAAGAACTCAGAAGCATTCCTGTTGAATCCAACGAGTCCAGAGCTACATTGATAATCACTAGAGCTTTCTAAAATCTCATATATCTTCTCTACGTGATTTATTTATTAACTTTCGAGCAGTGTGGTATACTCTGTATATCTTTACACACACTGTATCCTGCACTGAACTGGAGGATATCAAAATCCTCACTCAAATTCTCTGAACTTCTGTTTACCCACGTCAACTGTGGAAGAGGTCCTTGTGTGACCTGGTCTTTGTTTTGTTTCCCATGAAGAACAGTGGTATAGGTCCCTGCGTGGCCTGGATAGTTTTGTAAAACTGTTGTTAACCCCGATCCAGGGTGTGGATCAAATTTATATATATATATTTGAGAGGACTAAGTCTCGACTTGATACTGAACCTCTTTTTATATCTGTTGTGCATATTTTATTTATGTTTAAAGTATACTACATATATCTTATTTATTCGGTTGTTATTACTTTGAAATACACAACTATTTTGAAGATACTTTGATAGTTAAATTAGCAAGTGTTTACACTTATTGTAAATCAATTGGTTAGATTAAAATTTTAGTTTGACCTTGTGGTTAAATTAACTGAGACCTAATCAATCTTTGAGAAGCTAAGTGAACATTTACAATCTGTATAAATTCACTATAGTTTAACTTATTTTATAAATCGTGGGATTTTAACTAGACTATATTTTAACAGAAATTTTAATTGGAACTCAATTCACCCCCCTCTTGAGTGTCCACTCCGACCAACATTTGGTATCAGAGGATTTTGTTTTTGTTCAAAGATATTTGAAATACTCTGTTTTTCAACTGTGATTTTAGTTGCATCTTTAAAGATCTTAAATTTCTATTAGTTCTAAATTTTTATCTCTTTAAATTATCATTCTAAAATCTAGTTATGGATAATAGACTAGAGGGTGCTGCTACTAACCGTCCACCTTTCTTCAATGGTACAAACTATGCTCAGTGGAAACTTAAAATGAAAATTCATTTAGAAAGCATAGGTTTTGATATTTGGACTGCCATAGAATCAGAATATAAACTTCCCACTACTGCTAGATCCACTTGGGATGAACCTACAAAGACTTATTTCAATAATAACTGTAAATCTATGAATTCCTTGTACTGTGCTTTAGGAAATGAAGAGTTTAACAGAATTTCTTCTTGTAAAACTGCTTTTGAAATTTGGGATACTTTGGGTATTTCTCATGAAGGAACAACCAATGTTAAAGAAATGAGATTAAATACTTATACTATTAAATATGATAATTTTAAAATGAAGACTGATGAACCTATTTCTTGATATGTATCTCAGGTTTAATGAGATAGTCAATACAATGAATTCACTTGGAAAGGTTGTTCCAGCAAAGGAACAAATTATGAGAATCTTGAGATGTTTACCAGACCGATGGAGAGGCACATCTGTCTCAATCAGAGAGTCATGTGACATTGCTGATCTACCTGTCAAAGAACTCATTGGTAAGCTTATGATGTATGGGGAAGAACTCAAGGTGAATAAAGAGGAAGATGATGAACCTAAGAGAAAATCAGTGGCTTTCAAGACTACTGCTTCAAAGAGAAATGACAAAGATAAAGCTCAACTACCTACTGACAGTTCAACCAGTGAAAATTCAGACTCTGATAGTGATGCTGAAATGGATCAGATATCCAGAAGGTTTAAGAAATTTTACAGAAAGGATAAATTCTTCAGAAAATAAAATTACAAAGGAAAGTATGACAATAAGGGACATTGGAAGAAGGATTGGAAAAAGTCAGATAAAAGTGATGAAGTTGTCTGTTATGAGTGCAAAAGAAAAGGACGTATTAAAGAAGACTGCCCAAAGCTCAAATTCAAGAAGAAATATGATTACAAGGACAATAAGTACAAAAAGGCTATGAAGGCTACTTGGATCCCTTCTGAGGATAGCTCCAGTGAATCTAAAGCTTCTAAGACTGAAACCAGAAATAAGGCAAACATGTGTTTTATGAAAAACACATCTGAGGTAACCCTAGATACTCCTTCTTTAAATTCTTATTATTCTGAATATAGTGCAGAATCTGATTCTCATTCTAAAAACATGACTAGTGAGGAATTGTTTGAACATTGTAATATGCCGGATGAGACATGTAGTGAACTTAAGGATAAATACAAATCATTAAAGAAACAGCATGCTCTCACTACTACTTTTAAAACTGAACTTACTATTGAAAAATAGAAAAATGCTCAACTGTTAAAGGAGAACACTGAACTGAAATTGTCTAATGAGAAACTCAGAAAGGATTTAAAGAAATTCACGAATGGAAAGGATACACTAACTCAAATGCTAGGAAAGAAAGTTGTACCAAAATACACTACTGGAATAGGCTACAAACCTGGACAGAGACAGTTTACTAAGAATAGATTTATTCCTAAATCTGGACAGAATATTTCTAGTTATAGTTCTGGACATTTATATGCTTCCACTAGTTATATTCAAAGTTATAGATCTAATAAGGTTTATCTTTCAAAATCTGTTGATTCTACAAATTTTATGAGACCCATAAGAAAAATTTGGGTACTGAAAGCTTTGATTTCTAACCTGTCTGGACCCAAGAAGATCTGGATACCAAAATCATTTCCTATCTAAATCTATTTTGTTGGAAACCTGCTTGAAGAGATCTTGTAGGAAGACATGGTACTTGGACAGTGGATGTCTAAGACATATGTTAGGAGACTTCTCATGCTTTAAAAGCTTAGTCATAATTGATGGAGACTTTGTCACCTTTGGTGATAATTCTAAAGAGAAAATTATCAGCTTAGGCCAGATTGGTAACACTGACTCAGTATTAATTTCTAAAGTTTTATTCATTGATGGACTTAATATAATCTGTTAAGTATTTCTCAGTTATGTGATGATGGTTTTAATGTTAAATTTGAAAACGATTCTTGCAATGTTTTTAATTCTAAAAATGCTTTAGTATTTTCTACCCTACGAAATGAAAATGTTTATGCTATTGACTTAAATTCTTTAGCCATGCAAAATATTACCTGTTTAAATGCTTTTCATAAAGAGTCTTGTCTTTGGCACAGAAGATTAGGACACCGCAACATACACTCACTTAGAAAACTTACTAGGAAGAACTTGGTGAGAGACCTACCCAAACTTGAGTTTCCAAATGAAAAAGTTTGTAATCCCTGTCAAAAGGGAAAGCAACACAAAATCTCTTTCAAAACAAAGAAATAAGTTTCAACTTCTCAACCTCTCGAGTTGGTTCACATGGATTTTTTTGGACCATCTAGAGTTTCTAGCTTAAATGGGAAGCACTATGTCTATGTATTAGTAGATGACTTTTCTAGGTATACTTGGGTATATTTTATAGCTCACAAAAGTGTTTCTTTTTCTTACTTTGTTAAATATTCCAAGTCTGTAGAGAACCTTAGTGGACTTAAGATTAAAACTCTAAGAAGTGATCATGGACATGAGTTTGAGAATCATGAATTTGAATCCTATTGCTCACACAATGGCTATAGTCATAACTTTTCTGCCCCTAGGAAACCTCAGCAAAATGGTGTAGTAGAAAGGAGGAATAGAACCCTTCAGGAAATTTCCAGAACCATGCTCAATGAGTATGACCTACTTGTTTATTTTTTGGTTTAAGCTGTAAATACAGCTTGTTATATTATCAATAGATTCTTGATCAGACCTGTTCTTAAGAGGACCCCTTATGAGTTGTGGAACCATAGGAAACCTAAGGTTAACTACTTTAGAGTCTTTGGCTGCAAATTCTTTATTCTTAATACCAAAGATAATCTTGAAAAGTTTGCATCTAAGAGTGATGAAGGAATTTTCCAAGGTTATTCTATTTCTAGTAAAGCCTATAGATTTTTCAATGAAAGAACCAAGTGTGTGGAAGAATCTGTTCACATCAAGTTTTATGAAACTGATCCACATGAGCCTAAAACCTCTCTTGAAAATCTTGAAGAAGACTTATATGTTCTGGACCTTAATGACAAATCAAATGAACCTGTTATAAAGACAACCAGTTCTGGAAATTTTCCAGAACCTTCTTCTGTTGATTCCCAACCTGTTGATGAACCTGAAATTTCTAGTCCTACCTTTATTAGATCAACTATAATTCTAAAGAATCATCCTTTAGATGTTGTTGTAGGAAATCTTGATAGAGGGACACAGACTAGAGCTTCTCTTAAAAATTAGGTTGAACATAAAGCCTTCTTGTCATAGCTTGAACCTAAAAACATTGATGATGCTATTAATGATGAATTTTGGGTAATTTCTATGCAAGAAGAACTCAATCAGTTTGAAAGAAATAAAGTTTGGAATCTTGTTGAACGACCTAAGGACACTTTCACAATAAGCACTAAATGGGTGTTTAGAAATAAAGTAGATGAATCTGGAAACATAGTTAGAAATAAATATAGACTAGTTGCACAAGGCTATAGTCAAGAAGAAGGTATTGACTATGAGGAGATGTTTGATCCAGTAGCCAGATTAGAAGCCATTAGGATTTTACTTGCTTATGTTGTACATATAAATTTCAAAATATATCAAATGGATGTCAAGAGTGCATTCTTAAATGGATATATTGTTGAGGATGTTTTTGTTGAACAACCACCTGGATTTTCAAACCCTCATTTTCCAAATCATATTTTCAAATTATCAAAATCTTTATATGGTTTAAAGCAAGCTCCAAGATCTTGGTATTATAGATTAAGTACTTTTCTAATTTCTAAAGGTTTTACAAAAGGAATAGATGATCTTACTCTATTTATAAAACGAATTTCTAAAGATGTTTTAGTTGTACAAATTTATGTAGATGATATTATTTTTTGATCTTCAAAAACTACATTATGTACTGATTTTTATAAAATGATGCAAAATGAATTTGAAATGAGTTGAATGGGTGAACTTAAATTCATTCTTGGTTTTAAAATCTTTCAAAATGATGATGGAATTATTTTAACTAAAAGTAAATATACTAGAGATCTTTTAAAACGTTTTTGATTGGATATCACAAAAAGTAATGACACTCCCATGAGTACCACCTGTAAAATGGATCTTGATGAAAATGGTAAATCTGTTGATCAAAACACTTATAGAGGAATGATTGGAAGTCTAATCTACTTGACTGTTATTCGTCCTGATATTATGTTTAGTGTGTGTATGTGTGCTCGTTTTCAAGAAAACCCTAAAGAGTCGCATTTAAATGTTGTAAATAGAATTTTCAAATACCTCAAGCATACTCCCAATTTAGGAGTGTTCTATCCCAAAGACAATCATTTGAATTAGTTAGTTATTCTGATGCTGACTTTGCTGGATGCAAGCTAGATATAAAAATCACCTCTGGAACATGTCACCTTTTAGGCAAGTCACTAGTATCATGGTATATTAAAAAAACAAAATTTGGTTGCATTATCTACTGCAGAAGCTGAATACATAGCTGCTGGAAGCTGTTGTGCACAAATTTTGTGGATGAAACACACATTACTAGACTGTGGATATCAATTCAGACATGTCTCAATAAATTGTGACAACACAAGTGATATTAATATTTCTAAGAATCCTCTTTCACATTCTAGGACAAAATATATTGATGTAAGACATCACTTTTTGAGGGATCATTATCAAAAAGGTGATATCACTATAGAATTCATCGGTACAGAATATCAACTTGCTGATATATTCACTAAACCATTAAATTCTAAAATATTAGACAACATCATACATGATCTTGGTATGATTAATCATAAATGAATATCTTACTGATCTTAATGTTTAATACTTTATTGTACTTTACCTTACGGTTTCATACTCGTTGTTTCAGAGTTACTATTTTATGCTCACGGTCTGACAACTCACTGTCTCACCGTGACTATATAAAATGATCACTGTCTCACCATGACGACTATAAACTGTCTCACCGTGATGACTAGTTTTCATCTCACCGTAATACCTACTCACAGTCTCACCATAAAGAGTTATTTTTATTCTTATTTTTAACCCCTATCACGGTAATTTTTATTACACTGCTATTTGATTTCTCGTGTTTTTTATGACGTTTGACATTCCCAAATGATAGAACTTAAGGGTTTCATTCGATTCCTTACCCGAACTCTCTCCTGAACCTTCTCTTCCCTCTTGACCGAACCTTTAGTGAATGCCAAGGATGAAACGTCCATCTTCACCCTCGTCTGAGAAGCGCCGCTCTAAGAAACAAAAGAGGATACCGAGGATAGCTCCCGAAGGACCGCTAAACCCAAACTTGGTAAGTCGTATCGTTGTACCTGAAAAGGAGGTTTTCCCTGAGTGGTTGCTATCTAGCAGATCGTTGGTGTTGAAAGTTTTAAGAGAACAAGGATGGTTTGAATGGTTCACTGGACAGAATAGACCAATTTATCTGAGATTGGTATCTCAATTCTATCAGTATGTGAAGTTCTCTTTTGAGTCTGGAGAAAGCTTTATGGTGACTAGCTGGATCGATGGTCAGAAGTGCTCTTTCTCTTCAAGGATGTGGGTTGCATGCCTAAGAATTCCCCATGAAGGAGTTTGTGAAGATTACCATAGAGAACCTCCTCCAACAACCAACATCTTTGACCTGGAGACTGCTTTGGAAAGTCTAACTGGAAATGGCACCAAGCGAAGGTCCATAGCTGCTGAACTAGATGGGGAGACACGACTTCTATTCAAGTTTGTTCAGAATTTGGTTAGTCCAAGAAAAGGGGATTTTTCTGTGATGAAGTATCAGGATGTGTTCCTAATTCACCTGTTGAAGAATGGCCATAAGATCAATCTATGTAACTATGTTATCAACCATATTTGTGAGCTGATCAAAGTAACTTCCAAATCCACCTCCCTGTTTTATTCAAGGATGATTTCAGCTATGTTAGTTGCTAAAGGGATGGTTGGACCGAATGAAGAAAAGTTAGAGGACCTTTATTTCTGCCTATCCATGCCTATCATTAGAAGGATGAAGATAAGCAAGAATCCCTGAAAAAAGCAGTGGGTTGAGGATAGTGATCAACTGTATAAAAAATTTAATCCTGTTGACTATCTGAGAATTCCTAAGAACCTAGCTGATCCTGGTTTGGAACTAGATGAAGTGGCTGAGCATTAAGAAAAAGAAGAACAAGAAGAAGTAACAGCTGAAGTACCACCTAGAGAAGAACCTGTATTACCTCCAATGGAAACAGTTCCGGTTGAAGAGGAAAGGGATGTCGTCCCTGCTGTTATCCCTGCTGAAATACCACAAGTAGAGGAAGTTGTTGTTGAAAAGGAAAGGACTAAGGATCCTTTAGTTGTTCTTCATGAGAAAGAAGCTCATCCCAATGCTTCAAGGAAATTGGTTTTTCCTATTTCAAAATAGCAAGTAACCTTAGAGGCAGATCTTGTTGAAGAGGATCTTTCTGTTGAGAAAGAAGCAAGTCTGGAAGCTTATCCAGTGGAACAATCGGTTCCTGAGATTATTCCATCTGCTGAAGAAAGAATGGAAATTTCCTTTCAGCTGGCAAGGCAAGAGTTTGCTGAAGAGGTTAGGGATGATCCTTTGGATCCTGTGCATGTTCTTGAACCTCAAGAATCTGGAAGGGAAGCACAAGTTGAGGGGGAGGAACCTCAAAACCTTGATATTGCAAAATCTGGATCTGCTGAAGCTTCTCAACCTTCTATCACTTACTCTGTGCACTCCCAATATGAGTTCCCAAGCTTTTATGATGTGAATGAGTCACAACAAGTGACTGCAACTGGAATGGATCTTTCTTCTCTATTTCAACTGAAGTCCTTAGCTCATTCAGAACCAGAATCAGAGCCCCAACCTCAATCTGAATCAGAATCTAAGTCTGAAGATGACTCTGAACCTCAACCAGAATCTGAACTTCTACCTTTACCTACATCCTTAGCTTAGCTTCACTCCTTTTTGACCAAATATGATCTGAAAGTTTTTGGAGAGACTTTGTTAGCTGGAGTTGATAAAATTGTCTCCAATCAACCTCGCCCAGTGACTCAGTTAAGTCAAGAAGATGCATCAATTCTCTTGGAAAATATTATCTTGCATATTCAACCAATGATGATCAGAGAAATTCAAGAAGTCATAGTAGAGAATAAGCTGCTGAGTGTTGATGTTTCAAATCTGAAAAGTATGGTAGCAAGTCTGCAGAGTCAGTTGTCTTTGAGATCAGAGCCTGCTCTTGTTTCTGCCCCTGCACCTGTTGATGTTTCTCCTGAGTCTTCTGATTCCCTCCTTTCTAGGGAGATTGTGTCTCAAGTTCATCCTTACCTACATTCTTTTGATGAAAAGATTGGAAAAAGTCACACCAAGATTCTGGAATGCATGAGAGAGCTTGTGGAAAATCTGAATAAGCTTACAGATGAATACACTGGATGTCTGGAAAATGTTCTGAAACAGCTCAAAGTTCTAACTGAATCTGTCAAGGCTTCACCTGTTTCTGGTCAGACTTTCACACCTTCATTGGATTATTCTATGATAAGATCCATAATAAAAGAATAATTTCATAATGCCTTAAGTGGATGGGATCTGTCTTCTTTGTCAGCAGTGGTTCAGAATAGTGATAGAGCATTGGACTTGGTTAGAATTCATTCTAAGATAGCCAATGATGCTCAACAAGAGATCTCCAAGAAAATAGATTTGTATCTTTCCCGGATATTCTCTAAAAGTGATATGACAGATCACTTTAGATATCTTGTGTAAAATTTGATAATCCCTCCGGTGACTCAAGATTTTAAAGCTCAAGTTCAGAAACTTTCAGAGTTCCCTAGATTATTGGAGAGATTTCTGGAGAATAAGGATGATTTTGAAAAGGATATGCAATATGATGGTGAAATCATTGCTGATTTCATCAATCTTTTGAATCCATATCTTCATGTGTAGAGTACTGCTATAGTTTCTCTAGCTGCTGCACCCTTTAGACCTGGTCTACCTACCTTAGCCTCAACTGCCATGACAGTCAGCCAAGCTCTTTCTCAGATCCGGCCAATCATTCTTGACCAACCATAGCCTATATCTTCTACTCCTCCTACTTTGGATCCATATGTTTTTGAAGGTATACACTTACCCTCATTTTCTACAACATCTATGCCTTCTTCTACTTCAGAACCAGCTCATGCTGCTGATAAAGGCAAAGCCAAGGTGGATCCCTGAAGCGTCTGTGGACCGTTTTTCTTTTTTGATGGGATGTCTTTTGTTGTTTCATGTTTTATTGTATTCTGAACCCTTTGTTTAATGCCAAATGAAGTGTTTCATTTCCTTCTCTCTACTTTTTGATAATCCCAAAAGGGGGAGAAAAATTACAGGTGTCAGTTATGTGTCAGTTATAATAGTATAAATGGGGGAGAAAAACTACAAGTATCAGTTCTATATGTTTTTTCTATGCTAGTATCTTTAATATTACATGTCATTTATATTATGCCTATATATGATTTGTGGTCATCAAAAAGGGGGAGATTGTTGGACTCCTCATGTGTTAATCATGTTTTAATGATCACAAATCTCATTATTGTTAATTAATCTCAAAATTCATTGCACATCTTGCTAATTCTCTTCAATCTCAATAATAGATACACATAATGTTTTTATGATAACAAATCTTATGATGTTAATTACTCTCTTTATTATTTACAAGTCTCATACATGATCATAATTCTCACATATTTTATCACACCTTTATATTTATGAGTCACATTCTCTTACTCTCTAATGATTAACCTTAATCCATATTTTGCAAATCACTGTCTTAGTCCAAATACAGATATTTGTCTAAGTATGCAGACATCGTGAACCAGACACCGTGACCACTCACTATGACCCAGACACCGTGACCAGACACCGTGACCCAGACACCGTGACCCAGACACCATGACCAGACACCGTGACCCAGACACCGTGACCCAGACACCGTGACCTAGACACCGTGACCCAGACACCATGACCAGACACCATGACCCAGACACCGTGACCCAGACACCGTGAAGCTCATACCGTGACCACTCACCATGTCCAGACACCGTGAAGGACACACCATGAAGCTCATACCGTAAACCACATACCATGAAGAAGACACTGTTTCCATAATCACTATGACACCATTTCTTAATCTTTTGTCAATATTATTTTAAATAATGCTAACGGTCATATTTGTTGTTTTTAATGAAATTAATGTTATTTAATGATAGTTATTGGCATGATAGGAAACTGTATTTCGTACCTATGAGAAGGGAATCATTCCTACTGCCATAACTCATGGAATATAATAAAGAATGAGATGCAGTACACAAAAAACGCAACGATCAACAACGAAACAAGAAGAGAAGCGGTGTGCAAGTGTAAATATAAAACACAAAGAACTTACATACACCCGAGTGCACTGTGCTAAAAAAGAAGAACAATCCTGAACAATAAGAAGATTGTAATACCTTCAAAGAACACACGATGAATCAATAGATCTTTCTCACTCCTGAAGAATACAAGATGAACTACGACACTCTGTTTTTCAACAGAAAAACCAGAGAAGAACTCAGAAGCATTCCTGCTGAATCCAACGAGTCCAGAGCTACATTGATAATCACTAGAGCTTTCTAAACTCTCTGCTATCTTCTCTACGTGATTTATTTATTAACTTTCGAGCAGTGTGGTGTACTCTGTATATCTTTACACACACTGTCTCCTACACTGAACTGGAGGATATCAAAATACTCACTCAAATTCTCTTAACTTCTGTTTACCCACGTCAACTGTGGAAGAGGTCCTTGTGTGACCTGGTCTTTGTTTTGTTTCCCACGAAGAACAGTGGTAGAAGTCCCTATGTGTCCTGGACAGTTTTGTAAAACTGTTGGTAACCCTGATCCAGGGTGTGGATCAAATTTATATATATATATATATGAGAGGACTAAGTTTCGTCTTGAGACTGAACCTCTTGTTATATCTGTTGTGCATATTTTATTTAAGTTTAAAGTATACTACATATATCTTATTTATTCTGTTGCTATTACTTTGAAATACACAACTATTTTGAAGCTACTTTGATAGTTAAATTAGCAAGTGTTTACACTTATTGTAAATCAATAGGTTATCTTGAAAAGTTAGTTTGACCTTGTGGTTAAATTAACTAAGACCTAATCAATCTTTGAGAAGCTAAGTGAAAATTTACGATCTGTATAAATTCACTATAGTTTAACTTATTTTATAAATCAGTGGATTTTAACTAGACAATATTTTAACAGAAATTTTAATTGGAACTCAATTTACCCCCCTCTTGAGTGTCCACTCTGACCAACAATAATCATATTGGATATATCACCATATACTATAGTTTCAAATAGGGATCCCCAATTAAATTCTTTTTTTAGAGGCCTCCAATACGATACGAGATCCCATTTTAGTTTAATCATGGCATATCATCCAAAAATGGATGGCAAGATATAACAAGATATATAGATTCTTGAAGAAATGTTGTATGCTTTTGTTCTCGACTTTAGTGGATCTTGGTATATCCACTTGGGAGTGGTTGAATTTTCCTATAATAATAGTTACCATTTTTTCATTAATATGGAACCATTTTAGGCCTTATATGTCCATACATTTAAATATTTGTAGTGGGGTTGGATATTGGTGAAGTTTCCCCAGTTGGACCTAATTTTTTCTAGGAGACGATGGTAAATATTTAGTAGGTTCATCAGATAATGGTAACATCACTAATCTATTATAAATTCAATATTGATCATAATCTATTCCATTTGGATTTTTATGATAGTGAGTTGATTTTTTATATATCTACCTTTGTTGGGTCACCTAAAAATTAGAAAACAAGAAAATATTGCACCAAGATATGTGGGATCATTTGAGCTTGTTGAGAACATTGTAAATGTGGTTTACCATTTGTATTTCATTCCATAGTTGATGTTGATTCATAATTTTTCATGTGCCACATAGAAGAATATATCTCTTTGACTAATCTCATGTTTTGATCTAAGATTACCTTGATTTGGAAACTAATTTATCAATGACTTAGCATCCTATTTGGATTATTGATTCTAAGATAAAGGTTTTATATGAAAATTCCAAAACGTTGGTTCGAGTGCTTTAGCAACATGGTTCAGATTCTCCTAATACTTGAGAGAATGAGGAATTAATGAGAGATTAGTGGCCTTATCTCTTTGATATGGAGTATTTTTAATATTATTTCTAGGGGATGAATGAATTTATATTGGGGATATTGTAAAATCACATTACCTGATTCTAGGTACTTTTATCCCTTATTTTTTATTATCCTTTTTTGGATCTTATTTTGGGTTATTTTTAGGGAATTTTTGAAATTTTTGGATGTCTTTGGAACTGTGCATGATTGGAACGTGTTTATAGAAACTGTTTGTATCAAACCATGAAATTGTGTTTCTTGTTATGAGGTTTTCAAGGGGGGATCATGGTCAGTGTAAACCATGGGGACTCCCCTAAAATCCATGTGGAATTGGATGATGGGGAGTCCATGGTTGGTGCACGGTCTCAAAACTATGCATCCAAACCATGCACTTTTTTTATATTAGCCCAAGAGGGGTCACATTATTGGATCTTGGTTTGCCTAATAATGTTTCAAAAATATGTGACACTCTATAAAATCCTAGTAAAGTTGTAAGGTTAAGTGTATAGTTAGATCTAATCATGTGGCCTAACCTAAAGAATGGTATGATAGGATTTTTTATCCTCCAAAAAAATTAATTAATACGCTAAAAATCCCGTTATAATTCTAAACACCTCCTAATTGAACCTAATTTGACCCTTTGGATTTTAGAGGCTCTATATATAATATTTTTTATCCTTTAACCCATTTATTCTCAGATCTATGTACTAGGGGATGAGATTGATCCCTCATTAGTGACTATCATCTATCTATTTTAGAGTTCTCATTTCTTCACTTCTCTCCTTCCTTGAGAATGATGGATTTTCATGTTTTTGACAAATCTAGATCTTTATTTGATGATTTTTAATTCTAAAGATTCCTCTTTTCCATTCCTATCTTTCATATCTTTATTGGTGGTTCCTATTTTCAATGATTGACTTCTCATGTGACAAAATTTTTGTGGTTCCATAAGGATTTTCCTTAAACTTTAATCCTTTATTAATTATTCAATTTGAATGTATTTTCATTTTATTTTCTTGAATTTAGAAGATTTGATGTTAAATTTAAAATATGTGTGATTTTTTGAAATAAAGCCATTTTTAAAAGGATTTGAAGATGTTAAGTTGATTTTGAGAAGATTTGGATTGAAATGGTTTGAATATTATTATTGAGAAAAAAAATATTTAAATTAAACATGATTTTGAAAGGCATGAACTCGATAAAAAGCTATGATTTGGTTTTGAAATTGAAATGGAATTTTGAATCTTGAAATTGAGAATTTTATCTATGAATGATGATTTGAATTCAAAATAATGGTTTTAACATGATTAATTGATTAAAATCACATGATATACTAAGTAGTTAGTGGGAGATTAGGACAAGCACACTAGGACTCTAACACCCTAGAAATGGATTGATGATGAGAACTATAACTAAACCATGTCTGACATGATTAATTTTATATCACCATATCCTATTTTTGTTTTTATGGTGAATTTAATATTTATATATTTTGGTTTTTACATAATTATTCTTCTCTAATTATAATATATTATCTACCTTCTTACCTTCCCATGTGTTGTAAAATGGTAATGTTACTCATTTGTTCATGTGGACTCCCTCCTCCACAATGTGATGCGATTAATTATTAATTTGTTTTTTTCATGGATGGTAATAGAGATAAATTTAATAAATATATATCATATTTAAGATATAATTATGATTCTATAATGTTGAATCATTATACACTTTTCTTTTATTCCATCTAATTAAAAGTGAAAACAGGTATCATGTGTACATATGGATTACCATCTCCGTGAAGTGATGTAACTAATTTTTCATCGCCACTTTATATGAATGGTTTTAAAATTGTATATAATGATTAAATATGATAATTATTTCATGATAATATTATGTATAATATGAAATGTGCATTAACCAGAACCATCAAACTAAACCATGCATGGAAAATGAACCAGTTTTCATTAGAATTCTCATTTTAATGAATAATTCATTATAAAGAGATAATTTGATATTATAAAGGAATGGTACATAGTAAATTATGTATTAATATAGTTATTTTATATATTTAAAATGTATCTATGTTGAATATATATTATTTTAGAACATGTACAAAACAGAACAGGACGTAAGGTAAGGGTTTCTCATCTCACTTTTATTTTTGTGAGACATATTCCATATTCACCACATAATACTTTTCTGTGTTGTATATAATACCCATGAATATATTTTATCATGAATTTCATAAAATTAAAGGGTATTTAAAATCCATCTAATTCTATCTCTTTTATATAGTTTTTATTTAGATATTACCAAAGTGGTAAGGGTTTATGTTATAATCCTATTTATTTCTGAGATTGTTTATGCTAAATTTCTATTGAGGGAAATTTTATGGATATTATTCTTTAAACCTGATATATTTTATCATAATCTAGTCATTCCTAGGATTTTAAAGTATTAGTTCCATTTTTCTCTCTTTGGAACTTAAAGTGATCAAGAGAATGTTTTTAAATAAAAGGTGACCTTATTTCCCCTTTGGTCGGTAAATTTTTTCTTTCATGACTATACTCTTCAAAAACAATTATATAATTTATTACCTATAATTTAAATGTTTTAAAATTTTCATTTTCAAATGCTTTTACATTATTTATAAATGTTTAAAAAGAATATTTCTAAAAAAATTGATCAATTATTTTTTTAATTTTTATAAAAAGTGTGAATGGAATGTTTTCTTTTAACATATATAGTAAGAATAGATTTTCCCGGTTTTATTAAGATTCATTTAAAATATTCCATAGTCATTTTTAAGGAAATTTATTTTCTCAATATTCTAGGAATTTTCAGTTAAAATATTATAAAAGGAAAAGGATGTTTTCTCATGTTTCCAAAGAAATATTCAAATGAATGTTTAAATGAATTTTTTATCTATGAAAACATCATTTGATGTTTATTATGTTTCACTGGGGGATATGATATAATATCACCATGCATGTTATTACTATGTATATCTTATAGTTATGTGATGATGAAATGTTTATGAAACTTGTTTCCTTTCCATTGGTTATTCAATGGTGAAATAATGAATATTTTAGGATCTAGTGGCACACATATGTATGGTTTTCATTATGTGAGGGGTTAATCCATTCTATCCATCCAATTAATTTTAAAAATCCTTATATCTCATGAGATACTTATGGGAAATTATTTAATGTGCTCAATCCACTATAGGAAATAGGTAGGGATTTCTAATACACAGTGATATAGGAAATTGGTGGTGATTCTTAATACACTATGATATGATGGACATGGAGTTTAATCTTGACATATGATATATTTTCTATTCCTATTGTCATGAAACACTTTTATGAAATTTTTAGGAGATTACTATTTGAACTCATGGCTCATGATAAATGTTTTAGTGATTTCCCAATATAGTTTCATACAAAAAAGATTTGTTATAACTCATGATTATAATCAATGAATTATTGGGTATAATTTTATATTTATAAGGTTATAATATCCTTATAATCATAACATTCATATATATTAAAATTAGTTTATATCTACCATGTTTACCCTTATTTAGAATCTGAGCTCACCCCTTCTTATATTTTAATTTTTTCCCAAGTTATGAAAAATTATATTAAGTATGATGAGTCTAAATGGGTACCTTATGTAAAGAAATTTGTTTGATATGATGAAGATTGTACTTAAATAAGATTTTTTAATTTTTATACTCCAAGTACACTAAACCTTTATGGTTCTCAGGAATATTAATTTGGGATATATATTGAATATTATTCGAGAAGATATAATATCTATGTATGTTAGGCAAGGGTAGCCTCAATTGGTATCAGATTAGGGTTTAGTTATATATGTAGATTAGGATTATAGAAATTTTCTAAAAACAATATTGATAAGTTTATCTATTATATAACATCCTAAGTCTTTGGTAATGTAGAGATTATGTGGTTTTTCTAGAAAATAAATTCATGTCTAGATACTGGAAAGTTGATGCAGTAATGGCACAAAAGAACCTAGGAGCAGCAAATATAAATGGGTTTGATTGGTTATTAACTAGTTCATCACTGGTGCATGATGAGTGGACCTAAAACTATACACCTATATAGACACTCTCGAGGGATATGTTTGGGTTAATTCACATTTTATTTATGAACCATAATGATGGATTTGAAAACATGATGATCATGAATAGCCTATGTTAAACCTAATGTTTCAAATCTTAAAAACAAGGTTACATGATTTTTATATCCTATGAATGTTTTTTAATAATTTTATGATTTATCACTATGATTTTTATTTCTTGAACTATTCTTTTTGGTTTCATCCAATGGATAGAACAAGCAGTATTCATGTTAATATTGAATATAGAGGATAATTAAATGATTATTCTCATGAGAAACCAAATTAAATGGGAGTTGTAATGTCAAATCTTGTGATTATTCATAATAAACTATCATGTTATATGATTGAAAACCTAATATTTTTTTAGTTTTATAAGACATATAATAAAATAAAAATTGAGTTTTAGGGGAGTTCGGTTGATGAAGACCATGGAGGAAAGAATGCACAACATACTACATGTCAAGTGTGTGGGAAGAAGAGACTATTTAAATTCCTCAAATGAATGATATGAAGTTTTATTTATGGAAAATAACTTCATATATCAAGTAATTTCAATTTAAAAAATAAATATTTTTATAGAGGAAAATGAATATCATTCTAAAGTTCCATTTATATTTCGATGTATTATGTGTGGGGAAGATGGGAATTATCTAAGTTAAAGCCCTTATTCAAGGGATGATTCCTAGACCAAGGAATGGAATATGTTACACCAAACATAGTAGTGGAATTATTTAATTGATTATGTATTTGGAATCAAGAATCATGTTGTATATGTTTTTTATCAATGATATTCCAGTTATAAGAATCATGAAACATGTCAAGATTATTTTGTAGTAGTTTTGCTTTAAGTATTTCCAAGAATATGTTCAATGCAACTAATTCCTAGAAAAGTTATTTAGTGGTAAGGTAATATTTTTTGAAAGCACAATATTAAGGGGTTGATAACCCTTAATATGTGTATGATGTTGAAATAATAATGTTTAGTTGTGATAAAGAGATTATTGATATTGATAAAGTAAATTAGATAGTTTGTGTAATGTTATTTTTAATAAGTATATATGATTTTATTGTTTATTGATAATGATTAAATATATTTATAAAAACAATTTTTATAATTTTTGGATAATATGATTAGGTTGTGTACATTTTTGGCATATAAACTTATGAGCGATTGATATTACTTATAGATAATTATTAAGTTTATCATTTAAAAAAGGTTATTAAATCATTTTAATCTTTAAGTTTAAATTTTTTTCTAGAATATTTTGAATATTATTGAGGTTATTTGAACTTTGGGTGCTATTTTGGATATTTTAGAGATTGGGGTATAATTATTTATTCATATTGGATAACTTATGACAACCATTTTAGTTTTTGTAAACATCTCAAGACTGTAAGAATGAATTTTCTTTATTTTTTTGGATATTATATATGAAAAATTTGATTTTTATACATGGATATTTCATATTTTTAGATGAATATTCAATAAATGGACCAAACACAACCCTAAGGACTGTAATAGTTTACTTTATTTGGATACTATGTACAAAATATTCTAATTCGGTGAAAATCATCAATCTCGCCAATAAAGATCTTCCCATTTAGTACTCTTCACACGAATTCCCTAAATAAAACATTTTTTCAAAACATGGGGAAAGTAAAGATAGGAAACGGTGATCTCAGATTCTCAGTAAGGGTAAAAAATGGAGATACATAAGCATAACATAAGAATAATGGTATGAGAACATGAGTATAACATTTTAAAACAATTACCTGCATATCAAAGATCATAATCTTGAGTCATGGAATAAATATTGGCATATCATAATACATGAATCATAAGTTAATCAAAGAACCTGAACCATGATAGCGTAACATTGGAATATGACAAATATTATTGGCATATAAATAATCATTGAAATTATTATGTCAAGTCTACCCAACAATACATTCATAACATGTAAGACTTGGGATAACCACCCATGTACCTACTTTGGGATTGGTATAACCTCCTATGTACCCTTATTTGGGCTTGGGATAACCTCATGTACCATATTTTAGGCTTGGGATAACATCTCGTGTTCCCTTTTATCTCAAATAACATTCATAATTACCCAATGCATTTGGAAGAGATATAGGTCTCACCCATCTCACAATAAAAACCATATTTATGTGTGCCACAAGATCATATTACATTCATCAAATCATAACTCATGAAATTAAATTGTTTTCGTACACATTTGATCATATCATAACGTTAAAAAAGAGAAAGGTTTCATAATCATTTCATCATTTCATCATAGTAAAACCCATTGAAAAAGTAGTGGGTTTCATAAGAATTTTATCATGGCATTACTTGAGGGATAGAAATAGTTTTCATAAAAAATCATAATAAACTAATCTTATAAATAATAATTATGGTATAATTGGTTCATATCTCAAGTAAATCATAGGTAACATCAACATATGTCATCCAAAATAGTAGATTATTTTGAAAGACCATTTAAAACATTTCTTGAGTAAAATAAATTTTCATTGAAAATATTTTTTAAAATATTAAAACTTTTTAAAAATACATTTCTTTGAAAATAAACTTTAAAGTATATAAAGGAAGCTTTAAAACAATTTAAAAAAAATTATTATGGAAAATATACATTTAATTTTGGAAAAAAACATTCAAAACATTTTGAAAATACCTCTTTACTTTGAAATTATTTATCTAAAAATTTACCAAATATTATGGAAAAATTTTATATAAAAAACATTCAAAACATATAAGTAAATCTTGAAATATTTTATAGGTAATTATATATAGAAATGTTATTAATTTTTTTCATGTTAAAAATAAATATTCTTTACACATTTTAAATAAAAGAAAAACATACATTATTTGGAATGAAAAATGAATATTCCTTTAAAAAAATTTAAAAAATGTAACATGGGAAAATTTTATTTAAAAACCCAATTTAAAAATTTTAAAAACATTTTCGAAAAAAAATTGAAAAAATTATTTTGGAAGAAAAAGGGTTTTCCTCAAAGAGAAACATATAGACAATTTTCTATAAAAACATTATTTTTTGAACACGTGAGTATATAAATTGAGGAAATTGAAGGTAAAACAAGAATTATAATGGAATAGCCATATGAAAATAAAATTCATGAGTTCCTTGATATATGGATCATATTATTTTATTATCAAAAACATAATCATAAACAATACCGATAAATGAAGAGATTGTAACATAAAATCATTAAAAATTTGATAACATTGAATCATAATCCCCATCAAGGAATAAAATTAAATGAAACTTAAAATATCATGAGTATAAAAAAAACTCATTATATTACATTTCTTTATATACACATTATAAAATAATATAGGTGCATAACATAACACATTTTTCAAATAAGGAAAATTGAGATAAAATTCCCTTACCGCTTTGGTAACTTTTGAACTGTAAACATTGTGAAAGAGAGATCCTAAAATGGATATGTAAATAGAAATAATATTAATTATGAGAATAATAAAATAAATTCATTTATTGTATATACATAAAAAAATCGAACATTTCATAAATATGGAATTTGTCTCGCAGAAAATAAAAGTGAGACAGAAATTTATTACTACTTTAATAATATTCTGAATCATAATCCCATATAAAGAATAAAATAAAATGAAAGTTTAAATATAATTAAAATAAGTATATTAATTATATAACATGTCATAGGTATAGTATATACACCACAAAAAATAAACAAGTCGAGAATTTTCATATGTCTTCTAGATATAAAATTGGGACTAGAAATCCCCTACCTTAAGACTCGACTTCCTTCATGTATTCTCAAACCAAAATTATAATAAATATAATCATATTATAACTATATTATAGAACCATAATTATATATATCATAACATATATTATTTACTTATGACCTTTTATTACTATTTTATTAACAATTCCATATTAAAGTCGCATTTTAGGTAATAACCACTTTGTTTTTCATATATGTTTTGAATTTTTATTTTCGTTCCTGTTACTTTTATCATGGATCAGTAATATCCAAAATAATAATAATTAAATAATTTTAAAATTTATACATAAATTATAATTTTAATACTAGTCATGAATAATGGTTTTTATAAATTTAGTATGTTTTAATCATGGAGACAGTAGGATGTACGTACACATGAGTAACATTTCTATTTTTTAACAATTATTAAGGAAATGAGCGAAGTGATATCATACCTTTACAGAATGATCATAATATCATAAATACTATATTATTTATTTAAATATAATTATATATACCACCCATGTGGTGTGGTGATGAAAATACAGTCACATCGCTTCGTGAAGGCGGAAGTCCACACAAACACGAACAACGTTAACATCTTTCAATGAGTGAAAATATAAGAAAGAAAATGATATATTAATAAATAGGTCATGAATATAATAATTATATCATGTATATAATATATATTCATTAACTTTATACATATTATATTCCATGTAAAGTGTTAGTGAAAATAAATCACATCACTTCATGAGGAGGTAGTTTGTCGTACACATGAGTAACATTATTGTATCCACTACAGAATAAAAATTAAAAAGGTGTATATATGATATAATGACTCCCTAAGTATAATTATTTTATAAATATCATATATATATACTTTATATATATTATAATACCCAACCATTATATCTAGTAATGGAAAAATTAATGGCATCAGTTCATGAGGCGGTGGTTTGTCGTACACACAAATGATGATTTCATAACCCATTTGTTGGAAGTGAAGATGGTTATAGGTCATGACCTTAACATAAAAACATCCCAATATATAGAAGATATTGAGGTTATTATATCTTCATGTTATAATAATGATTTAATTATTTGGATGAAGAAATAAAATAAAAACACTCATTGATGAATGTTACCACTTCTTCGGGTATCCTCCTTAAGTTTGCACCAAAACCGTATAGGTTGGATTTATGTCCAAAATAAGGCTTCTTGAGACTCCCTGAAATTATTTCATATGAAATAAAAATATTTTATGGGTTTTTACTTCATTTAATTTCCATACTATTAAAACGATACTTGTAAATAAACACAAGACTTTATTTATTTAATGAAACACTGAAAATGATTACATTGCTTCAAGAATAATATAATACAATTAGCCAAAAATACCTACCAAGAGACCTATTATAATTATAGGGAGACCACCAAATATAACACAAATCCAAAGATAATAGTTGGGGTCCTTCTGATCTGTCACAATGAACATCAGTATAGCCAGGACCACCGCAACCATACTAAGGATCAGAGGAATGATGAGCACCATTTTCGCCAAGTTGTCTTGATTTTGGAACACCCTACTTTATGTTTTTATAAGGACTTAAAAATAATCCGACTATTTCCTCTTTTAGGTGACCATTGAGTCTCTAACGGATATAAGACCTTATATTCGTAGTGTGTTTTTGTGGTTTAATTTAAAGTATCTAGGTATAATGATTTTTCCAAGTATTTAAAGTATGCATTGAAGTTGTAATTTTAAACATGTCTTTAATAAAATATGTTATATATTTTAAAAGGATAATTATTTAAAGTTTAAAATGTTTTTGAATCACAACCATTTTTTTAAAAGAAATACCAAGAGAATTATGTACTTGATACAACTTGGTTTTGTTACGAAGAAACGTATTTTTGAGTTTCAAATCATACCTTGGAAAAATAAAATTAATGATTATGATCATGTTTAGTATCTTACCTTTACTTAATGAAGTAAGTATTTAAGTGTTTTAGAAAGTTACCTTGAAATTTTTTCAACCCTAGATAAATAACACAAAGTTTTAATTATAAGTATTTTTAGATTTTAAATATAATACTAGTTGGGATTTATTTTATGATACATTAAACCTTGATTTTAACCTTGATGTTTCGAAACTAACATGTTTATAAACTAATGAAAAGTTTGGTTTAAGGATTTTTAACCATGCTAGGGAAATTATATTCCTTTTTTATAATCATAATAAATTTATAATCTTATGTATAATAAAAATAAATTTTACTTTTCCAAAACTGGGTGAGTACCCCACCTAGCCGAGGGCAGCTAAGTAGGCGAATCCACTCAAGGCCTTGGTGTGCATCTTACAGAACCCCTAGAAAATGACCCAGGGTTTTCCACACATGGGTGTGTGCTATTTCATGCACACATCCATGCATTGTAATCCCTAATCATACACGGGAGTGCGTGTGCAAGGAAACCGTGGGGAGCCACCGTGCGGGGAGGCATGACGGCAGGAGTGGGCATAGAGTGAGCCCGTAGAAGACACTGGTACAGGGCAGAACCGGAAGGGGGGAGGGAGAATTATGAGTAATGACTGAGAGATTTGGGGTTATAATAAAGATGACAAATGTGCCCCATTTTGATGTCGGATGGAGTTTTTTAAGAAAAATGCGATCTTAGCCTTCAGATCTTGTCACGTGAGATCTGAGCCATCCGTTTCATTTCATCCATCAAACCCACATGGCCATGGATTTCCCTCTGCGTTTTTATCAGTCGTTCGATCCTGTTGGATCTATTCAGAATTGTTCCTTATTTTTTAAAAATCATTCATCACTTGTAGCCATATGATCCTTCCCATATCATATCTAAACCATTCATCCTTTTTAAACCCTGTGGACGCACCTCCACCATTGGATCAGAGTGCGATCTAATCCTAGATATCCATTCCTTTTCCATCTGCGTCATCTTCTTCCTCCCACAACCGCACACCAGTATCCCATACAACTCTTCTTTTCTTTTTTTCACACCTGTGACCTCATGTGGCCCCTATTTCTCTTGTTTTCCCCAAGACCAGACACCCTCGGAATTATTTTAAACTGAGGAGCCTCGGTTTTACATGCAAGTGGTATCAGAAATATATTATTTATGATTTATATATACAACTCATTTTTTACCCCAAACATCTCGGTTTTTCCTTCCTCTAAAGCCCCTATCGAGCTCTCCACAACTCCCCCTTTATTTTAAGAAAGGTAAGGGTCTGATATTTCTTTTCTTTATTGTGAAGAACCTATTTATACACCTGTTTAATTCGGTTATATATATATATATATATAATCTTATAGTTTATATAAACCTCTCTTATGCCCAATTCTAAGACTTCTGAATATTGGGTCTCAAGGTTTAAGTAGTATTTTAAAACATGAGGGATTATATTTCTTGTGAAAAACCTATTTATACACGTTTTATATTGGTTATATATATATATATAAACATAAAGTTTTATATATATTGCAATTATATCTGGTTTTCATGCCTACCAAGTTTTTTTTTAGTCCTTAAATGATGTTTTTATAGTGTAAGGAAATTGTGAGGGATTATTTATGTTGTGAAAAACCCTTAAATATATTTTATACTCCGTTATATATATAAACATATGTTCATTAAAAAAAATACCATCTTGTTTATGTGTTTCCATTTTGAAGGTTGAAAATATACCTTTATATATATACATGTATACCAAGTCAGTATTCTATTTATCTTGTTTTAATTGAACTATTTAAATATATATATATATATATATGGTTATAGGTATATGCTTATGGGTTTTAAACCATAACTCGAATTAAATTTTCATGAAACAAACATTGGTGATTAATGTATATTTTTTGATAGGAATGGTTAAATTTTTACGCATGTATTCATTACATAAAACAATTGTTGCACTGAAATTAAATTGGCTAATAAAAATGTTTTAGTAGTTTTAGTTCATTTGACGTGACCAATTATCAGTGCATTATTTGTGTATAAATAACATCTATCTGGATTCAAATTATGCATTTTGGAATATAAATTGTTTACTTTAATAAAAAGGACTTTAGGATTTAAGGGTTATCATTTTATGTGAAAAAACATGTATTTTATGTGCATTAGATATCATTACATGTGCTATAATTTTTCTACCATACTTTTCATTTATTAAATTTCCATAACCATGTAGTTGTTAGTTTTGTTGTTAACACTTAATTCATGACTCACTATGTATATGTAAATTCTAATAAATGAAATTAAAACTCTTATGAACTTTTATGGAGTTAAGAACTAAATTATTCAATGTGGTATGGGACACTTTGAATAATATGTAAAGAGAAATTAAATATTCAAAGTGGTGTGGGACACTATGAATATATGACCTTACAAGGCATATGAAGAATGTATTGGACTCATTATGAAATGGGTTGGGTATTGGTTAATGAAAGACCTACATATTAGGGACCGATTAATGAAAGCCCTATGGGTTGGGGACCGGTTAATGAAATCCCTACGATGCATCGTTAGTTCTCAAGAGACAATTAGGTCATGGCACGAGGCCATGAAACAGTCCTGCATTATACATTCCCTCATTATGTTTATGAAAATTAATTAACCGCGTGGATATTCGACTAGTAGAATATTCTTGGTTAAGACCATGTACTTATGAGTATTAGAAGAAGTAAATGCTTATGGAATAATTTTAATCTAGCATTCATAGATTTATCTTCTAGTTTATGATTTACATTTAGTAAGGAAAGAATTAGTGTTATTATTTTATACGCAACTCTAATAATGTATTACACTCTATTGTAAATTTGGTACTTGCACTTTTTCATGTCACACTTATTAAAGTTAGAATGACTCTGACTTTATATACTTCACACTCTATATATTGTATGATCATGCTTATGATTGGGACATTTTTCATTGTAACACTGTTAGTGTTCCCTAAAATGTTCACTTATAATTCATAGAAACAATGTTATGTTATGATTCATGTATTAAATCTTTTCTTGAGAAAATTTTTTATGAACAATTTCAAAAAGGAATGTTTTCAAATGGGATGTTATTTTAAAACCCCGTTAGTGGTAATTCATATGCTCACCCAACGTTTTAACATAAATTTTATAGGTTTAGTATATTTGAGTTGCACTAATTGGTGGTTTCTTCTTAGAGATGTTTTTCTCTTTTAGTTTTGAAAGAATGTAATTTTTGTATCTGGTTTTCCAAACTCTAAATCAAAAAGGTCCATTTTAGTGGAACATTATGTGTAATAATCATATTTTCTTTTTATAAAAAATTTTTACACACCATGTTTTATTTCAAATTGCATCGGGATCCATGGCAGTCTAGGGCAGGGGTGTGATAGTTGGTATTAGAGGATTGGTTTAGATAACCCTCAAAAATTAGAACAACATTAAAATAGTTGATTATGACTTACTAATTAGATGTTTTCTTAAATTTTTCAAATGGAAGATGAACCGAGCCTTCTTTATCTTCCCACAAAAGTATTAGAAATTATAGTGGGAAACCATGTTTGGAAGGCTACGAGATTTTTTAAATCCATCGTTTGTCATGAAAAAACCTCTACTGTATATCCAATTCTCCTTATGTACTCTAACTTCCACGAGGAGGAGGCTTCAACTATTTTCTTATGATGAACGCTCAATTCTCATTCTATGCACGGGAAGGGAAATATTTTGTGTGTTTATTTAAATGATTTACCCTAGTCCATAATGCTTCATCTCGAGTGGAATTCTAAGAGGTTTCCTAGGAGGGTGACCTCCGAGTAGTATACTTATGTCAAATATTGACCTATGGTCTCTGTGGTCAAGTTATGGACTTTTTAATTTTTAGGGATGAGTCTCCCCATTTGTTTTATCAATGACATGTTCTCACGGATGTCTCTCAACTTGATACACGACATGATTCTCTCCCACTAAACATTAAATGTCCACATGTGGATGATCCTAGTTTCCCACATTGAATTTGGACCAAATAAATTTAGTATTTTGGAACTATCTTAGGCATCCGATTAACTAGAAATTGGGTAAATCACCAACACCAGTAAAACTGGTGAAGTGTCATCTTGGAGGACGTCAGGAAATCCATACTAGTGTTTTGTGAGATGGAACAAGTAGTTATGTAACACCTCTGATATTATAAACCTTGTATAATTGGATAATGTTATATTTTATGTTTTATTACTTTAACATGATTTTACAAAAAATGTCTCCATTTTAATATGATTATGTCTTACTGAGTAAAACATGTCTCTTGAAAATTTTCAGATGGAAGACATTAATTCACCAATTAACCTCTTATCACTTCCTACTAAACTATTAGAGATTATATTTGTCAATACATTCTGAGAAGAATACCAGCCCTATGAAAACCTATATTGGTATTGCAAACAACTCTATCAGGTGTTGAACAGCCCAAACATTCTCTATCTCTTCCAAGGAGACAATTTTGTCTATTACCATATTTCAAATACACAATTTACAGAATATATGTAAAGAGGAATGTATCGTGATAGTCTTTTTCTATGTTTCATTTTGGCTGATAACTACCAAGCCATAGGTAAATTCCTAGAAGCTTCTTTGGAGGGTGACCATCGAGCGGCCTACCTCTCTCAGGTCTTGAGATTTAGTATGTACGGGGAACTCTACAACATCAATATTTTCAAGAATTGTATAGTTTTAGGGATTTATAAGAAATGATTCCACTTTGAAATCTCTGACCTCCACACCTCTTGTATCTCTCTATAGAAGGATGAGTGATTTATGCATAGGTTTGACCCTAATTGTTCACAGTGTATCTAAACTAAGGAAATCAAGGAGGTAAATACTACCCCATGAATCCACTTGAGGTTATCAGCACCCTACCCTTGGTGGTGGTCCCGGTGAAGGGACATTTGGATTGATGTGTGTCTGGTTTTTCTGGTGTTTATGTACGAGATTTTTAGAATTGCGAGGATGCAATTCATTGTAGGGGGAATAATTTGATGACCCAAACTTATTTATTATGTAATAAAAATATTTTATGGGTTTTTACTTCATTTAATTTCCATACTATAAAAACTATACTTGTAAAGAAACATAAAAATTACTTAATTTAATGAAACATTGAAAATGATTACATTTATTCATGGCCAATAGAATCCAATTAACCAAAAATACCTACCAAGAGACCTATTAGAATTATAGGGAGACCACCAAATACAACCAAAATCCAAAGATAATATTGGGGGTCCTTCGGATCTTTCTTAATGAACATCCGTACAGTCAGTACCACCACAACTGTACTGGGCATCAAAGGAATGATGAACACCATTTTCACCAAGTTGTCATGATTTTGGAACACCCTATTTCATGTTTTTATAAGGCCTTAAAGATAATATGAACTTTCCCTCTTTTAGGTGACTGTTGAGTCTCTAACAGCTACAGGACCTTATAGTCATTGGTTATTTTGGTGGTTTAATTTAAATTATCTATGTATAATGGGTTTTCTAAGTATTTAAAGTATGCATTGAAGTCATAATTTTAAACATATTTGCAATAAACTATGTTATATATTTTATAAGGATAAGGATTTAAAGTTTAAAATGGGTTTTAATCATAACCCTTGTGTTTTAAAATAAATACCAAGAGAATTATGTACTTGATACGACTTTTTTTTGTTACGAAGAAACATATTTTTGAGTTTGAAATCGTACCTTGGGAAAATAAAATTAATAACTATGATTATGTTTATCATTTTACCTTTACTTAGTGAAGTAATTATTTAAGTGTTTTATAAAGTTACCTAGAAATGTTTTCAACCCAAAATAAATAAACACAAAGTTTTCATTAAAAGTATATTTATACTTTAAAAATAATACAACTTGGAATTTATTTTATGATACATTAAACCTTGATTATTAACCTTGATGTTTAGAAACTAAAATTTTTATAAACTAATGAAAATTTTGGTTTAAGTATTTTTAACCCTAGTGGGGAAATTATATTTCTTTTCTATAAACATTATAAATTTATAATCTTATGTATAATAAAAATAACTTTTACTTTACCAAAAATTGTTGGGTACCCCACCTAGCCAAGGGTAGCCATGTAGGCCAAGACACTCAAGGTCTTGGTGGGAATCTAATAGAACCTATGGAAAATATTCTAGGGATTTGTACGCAAGGGTGCATGCCATGTCGCGCATGCAGGAATAAATAGTAATACCTAAGCGCTCACAGACATGCATGTGCAAGGGAACCAAAGGAATCCACCATGCGGGGCGGCACGACGGCAGGGGTGGGCGTAGAGCGTACCCTCAGAAGACACTGGTACAGGGCTATACCAAGAGGGGGGAGGGAGAATTATGAACTATGGCTGGGAGCTCTGGGGTTATAAGGGAGCTAATAAACTCGTGCCGTTTTGATGTGGGGTGGCATTTTTTAGGCAAAATGTGATCTCAGTCGTCAAATCTCGCCGCGCGAGATCTGAGCTGTCCATTTTAGTTTGTCCATAGAACCCACTAGGACATGGATTTCCCTCCATTTTTGTATCAGTTGTTTTATCCCATCGTATCTAATCTAGACCATTCCTTCTTTTTAAAAAATTTTGTGTCTCTCACATCCCTCTGATCCTTCCCACATCAGATCTCAACCATTCATTCTTTTTAAAACCCGCGGGCGCACCTCCATCATTGGATCAGGGTGCAATCTAATCTTGTTCATCCATTTCTTTTCCCTCTGCATCATCTTTTTCCTCCGGCATGTGCAACACCAGTAGAACATGCTACTCTTCTTTTCTTTTTTCCCACACCCGTGACCTCAGGTGGCCCCTCCTTCTAGGGATTTCCATAAGACTGGTCACCCTTAGTCGTATTTTAAACCAAGGAGCCTTGGTTTTCCATGCAAGTGGTATTAGAAATACATTATATATGATTTATATATATAACTCATTTTTCACCCCCAACCTCTTGATTTTTCCTTCTTCTCAAGCCTCTAGCAATCCCTCCTTGACTCCCCCTTGATTTTAAGCAAGGTAAGGGTCTGATATTTCTTGTCTTTCTTGTGAATAAACAATTTATACACCTGGTTTATTCGGTTATATATATATATAATCTTATAGTTTAGATAAACCTCCCTTATTCCAGATTCTAAGACTTCTGAATATTGGGTCTCAAGGTTTAAGTAGTGTTTTAAAATGTGAGGTATTATATTTCTCATGTAAAACCTATTTATACACTTTGTATATCATTTATATATACATATATATAAACATACAGTTTTATATATATTGAAATTCTATCCAGTTTTCAAGCCTGCTAAGTTTTTTTTAGTCCATAAATGATGTTTTTAATGTGTAATGCAGTTGTGAGGGATTATTTCTGTTGTGAAAAAACCCTTAAATATATTTTATACTCTATTATATATATATGCACATATGTTCATTACAAAAAAATATGTCTTGTTTATGTGTTTGCATTTTGAAGGTTAAAAACATACCTTTATATATATACATGTATACCATGTGAGTATTTTATTTATCTTGTTTTAATTTAACTATTTAAACATATATATATATATATATGGTTATATGTATACACCTATGGGTTTTAAACCATAACCTGAATTAAATTTTCATGAAAAAAACTTTGGTGATTAAAGTATGTTTTTGGATATAAATAATTAAATTTTTATGCATGTATGCATTACATAAAAAACTGTTGCACTGCAATTCAATTGGCTACTATAAATTTTTTCAGTAGTTTTAGTTTATTTGACATGGCCAATTATCAGCACATGATTTGTGTATAAATAACATCTCTCATAATTCAAATTATGAATTTTAGATTATTAAATGTTCACTTTCATAATATGGAAATTAGGATTTAAGGGTTATCATTTTATGTGAGAAAACCTATATTTTATGTGCATTAGATATCATTACATGTGCTATAATCTGTCTACCATGCTTTTCATTTTTGAAATTTTCAAAACCATGCAGTTGTTATTTTTATTTTTGACACTTAATTAATGACTCATTATGTATATGTAAATTCTAAAGAATTTAATTAAAACTCTTATGACCTTTTATGGGGTTAAGAACTAAAATACTCAAAGTGTTATGGGACACTTTGAATAATATGTAAAGAGAAATTAAATATTCAAAGTGGTATGAGACACTTTGAATATACGACCTTACTTGGAATATGAGGAATGTATTGGACTCTATATGAAATGGATTGGGGACTAGTTAATGAAATCCCTATGGGTTGGGGACTGTTTAATGAAAGCCCTATGGGTTGGGGACCAGTTAATAAAATCCCTATGATGTATCGGTGGTTCTCATGAGACAAATTAGGTCATGGCACGAGGCTTTGACACAGTCCCATATTATACAATCCCTCATTATATTTATGAAAATTAATTAACCAAGTAGATATTAGACTAGTAGAATATTCTTAGTTAATAGAATGTACTTATGAGTATTAGAAGAAGTAAATGCTTATTTCATAATGTTTATTCAGCATTCAGATATTTATCTACCAGTTTATGATTTATAGTTAGTAAGGAAAGAATTGGTGTTATTATTTTATGCCCAACACTGATCATGTATTACTCTCAGTTATAAATTTGGTACTTGAACTTTTTCATGTCAATATTATTAAAGTTAGAATGAATCTTACTTTATATTATGCACACTCTATTTTGTATGAGCGTGATTATGATTGGAACATGTTTCATTGTAACTCTATTAGTGTTCCCTGAAATGTTCACTTATAATTCTTACAAAAAATGTTATGTTATGATTCATGTATTACATATTTCCTTAAGAAAATGTTTTATGAATAATTTTAAAAGGAATTTTTTCAAAGGGGATATTATTTTAAAACCCCCTTACTGAGAATTTGTATGATCACCCTACGTTTTAACATAAATTTTATAGGTTTAGAAGATATGAGTTACACTAATTGGTGGAAGCTTTGTGGAGATGCTTTTATTTTTCAGCTTTTGAATGAATGTAATTTTTCTATCTGATTTTCCAGACTCTAAAACGAAAAGATCCTCTATAGTGGAACATGATGTGTAATAATCAGCTTTTCTTTTTATAAAAAAAATTACACACCATGTTTTATTTAAAACTGCATCGGGCTCCGGGGAAGTCCAGGGTCAGGGTGTGATGCTTATAGTATGATATTAGTGAATTTGGAAAGTTTTTTTGGTATAGATTTTATAAAATAAAAAGGTTTTAAGGTGTAAATTAGATAGTATAATGGGTATCCTTTTATAATTGAGGTGAGTGGAACACATGTAATTTTTTGAAAGAAAGAATTTCAACCACATTTTTTTCCAATCACAACACCCCAATAATGGAAAATTATAAATAATAGAATTTATAAGATCAAAATATATCCATTTAATGGGTTTTGGATAGGTTTTGAGTTATTTTTGACCCATATCCTTTTATTTTAACCCCCCCCCCCCATCTGTAATCCCATTATCACCTTAACTACGGTAATTAATTTTTATTGTTTTTACTTTTCATTTTAGTTTAAAATTAAGTTAAACATAAAGGATAAAATAAATTATTCTAATAATAAATATGGAATCAATTTTTCCAATTTCCATTTACATAATTTGTAAATTTTAATTTAAAACTAATCCTATATACATAAAGAGAAAGTGGCTTTTCAAAGTGAAAATATTCAAAAGTTTACAAAAAAAAATCTTTCAAATTTAAATAAAAAATTGATTAAAATTACCTAATTGGATTTATATTTATATAATTGAACTAATTTTACTTTAAAAACAATTTAAACTATAAATAAACATTATATATAATTTAAAGGAAAAGTCATTTTTCAATTAAAATTCAGTATTTTTTATTATTCATCAAAAAATGAAACATTTCAAAAAAAAAATAAAAAAAATCAAACTAATATAATTTAGATGTGCTTTTTTAAAAAATATATTTCATTTTATCAAATTAATTTTCCAAATGTTTTAAATATTAATTTTATTAATGTTTAAAAATATATATAAAGAAGAATTTTTGAGAAAATAGTATTTTCAAAACATATAAAGACATTAAATAAAATTATGTAAATTTTTATCAATATGTTTTATCTATATAAAACCATTATAATTAATATTTAAAAACTATTTATTTCAATTCATATCAATATGTTTAATGTATAGTTTATAATGGTCATGTTTAAATAACTATAATCTATCATAATTTTGTTAAAAATAGTGTTGTATAAAACACAAGCTAGCCCATTGTTGCATGTAGCGAAAACTTAACTTGGGGTTACAAGTAATGTAATAAAAACTAAGTTTTCATGTAATTCATTCTAAAATAAATATTATTTGTAATGAAAAATATAAATTAGATTAAATTTATTTGAAAAAAATACAAAATCCTGAGGTGTTGTATTCTAACCCCTTAAAATGAATTTCTCCATCATAATTCATCACATTAGAGCCCAAAACTGAGGATAAATCTACCTCATTATGTCCCCAGGTTCCCACATAGATTCATCATATTGGTTATATTTCCAAAAACCACTCACTAGGTAAGTGGTATTGTTCTGTAGAACTTTATATATTCGATCTAGAATCTCTACATGTTGTTCCTCATAAGGAATATAATGCTCTGATAGTATAGCCTATGAGTTTAGTACATGTCATGGATTAGGTATTTAATTTATTTTTAGTGATACATGGAACACATCATGAGAATTTATTACATGTCGTCGAATGGATCTAACCAACAATTCCATCTCCTCAGCTTGCTCAGGCCCAAATAGATATATTTCTATAACTTCATTCCAGTATGTTGGAGTTCTATATTTCCTTCATAAAGTGCCTCATAAGGATACATATAAATTTTTAAGTGAAATATATCATTTTAAGATACCTAAACTTTAGGAATGTGTTGATCCCAACCACCTTTGAAATCCATATGATAAGATCTTAGAGTATTCTATAGGGTTTTAATTATTCTCTCAAATGGACCATATATCTAAGGATAATATGCTATGATGAAACCCAAATTCATATCATGATCTTGCTAAATATTTCACCAAAACATCAAGGTAAACTCGTTATTCTCATAAAATAAAATTTATTGTGGTACTATATACAACCTTACCACATCTTTAATTTATATTCTGGAAATAATCATCAAAGAAAAAATTTATCTAGTAGGAATGAAGTGTGATGAATTTATAAGATGTTCAACTATAACCCATAATTATCTAAAAATAAAAGATGAGGTAAACCCTAAAGGTTACAAGTACCTTTAATCATATTTCAACAAAGTGTAAATAAATTCCTTCTCAAATAACTTTGTCACTACATATAAAACAAAAGGGTTTCATTTCCATAAATGTATCTTAAAATGTTCTTAATCTATATAAAATCACATCACATGAAAAATAAAAATGGGTGTAAATGACTTTGAAATTATGATCAACCATAAAATAATAAAACCATGATGGTATCCATAACTCTTAATTTAATCTTAACTTGAGACATATATTCTTCCAAAATATAATTCACAATTTATTCCTTAAATAATCTCTTATATTATATAAAAACATTACCATTAGAATCTTGGTTACAACTTTGTATTTATATAATATCAAATGTGATCTCATTATTCAATAATTAATGTAGAGGGATATAATCATGTAAAATTTCACAAAAAGATGAATAATAATATTTTCAAATGGATTATTCACAAAAAAAAAATCAAACATTAAATTCCAAACTAATGAGGGGAGGATTAGTGTACCCTAATTATAAATATTCACTCCAACCATCATGATCACATAAAATTTCCATCATTCCTTTTTATTTAGAGGTTATTGGTGTTGATTATCATTATTAATCATCCAATTTTTGAACTTGTTACCATAATTCCCAAAATCCTTTCAATTGAAACACTGAAGTGTGGGATATGCATTTTGTGGATATTTCTCATCATTATCTAACTTTTTCCCATAACTTTAGAATTTATTCTATTTATTAACTTCCTTTCCATACTAAAAACATTTAGTTTTATACTTAAGATAATTTCCTCCATGATTATTCCCCTGATTTGAGCATTATTTAAATCTCATATTGTTCTCTCCATGGTTTTAATAATTTACTTTGAATTTCATTTTTATCTTCTTATCAAAACCATGAGATTGATAGATAACTCCAACCTCCATCTCCACATTTATAGAACATCTAAAATTATCTTCATAACTACTAAATTATCATTGGGATAACTCCCTTCAGAGATATGGTTTTAGGCCACTGAAGAAATTATCAACCTTACTTTTAGGTTTGATGATTACGCCATAAGCACACAATACATGTATTGTAAACTTTCCCTTATAGGTACCAATGGATTCATCAACCTTTTTATTTTTCACAAAGAAAGCATTCTCTATATTAATATGGAGAATATGAGGAAATTAGTTATTGAAAAATAAGTTCTTTATCTCATCCCAATCCATGTATTCAATTTCATCATGTTTCCTCATATTCTTGATGAGATTCCACCATTGATTTGCTTCACTTTCTAAACATTATACATCCAAAATGACTTTTTCATGTTATAAACACTAGAGAACAGAAAATATATTTTCAGTGTTACCGATCCATTTCTCAGCAACTTGTGGATCAAAAGATGTGCTGAAATAAGGTGGAATTTTCATCATAAAGGATTTAATATAATATTATTCCATCCTTTTCATTTGGATGGTCCGTGTGATTCATATATTGAGAATGTTGTGTGATCTTATTAATGATATTTTTCCTTCCATCTCACATAACATTTGGATATTAAATAGTACAATCATTGAATTGTCTATATCACTCAACATTAACATGGTTCCTTCAGGTTCCATCCATTGACTAAAATCAAGAAACAAAGTGTTAGAAACAACAATCATAGTGTAAAACCACATAATCATGAAAAAACACTTTTAATTTCTCTAAATAATAAAACTTTTATTTAAATATATGAAACCTTAGTATTAACCTAGGCCATAAATTATAATCATCTATTTAAATCCTTCATGATGTTTCATAAAGAGTTTGTGGATTTCCAAAGTAAATCCTTTATAAGTGTAAATCTAGGTGTGTATAAAGGCCTATTTTTGTGTACCAGGTGATGATAGAGTCTATCCCAATGTTCCCTTTTTGGTTTTATTACACCAAGGTACCTCTATTTCATATAAACATCCAATTTTTGTATCCATACGGGGATGTAATTTCTTAGAAACCACTCTCTCTATCCTTCACCAAAATTCTAAGACATTTTATTATACTTTGAATCATCCTTAGACTTATCCTTAGACATTTACTTAGAGATATAACTAAGGATTTCTCATCCTAGATTCCAATTTTTATCTAAACCATTCTTATAATACCAACTAAAGTGACCTAGGATTTTCATATATGGATAGTACATCTTTTTAGATGAATATTCAATGCAATACACAAAAACACACCTGAGGAATCTAATAGTTTAGTATCTTTGGATATTAGGAAAAAGAATTCTAATTTGGTGAAATATATTCAATTTCTATCATGAATATATTCCCCTTTAGTAAACCTTACAAACATTCCATACTTAAAACCACTCTTCAAAACATGGGGAAAGGAAACATAAGGAAGTATGAGCTAATATGCTCAGTGAGGGTAAAAAATAAAGATATGTAAGAATAAAATGATAATAAGGGTATGATAACATGATAATAACATTTAAAAACAATACCCTATATATAAAATAACATAATATTGAGCCTTGGAAAAAAATATTTGAGAGGTGGTATTCCACCTTACACACGAATGTTGATTTTGTAATCCATTTAATGGAAGTGGAGAAGGTTGTAAGACATGAACTTAACATAAAAACATCTCAGTATATGCAAGAAAATAAGTTTATTATATCATCATAGTATAATAATAATTTGAGAATGTGATTTAATAAATAAAATAAAAATTCTTGTTGATAAGTGTTACCTATTCATCGGGTATCCTTCTAAGGTTTTCACTAAAAGATTTATTGGTTGGATTTATTTAAAAAATAACACTTCTAGGATGAAATAAGGGAATTTGGTAATTTATTTGGGTGGATCCTTCCCAAACCAAAAGGTTTTTAAGTTGTTAATAGTAGAGGATATTGGGTCACCTTTTATAAGTGAGATGAGGGGCGCACTAGTAATTTTTTGAAAGAAATAATTCCACCCATGTTTTTTTCATGTCACAAGGCTTCAATAATGGAACATTATAGATCCTATAATATATAAAATATAAAAATTTCTTCAAAATGTGTTTTGGAAAATTTTTGGGTTATTCTTAACCCTTGTATTTTTAGTTTGACCCCCACCCCAAGTAAACCAATTTTTACCTTAACAGTAGTAATTGGTTTTTATAGTTTTCACCATTCATTTTGGTCAAAAATTAAGTTGAACTTATTAGATAATAGAAATTATTAATATTAAAAATATAGAATAAATTTTTACAAATTCCATTCATATAATTTGAAAATTTAAATTTAAATATAATCCCATAGACGTAATGAGAAAGTGGCTTCTCAAATTGAAAATGTTTAAAAGAATACAACGTTTTTATATCCAATTTTAATGTGAAATTGATTATAATGACCCAAATTGGATTAATAGATATAAAACTGAACTATTTTTAATTTAAAAATAATTTAAAATATAATTTAACTTTATAAATAATATAAATGAAAATGCAATTTTCAATTTAAATTCAGTATTTTTTACTATTCATCAAAAAATGAAAATTTTAAGAAAAATCCCAAAAATTCACCCAAATTTTTTTTTGAAATGATGATTTCAAAAAATGAACTTTATTTTAGAAAATTAATTTTATAAAATTGGGAAAAATTAATTTTATTAATGTTCACAAAAATACATAAAATCATTTTTTGGAGAAAATCAAATTTTTGAAACATATAATGTCTTTACTGAAGATGAGTACTTTTTTATCAATATGTTTTATTTAAATAAAGCCTTTATAATTAATATTTAATAACTATTTATTACAATTCATATCACTAAGTTTAAAATCTATTTTATAGTGGTAGTGTTTAAATTACTATAATATGTTATGGTTTTTTTACACCTAGTGTCGTGTGTAACATAGGTTTACCTAGTGTTGCATGTAGCGTAAGCTTAACTTGGTGTTTAATGGAATATAAGATAGACTCAATGTTATGTGTAGGGAAAGCTAAACTCGATATGGAATGTAATAAAAAATATATTAAATAATAAGTTTATTTTAAAAAATTCAAAAAAACTTAGGTTATTCCATTATGATTCATTAAAATTTCATTTTAGTGCATCAGTAATGAAAAAAATAAATCATCATGTTTATTTATCATATGTAATATGAGATGAAGTAGTTATGGGAGACTACTTAAAGCAAAATAAAATAATTAAATTATTCTCATGATATGAAACTAAATTGAGTAAGTATGTTATCTCAGATTCTCTAAATTAAAGGTTAATTATTTCCTTACTCAAGTAAGAGAAAGATAAATATATAGAGTCTTATGTAGATTTTATCACTCAGCAATCAGGGTATGTTTTTCGAAACTCATGAGTAATTTAATTATATTGAATTAATCTTAGAAATACTTAATTATGAAATTCTATGTTTCTAAGTAGTGAAATATAAATTAGTTCTCATGATATAATTTACATCATATTTTATTACTACATAATGATACAATAATTATAGTAAGTAAAAAATAAAATTATGATGGTGAAATTTATCTAAGTGGTAGAATGTAATTGTAATGAACACTCCCAATTTTCATATCTTAGAAACGCTCTAACCAACTCACCATTTTCCTAAATAGAATTACCAATCCCTATGAGTTGGAAACTAGTGCCTTAGCATCACAGGAACACACTTGGAAATGGTTTCTACCCTAAATCAGAGTAAAAAAACATCGAATAACTAAAAAACCCGGAATTAACCAAATTTATATCAAAAATCCTTGAAAATTTAGATATGAAAAAAATAAATTAAGCATCAATGGAAATTAAATAAGCAATACCACTTCTAACCCCTAGTCCCCACCCCCTATAATGAATAGATTCACAAAAATTTACCTCTAGATGCCTTTTCTTCGATAACCAATAGATATCCCATGCCACCATCCATAGAGGGTAGTAAAATCCTAATTAGAAAAATTAAATCGTATAAATGGACACACTCTAGACATTATATAAAAGAAAAATTATATCCTAAAAAATTAGGTAAGGGAAACCACAGGCTGAATGTGATCAAATAAAAAACTAATTATAATCCCCCAAGACAAAAAATGATCCAAATCATGGCTAGGAACTAGAAGGAGAACTTGAAACTAATATAATAATATTAGATAGAGAGAATAATCACTTAGTAGTACACCACCCACCATTCCACATCCACTACCTTTAATTATATACCCATTTTAAGCTAGTTTTGAATAAAACAATAAAAAAAGAGTTTTACATATTATTTAGAAAACAAACCTAATAAATGTCACCCACAAATATATCATCAGCCATGCTTTATCTATTATAAATAAATCACAGATAGTTAATAAATTTAAATAAACACCCCAAAAAAGGAGAGATGGATTTTAAAACATTAGGTGAATAGTGTGAAATAATCGTTTATCCCTCTTCCCAAAAAACCATTTAAAAGGATATTTTCAAAATCAAATACATTTAGAAAACCTTTCTTATTACCTATTAAGAAATAAAAAAACATTCCATTCTAAAAAAACACTTTACAACCCCTTTTTAAAACCAATTTTAATGTAAAAAAAATCTACTAAAATGGAACACACCAGAGAAGTCACCCATACAATATAAACATTCCCAAAAACTAAGAAAAACATGGTGTAAATAATAAAATGAACTAGGGGAATACAATCAAAACATGTAAAAACATACTCTAAAGTGTCCTAAAAATAACCTAGTTTCATGGTAATTTTCCTTTGGATCTAGTAATAAAGACCTGAACTTGTGATAACAAACCTAGGTTGCCACTATTGAACCTTTCCACATCCCCGATAGCCTCCTAAAACTAATCAAGAATAAACATCTCAGGTGCACACATACTTCCATGGGCTATAAAAAGGATCCTATATCATTCCCATTTATCCTCACAGTTTGATTGATGGGGTATAACTAGGAAAAATTCCATAGTATTCCTACTATTAAACACAAGGGATTTCACTCATGTATGTCACTTACTATATTCCAAGGACCCCCATGACAAGTCAAGTAGATATAAGAAATCAAAAATCACACAAAAAGTTCATAGAATTTTAAAGTAAAAAATACCTCACCTCCCATACCCTCACAATAATTTTCCCCAAACATATACATACATTACCAACACATGAAAATATAATAAAAACATACACCAAGTGGTTGCAAGACACAATGGGAACAAGCATCACATGGGTCACAAATGAGTGTCTCACACACATTTGGAAAACTGAAAAAATTATCAAACATGACTTTAAAACACAATCCTTATAATACTAACCCATTTTATTCCATTCTTAATATATTTTTAAAACACATGTCAAATACAACTTTTAAAACAACTTTCCAAAATACATTAGAAGAAAATTTAAAACACAAACCCAATTTATTCAAAACAAATGGTTGAAAACAAACTATTTCTCAAAAATAAATTTAATTTAAACTAAAATACTATAATTTTAAAGAGAAACCCCTCAATTTAAATAAAAACCTAAACAAGATCAACCCACATGAATACCACCCCTTTGGTTTAACTCAAGACCCAAATAGAGTCAAAATGTTTTAAAGAACCACACTTGAATTTAAATTCCCACTCAAAAACTTAGAAAAATTATTGGTATTTCAAGTGACACTTGAAATAATAATTAAAACCTTTGTGAAAACACTTTAAAATCCCAAAAGTAACATTATAAAATCAACTAATCCTTTAAAATTCCATTTGGTCATTTTCTAAGACACTTGGTAAATATGGTTAATTAAAAAAAATAAAAATAAACATTAAACTAGGATAAACCATCATTATAAAAGGAAAAGATGTTTTAATAAAATTTAAACCTTAATAAATAACAAAAATAGGTTATAACTTCATTATAAAATCAAAAAAAGTATTTAAAACACTAATACTTAAATGGTTTCAAAATTAAAGTAATTACATGGAGAAATCCTACTTGAAATCAATGGTGGGTGATCTGAAACATGTCACCTTTGATGGTGGACACCCGAATATGCAATAGGACATCTCAGATAACCCTAAGAACCCAAAAATCAAATAAAATTGGTAACAAAGGGTTTTTTTAAATTAGTTTGAAAAAAGGTATAGGGATAAATCATGGTAAAGAGATAAAACAAGGAAATATGAGTTATCACCTCAATTATTCAGCCTCAAAGTGTAAATATTGCATGTTAAATAACCCAAAACAAAGGATACCAAAGGGTGGTTGGTATGCAACCATGGGTTCTCGGCTTGGGGTGTGGGTTGCGAGTGAGAATGGAGGCCATAAGGGAGGAGATTCATTGACTAGGTGAGGTCCCCGATAGAGGGAGATTGCACTGGGGTAGTTCGTTGAAAGAGAGATATTGTGTGAGGTCTTTAGATATAGAGGGGGTGTGTTATAGGTAAGGGAGGAGAGTAAAAATAAAAGGGTGAAAATAAATAGAGTGGAAGAAAATAAGAAAAAGGAATAAAAACAAGATTTTAAATCCATGGTACAACTCAAGGCTTAACAAACCATATCGTAATCGTACCACCTATATTAAGCACTAAAAACTCACATATATAGTTTCCCCAAGGTATCTGAAAATTTTAACAAATCCTGAGACAATCATTCTAAATGGAACTATATTAATATAGTACCAACCATACTAGCACTGTATTGTTTACTAATAATGATATCAAACTATGTTCCCCAAAATCCTTTAAAATTTTAAAATTTTTGTCCAAAAATCATTTAAACTCAAAATAGTTTTAAAATAATACTAAAAAAATAATTAAATAAAACCCATTGTCATGGTTAGTGCCACAATTATCCCAATTATAATGCTTTATGCCTCAAAAATACATTGAAAATTATGAATGATAACAGGGTACTTAAACTCTAACCCTAAGAAAGATGTGAGATAGATTAAGAATATCAAATAGATCCTAACAGGAGATACCACCAAAAAAACTAATCTATAAGGACAACAGGGCATGACCTATAATAATATCCTACATCTCTAACTAGAATTAATCTATCCCCCATGGTATATAAGGATTTAATTTCACCAAGGACTAATAGATTCTCCCCACTATATTGACTTCATCTAAAATGGTGGGTTGACAATACACACACTCAAAAGAGGAAAAACACCAAAAAACTCATTCTTTTATGAGGAACCCTATGGGAATAAATTAATTACTTGATAAACCATTCCAACTAAAAAAGAGAAAATCCAAAACCCTCAAACCACTATTGGGCTCAACATTTATCAAAGGAATGAATAAACTCCTCAAAGAAACAACAATCCTCTAACCAAGACCTACCTAAATGAACATTAGTCTAACCCATGTCAATATCCCCTCACATAAACCAACTAGGATATCAGCCACACATGAACTATACCATATAAACCCACAAAAGAATCTAAAAAATTAAGTGCATATCGCAATAACATCAATACTAGCCACCTGATCATGGATCTAAAGGTCTCCTATGTCTCATACATTAGGGATCCAATATACACATGACTCATACAAAAAAACATGGTACAATTATACTGAGAATCCAAAACAAACCAAAAATAGAATAATAAACCCATGGTCACACATAACCTCCCAAAACGTGGTCCCTAGCTAAGAGTCACAAGGATAAAATATGTTTTACTATAAAACCACAAAAATAGTAAGTAACCACAAGAGAAACCAAGATCACATAATATCCAAAACACAACCACTAACACTCAACTAGATAAGAAAGACCTCATAGGCTCTTATCCAACCCAACCCATTAAATAACCATAAGTGAATAGATCACATGAAACCAAATCACACCTAAGACACTCAATTTAGAATCCCCAAACATTCTAAAAAGAAACACATTGATTCTAGTATTCTTGGGTATAGTTCATGATCAAGGGAGATCATGGCCTTACCACTTGATTATGAGTCTAGGAAGTTCCATTAATAAAATTAAATACACCTAATAGGCTAATAGAATCACCCTATGTTTTGTCCCATGAAAAATAATTTCCATCTATTTTCTAAGAATTTCCTTAGTGGCATGAGACAAAAAACATGGAATGTAAATTTAACACATTAAAGTACCCTATATCAAGAAAAGGAGTCCCACCCAAACTATGAGACAAATCCAAAATCAATAACCCAATAAAATATATCACATCAATAACATATCTCAAAATCCCCATTTTATTTCAAATTCAATAACCCACGGCAAAGAGTTTAAAACCCAATTTTCCTAAATACACACTTGGAATGAAATTTTATTAAAATCAATTTAGGATTTCAAAATACTAACCCTTTTTAAATAATAAATTATTAAAAAAACTTTTACAAAAAAAGGTAAAATATCCTTTCATATATCCACTAAAACTTTTTTAAATCCACATATTTTATAAAATCCTTTTCTTTCCATATAAAAAACTATCCAAAATAAACCAATTTCCAAAAATAGGTCTTGAATCCTCTCTTAAAAAAATGTATTTTACACAAAACCCACTTTTCACGCACTCAATGTTAGTTTTCAATAATCACATAAACTAAACATATCACATAGACTCTGTTAATTTACTCCCATTACCATAAATCTAATAAGGGTGGTCTAAATAACAAGAAAAAATGAATGGAGGTCCATGAATAACTTAGCCATTGGGATGATGAACTCTGTTCCAATTTTACATCAGCCTCTAAAATATTTACAAAAGTGGTTGTTTCGTTATTCCATGGGGTATTAGTCCATGAAATCAATCCCCATGACTCAAATCTCATCATTTTTTCATCACAAAAAATATTTATGAATCCTTAAAAAACTCATAAATTCTATAGGCTACTATCACATCATCCTCAATTATAAAAAAAATATTTGATTCAAAATTAAAAACCCACCGACCCATGGTAACACAAGTGTCGTCACGAAGGGTGGTGAAAAAGAAACCACTCAAGACTAACCTCCTGAGTCCTAATAATCATTTATAAATTTATCTTACTAATATATACCCTAAATAACAATAGATTTAAACATAAAGGATCCTAGTTTCCTATTAAGAAAAGGAATTTTCTTCTTTGATACCATTTTTAATGAACCAACCAGGGTCATCCATCTAATATATGTCGGAACCAGTCTTCCACTAGACTAAAGAGAATTTGAAATCCCCATGGGATGGAAACTAGTTCCTGGGAATCTTAGGAACAAACTTGGGAATGGATTCTCCCTTGAATTAGAGTAAAATAATAATAAATAACTAACAAAAAACTAGAATGACCTATTCATATATCATACATTCATGCCAAATCATATATATTGAAATAAATAATATAGTAATTAAATGTATTCAAACAATCCCCATGCTCACCCCAACCTATGAATGATGACAATCACTGTGTCATTGGGTTTTATTTAATTATTTATTTAATATTAATTTTAGGATATTTTGAGTTTTGGTGATTTTTTTTCATGAAATTTTCCAATTTTAATGGTTTTGTTGGGGCACAAGGTTACCTTGTATGGTTTATAATCAATGAAGAGCCTATTTAATTGGTTTTTTCTTGGTAAATTGTTTTTTATGGTTAGTTCATGGTTTATTAAACCATGTATATTTATAGGATAAATTGTATGTGAGATATTTTACTGTCCAGTGTAGACGACACAGTTTCTACATAGTTTATTAAACTATAAAGGTAAACTATAAATCGTACCTTGGAATTAAAAAAGAATTAATTTATATTTTATTCACCAATATTTATTTTATCTAATTTATTTTTCCTCTCACATCCTACCTATCACACAACCACCTCTCTATCCAAATCCCTCGTGTCGCCTCCCTCTATCAGCGACCACCCCCCATGTGAGCTCCCTCTACTGGTGGCCTCACCCTACTAATGGCCCTCCTCTATCACAACATCCCATATCACTTATACAAAACACATTATGCAAATAACCCAAGGTTTTTCACCTACCTCCCTTTATCCTACTCATTTTTTGGTGATTTAAAATGAAATATTCACATTTTGGGCCTAAATCATCATGGTGAGAACTCCCCTTCCCTTGTTTTCTCTCTTTCTAATGATTTATTCTTCCCCCTTTTTGTGCCCTAATTCAAACATAACATTTATTTCTAATTTTCATCAACCTTTTAGTGCTTAAGGTATGATGGTATTTCATATTTCTTATTTGGATGTCCTCTATCCAAGGTGAAACATTTTTTCACACCCACCAATGATTTGAGATATGATTTCCCCATTTCATTAAATTAATTTTGAAACCATTAATATATTGGTTTTTTAAATGATTTTTTTAGTTTTATAATAATTTCATAGAATTTTTTACTATTTATCAAGTTTTAAATTTCATTCAAATATTATTATCTTGTAGAGAGATGAGTTATCCCAATTTAAAGTTTAATTTTAATTTATTTTAGTAAACCATGCATACCATGTGTTTGAGAAAATACCCAAATGTAATTTTAAAAGAATATTTGATTTTATAATGTTATTTTGGAGACTTAAATGTTTTTTCCCTAATTTTATAATTTTCCTTGTGAGTGGAACTTTAAGGTAAATGAATTATTCAAAGTTATTAAGTATGAATTTGAATTTAAGTATGGTACTTTAAAATGTTTTTACCAAATTTGGGTCTTTGGTTAAACCAAGGGGGTAGTGTTCAAGATATTTCTAAATCATTTGGGTTGTGGTTTAAATTTATGGGTGGTGATTTAAACCCTTGGTCTTTTCTATTAAATGAAATTAGTTTTGGGGAAATATTTTTAATTTTCTAGTTTTTTTAATAAAATGGGTGTGTGATTTAAATGTTATTTTAATTTTTTTGGATGGTTCGTATAAAATAATAATTTCAAATGTGTTTTAAAATGATTTTAATAATGGTTAAAATGTCTCAAAATTAAAATACTTTTATTTTAAATCTTTTTTTGTAACTTTAAGTAGTTACCCAAATGTGTGTGAGGCCCTTGTTTTTTCCCCATGGGATTCTTTTTCTTGTTGTGTCTTGTAAACCCTTGGGGATGTTTGTATTATATTTTAGAGTTATTTTTATTCATGGATATGTTTGGGGATACTTCTTATGTGGTTATTAGAGGTAAGGTATGTGTTTCTTTAAATTATTTGAACTTTTTGTGTGAAAATTGATTGATTACATCTACTTAACTTCTCATGGGAGTCCTATGAATATAGTTTATTGAAAATTTATTTTTTATTATTCCAATATGGGAAATGAAAACCATAGAACCAATAAATATATTATAGAGGTATAAAGTATTTAAGTCCAAGGGAATACCCTTGAACAAAAATACTACATCCCCTAGGAAGCAATCCCAAGCTAGAATAAACAATCAAAGGTTCATCTGGCTTACTCCCCTGAGAAAGGGCATCCGCAGCAAAGTTATCCTCTCTTAGAACATGTAGTATAGAATATCCATGATTGGTATCCAAAGAATAACTTCATACTAGGTAAATTAAATGACATAGAGGATCCACCTTTCCATTTAAAGCTCGTACCAAGATCTCGGAATCTGATTCCACCTCTGATAATAATAGTGTGAAACTCTTACAAAGCATGACACCTATAAGTTAAAATTACCTAGTGTTTAGTCATAGGATTCCTAGTGACTGTTTCTTATTTATACCCCATTGTTCACATATATAGGATATTTTTTCATGTGATAACTCCCTTTTTGTAGTCTATGGAAGCATGTGAGCTCTTAGGAATTTTATTCCTCACTAGTCTAAGGAGGATACCAGGGATTTGGACAGGTTTAGTACTGTCATCCTAGGTTCCTATTCTAGAGTTTAGGTTTTTATTACTAGAGCATATGGAAGACAACCATCACACTAAGTCCTTAATTGGATGAATTAGTGGATTTTTTTTCATTATATATCATTCCCCTAGATCATTTTATTTTTGGTATCCTGATTCTATTATCTATTTTTCATGTTTTTGTTGTATGGGTGACTTATGTGGTGTGTTTCATTTTAGTGGAATTTGTTTACTTTTAAACCAATTTTAAAAATGGTTGGGAAATTTAATTTCTAAAATTGAATAGGTTTTTTTATTTCTTAATAGGTTATAGAAAAGCGTTTCAAAATTGATTTGGTTTTGAAAATATAATTTTTAAGGGATGTTTTGGAAGAGAGATAAATGATGGTTTTGAATGATTCCCTTAGGGTTTTAAAATCCATATCCTGATGGTTTTAGGTGTTTATTTAAATTTCTCAACCATCCTTGTTTTTTTATAAAATAAAAGGGATGGGTGATTATAAATGTTTGAGTAATATTTTTTTATATTTGTTTTATAAATCACATGGAAAAATTGTTTTTTCTAGAAGTATTTTAAAATAGCATGAAATGGTTTTATAATTAAAGGTAAAGAAATGGAATGGTGGGAGGTTTACGTATAAGATATTATGTTCTCGCGCTAAGATTTTAGAATATATTTCCCTTTAAATAAAATTGTAAGTGTGGGATGGATTGATTGACATGAAACATTGAGCCTAAAATAAACTATGATATATTATAACTTATTCATTAAATTTATAGGTATAAATAAAACTGAACATATAGTTTAATATATATATAAATTCTTTAATTCATTCAAATTTATTGATTAATGGATAAAAAATAATTACCCAATTTTTAATAAATTTATTCTATGTTTTAAAAATATGTTTTATAGAAAAAAAAGTTTTTATTACATTTTTTGGACAAAAATTATAAATGATTTATACCATATTTAAAAATTATATTTGAGTAAATTAATATAATTGTTTGAAATCATCATATAAAAATTCTATCGGGGTGAATTTTTTGGATTGTCCTTAAAAGATTTATTTTTAAGTAAATATTGAATAATACTATTTTTTGTAATACTATCATTTATTTTCATTAAATCATGTAATTTAAAAGTATCATTGTGTTGTGAATTTGTTATTAAATTAATATATGTATTATTTAATTATAAATAATATATATAATTTTATAAAAATAAACATTATACATTATTTTCATATAAGTTCATTTTGGGTCTAAAAAAACATTTTTTTCCAAAACTATTTCTCATTGTGTTTTACACATTTGTACTAAATTTTATTTCTGAAAATTATAGAAATCTAATCTTGAAAATGGATTCCATATTTTAAATCTTTAGGTTAAATTTTTTTAAATAAGACCATTTTATTTTTTGGTCAATATTAATAGTAATTTTGTTATATATTTTCCACCATAGTATGGGTAAAATAGATAAAATAGGGATAAAACTATCTGACAAGGCCTAGAAATCTCAAAAACAGATGTATTTATTTCATTATATATCTTCTTTTATACCTTGATAATCTTATATTCAATGTTTTTGTAAGTTTATTCAAATTTCCATTTATAAGGACCTTAATATTATTTTAAATAAAGAATAAATATAGAATCTCTCTCTATTGGTTTTAATATCTCTATTATTTTTTCATTTAGATGAAAAGTGATTATGCTCAGTTATAAATGGTTATTTGAAATATTAATGAATTTTTTTATCATGGTAATTTATTTTATATTTTTAGTGATTGAATAATTACCTTAAATGATTATGTAATGTTGACACGGTCCATGTTCAAGTAATATAAAATTCAAATAAATGATTTTAAAAAATATGAAAAATTAATACAAAATGGATAAATCATTATGTTTCATAATTTTTTTAGATAAATACAAAATATTAGAGATGTGTTAAAATTTTAAATTTTAATGCCATTTCTATCATGATGCTTTTGAATTCAAACTATGGGAATATTCCCAAAAATGACTTTAATGGTATCATATGTTAAATAATATTTTATTAAAAAATTTAAAATTAAAAAAAAAACCTTATATTTGTCCAGGTTTATTCCTCGTTATTAAAGAACCAAGTTTTTTTAAGTAAATATTTCTATAACACTAGAACAATGATGATTTTTTTGTCAAACCCATCAGGAAGAATTTTGTTGGTTAAGAATTAAAAAATATGAAAACAAAAGAAAACAGAGATAGATTATAGAATGAACAAAGAAAAATTATGAATGTATGGATAGAATAATTGATGATTTAGGGGAAACAGTTCAAAAATAAATATAATCAAATTCACCAGTTGGTGAAAAAAATATTGACTTATTAAAATATTATTTTAATCCATCTAAATATTATTTTTACTTTCACACATTAATGATGAATCAAACATACTCCCTCGATAAGTGAAAAATATGATTTAAATCTAGTAGTTCCTCAACTACTTAATCAAATCACAAAGAAAATACAAGTTTGATGAAACATTAAAATTGATATTTTTTAATTGTGATTCTCTTTATTCCAATTATACTCAAAAGGATATCCTTCTTATGAAACCATTTTATATATAAATTCAATAATTTTAAATAAAATAAGAATGAAATGTTAAATGGTTTTCAACACAATCTCAATTTCACCAACCATAAGAATTATCCAAGAATCATTTTATTTATAATAAATCCTATTTCTTTTACAATAGAAATTAATGAAAATTATAAGGAAAGAATAAATTGACTCTCTAATCCTAATTTTAATTGAGTGCTTCCAAGGTTTTTTATCATTAATCTTATAAAGGTCCTACTAAAGTGTTTCCCATATATCCTCTCCAAAAATTCTCTGATGATAAGTCTCTCCCCTCCAAGTGTCCTAATCCTTATATTTTAAAAATTATCAAACACTGAATTAAGTTTCATGATTCTTCGACATTCCCATCAAGTTTTAATCCCTGATTTCCACATGTTTCGGTCACTACTAATTATCTTTAACATTAATTTTTCAAATAAATCGCTCAAAATCGAATGCATTTACCAATTTTGAAAAATGTAATTCAATAAGTTTCATCAGGAAACCTTAAGAGTTTATCACCTATTCCCCCAACACATACATAAAATATTTCACTTTTCAATTCCAGCTACATGTTTCATGTTTTTTCAACACTTTCATCAATCATGATCGAGATCAATCTTATGTAACTTAAATTTATTTTCTTCAACTTCACAATATTAATTCATGTAGAGAAAAAAAACCAATCAATTTACCAATCCCAAGATATATGACATAGTAGTACAAGATTGTTTCTTACATCAAAAATATGGTGCTATGACCACTATATTATACTTATTTTTTAGAGGGTCTCCTACTTCAAGCTCAGGATAAAAACATTCCAAGTTTCAATTCCCTATGAGTGGCATACCCAACTTATTCAAAGGAATAACGTTGAACAAGCTAAGTGAAAAAAAATTCATTCCCTTACAACTTGAAAATTGTGGCCAATTGAGATTATAACATCATCTTTATTAACTCACACCTAAAAATATCATAACCAATGAAAACACAACTTCATCAAATGATCTTGTAAAATATGAAATTATCTTCTCCATGACACTACTTTTGATATTCTTAAAGAAGTTTCTAAGGACCTTGTGATTTTTGAAGCCTATAAATACCCTATTCCTCTTTATAAATCCTCACGTTTTTAAGGAATTCCATAAATTTGAATTGAAATTGAGATCAACAATGGTGGTTTCATCAAGATGTTGAAAATCATCAGGGTTCATCAACATTAATCTTTTAACAACTAATGCTAAATTGAGTTTTAAATAATATGACTTTGAATTTTGAGTCTTAACGTCTCTTACTTTTTTTTAGATTGAGTGTCTTTTAGTAGATCTTAACTTGATTATAAACTTAAATATTTCTTGGATGAACATAGGTTAAAATTGAAACCAAAATTTCATATTCTAATTCATTATTCAAAATCAGATTAATTTTTATAATATAACTTTATCTTTAGTAATGGAATACATAGTTTCAGTTATTACTTGATTCATCTTCACTCGATCTTAGATTGATATAATTCAATGGTGGGACTCAGATCATGGTCATCACTTCGAGATTGGTCAGATATATCCTTTAGTTTATATCACTCATCTAGGGATAAGTCTTTTATTTTTCTTCATGTGGAGGTGGATAGATTAAGTCTTTAATAGAGCCATGATTGTCTCCCCTATCTTGGTAGTAGTCTTGGAATGGTCAAAGAATTTATTTATCACGGTAGTAAAAAGGTAAATCCCATGGTAGTGAAAGAAAATTCATGGAAACATAAATGTCTTCATGGTATTGGATGAAAAATATTTAGGCATGGTAGTGGAAGGGTGGTACCATGGGTGCATGGTAGTATAAATTCCAATCTCATGGTAGCATTGGGGTGGATGGTAGCACACTAGATAGTAGAAATGAATGGTATCACCCTCATGGTATTATCTTATACTTTAAAAAATCTAGAATTAAAATCTAACAATCAAAAGAAAATTTTCAATGAAGAGTGTAATTTTAAAAAATTCAAATCATTAATATCCAACTCCAAAAACAAATTCCTAAAAAATGAAATTTTAATTTTTAGTGATCAATAATAATATCCCAATTTATGTTATATGAATGTGTTTTTCAATAAATTTTTACTTTACATAATCACTACATATTTTTAATAATTAATACTCAAATCATCACCAAAATTGATTCACAATTTCCACAAACTAAAATTGAAAGCCCAATTCTTATAGATATATTCCATGAATTTAATATAAAAAATTATAATAGTATGGAATAATGTACTAATTTATTTTAAACACCCAAGAATAATCATTTTATATTTAATTACACCAAATGAATAAAATTATTTTTTATAATATATATGGAATTAGACACCAGAAAAATTGAGCAAATAAACACCAAAAATTTACAAATTCATAAAAAAAATAATGGATTGAATATTCAACTATATTTTATCATATATTCAATATTAATCTAGTTAAATTATATTTTAAAATAAAAACCTCGTTAAATTTCCAAAATATATTTGAAAAACAAATACTCAAATAAGAAACACATAAAATTCCCCCACAATTAAAACATTTCTTATCCTAAAGCAATCAATTATAATAAATACATTTGAAGAAAATAATTCTATATAATGAAAAGGTAAAGTGTAATTGAGAATAATTTTTCAGAAATATTATTTACCATGGAATATTTCTCGTATAAAAAGTTATTTCTCTCTTATATCATATTTCATTGTCAATATTTAATTTTAGTTTTAAAAAAATGATTGACATTGAAAATTTTAAAAGGGTTTAAACAAAAATTACATTACATTTAACAGTGACTTAAAAAATTATCTTTACCTATATGATAACTGACTCACATAATTAAATGTAATGATAATTAGAAACTCTATTTGTATTGTCAAACATAATAATTACAAGGCATAATAAATAACTCATCTAACAGCTTAAATGAGAAAAAAAATTAACAATAAATAAATAGCGTATCAACGTGGATTAGGATTTTCATTTCCCAACTCATTTAAATGCATAGATTCAAAGTTTAAAATACATTAAAAACATTCAAAACCAATGTTTATTATAAATAAAACTCCCAAATTTTAACCAAATACAAAAAAATCAAGAGAGAAAGAAAATGATAAACCTCATTAAATCCATGAGAAAGTATAAGAAGTTAACATCTTCAAGGAGAAAATTAAATCTCAAACATTAAAAAAATTGATCCACTAAATAAGGCATTTTAAGGGTTAAAATTAATCAATTTTAAAAAAGGGGGGGTTTTAATGTGTACTACCTTAATTTACATTTTAGCACAAATTAGACCCTCCCCCACACCTGAAATCTAACAATGTATTAATTGTTAAACCTTAAAGTGGTAAAAACAATTGAAATGGTTAAAGTTCAAAAATATTTAAAATTTATTATTGTCAATATCATGTTTTAGGGATACATGATAGTTTAAACAATATGTATTCACAAATTTATAATGAATTAGTTGCAAATAATTTAAAACGAACATGATTTTTTTCTTTTTTCACATACACGTGAATTTTCAAATTAGCTCAAGAAGTAGTATGTAAAACATTTATGAAAACAGGGATAGTGGGTTTATCCCCCACCCTTATATATAAACATTGGAAGATATAAAAAAATTTAAACTTAATTTTGAATTAACAATCAACATACAACATTAGAAACCAAAAAAATAAGTAGAGTAGAAAGGAAGAAATTAAAATAAGAACTCCCCTGATTTAAGAAGATTTATTTTTTTAGTTCATCAAAATATACCTCTTACCTCTTAAAATTTAGTGAAATCCACTCTAGTCATTCAAATTTTAGTAACTAAAAGTTAAATATATAACAATTATTTTTCAATACTTATGATTAAAAGAATATGAGACCAAAAGTATAGTTTATCTAAGCTTATCCAAAAGGATCCAACATACAGCTTCTCTTTGATTAAAAAATAGTTGGTATTCTACTCTTATTTTAACAGCACGCCACCAACCATATTTATAAAAAATAGAGGAGACCAATAATTAAATTCAATAGGAATCATATATAATCATACATATCACAGTAGCACTTTATTCTTCGCAAAAAGAAAAGGTAAATACCCAATAATGACCATGAGATGACTCTAATAAATCAATAAATTTATATTCTTCAGTGAGACTATAGTAGGAAATCAATTTTACATCATAAAAATAGCATACAAGACACTTTTACACCCACTAAAATTAGTTATTAATCATTTTTCTATTAACTAGAAACAAGAAATTTTTTATCTCCTACAAGCTAAACAGCCCCATTCACAATGACTCTAAGGATAATGAAAGGTCTATACCATTTTCATTTAATATTTCCAAGAAAAATTATAAGTCTATAATTAAATAAAAATAACTTTTATTTAACCTTAAAATACTTATTTCATATGATGGAATCATGAAAATTTATAGCTATCTATTTATAAATCCTAGCATTATCATAGGACACTCTCTTAATCTCAACTTTCTCACACGGATCAATTATCCTCCTCTCTATAATGTTCTTCAAATATAAATTAAAATATTTTACAACCCAGTATAACTTGTGTTTAAACTCTATAGTTAAATGAATATATTTTCTAAATAATAACCTCTATTTATATATACCAATTGGGGTTTTGAATTCATTTTTGTTGGCTGATAATTCTTTAACTATTTTCAGCAACCAATCCTTCCTGAAATTAGAGATAGTTTGATATAAAATCTTCTTAAGTACCCAATTTGAAATTTCTACATGTCTAATATATTTTGGATGTTAATTAGTTATTTTATAAGGTAATTACCATACTTATCCATCAAATATTTTATTTTGGAATTATTTAAATGGGTTTTATTATAAGTGATGAAAGCTTTTGGAACCCAAAACCTTGAAAAATATTATTTTTAAGGAATTTAATAACATGGTTAGATTAATTTTTGGAAATTATTATAGCTTCTACCCACTTCTAAATATATTCTATAGCTACCAAAATGTACTCATTCTTGTATGAATATGGAAATGGTTACATAAATTCCAATCCCTAAACATCAAAAAAATTACCTTATAGAATTCCTTTATGAGGAATCGCTTTCTTTATTCCCAAATATGAAAATCAATGGCACTTATAATAGCCCAAAACTAAACTCCTAACATATTTAAAAAAATTAGGCCAATAAAATCCTATTTGAAGGAATTTTGGGGCTTTCGTTTCACCTCTATTATGACCTCCTCAAGGCAAGTAATGAAAACTCTCTAGAATAAGAAACATATGTTCCTTTGGTACACACCACCTCAAAATGCCATCATCACACCTCCTAAATCAGAAATGATCATCCCAAAGATATTAATTAAGTTTATATATAAACTTTTTTCTTTGATTACATGAGAAATATTTGTGCATAAACTCGTCTACTAAGAAATCAGAAACATATTCATACCAAGCATATTGCTTAACTGAAATAACGAGTTACTTTTCATAAGGAAAGGCTGAATTAATCTCCTAAGTATCATCATACTAAGTAATAGACAACCCAGATAAATGATCTTAAATGAAATTTTCAATACCATTATTATATCTAATCACTAAATCTAACACATGTAAAAAAATATCCACATAATGATTCTAGTTTTTTCCTCTTTCTTAGACAAAATATTCTTTAAGGTAGTATGGTCTATAAGGAATATGACTTTATAACCTAATAGGTACTACCTGAACTTCCCCAAATCAAACCAAACATCCAAAAACTCTTTCTCAGTAGTGATGTAGCTTCTTTTTAAATTATATATATGTCTGTTAGCATAATATACCAAATTTAATCTCATATAATTACTTTGGTCTAAAATAGATCTAATAGTCAAATCACTAGAATTACACATTATTTAAAAAGGAAAATTACAATCATGTGTTTTGATGATGGATTATGAAGTGTGTTTTTCTTTAAGAAAATTAAAAGAATCCAAAAAATTATCATCAAATAGAAAATGAGTGACTTTGACTAGAGTTGAACACATGGGCTTTTTAATTTTAAAATTTTCATTAATAATCCTCTGGTAAAAACCAGAATTCCCTAAAAATCTCCTAACACCCTTGAAATTTTTAAGAGGATAAATTTCTAGATCACTTCTATTTTGGAATTTTCAAACTCAATTCCTATATTAGAAACTTTATTTCCCAACACAATTCGTTTATTAACTATGAAATGCCATTTTTATTAAATGGGGACAAGATTAGGTTTAAAACATCTCTCCAAAACCAATTCCAAATATTATACAAAATATCAAAAGTGCGCCCATAAATGTAAAATCATTCATAAAAACCCCAATGATATTATTTATCATGTCATAAAATATATCCATCATATACCTTTGAAAGGTTTTTAGGTCACCACATAAGATAATGGAATTTACTAGTAGAAAAATGTCCCCAATGGAAAATGGAATTTTATTTTTTCATGATCTTTTGAGGCTATAGGGATTTGTTTGTAACCATAATAGCCATCTAGAAAACAAAATAACTAGATCACATAAATCCTATAAATAATTTGATATAATAATATGATTATAAAATGATCATTCCTAGTGGTTTGATTAATCTTATTATAATTAATATAAACTCTTTATTTGGTTACTTTCCTATCTTGAATTTTCTCATTCTTTTCTTTGGTGATAATAGTGAATACTCATTTATTTGGAAGTACTTGGAATATACTAACTCATGCATTATCAGAAATATGGTATATGATTCCTTCATCTAATAGTTTGATAAACTCTTATCTCATAACCTAATTCTTGTTTTAACTCAATATCTTTTGAAAAAACTCTCAAATTAGGTTTGAGTTCAATAGGAATCCTATACATAAAAAATGAAGGGTTAATCCCTTTGATTTTATCTATAGACTAACCAATTGTAATTTTGAACTTTTTTAGAACGCCCAATTAATTTTCCTCTTGATTTTAATAAATTTTTGTAGAGATAATAATATGGAGTGTTGAATTTTCCTCATTAAATGGATATTTAAGATGTGTAGGAAGTGTTATTATCTCGATAGTGGGTGATTTTTTACTGGAAGGAAGAATATTTAGACAAAGTGGTTCAAGTTATTCAATATGTTTCTTGATTTCAATATGAAAACTGGATAGATTTCACATTTTAGAACTAATTTTACATTTTTCTTCACTTTTTTCCAAAGTGTACAGCTCACTCTCAGGAGTTTCCTGTTGGATCTGAATCTACGGATTACACACAAGAGGGGGGGAGTGAATTGTGTCTTTTCAAAATTATTACAATCTCTTCAATTTAGACAAATTCTGTCCACTATGCTTTAGAACGATTAAATATGCAACGGAAAAAGTAAAAGCATGAACACACGGATGTATAGTGGTTCGGGGAATAGAAGGCCCCCAGTCCACTCCACCAACGCTCAAATCCACGAGCTTGGCTATTTTCACTATCTGGTCCTCGTTTCCACAGACCTGTTCACAACTGAGTACAGGCAGTTGACACCTTTACAAGTTTCAGGCAAACACAGCCTTCCTGGTTCAAACACGAACCCACACAGCTTAGAACGAGAAGCTGATCACTCAAAAATAAAAAGGGTTTCGATAAAGAAAACACTTCTCCAGTTGTTCTTCACAATTGCAACAGAATGCAATTGACAGTAGATAGATCGTCGTCTTCAGAAAATAAAGATCTGTAATCAAAACAGTTCTGAGTCGATCCAGTTGCAATAGATATTACAAGAAACTTCACAACTTCAGCAGCAGTAGATTCACAACAGATAGTCGATGTAGAACACGTGAATCTGCTATCAAGATCTTCCTTCGGTAATAAAGGTTTTACACTTCTTCTCGATCACTAGAAAAGAACGCCTTCACACAGTCTCTATTTCTTGCTCGTTAAAAGATCAATCTATATATTTCATACACTTTCTTGTGTATATATATATATCCGAAGTTTCCAAGATAGAACATATATATTCAAATCTGAGAAAATCTTCCGCATAAATAGATCCATGAAAATCTCCTTTAGATTCGCGATATTTAAAAAAAATGAAATAACAGAGCCGTTGTAACTCCCCTGAAGAATCGGCATAAAAAGCTCTGTTTAAATCAATCATTAATCCGTTGAAAATCGTCTTTGATTCAGTCAAAGTCGTGCTTAAGAATCGGCTCGAAATCCGCTTAATAATCCGCCTGTTTGACCAATGCAAAAGGAAATATCGTCTGTCAAAAATATCCCGACGCCAAACGTAGGGTTGATGACGTGGCTCCAAACGTAGGGTTCACAAACGTAAGGTTCACAAACGTAAGGTTCAGAACGTAAGGTTCAGAACATACATACTTTCTCTTCAGCATTCAAACGTAGGGTTGATCATCCATACTTTGTCTTGCTTCAACTCTCCAAAGAACGTACGGTTGATTATAAAAGTAAGGTTGATGATCCATACTTTTGAGAAACAAACTCAACACTGAAAACTAATGTACGGTTTCTCTTCCATACTTGTCCAACAACAAAAACGTAAGGTTCCTTTCCAAACGTAATGTTCTTCTTCCATACTTTTCAACAACGTAAGGTTCATTAACCATACGTTTCAAAATAACGTAAGGTTCCTTAACCATACGTTTCTTTTAACATAAAAAGTAAACTTTTCATCCATACGTTACGTTCATCAACGTAGGTTATGAACAGTGATTCCAGTACGCGCTAAAACTGATCTCGCGCTACAGTGATTCCAGAATGCGCTAAAATTGATCTCGCGCTACAGTGATTCCAGAACGAGCTAAAATTGATCTCGCGCTACAGTGATTCCAGAACGCGCTAAAATTGATCTCGGAATAAATGAAGTATGAAATCTCATTGTATGAAATAAATAAATAAAATAAATTCCTGCAAAATACTCAACGAAATAATTAGTAAATAATTAAGGGTATTTGTGAGCATCAAAATCATCATAAAGAGACAGAGTATTATTTAAAATAATCTCCCCCTTTAAAAAACATTATTTTGAATTGTTTGAAAACAATACATTGCTCAACAATCTACCCCTTTTTGATGATCACAAAACCCATAAAATAATAGAACTAATTTAATTGCAATCTTTATTGAAAAATTAGTTTTATAAAATTTTAGAATTTTGAAAGGATTAAAACAATATTTAACTATAATAAAATTTCTCCCCCATAAAAATAAATTTTCATCTAAAAATAGATAAAATATAAATGTCGTATATATCCAAATTCTCCCATATATCCAAATTTCTTCATAGGAAACAAATGAATTTAAATGTTGTGTTTATCCAAATTCTCCCCCTTTTTGTGATATCAAAAAGAATGAAAAATTACGGATCTGAACACATTCAATATTGCACTCAACTATAAGTAAATGCTATAATTAACTGTGTATGAATAAGTGAATTTGTTATAGTGGCTAACTCAATCATAAATCAATAAACAACAAAACAAAAAAGAAGTAAGAAAAGAATTTTCATTCACAAGCTGTTATATATAAACGATTGTGATATACAGAGGAATCAAGGTTCATAGATAAGACAGGGAAAAACGTGTCTATCTCCCTTGAATCGTGGTCTTTATCTCTGTAAACTGTTCTCTGAGCCTCTTCATCATCCCATATCCTAACTTGATGATAAGATCTCTGTTCTCTTGAGTCATATGAATATCTTCAATCAAATTAACTCTGAAAAACTCATGCATTCTTTCTTCTTTTTCAACAAAAAGAGCCAGTTTTTCTGATAACTGATTCAAAAGAATCCTAATCGGTTGCTCTCCAGATGTCAACTGATCCACTAAAAATCTCTGATTATCTAGCAAAACTGACAAAGGGGCACTATTACACTGAAGATCGTGTAATCTGTCACTCATATTGCTCATTGATCCAGTAATTTCTTGAAATTTCCGAATCAAATCAGGTGAAGAGCCTGATCCACTCACAGCACTGTTTGCAACAGACTCAAATTTATTCTCCATGTAAATCTTCAACTCAGACAAATCATCTTTCTTTACCATCTCTGATTTTAACTGATCAACAGCATGCAGCATATCAGTCTTAAACAAATCTACTTCCTGTCTTGAAACAGTACATTCTTTCATCTTCTGAAACTTCAACTGCTCTAAGTTCAGAGAATTTCTGAGATTAACATTCTCAGATTCTAACTGAGAGATACTCTTGTACAACTCAACAACTTCTTCTTTTCTCGAATCAGGGGCACCCTGTGCTCGATTCTCATGTCCAGAATTAGGTTGATGAAGCAGGGCAAGTGGTAAGGAATCTGCATCTAACTGTTCTTTGTCCTTGTCCTGACAAGGTTGATCCACTGAACTATCTTTTGAAGCCTGAAACTCTTCCACTGAAAAATCTTCCTGAAGTACCTCTGTATTAGCTTCAGAAGTATGTTTATCACGAACAGTAGTCTCTCTGACTTCTACTGATTGGTTAAGAACAATATCTTCATGTAAATCTTGAGGTCGGGCCACTTCTTCACCAGGTACTGCCTCCATAAGTTGTTCTTGTTGAATTACTTTTTCAACAGCCACAGCAGCAGATTGAGGTTCTTTTTGAGTTTCTGTTTGAGTTGCTGGTTCCTCTATCGGTGCAGTCTGCTCCATAACAGCTTCTCTCACAAATGAATAAGAAATTAACGGTTCAGAGGATTTCAAGGCAGGAGAGATAATTTCTTCATCAATTTACCTCTTCCTTCTAGATTGAAGTCCTTCTTGACTTCTCTCTTCCTCAACTTCCTCCATCTCAAAACGAATTCTCCTTGCCACTGTACTAACTCTTGATTCTGCTTGTCCCTCCTTGGACTTAGCCGGTTGAGCCTGAGCACTCTCCGAGTTTTCCTCAGCTCCAACAGGTAAGAGTTTTCCTTTAATTGTGCTCCAGAAGTATCCTACTTTCCTCAAAGTTCCAGCATTAAAAACATTACTGTGGTGACATTTCACCCCAGCATCTACCAATCTGATCATTCCTCTTTTAAACAAAAACAAAGAAATGAACCTTCCATAAGGGAAAAAGGTTATTCTTGCTTCACTCTGACAGTAGTAACTCAGATATCTTATCATAAACCGAGGAAAATTAAACTTAATATCACACATCAGAAGATACATTATGTACATGTCAGGGTATAGGATTTTCTCCATCTCAGCCATTCTTGGTGCTAAACCAGTCTGAACAAATTTTACCAAAATTTTCTGATCGGGCTCCAAATCCTTAATAAACATCTTCTTTATCACTCTGGTTCCAAACAGAAAAGAAATAATGTCTTCAGACTTATGTACAGAATCTCCAATATTCCGTAAATCGAAATGAAAAACTCCTTCATGAGGGCAGTTAAGAATTTGACTTATCTCTACAGATGATATTGAAAAGTCTTTATCCTCTATTTGAGCCAATAAACTATCCTCTGTATCTCCAAGGCTAAACTGAACAGTTCTAAAGAAATGTATCATTTCTGCCTCATATAGAAACTCAGAATTTTCACTATTAAAAGCTTGCTCAAGGCTTTGAAACGACAACGCTTGCTTCAACAGTAAATTAGTTTCAAACAGCCACTCTAAATCTATGACTTTACCTTGCAGTATTTTCCGACTAACTACCTTAGGTTTCTTTTCAGCACTGCTCTCGGCTTCATCTGGACGCTTAGTCTTTTCCATTCCAACAATGATTTCTGAAGGTTTGTAAGTTTAGGGTTTGAAGATTCAGACAAGGGTTTTGGAGCAGATGTGCGGTTTTAGGTTTTCTAAAGGGTTTCTGAAAAAGGTGAAGCAGTTTAGAAGGTGAAACAGTTCTGACAGCCTTGATTCCCGTATAATCACTAATCATTACTTTTATTTAAAACAAAATAAAATTACTTATAGCGGAAAACAGAAATTAAGCAGAATTCGAAAACAGAATAAGATTAAAAAAAACTATTTAAAATTAAATAAACCTAACTCCCCCTTAATAAATTCAAACCTTGCCGTGGGAAGTGGTTTAGTAAAAATATCTGCTAATTGATTTTCTGTATTTACAAATTCTAAAAATATATCCTTTTTAAACACATGATCTCTTAAAAAGTGATGTCTTATATCAATGTGCTTAGTTCTAGAATGACTAATAGGATTTTTTGAAATATTAATTGCACTAGTATTATCACATAAAATATGTGTATTATTGAAATTTAATCCAAAGTCCATAAGAGTGTTTTTTATCCACAACACCTGTGCACAGCAACTACCTGCAGACACATATTCTGCCTCGGCTGTTGACAGGGCAACTGAGTGTTGTTTCTTACTAGACCATGATACTAAAGACTTCCCTAAAAAGTGACATGTTCCTGAAGTACTCTTCCTATCTAATCTACAGCTTCCAAAGTCAGCATCTGAATATGAAATTAAATTAAAATCAGAGGTTTTTGGATAAAGCAGAGATTGATAAATAGTACCTTTTAAATATCTAAAAATTCTTTTAACAGCAGTTAAATGGGATTCTTTGGGATTTGCTTGAAATCGAGCATAAAGACATACTGAATACATTATATCTGGTCTACTAGTAGTAAGATATAACAAACTACCAATCATACCTCTATATAACTTGTTGTCCACTGATTTTCCAGTTTCATCCAAATCAAGTTTTATATTAGTACACATAGGAGTTGTAAATGGCTTGCTGTTTTCAAGTCCAAATTTCTTAAGTAAATCAGTAATGTATTTGCATTGATTTAAAACATTTCCAAAATCTTTTTGAAATATTTGCAGACCCAAAAAGAAATTTAATTCTCCCATCATACTCATTTCAAATTCTTTTTGCATTAATTCTGAAAATTCATGACAAAGAATTTTATTGGTTGATCCAAAAATTACATCATCAACATAAATTTGAACCAACAAAACATTATTTTTCACAGTTTTCTTAAAGAGTGTTGGATCTGCCAGTCCAACAGTAAAATCATTTTTCAAAAGAAAAGAACTTAGTCTTTCATACCAAGTTCTAGGTGCTTGTTTAAGGCCATAAAGAGCTTTAGTAAGTTTGAAAACAGAATATGGTTTTTAAGAATTTTCAAAACCAGGAGGTTGCTCAACATAAACTTCCTCCATTAAATAACCATTTAAAAAGGCAGATTTAACATCCATCTGAAATAATTTAAAATTCATATAAGATGCATAGGCTAAAAGGATTCTAATGGCTTCTAACCTGGATACAGGTGCAACGGTCTCATCATAATCTATTCCTTCTTCTTGATTATATCCTTTAGCTACTAATCTTGCTTTATTTCTAGTTATTATCCCTTGATCATCCTGTTTATTCCTAAAGACCCATTTAGTTCCTATTACTGGATAATCATGTGGTCTTTCAACTAATTCACAAACCTTATTTCTCTTGAACTGGTTCAATTCATCCTGCATTGCTATTACCCAGCTCTCATCATCTAAGGCTTCTTCTATGGTCTTAGGTTCTTGTTGGGATAGGAAAGCAGAGAATTCAACTATGTTTCCAAGGTTTCTTCTAGTTTGAATACCAGTCTCTAAGTCACCTATCACAGATTCTAAAGGGTGATTCTTTAAGGTTCTAAACTGTCTAGGCATTACATTCAAAGGTTCTTCAGTGTCATGTTCTTCTGAACTGGACTGAATTTCTTTTATATCATTTTCAAAATCATTCTTTAAATTCTCAAGTCTCATGTTTTTATTAGAATCAGGTTCATCTATTTGTTCTATCCTTTTCTCAAAAGGATCTGATTCATCAAATTTCACATGAACTGATTCTTCAACAATCCTTGACTTTTTATTATAGACTCTATAAGCTTTGGAGGTTGCAGAATATCCTAAGAAAATACCTTTATCAGATTTTGGATCAAATTTACCAAGATTATCTTTGGTATTCAAGATGTAAACCTTGCATCCAAAAACTTTAAAGTAATTTACTTTAGGTTTTCTGTTATTCCATAGTTCATAGGGTGTCTTTTTCAAAATAGGTCTTATTAAAATTCTATTCATTATATAACAAGCTGTATTAACAGCTTCTGCCCAGAAATATATAGGTAGGCTATATTCATTTAACATAGTTCTAGCCATTTCTTGAATAGTTCTATTTCTTCTTTCTACAATCCCATTCTGTTGAGGTGTTCTTGGAGCAGAGAAGGTGTGTTTAATACCCATGTTTGAGCAAAAGGAATTAAATTCCTGGTTCTCAAATTCTCCACCATGATCACTTCTCAATGAGATTATATTAAAACCTTTTTCATTTTGAATAGATTTACAAAAACCTTCAAATAAACTAAAAGCTTCGCTTTTAAATTTCAAAAAGAAAATCCAAGTAAATCTAGAATAATCATCAACTAATACATAAACATATAATTTACCAGCTAAACTTTCTACTCTTGAAGGTCCAAACAAATCCATATGGATAAGTTCTAGAGTTTTAGTTGTAGCAACTTTATTAACAGATTTGAATGATGATTTGTGTTGCTTGCCAAGCTGACATGCATCACAGAATCTTTCATTTTCAAATTTGAGACTAGGAAAATCAGAAACTAGATGTTTCTTAGATAATTTATGTAAAGCATATATATTGCAATGACCAAGTCTTCTATGCCAGATCCAGGATTCACTTATATTAGCAGTTAAGCAGTTTACTTGTTGTTTACACAAGGAATACAAATCCAAAGTATAAACATTATCAGTTCTGGGTGCTCTAAACTTAAACAGTTTATCTTTAGAAACAGTACAACTATTGTTAGTAAAATCAACAGTGTATCCATCATCACAGAGTTGAGAGATACTTATCAGATTGTGTTTTAACCCTTGTACATAAAGTACTTTGTTGATTGAGACTGTCTCTGGATCTCCAACTGTTCCAATACCAATAATCTTTCCTTTGGAATTGTCACCAAAGGTGACAAGTCCTCCTTCCTTTCGAGTAAGAGAAGAGAAATTAGCTGAATTTCCACTCATGTGTCTTGAGCAGCCACTGTCCATATACCATATTTCTTTCTTTCTTTGGTGACCTGCTACCTGCAAAGACATTCAAACAAATTGCTTTGGTACCCATATTTTGTTGGGTCCAGGAGTGTTAGCAAGCAGTGATCTGGGTATCCAGATTTGCTTTGTTTTCTTAAAATTGATTGAATCATATAGATCATTGGAAATATAAGCTTTCTTAATTCCACATATTTGAGGTTGTCTTAGAAAACAGTTTTTAGCTATATGACCTTTTGTTCCACAGAAGTTACAAATAACCTGTTTAGTGCTAGGAACAAAATAATTTTTGTATAACTTAGGTTTTTCTCCTTTACTTCCAATTCTAAACCTTTCCTTTTTAATTACAGTTTTTCCAAGTATCTCATTTAAGGCGTTTTCTCCTTTTGTAAAAACTAATGCAGCCTTTTTATAAGATTCTACTTCATCCTGTAGAGTTTTTATTTTTGATTCAAAATTAATTTTATTTGAGTCAGCAGAGTTGTATTTGTCAATTAATTCCTTATGTTGTTTTAGCAAAGTATTTATCTCATCTGAGATAGCTTTATGCAAGTTCTTTATAGATTTATATTTTTTAAATAATTAGTCATACCTTTCTTCAAGCATATTGCAGTAAGCTGCAAGTTTTTTATTTGAGAAGCTTGTTTCAGAGTTTGATTCATTATTTGAGTCAGAGGAGTAGTATGAGTGTACCTCATCAGTTTCAGCCATGAAACACATATTTTCTTTTAAATTGGCTTCCTCCTTATCTGATCTTGATTCAGAAGAATTACTTGAGTCTTCAGAAACACTCCAAGTAGCTTTCATAGCTTTCTTGTCTTTCTGCTCATAATCATCTCTTTTGAAGAATTTCTTCTTCTTTTCATCTTTCAATTTTGGGAAATCCGGTCTGATATGTACCATCTTTTTGCATTCATAACATCTCACTTCCTTGCTATCCTTCTTGAAGGATTTCTTGAAGTCTTTCTTCTTACTGTAGAACTTTCTGAATTTTCTGGCTAGCTGAGCCAGTTCTTCATCCGAATTTGAAGAATCAGAGCTTTCTGATTTAGCACTTACTTCTCTGTTCTTCATCTTTCTATCCTTTTGTTGAGAAGTCACTTTCAAAGCAGTATTTTCCCTTTTTATGTAGACTTTATGCTCATTTACCTCATCTTTCATTTCAGCCTCGTACATCATCAATGTACCAATCAGCTCTCTCATAGTTAGATCTTTAACAGAAGTTGATTGTCTGATTGCTGCAGAGATTCCATTCCATCGAGTAGGAAGTACTCTCAGTACCTTTAACGCTTGATCAGCTTTCTTGATTGGTTCTCCTAGAGCTGTTATATTATTGACAATTTCTGTCAATCTTCCATTCATCTGAGTGATGCTCTCTCCTTCAATCATTCTGAAAGTATCGAATTTTAATTTAGCAGTTTCATATCTCATCTGTCTTACATTATCTGTTCCTTCATAAGCAACAGCTATTGTTTGCCACATTTCATATGCAGTCGGGCATTGAGATACTCTGTTAAATTCATCTGATCCTAGACCACAGATGATTGCATTCATAGCTTTTGAATTCATGTCATACTCAGCCTCTGTAGCAGCACTCTATGTATCGGGATTTTCAGGAATTTCATAGGGAGTCAGAATATTTGAATAGACTTTGTAACCAAGATTTTTCAGATAAATAATCATACGTGATTTCCAGCAGCCATAATTATCTCCATTAAAGTAAGGTGCTCTGACCATTGACATTCCCTCTCTCGTATCAGCCATGATACACTATGTATAATCTTTAAATACTTCTATCTTGATAAGAATTTAAAAATAAGAAGCTCCTCCTCTGATACCAATTGTTGGATCTGAATCTACGGATTACACACAAGAGGGGGGGTGAATTGTGTCTTTTCAAAATTATTACAATCTCTTCAATTTAGACAAATTTTGTCCACTATGCTTTAGCACGATTAAATATGCAACGGAAAAAGTAAAAGTATGAACACACAGATGTATAGTGGTTCGGGGAACAGAAGGCCCCTAGTCCACTCCACCAACGCTCAAATCCACGAGCTTGGCGATTTTCACTATCTGGTCCTCGTTTCCACAGACCTGTTCACAACTGAGTACAGGCAGTTGACACCTTTACAAGTTTCAGGCAAACACAGCCTTCCTGGTTCAAACACGAACCCACACAGCTTAGAACGAGAAGCTGATCACTCAAAAATAAAAAGGGTTTCGATAAAGAAAACACTTCTCCAGTTGTTCTTCACAATTGCAACAGAATGCAATTGACAGTAGATAGATCGTCGTCTTCAGAAAATAAAGATCTGTAATCAAAACAGTTCTGAGTCGATCCAGTTGCAATAGATATTACAAGAAACTTCACAACTTCAGCAGCAGTAGATTCACAACAGATAGTTGATGTAGAACACGTGAATCTGCTATCAAGATCTTCCTTCGGTAATAAAGGTTTTACACTTCTTCTCGATCACCAGAAAAGAACGCCTTCACACAGTCTCTGTTTCTTGCTCGTTAAAAGATCAATCTATATATTTCATACACTTTCCTGTGTATATATATATATCCGAAGTTTCCAAGATAGAACATATATATTCAAATCTGAGAAAATATTCCGCATAAATAGATCCATGAAAATCTCCTTTAGATTCGCGATATTTAAAAAAAAATGAAATAACAGAGCCGTTGTAACTCCCCTGAAGAATCGGCATAAAAAGCTCCATTTAAATCAATCATTAATCCGTTGAAAATCGTCTTTGATTCAGTAAAAGTCGTTCTTAAGAATCGGCTCGAAATCCGCTTAATAATTCGCCTGTTTGACCAATGCAAAAGGAAATATCGTCTGTCAAAAATATCCCGACGCCAAACGTAGGGTTGATGACGTGGCTCCAAACGTAGGGTTCACAAACGTAAGGTTCACAAATGTAAGGTTCAGAACGTAAGGTTTAGAACATACATACTTTCTCTTCATCATTCAAACGTAGGTTTGATCATCCATACTTTGTCTTGCTTCAACTCTCCAAAGAACGTACGGTTGATTATAAAAGTAAGGTTGATGATCCATACTTTTGAGAAACAAACTCAACACTGAAAACTAACGTACGGTTTCTCTTCCATACTTGTCCAACAACAAAAACATAAGGTTCCTTTCCAAACGTAATGTTCTTCTTCCATACTTTTCAACAACATAAGGTTCATTAACCATACGTTTCAAAATAACGTAAGGTTCCTTAACCATACGTTTCTTTTAACATAAAAAGTAAACTTTTCATCCATACGTTACGTTCATCAACGTAGGGTATGAACAGTGATTCCAGTACGCACTAAAACTGATCTTGCGCTACAGTGATTCCAGAACGCGCTAAAATTGATCTCGCGCTACAGTGATTCCAGAACGCGCTAAAATTGATCTCGCGCTACAGTGATTCCAGAACGTGCTAAAATTGATCTCGGAATAAATGAAGTATGAAATCTCGTTGTATGAAATAAATAAATAAAATAAATTCCTGCAAAATACTCAACGAAATAATTAGTAAATAATTAAGGGTATTTGTGAGCATCAAAATCATCATAAAGAGACAGAGTATTATTTAAAATAATCTCCCCCTTTAAAAAACATTATTTTGAATTGTTTGAAAACAATACATTGCTCAACATTTCCATATGACATTTCTTAATGTTTTTCATGGAAAATCATAAAATTATTCTTAAAAATCACCACAAACCATATAAAATTGTTAAAAAATATTTGAAGTAGTAGAATCATTTTTAATCTCTCTAAGGAATATTTTAATATCATGAATATATAATTCATTTTAAAACCCATTTCTTTTAAAGGGAGCAGGCATATTTTCAACCTCTGGAAAAATATCTACAATATCTTCTTGGACACTCTCAACATGGTGGGATACATCACATTTAATTTATAAAGGAATTTCTTAAACTATGGATTTATTATCTAAATCTTATAATAGATGCGTTGAGTGATTAAGTTATAGTATTTCAAATATATTCCCTAGTACTAGAAACTCAACCCTATATAAGTTTTCATAAAAAATTGGTTCCTATAAATTTTTAAACATATTAAACTCTTCTTCATGCTCTCTAAATTTAAAAATTGACTTAACCTCTCCCACATTGATATTGGTTACTCATGTGACTATGAAAGACCTACAAATTATTATAGGGACTTCTTTGTCACATTCCAAATCCAAAACAAGAATTTTTGTAGGAAATTTTTTTTTATTTAATCTGATAAGAAATTAATCAATTATCCCTATAGAATGTGTGAAAGATATATCATCCAACTATATAATAAAATTGGTTGGTTACAACCCAAACAATATCAATTGTTGAAATAGTTATAAAATGATAAGGTTGATACTAGCACCAAGATCAAAAATATAGTTTAACTGATAGTTATTCCCTAAAGTGAAGGGAATGAAAAAAACCCTAATATATTTAATTTTTTGTTGGATTTTATTTTAAATGATAGCATTGAACTCTTCTTTTAGGTTTTAAGTGTAAAACTCTTCTAAATTTTTCTTATTTTAAATAATATTCTTGAGTGATTTCAAGTATGATGGAATCATAATAAAAAGTTGGATGAAATAAATATTCACCTAGATATTGGTTAAAAGCACAAGTAATATAAAAATTTTAGTATTTTTATTTTTGGGTTCCAATTTTTCAAATAATGGGATGGTTGGGGCATATTTATTTAAAATAAAAGGAATTTCCCCTAATTTATTCATTAATATTATCTTTCCCTTTGTACTTATTTTTCAATTATTTTTAAACATTCTTTTTCTCAAGGGATAGTGATATTTTCTTCATTTTAAAGGTAGATTCCCTCATTTCTAGATTTAGTTTTATATTATTTTTTATTTTCAAATTCACCTAGTTCTCCAGTTAAATCTATCTTAAGGTCATTCCTAGCTTCATCTTTATATTTTAAGCCACAACTAATCACCAAAACTATGAAATTTTCTCTTGGATTGATTTATTTTGTTCTAGGTAGCTTACTGCAATCTCTAGGAGTCATGTATTGTTATATCTCATGTTTTTGTACCAAGAAAACATTCCAAAAGAATTTTAACTTTTCATTTGGTGGACAGATCAAATATTAAAATGATCCTCGGAATGTAATTCTACGATTTGGAACACTTAAAAGTGTGGTTTTTTGTGTGAGGTTTTAGGTCTAATTGTTGTCTTATAATTTTGTATGAGTTTGTAGAGTATGAGGCTCTAAAAACTCATTTTTTGGAAAAACTGACAATTTTTCTTGTTAGTTTAAACAATGTGGCCCCATAAGAGAAACCATGCATCTATATAAGGGTTGTTTCACAGTTGTTTAAACCATGTAAGGTGGGGTTCATAGTTATGTGGTTTTTCTCAAAAATTTACATTGGTGGGAGCATTGGATATGCACGTTTTTTGAAATCATGTGCTTATACTACATGGTCAGTTCCACTTTTCTGATAGCATCGCATGGTGGGGACATGGTTAGTCCAAACTATGTGGCCAAATTGTGCAGTGTATGGATCTTAGGAAGTGTGATCTATAAAGTTGGAATACGATTATCCAACAAGTGCATCCAATCTTTGAACCTCATTAAAGGGGGAAAATGAGGATTTTACCTCTGACCCTTTAAGGGTAGATCCTTATTTTTTCTCCCTCATTTGACTAGGAGGTCCCATGTTCATTCCAACCTCCTCTAATTCTTCATTTTGTTGGATATCCTTTATTTGACATCCAAATCGAATTTCTTCATGTGTGTTGGAAGTGGATCAATAATTCTATGTCTCCTCATGCTTCTTATTTTAGTTTCTATTATTTCCATAGATGCTAACTTCATATGAAATAATCCACCCTATTTTCAGGGTATTTTTCTAATATTTTTATTTCTCTCATTCCATTTCAAATAAAATATTGATATTATAAAAGTGTACCATCCTAAAAATAAGGTAGTTGGTCTATGGATTTTCCCTTAACGTCTCATTATTTAATAATATATATTTTTGTTCCATGAACCATACCTTCTGTGTGACACCTTTTAAATATGAAATTTAATATTTAAATTCTTATGGATAAATTTATATTTCGATAGTAATATTAAATTTACCAATTATAATATTTATAAATTTCTTGAACCACACATTTGGGTGTGTCTCTTATATGCCTTAACACTTGAACTATTGCTTTAATTGAAACCACCATTTTGGTGTGTAGTATTGACTCTTATTTAATGATATACTAAATGTAATTAAATGGAAGGTAATTGGTGAGGGTGTTTTTTCCCTTAGATTAATAGAATTATTTATATTATGATAGAACCTTACATGTAGACTAAAAATCCAATTGAGATAGAATGAAATTTGAATGGAAAGGAACTACACGTGTCCTGTATCAATTAATGAATGTAATTCTTGACCCACCTCACTTGATAAATTGATAGTGTCATGGAAATTACCATGGCCCCCTAATTACATATAAATATAAGGGCCAAACTATATACTCAAATAATGATATGTAATGATTATGGACTTGGTGTCTTAATTATTATACTTGAACAGTAATTTAGAATTCATCTTAGCATGGCCTAATTTTATAAATGATTTATAATATGGAATTCTTACTAAACATGTATTATGATTAATTATTAAATGCACATCCCTCGTTAAATGTGATACTTGGGAACTACATACCTTATTAATTGTGATACTTGGGTATATTATCCCTTATTATTATTATGGGCATGTAACCCCTTATAATTTGTGATACTTGGGAATTGAACCCCTTATTATTTATGGTTAAGGTGTCCCTTATTATTTACGGACATGGCATCCCTCATAGGTCACCTAATTCTTTTACGCCTTGGTTCTTATCCCCATTAGGATATGTTTATACTGATGGAATGGTTATTTAATGTGTCTGTAGAAACTTATATAGTTTTACATATAAACTTATAAAAGCATCTTACTTTTCCAGTCCCTCAATAATTGATAAAATACCTTTATTTACTCTTTTTAGTGTTATTATTATGAGACATTGGTAAATTAAAATGCCAATGACAAGATAAATAGTGTTTTCCCCTATATCTTGGAACTAAAATTTTCTTTAACTAATATAGTCATGATAATTTATTGGTTAAATAAAGAATTATTAAATGTTCAAATCAAATTATAAGATAATTTTCCTATTATAATTCATGGAATCGGCTAAATAAATCAATTAGTATAGTTTTTTTTATAACTGGTACTTGATATTATTTATATGTGATATGATTAAAATATTTAAATAAATTATCATTGATTAAATGCCTTAAAATGGAAATTTTTATGGGTGTTTTAGTATGAACCCTAGGGTAATGGTTATTCTTACATTGACTTGAGAGACTCCTAAAAGGGAACATGGTCATTTCCCATAGATCGTAGTTGGATTTTCATATTATTGTGTTGAATCTAATGGTTAGGCAGTGTGCCCTAGTGATATTTTAGGTGTGAATATAGTATAAAAAAGTCAAAACCATAGGTTAAATGAGGGGTTAACCTAATTGAGGTATCACCCTCTAAGGTAAATTAACAATGGTAAATTCTTTTATAGAGTTTCAAATGTGAACTGTCATCTAGGTGCTATTATCCTGAGTGGGACTCTTAGAGATGAAATGACACCCCAGAGTAGATGGGTGGTTGTATGGTAGTTAGACCTCAAGGTGGTATTACCATATATGGATACCTAGTGAGTGTCTATTCTTTATCCTCTATTGTAGAAATCATGACCTTCTAGTTCAATGACCTTCCTTACTACTTCAGTTTTACCACTTATAGAGAGAGAGTTCATAGGAATGTTATACGATGTGTAATAGAGGACCTTAAATGGGTTATGGTTCTCATGTGGGAAATGTTGGGGATAATTGGATGGGCCCAGTGGCCCTATTTTGAGACTTGATTCATAGGGATAAATATATGACCTTGATTGCCCAAACTTTTGGTTCAGACCCTATTAGGTCATTGTTTAGTTGTTCTAGGGAAACTTATAAGATATTTTTTCCCATGGTTTATTTTTAGCTTAAAGTAAATGAGTTTTGTTTTATACTCATATCTATACTGGTGCATGGGAGGTTATTGGGTTTCATGTTTTAGACATGTGATGCCTTCAGTTTTTGAGAAATCTCCTCATATGCTTATATATGAATACTATCATGGATGGGTTGGACCATTTGGGTGACTTGCTTAGATAACCATTAATTATGTGATTGAAGCTTTAATTTTTGAAAATTACATCTTAAGGCAGGAAAAAGTTTGATGAATAGTGGCACAGGTACGTTCCCAATTTTGAAGAGGAGTTCCATGTGAACTTATGGCTTAATGAGACTAACATGCCTTGAATAATGATTATATTAGCCTTCTTGGTGAACTAATCATGAAATCATGAGTCATGTATCAAACTAGGTGGTATGTTATAGTAAACCCACTTAGGATGGAAAGTTGAGTTCACACCAGTTGTGCATGGTAACTATTTAAAATTGAATATTGGTGAGCGGTTGAGAAAGGTATGAAGAATGATGGTTTCAAATGTGACACTTCTGGGCTTGGAGACCCACATATTTTGGTTAATTTAAAGGGTGTTTCTAGTATGAGGTATAAATTGATAATAGATTGGGTGTTCTGTGATAATCAGTATATATCTATACCTATACATGCATTGTCAATAGATGTGATGTCGAGATTTGGTTAAGGCAAGTGTAACCTATTTAAATAGAGAAAGGGTTGGGAGAGCGACACACACCTATCAAAGAAATTTTGGTATACTCTATGTTGAATGTGATCAATCCTAATATCATGAAATTTTCAAGAGTACGCCGAGAGATCATCATCTACACACTAAGATACTTACCTGATTTTTTTTGTGTGGCAGAAGGACTCCTTGGAAGTCATACTTGAGGAGCAGTTTAAAGTAATTAAAAAATTTCATAGTACACCAATATCCCTTAAAGGGTGGTGACCCTCATTATAATCTTAAACCTTTCAAATTTCAGGGATATTTTTTTTGAGGTGCAGTAATTAGTGATGAATGGTGTTTATGTTAGCTCTTGGGATGAGAGGGTTCTTTTCCATGCCAGCTATTATATTTGGGAATGGGTTGTGGTGACTATAAAATAATTTTCTCAGAGACATGATGTTATGGATAATTATAAGGTGGTTAGAAATAAATTGGTATTAGGTGGAAAAACCTAAAGTCAGAATCATTTTGGATATCTTTAGACTAATCAATATACATTCATTTTGGATATCGTATGAAATTTCGTAAATGAAGAAATGCTTAGTTGGAATCCCCATAAATTTCAGGTCTAGTTTCAGTCATGGTTTTGGGAGAAATTATATTGGGGTATTAAGCCTAGAATAGTTTATGAGGATCCATAGATACAAGATCAAGATTAGTATTGGGGTTGGTGCTTTAGCATGATGACACTTTTTATTGGGAGATGGTTCAACTATAATTTGTCACCGAAATTTGGTTGAAGACTACGATGAGTGTGCTTGTAATTATCTTAGTATGCCTTTGTATAAGACTTTAAGATCTAATTTTGGTTATGTGTCGGCTATTGGAGCCATTCCTCTTCACAATAGTCAGCTAGAAGTGGTTCGTGAGGAACTGTGTTGGGAATTCCATCAAAATAAGATGGGTTCAGCTTCAAGGGTCAGTTGGGGATTTTCAAGGAAATTTCAGTGTGATCAATCTAAGATGGGTTGAATAGAATTTGGACACTCTATATTTTTGAAAAACATGATGAGAGTGTCTCTAGGACACTATGGGAATGTTTATATAATAAATTGTGACTGTGGGAGTATCGTGTCTTGGAATTAACATTTCTAAATCTAGAACCCATAGTGGAGAGAGCCATGGGAAGGAGGGTGAAAGGTATGACAAAGTGATCATGTCTTGCATTATACAGACTCGGTTAAGCTCCATATTGATGTTTCATTTTTTTATACAAGAATTGGAATGATTTTTTATGGCCTAAGTACCGTTTTCTTGAGGTGTATTTTCAAGGCATTTTCATCGTTCATGCATGAAACATGACCATTTGAATGGAAATTCTTGACCCAAGTAGTTTGGGTATAATTTTCATTATTCCCCAAGAATTCTCAAGGATGAGAATTTTAAAGGTGGAGAGACTGTAAGATCTTATGTTTTTGTATGGGGAAAATTTTATAAAGGAATTTAAACATTTCATTTTATGAATGTGTGAAATATTAAACCAATCCTAATAATGTAATTATAAGAGTTGTAACACTTAAAAGCGTTGTTCTTGGATGATTCTTTAGGCCTGAGAGGTGTCTCATAATATTGGATGAGTTTCAATAGCATCGGGTGCCAAAATATTACTTTTTAGGAGAAAATGATATGGGTAAACAGTTAGTTTAAATTATATGGCCACCTAAGAGAAACTATGAAACCCTATAAGGGGTGTCAAATAGTTTGTTAAACCATAAAAGGTGGGATTAATAGACATTTATTTTGTCTATAAAAAGTTATATAGGTGGGAACACAAGATTCACATGGTTTTGTAAACTGTGTTCCTAGACAACATGGTTAGATCCACATAACTAGTAACATAGGATGGTTGGTTCATGATTAGTCCAAATTGTGCAGAAAAACTGTGCAGGGTGTGGATCTTGGGTAGTGTGTGTTGCACGATTAGCGTACGGTTATCCAAACCATGAAGACTAACCATGATCCTCCTTAAATTAGGTAAAATGAAATTTTTTTCCTCCAACCATTTAAGGGTTCCTCCTCCTTCTCCTCTCCCATTCGACTAAGAGGTCCACCATGCATGCCTACCTCCTCATATTCTCCCTTTTGTTGGATCTCCCTTATTTAAGCTCTATATCAAATTAATTCAGGTGTGCTGGAAGAGAATTGATAAGAATAAACTTCTCATTCTTCTTGTTTCATTTTCTCTACTCTCATTTGTTTCTAAATTCATGTGAGATAATTCACCCTTTTTGTGTGTTTTCCTAATCTTCTGATTTCACTCATTTTATCTCAAATCAAATCCTGATATTAGATATGTAGACCTTATTAATAATTAGTTAGGTTGTTTATAGATTTTTTCTTAAATTATCATTTTTTTATAAGATAAGTCTTTCTTCAACACACTCAAACTTCCATTAATCACCTTATAAATATGAAATTTAACATATAAATTCTTATTCCTAAATTCATATTTATATTGTTCTTTTAAATTACCTTATTGGAAGAAGTGTACCTTGTCTGGAACCACCCATTTGGGTATGTAGTTTATATTCCATAACCCTTATACTATATCTTGAACTAAAACCACCATTGAGGTGCTTTGTTTTTCCTCCTATCAAAAAAAGATACTAAGTGTGATTAAATGAATTGTTAGTGGTGAGGGTTTTTTCCATAGATTAAGAGAATTGTTTATATTATGATAGATCCTTCCATGTAGAAACAATTACCAATCAACATATAATGAAATTTAAATGGAAAGGAACTACATGTATCCCATATCAATTAATTAATATAATTCTTGATCCTCCTCACTTGATAAATTGATAGTGACATAGACCTTCCAACGGACCTCCTAATTATATATAAATGGAAGGGCCCAACTGTATACTTGAATTATTGTATATAATTCTTATAGAAATGGAATATTAGTTATTTATATATTAATAGTAATGTTTCATGAATCTTAAAATGGCTTAATTGTATAGATCAATTATAATATATCATTCTTAATAAATATGGAAAAATTTTAATTATTAAATGAACATCCATTATTAAACATGATACTTGGGAATGGCATCCCTTATTAAATGTGATACTTGGGTATGGAATCCATTATTTTTATTATTGGTATGGAATCCCATTATAATTTGTGATACTTGAGTGAGGAATAACTTATTATTTATGGGAAATGTGTCCCTTGTTATTTACGAGCATGGCCTCTCTAATTATTCATTGGCATGGATTCCCTTATTAATCATGGGCATGGTGTCAGGTATTAATCATAGGCATGGTGTCCATTGTTATTCATGGGAAAGGTGTCCCTTATTATTCATGGTCATGGAGACCATTATTATTCATGTTCATGGTGTGCCTTATTATCCTATGATTGATGGGGATGGTTTCCCATTCTATTCATGACACTTGCACATGGAATCCATTAATTAAAATGTGAAACTTATTATTATTATTATTATTATTATTATTATATGGACATCTGGGAACTAAAACTTGATTCCAAACTGGTGCATGTATATCGATGAATACATACTCTCTTGTATGCTTATATATACATGGTGGCACATTCAGAGACATTCCAACTTAGTTCAAAGCAGGTATGGTCAATCAGGTGTCCTAGAGGAACCAAAACCAAATTGGATATATTTAGTATTTACCACATTTCCTTGATTTTGATATACCTACACACTATTTATTTTATATACATGGATGGGGTTACATTAGACACCACTCTTGGTGGCCTACAGATTATATCTCACACCTTGTTCATTCCACTATTTTGTACCTATATAGACATCATTTGATTGCAGGTTAAGATCTGGTTATGCTTTGTGTTATTTCCTTATGGACTAAGAATGGGAATTTGAGCTTGGGAGTAGCAGATCTGTATATACTCAGGCTTCCTCCTGGAGTTAAATTCCTTTATTTATTTATCTCTTATCACTCTGGTTCTATTGTATTATTTCCTAATGTATTCTTATATGCTTGTATTAATTTCCCAATATGTTCAAAAATGGTTCATTATTCATTTTTTATTTTAAGTTACTATATTCATTTGTTTATCACTAATCCAGAAGTTATAGTCTCCCCATTATACTACCTTTAGACTCTCATTACTATTTGGAAGTATCTGGCATACAAGGAGGCGTGCTTGAGGGCATGTGGAGAACTGGCTCAGGGTGCCAATATAGTGGATCCTAGGTCAGAATTTTACATATACATATTTCTAATTGAACTATTTTAAGCTCGTGTTTTTGAATTTTGGAATCACTTTCAACCTTATCAAAATCATGTTAATACTTTTGTTAGTCAAAACTATCCACTTGAGATTCAAATATACTTTTCATCTAGTCTATCAAATTAAGATTTTTTCCCTTGAAATTCCCTTGGTAATTGGATAAATCAGCCCATTCCTAGTTTTGGGATTTTTTTCTAGACATATTTTGGTAACTAGGGGAAGCATGTTTCCTAAGAATTATTTTTTCTTTCCATGAGATATTGGGATGGTTCCTATATCCTAGACTATATTTTTTAGAAGTTTTTATCTCTAACTTTAATCCTAAGACCATATCCCAAAAATATAACACTATCTTATTTTTCAGATGAAATATAAAAATTTTGACAAAATTTTTCAATGTTCCTAAACATATAACATTGAGAGAAATTTTATTTAAGTTTTTGGTTTTGTTTTTGATAACCCACATGATTAACACTTTATTTTGTATTTTGTTTCATTATAGATTATAGTTTATCCTTTATTTCATCTAATTTAGAATTCATTTCATCCCTATGTAAAAAAATTCTTCCTCCTATATTCACTCTTATTCTTCTATAATTTCTATGTTTTGAATTCAAGGTAAGGTTATTAAAAATATGTCTCAACTTTTCATTAGTTTTTTATTGTAATATTCACCAGCTAAATAATGTACTAAATTTTGACCATAAGAGGACAAACCATCATAAAAGATATTCATGAATACATGGGAAGAGAGATGATGCTGAGGGTATTGACTAAGAAAATCCGTAAACTAGTCTCAAGAATCATTAAATTTTTCTATATCATCTTGATAAAAATGGATGGAAAAGTTCCTTATTTATCCATTTAAACAACTTGGGTAAAATTTAAGGACAAATGAGTTCAAAAAAATTTCCAAAGTTTCAAACATGTTTTCATTTATTCCTAATAACTATTTTTTGGAATTCCCCTTAAGTTAAAATGGAAACATCCACATCCTTAGCTCATCTTCAGAGAGACCTTGTAGTGTTAACTATAGAATTGTTTTGTAAAAGTATCTATTTAAGGCTAATGGGTCATTATTAGATAAACCATTAAATGTGTTAAGAGTGAGATATATGATTATTTTAGCCCATAGTTTTGGGATCTAGGTGAAATACTAATTGAATATGGATTTATAGACACTTAATGGGGTTGAAACTACCTTAATATTGGCATTTCATTATTCTCTGGTATAATTTCTAAGTTGGAAATGTTGTTCATTTTCAGTAAACTCTCTCTACCTAAGGTATTCTATTGAATATTTTTTATTCTTTTTTAAGTAACTTAGATGTCTATTTACATTAGGTATGAAAGGTTATAAACTCATATATGATGATCTAGTGAACATATAATTAGAATTAAAAAATATTCAATAGACTTAACTTTATAATAGAACACGTAGATTTTTTAATTCATATTTTTCAATAGTAGTTCTCATCTTTTTTTCATGTTTTTTTTCAAAGTTTTAAATGATGGATTCATGAATCCCTTCCTTGGAAATGGGATCAAATTACTTTATTCCTCGTTATTAAAGGACTAATATATTTTATTTATATATTATTACAACACTTGAATTGTGATGCATAGGGTGTAACACCCATAGGTAAAGAAGAATTTGTTCTGAATGAGAATTAAAAAATATCAAAAACAAAAGAAAAAAGGGACTAATGACAACATGAAAAAAAATATTATGAATGTATGGATTAAATAATTTATTATTTAGTGAAAAACATTGTATAAATTAAGAAAAGAAAACACACATGTTGCAGAAAATTTTATTGGATGATTAAAAGATTACTATCATTCCATTAAAGAATTATTTTGACACTCACATATTGATGATGAAGCCAAATTACGCTCTTGAGAAGTGACAACTGTAATTTGAATCTAGTAGTTCATCAACTAATTAATCCAATCACTAAGAAAATACAAGACTAATGAAACATAAAAATTGATCATTTTTTGACTATGATGCTATGCCTTCCAAATATACTCAAAATGAAATACTTCTCAAGGATCCCTTTTTGTAATAAAGTCAAAAAAAATTAAGGAAAACAATAATTATAGGTTAAATGATTTTCATCATAATCTCAATTTACCCATCCATAATAGTTATCTAGGAATCATTTTATTTAATATAAATATTATAAGAAATCCAATATCTATTAAAATAGAAATGAAATAAAAGAAGAATCAAAGAATAAATATCCCCTATGATCATGATCATGAAAGATTGTTTCCAATCTCTATTTATCCTTGATCTTATGAATCCCTTCTAAAGTATTTTCTAGAAATACCCTCCAAAAATTATTTGATGATAAGTCTCTCCACTATAGAGTTTTTATCTACCTTATTTTTAAAAATGAGTGTTCACTGACTTATGTTATGTGACTCCCTGGCATTCACATCAAGTTCGAATAACTGGTCACAATTTTCACAAGTTACAATTCATTTTCTTCAACTGTGAGTCAATGAAATAAATATATCTGAACATAATTCACTTCACCTAATGAAAATATTGATTTAATAATATTTTTAATGAATCCATAAGATTTAAAAACCTCTATCTTTAACACATCACTTAAATACATTATATGTTAATGCTAACTACATGTGTCATGTTTTCTTTAACTCTTCCTTCAATCAGACTCGGACTCTATCATACACAACTCACATTTATTTTCTTCATATTAAAAAAATTCCTTCAATATAAAAAAACAAATTCAATCATTTAACCAAATTGGATCCATATAACATAGTAGTATGATCTTGTTTCATCCTTCATTAATTTGGTTCTCTAGCCATTATATTGAAATTGTTTGTACAGAGGGTCACCTACTTCAACCTCAGTATAAACACATTTAGTGATTTTAATCCTTATGAGTGGTACACCCAACTCATTAATAGGAATAAAATAAAACAAATAGGGTGTAAAAAAAATTATCCTTACAACCAGACCATTAGAGTCGATCGAGATCTAGCAATCATCTTCCTCAATTCACACCAATAAATAGTATAACCAGTGAACACACAACTTCATCATATGATCTTGGACAATAGGAAATTATCTTCTACATGACATTAGTTTATATATTCTTAAAGAATATTTCATATACCTCATTATTTTTGAAGATCAAAACTACCTCATTCCTCTTCATAAATCCTCACATGTTGAAGGAATTCTCCAAATCTAAATTGGCATCAATCTCAAAAATGGTGGTTTTATCAAGATAGATAAAATCATTAGGACTTATTGATAATGATATTTGAAAAAATAATCCTCAATTGGGATTTAAATTAGTAATATTTGAATTTAAAATCTCGACATCTTGTATTTCTTTAATGATGAGTGTCTCTTTAGTGGATCTTAAAATTATTCTAATCTTAAATATTTCTTGGGAAAAATTAGGTTAAAATTGAAAACAAAATTTCAGATCCTCTTTCATTCTTTGAAATTTGATTTATTTTGTTAAAATAACTTGATCATCAGTTTTAGATTTCATGGGTATGGTTATTCCTTGATTTTTCTTCACTCAATCTCATTTTGATATACTTTAATGGTGAGACTTGGATTAGTATTGGAACTTTGAGCTTAGTTGTCTTTCACCTTAAGTCAAAATTTATCAACTTGGGAAAGTATTTGATTTTTCTTCATTCATAAGTGGGTGGATGGAGGCTTCTAAGAAGGCACGACTACCTACCTTCTCACTATATCAAGGCTAGAACATTCAAAGAATTTAATTCTCACTATAGAAAGAAGGTCCATCCCATGATAGCATAAGAAAAGGTATAGAATTAGAAATACCACCATGGTTTTAGAAGAAAAATATTTAGGCATAGTTGTATAAGAGTGGTACTTTAGTTTTGTAGGGGTATAAATTTCATTCTCATAGTAGTATTAGGGTGTATGATAGCACACTGAATGTTAACAAAGAACGGTACCACCCTCATAGTAATAGTCTACACTTTAAAAATTTCCAAAATTAAAAACAAACTCTTATATAAAATTTTCAATGACTAAAGTTAATTTAAAAAATTATAATCATTAATATATGTCTCCCAAAATTAAATTTTCCACACAAATGTAATTTCAATTTTCATTACTCGGTAATTCTCTACTAAAAATAATATCCAAATGTAAGACTAATGAATTTATTTTTCAATAAATATTTATTTGATCCAATGACTAAATCAGATTAACAATTAATACTCAAATCATATAACCAAAATTGATTCACAATTTCCTAAAATTAAAATTTAAAACAAATATATCAAATATATATTCCATGAGTTTAATAGAAAAATTATAATAGCATGGAATAATAGAATATGTAAATTCAAACAGCCTTGAAAAATAATTTTATATTTAATTCTACCAAATGAATAAAATGGTTTTTTGTAAAATATATGGAATTAAACAAAATAAAAAATGATAATATAAACAAAAAAATTCATAACTTCATAAAAATATTCAATGAGTTGTAAATTCAATTACTGTTTATCTGATATGTTATTTCCCTCTATTTAAACCCCATTTTGAATTAAAAACCTCATTAAATGTCCAAAATAGATCGGGAAAACATACACAAATAAGATATAAATCACATGTGAATGGGATATTCTTTGAAATATCAACCATTATCCACTTATGGGTCACTGATCCTTTTATAATAACTTTCTTGACCCTTAATGAGTAAAAATATTGATATCAATATAATCATCTAAAGGTTTAACGGGTGTTAAAACTAAGATATAAGGGTTAAAACATCAACTAAAATTGTCAAAACTTTTTAGCCTTATATATCAGCCAAGAACAACCCTAATACCTTCATAGCTTCCTTTCCTTCATTTTTTAGATTCTATTCTTACCCTAGGACCATCTTAAGAAGGAATAATGTGTAATCGAAAATAGGTCTCTCAAATAATAGGTAATCATCTTACCTAGCTTTTTCAAAGTTTATTTATTATTATTTGTCATTTAAATATATTTTATTCATCCTAAAATAATTATTATTATATCATAAATATACTTACATGTTATTATGAACGTGGGACAATAATTTTCCACCTCCTTTCCAACAAATGGGAAATGAAATTATCACTTGTGATTGCGTGTGGAATACTGCATCCACGTATTAGTATGATTCATTTTCAGTCACCAACTTTAATGGTTGTTTGTTATGATAAATTTAATGTTTATATATGTTATTTGTGACATAATTATGCTTCTAAAATTATAATATATTATCTTACTTCATGTTGGAATACTAATGTTATATTAATATATCTCATGTACTTTAGGTTTTTATTATCTAAAATAACCTTTATACTTTACTGATGATATTGTAAGTATTTTCATTAGTTTTTATATTATTTATAAGTTTTTTGGAAATTAATTTCATTAAGTATGTGTTATCAATGTTTTTTATGAAAATTATATAAGTCTGGAACAATCACCTACATGAGGATTTTGGCTATGTGAACAAAAGGATATGTGTGCATTCAGCTATGCAAATATCCTATGTGAATGTTTTGCCAATGTAAATTGGCTATGTCACATAGTAGCCTACATGAAAATTTTCTACATAAAATTTCTGCTACGTAGATCAATTAGCTACATAAAATGGTTATGTAAAGTAATTAGCTACATGAATTGGATATATGATGAAAGTTGTTACATCATTCCAATTGGATATGTTAATTTCATTTACATGAGTAAAAAGACTATGTGATTAATTTTGTAAACATAATTAAAATAAACTAAGTGGATTTAAAAGTGATAATTGTCTATGTGATAATATACTATGGATACCTCATTCCATAATCTATATTTATTACCATTTAAGAACTTGTGTGGGTTTTTAATGATTCCATATTATCTCTAAATGTTGAATTATCTCTTCTTCGTTAAATCAATTTTAACAATATCCAAGTATTTATATAGGAGGAAAGTATAAGAATATATTATTTGTTTATACTATTGTATAGGTATTTTTAAAGAAAATGACATGTCACAGATGCTGGATTCTATGGATCATATACTTCAAAAATAAAAGAGATATTTTTTATTCATTCTTAAGTATATATTTTCTAGAATATAAAATCTATCTCATTTTAAATATAAGATATATATAGAGTTGAAGAGAAACATCTATATGAAGCTCTATTTTTCATGAAAAAAAATAAATAAAAGATTCATATTCTATAGTTGTGATACAATATCCATATGTGATATCATTTAGAAGACTCTCCTAGAGCTACATTCTGTTCTTATTTCTAGAGAATTATTTCTTCTATTAGTTGTGTCTTAAAACTAGGTGTTACACCTATAATCTATCTATTTTCTTACCATCCATTATAAATTTACCTATTAAAAGAACCTAAAGGTTATTGTTTCTAAAAGCCTTATTGGAGCACTGTTGAAATATTCTATACATTTGTAATAAGTGGTGACTAATTTCAATTATTCATGCAGTCATAAGAAAAAGGACTAGAAATCCTTAGAAAAAGGACTGGTCTAGTGAATATCACTAAACTCCTGAAGAATAGGATTTGTAGAGTAGACTAGGGGACTTCTATTCCCCAAAAAAATATACGTCTTTATGTCTATTTATTTTCATTCTATTTTTATCTTCTTCTACTTCTTATGATAATTAAATAATAGAAAGTTAGTCATTTCTAAAGAGGTTGGTTTTCTATGTGAAGAAATTTTGTTTAATAACTCGATTCACCCCCCCCCCCCCCCCATAATGAGTATTTTTCATAAAATACTAACCCAAAATTAGTATCATAGGTTTTGAATCTTGAGATATCATCTCTCAAAGGTTGAATTATAAATATATTTTCAAAATGGATACTATGACAGAAAATATAGAAGGTATGTCAATTGTAAGGGAACCTTATTTAAATAGTGATAATTATGGATAATAGAAGGCATGAATGATTATATTTATAAATAACATTTTTTTAAAGGATTGTCTCAAAGTCATGAAGCATTATTAAATTCAAAAACTCAACCATAAACTTGGGATGCAGATACTAAATCCAGTTATGATTTAAAATCTAAAATGATGAATGATGTCATTTTTTGGATCAGGTCCAGATGAGTTCAATAGAGTATCTCATTATCAGACAGCCCATGAAATGTGGACTACCATTTTAGTTTCTTATTAAGGTGTAGACAATTTAATATCCCTTAGATATGATACTACCAAACTTAAGTTTGATACATTCAGAATGATGGAAGGAAAGAGAATCTCATAATTAAATATAAGGATTACAGAGATTTAAAATAATATTTCTACTCTAGTAACACAAATTATCTATCCAGATAAATCTTTGAAAGTTCAAAGAGTTTTACCATCTATATGGAGTGGAATTTTTGTTTCTATTTGGAAATATACAGAGGTACAAAAATTTAAAATAAAATATCTAATTGTAAGACTTATGATTCATGAGTTGGATATTGAAGTTGAATATGGAGGGAAATATTTAGTTAAGAAGGATAATGATACTTCAAAAGTTTTAACTTCAAAATATGACAAGAAGTTAAAATAAATTAAAATAGTTGATTCATATGAGGAAGGTACTTTAAAAAAATTGACTCACACAGTGAGTTTTCTCACTTTTCTAGAAAATTTAGAAAATATTAAAATGAAATAAGAGGCTTTAAGAAACCCTTAAATAAGTACAAGGAGTGTGATGTAAATTCAAAACAAGTGAGATAGTATGAATGTAATAATCCTAGACATATCAAGATCGATTTTCCCCAACTATAATCCAAAAATAAATCAAAGAGAAATTATTTGAAGAAAATTTGTTACAAAAATAATTCTAAAAAATCCATGAAGAAAACTTGGAGTACTTATAAAGAATCAAGCGGTGCTTCATATTTAGAATAAGAAGCTGAAAATTCAAATTAAAAGGGAAGTGTGTGCTTTATTCCACACTTTAATGAAGTAAGTTCATATTATTCTTCTAACCAAGATCCTGAATCTAAAAATAAAGATTACTCATATGAGGAATTAATTGAATATTGTACCATGATGTAAATTAAATATGAGTCTTCAAAAAAATAACTCTATTAAAAAGTTCAATTGTGACGTGGCTAATGAAAAGGGGTACTTGAATAAACAAATTTTAGAGTTAAAAAACATACTTGAAAATTATGTTGTATCATGTGTTGAACATGGTAAAAGGATTGAACAAATGGAAATGGAAGTTCAATAATTTAAATATGCTACAAGTGTTATAATAAAGTAGAAAAATATTTAAAATTAAATCCTTGAGAACAATAAGACTCATAAAAATAAATTTGGAATAGAAATCCAACGTGATAAGCCCAAATTTTATAAAAATAATTTTGTCCCTAGTTATAAAAATAAGAATTGCTCTAACATTACTTGTATTCATTATGAAGATTTAAGAAATTTTGATATCAATTTTGATTCAAAAAACCTTCAATTAAGTGGAATTAAAAATTCTTTTCATTCAAATTATTTTTCAAAGTCCATTACTGGAACTTCTGGACAACATAAATAGGTTTGGGTTCCCAAATATTTAGTTGCTGATATTACAGTAACCAAGAAAATATGGGTACCAAAACAATTTATTGTTTGATTTGTTTTTGTAGGAAAATGGTCCAAGATAATAAATGACAAATTTTATATGGATGGAGGATGTTCAAGGAATATGATTGAATATTTTTCTAATTTACAATCCTTATCAAAATTTGATGGAGGTTATGTCACTTTTAGTTGCAATTCCAAAGGAAAAATTATGGGAGTTTGATTTATTGTAAATCCAAGATCAATACTCATAAATAAAGTTCTTTATTTGGAAGTATTAAAGAAAAATATGATAATTATTTCTCAACTATGTGATGAAGTTTGTTTTTTGATTTTTTAAATAATGTATGTTCAATCTTTATAGATACAGTTATTAAAATAAATTCACCTATAACATAGAATTTCTATACTCTATATCTCAATTATTTGAGTATATTAAAAGAGAACTATTTAAATGTTGAAACAGATGAATTTTGGTATGGAGTATAAGATTGAGACATTTTGATTTTTATTCTTTGGTAAGGTTATCTAAATTAATTTTAGTTTCAGATTTACCTCAACTTAAATTAGATAAAAATAATTTGTGTGAGGCATGCCAAATGGGAATGAAACACAAGTTATCTTTTAAACTGATTAAAGAGGTTGCAACTTCTAAACCCCTATAACTAATTCATATGGATTTTTTGGGCCATATAAAGTTGAAATCCTAAGATTAAAATATTTTATTTATGTTTTAGTTTATGATTTTTCTATATTAACTTGGGTTTTATTTTAAAGTGTCAAGAGTGAATCTTGTTCAGTTTTTATAATTTTTTATAGACTAGTTCAAAAAAGAGAAAGATTCTAAAACTATTTATTTAAGAAGTGTCCATGATGTAGAATTTTAAAACTATGATTTCAATGCCTATTTTCTAAAACATGGTATAAAACATACCTTTTCTGACCCTAGGACACTACATCAAAATGGTGTTACTAAAAGGATAAATAGTACATTGAAAAAAAAATTAAAAGAACAATGTTATATGAATATAACCTATCAGCTCATTTTTGGTTTGAAACTATGAATATGGAATGTTTTGTCATAAATAGAGTTTTAATAAGTTATATTTTGAAGAATACACTCCATGAAATATGGAATAATAGAAACCCAAAAGTTGTACACTTTAAGGTTTTTTTATATAAGTTTTATATTTTAAACACCAAAGATAATCTTTGTAAATTTGATCCAAAATATGATGAAGGAATATTTCATGGATATTCTACTACCTCCAAGTCATGTAGAGTTTTCAATAAAAGGACAAAGATTTTTGAAGATTCAAATCATGTGAGATTTGATTAAACTGATCCTTTTGATAAAAAATTACTCCGATTGATGAGATAATTTATTCTTTTGAAAACATGAGACCTAAACCTCTCAGTGAAAGTAAAAAAAGGATGTTGAATTATAATATGGTTTTCCAAAACAAAATCCAAAAAAGATAGATTCTAGTGAACCTAAAAGTGTTCTTCCTAGAAAACCAAGAACCCTTTAGGACCATCCCATAGAAATAGTATTAGGAAACATAGATAAAGAAATTAGGACTATAAGAAGTGTATGAAACCTTATAGAGTTTTCTGTATTTTTATCTTAGCTATAACATAAGTATATATAACAAGCCTTGTAAGATGAAAGTTGGGTTGTATTAATGAAATAGTAATTAAACTAGTTCAAGAGGAATAAGGTCTGGGAATTAGTTGATAGACCCTATGACTATCTTATTATAGAAAAAAAATGTATTTTAGGAATAAATAGTATTATCTTAGTGTGATCACTAGGAATAAGGATACACTAGTGGTTAAAGGTTACAATAAAGAAGAAGGTATATATTATGAACATAACTTTTCACCTATAGTAAGATTATAATCCATTGGGATTCTACTAGCCTATGCATAATATATTAATTTCATGTTATATAATATGGATGTAAAATCTACTTTTCTAAATAGTTTTTTCATGGAGGAAGTTTAGGTTGAATAACATTTTAGTTTTAGAAAAACTCTTTTTTTTATTTCAGTTATTAATATTAATAGATCTCTCTATGGCCCTAAATAAGCACTCAAATCTTGGTATGAATGTTTGAGTTATTTTATTTTATCAAAAGATTTTTTGGTATGTAATAAAGATCCTAATTTATTTCAGAGAAATTAATTTTCATATATTTTTTAGTTTATATATATGTTGATGATGTGATATTTGGTTCTAAAAATAAACAATTGTGTAATGAATTTTTAAAACTCATGGAAAAATAATTTCAAATTAGTATGATGGGTGAGTTAAATTATTTTCTAGGTTTTTAGATTTTTCAAAATGAATTTGGTAATGTGTTGAATCAAAGAAAAGACATACTTGAATTACTTAAAGTATTTGGACATGAAAGTGGTAAATTACATACAAATCCTATGAGTTATAATGAAAATATTAGTTTGGATTAAGATGGGAAACCAGTTTATAACAGTATTTACAGAGGAATAATTGGAATCTTATTATATTTAACTACTAGTAGACTAGACATTTTGTTCATAGTATGTTTGTGTGTTATATTTTAGGAAAATCATAAAAGAATGTCATTTAAAATCTTCCAAATTAATTTTAATATATTTAAAATGAAAATTTTCCCTTACCTTAATTTTTTCAAAAACTTATATTTTAATTTAACTTCATATTATGATGATGTATTTGGTATTTTTAGACTAGATAAAAAGAGTACCTCAGGAACCATCCATTTTCTAGTAAAATCCCGGGTATCTTGGTCTTGTAAGAAACAACACTCTATTATATTATTTACTTCTGAAGAAAAATATAATATTTCTGGTAGTTGTTTTAAACATGTACTGTGGATGAAACACACCATGATGGATTTTGAATTAAATTATAATCAAGTGTCAATTAAATATAATAACACTAGTTCTATCAACATTTCTCAAAACCCGATGAGTCATTCAAGAATAAAAAATATATATATTAGTAATATTTCTTAAGAGATCACATTCAAAAAGGTGATATTACTCTTGAATTTATATTTTAATGAGAATTTGTTCGTAGGTATTTTTACTAAACCCCTTATTTTTTATCGTTCTTATTTCATAAAAATAGAATTAGGTTTTTTTAAATTTAAATGACTTTAATTTAATTTATTCCTTTGATATTAACATGTGATTTAATTTTTAATTTTATTAAATGTTGTGAATTTAGGAAATAAAATTTATTTTCCTTAAATTTAATTTTATTTATTAGTTAGTTAGAATATACCCTAAACCCTATTTGGGTACCTGATTTATTTGATATTTGGCACTGTCGCCTAAAAAATAAATGGAACTCCACCCATTCTCTATTCCCATGTGTGTTCTATTCCCAAATCCAAACCATCTCCTTTAATTTCAAACCTTTTGATTCCACTCTCAACCATCAACCAACCCTATCAACTATGGGAAAGTCAAAGTGAGTGGATAAATGAAGTTATAGAACTTACAAGCAATCTAAAAGTATTTTTTCATGAATAATACTTGCTATTAAATCCATTTATATGGCATGGATGAAGACAAATGAGATGTTTATAAAGAAAGTACTTCCATTTCAAGGCTATAATTCTGTGTTTGTTGAGAATAAATCTGATTTTCTATTTTAGGAAGAAGTTCATGAGTTTATGAGTAATGCAAAGTTTTAGTTTAATCAAATAGATGATTTAGTTTCATCAATTGTCAATAGGAACCTAGTGATGCTTTCATCTATCAAAATGGCTAAGGTATTCCATTTTTCCTATGAGGGATAGTTTAGTTTTAGTGAGATGATTTTTTTAATAGGCTCAGTTGGGCCATTAGAAGTGTTGAAGTTTTTTTCATAACTTCTTCTTTTGAAAAAAAGTATATGAAAGATTTGCAGCATAATGGAAAGTTTTGTATAATTTCATGTAGACCAGAATATCTCAGTCAACTGGTGAGATGCTGAAAGTTATTTTTCATGATATATTTTTTTTGTAAATTATAATAAAAAAAATTGAATCTTACAAGGTACATGATGGATTTTATGCATCATTGTTGCAAATTAAAAAAGGTAAGATTAATTAATACCCTTATGGAATTTTTAATTACTATTTTTTAAGATAAAATAACTAGATCTAAAGGAAGGGGTGGAGTGAAGTGTCACAAGAGTATTGCTTGGTCTGTAATTTTGTTGAATACCATTAGTTATTTCTGGGATTTTGCATCAAGTTCCTTAAAGGCAGTAGGTCAAGAAGGTATGGTTCAGGGGATCCATCTAAGACCTAACTACCTATGGATGCACCACTTACCAAGACAGTGTCTGATAGGAGAGTGGAGGAGTTAGAACCTATTGTAACTAAAACTATAATTCCATAAGTAATTCATGTTATATGTGAGCCTATTCAAATTCAAGAATAGGTTTCTCATAGTTTGTTTTTGAGTAAGATGATTAATGTTAGCATGTTTAGGAAAAAGTTATTAAGAAAAATGATTATATTATTTAGAAAATTATTATTGAATAAGTGCATGTAATTTTTGATGTTTGAGGAAGGTCTGAGGGTGAGTTAGAATCTTAGACAATGGATCAGATTCTTCTTGGATCCTACTAGTAGAGTTTAAACGCATGATGTGGTTATGGAATCTGTTGAGAATTCCCAAACATCTAATACATTATCACCACCTCAAATTGATTTTGAGGATATACCCTCTAATAGTAAATTCTTGTATAGATTAATAAATATATCTTTTTCTTCTTCTATAATGGAAGAGTTTGATAATCTCGTATAAAATTATTATGATTTGAAGGTGGAGCTCTTTTGTACAAAGATGGAATTAGAGAACTCAGAGAGACCTCTATTTCCAAATCTTAATTTAATAAAATAGTTAGATTATTAGATTACCATGTAGAACTAATAAATAATATAAAATCTGATAATCTTATTCATCTTGTTTCTAGTTATAAATTTATCTCTAAGGAACTAGAAGAGATTAAATCTTTGGTAAAATAATCAAAAAATTATTCTCCTATCAAGGCTGAGTTTAATTATCTTGGTACTTCAATTGAATCTCTGAGAGATGTGTTTCAGAATATTCCATCTTTATATATAGTTTTGTCTCAAGAAGTTCTTTATGAATTGAATTATTTTAGAATTGAGATGAAGGAAACCTTACACAGTTTCCAAAGTGTGTGGATTAGATAGTTTGAATTTATAAATAAGTTACAACCATTTATTTTTGTTTCTTCTCCATCCTAATCTTTAGTTGTTCCTTTTTTCAAAGGGTATTTGATCATGTTATATTATAATTAAGGTTATTATCCATATAGATCTAGTGTCTTTAGTGTGATATAATTTTACATGGAATGTTTCAAGACTTAAAGAAGGTTATTTCGAATGAATTCCAAGACACTAAATAAGTTGGCAGGAAGATTAGTGTTGGAATTGATATATGCCTAAATTATCATTTTTGTTATCTCAAGGAATCTCTAGGATCAATGGTAGAAGAAAATTATGTAGTCTCTATGAAAATAAGAGATATAGCTTCTTGTTTCATTGAACAAATTAATAAAAATACTCAAATAATATTCAAGTGCCTAAAGGAAATATTTTAAGTGATTATGGACCTGTATTCTGATTCTTCAAAGGAAGAATCAGGTTTAGAATTTGAAAAAGATTCAAAAGTACCACTTCTATTTATAGGAATGGATTTTCTTATTTAAAAAATACCAAGTATAGTTCCTTTTAAGGAATTGGTTTCTCCTTTTTCTGTGGAATCAGTTTGAGTTGAACCTAAGACTTCTTCTATTAGGGCCCAAGTTTCTGAACCTTTTTTCAGTGTTGTAAAAGAATTTGTTCATTTTTTTATAGAAAAATTTTAGATCATGGATCGAAAGTTTTAATCAGTGAATGGTAGAATGATTAGCATGCATATTTTAGTATATAATATCTTGAAGAAACGTTTAGTGGACATGCCATCAATTCTCACTGCTACGGATCTTGAAGAAACTATTCAGTTTCTCAAATGCATAGGAAATCATATATCATTATTCTAGAATTATTCAAGTAAGATATTCTTACTAGAATATACATGTGTGATGAAGATTTGTTTCAAATGAGAAGAAGGATAATTCTTTTTCCTAATCCTATTGAATCACATCTAGGTTATAGACAGAGGATTAAATCTATTTATGATCCATCATCTATCAATAAAAAATAACATGAAAAGTATGATTCTTCTCTAGATGTTGAGCATTCTTAGGGAGAACCTCTTCTTCAAATCCTTTTAAGAAAGTTCCTTTTTAGGATACTAGAACCTATAACATCATTCTAGGTCAAATTTATCTGGAAAATATTATTAAATATCTTTTTCATCTTCCTTACATTAAATATTCTATTGGATATGTAAGTGGATCTATTTCAGTAATGGTTAAGAAAAAAAAATCATTTGTAATGCCTACTCTAACTACCTCTGAAACTGAACCTACTTTCAAGCTATATCCCCCAAAACCACAATCCCAATTTGAATCCATTCATTAACCCGGATCTTCTAAAAATATATTGTATTTATCTTTTGTTATTACTGATTTGATGTATCTTAGAACTTCATAACATTTAACAAAATACTTATTTATTAATTTCTTATGTTTCTCTTAGTGATTGTTTTTATTTAATGTTTAATCTCTTTATTTTATTTACTGAATTCCATTCATACCATAATTTACTATTCAATTTTATCACAATAATCAAATATTTCATCAATCTGAACATGCTACATTAAATATGATTTTACACTCTATTCCCTTCCTTATTAATGAAATAAAAGGGGGATAAGTTATATATTCTTTACCCTAAGTTTAATCAAAGGGGGAGAAGTTTTCTCTAACATGGTAGAAGTGTAAAATTGAAGGATAAGCACTACATTTTAAAAATAAGTATATTATAGATATATTTTTGTGAAAAATCATGATTAAATCTCTTAAATTTTCATTCTTAATTTTAAATGGGTTTTGTGATCATCAAAAAGGGGTGATTGTTTTAATAATAATTTTGTTTCAACAGATCTCGTGTAATTTAGGTTCTAATGATCTCAAATACCTTTTATACTTTAATAATTGTGATTTTTTTAAGTATATATATTAATTTTTATCTTATTTCTAAGTGTTTAGGACATTAATTTCCTTAAGTATGAATTCTAGATGTTTTTTTGGTAAAGTTTCTAAGTCTTGAACAATCACCTACATGAGGATTTTGGTTATGTGGAGAAAGGTATATGTGAGAATTTGACTACATAAATAACCTATATGAAGTATTTTCCTATTTATATCATCTAAATCATGGAATCGCCTACATGTAAATTGCATACCTCAATGAGATCTCCTATATAATATTTTGGATTCATAGATCAATCAACTATGTAAAATGGTTATGTGTATTAATCAGCTATATGAATTTGATACATAATGAAATTTTCTAGGATGTTTCAATTGGATATGTTAATTGTAGATACATGAGTAAAAATCCTATGTGATTAATTTTGGAAACATGATTCAAATAAACTACATAGATTCCAAAGTTGAATCGTCTATGTGATAAACTTTAATTGGTTACCTTGTGATATAATTTTTATTTGTTACCATTGAAGCACTTGAGTGAGATTTTGATGTTTTCATGTGATATTTAATGAGGAATTATCTATTTTTAGTTAAATATATTTTAATAAGATCAATGTACATATACATGAGACAAGTACAATGATATTTTATTTTTATTTAATGTTTCTAAGTTATTTTTAAAGAAAAGAACGTCTCTTAGATCCCAGATTCTAAGGATCATGTGCATTTTTAAGTCTATGTTTTTTATAATATAGAACATCTCTCATATGAAATATAAGTGATATACATAGAATATGATAAGTGTTTCTACACTACACTATTTTTCATGAAAAAAATAAGAATAATCTTCATATTTTTCAATTTTTCTACAATAGCCATATGTTTTGTTGTTTAGAAGACTCTCTTAGAGCTATATTCTTTTCTTGTTATTTCTTTTATAGATTTATTTCTTCTGTAATATGAATATTAAAACTATGTGTTTAACCTGTAATATATTTGTTTTCTTATCATTTTTATAATGGTTTTGGTAAAATAACCTAAAGGATGCTATTTATAAAGCCTTGTTGGAGCCTGGTAGAAAGCTCATGTGCTTTTGTAACAAGTGTCAACTACTTTAAATCAGTCATACACTCCCTAGAAAAAATGACTATAAGCCCTTGGAAAAAGGACTATTCTATTTAAAATCACTAAACTCATGGAGAAGATGTTTTTGGAGTATAATATGGGAATTCAATTCCCCAAACCACTATAAATCACTATATATGTTTATTTTATTCTGTTTTTATTTTCCATTGCTTTATGTGATAAGGACAGAATATAAAGTTAGTTGTTTCTAAATAGGGTGGTTTTCTATATGATTATTTTTTTTAATAAATCAATCCCCCCTCTTTTGTCTTTTTCAAGCCATACTGAACAACATTTCATACCTTCCCATCTATTGAAAAATGGTAATGTCACTTGTGCATACATGTGGACTACCACCTCCAAGAAGTGATGTGATTATTTTTTTAAATTTAAGTTTCATATGGATGGTTATAAGGAGAGATTTAATTAATATATATGATATTTACAATAAAATTATGATTATGTAAAGTTGAATCATTATATACCTTTATTTCATTCCATCAATCAAAAATTGAAATCATCAATCGTGTGTACTTATGGATTATTATCTCCATGAAGTGATGTAATTCATTTTTTATCACCATTTTATATGAATATTTTTAAAAGTTTATATAATGATTAAATATGATAATTATTTTGTGGTTAATATTTTGGATACAATGAAACCTTGAAAATGGTGAGATCGGAACCATCAAACCAAAACATGTATGGAAAATATGTCAGTTTTCACCAGAATGTTCATTTTAATGAAGAATTGTTAACAAAAAGGATAATTGGGAGTTATAAAGGAATTTTACTTGGTAAATTATGTATAAATAAGGTTATATAATAGATTTATAATAAAACTATATTTATAATAAAACTATATTTATAATAAAACTATATTTATTATATAGTATTTATGAACATGTACTAAGTAAAAACAGACTTAAGGCAATGGTTTCTCATGTAACTTTTATTTCTATAATACATGTCATATTCACCACTTATTTTTTTTGTGGTTAATAAAATACAAATAAATGTATTTTATGATTCTTGTCATGAAAATTATATGAATTTATAAATCCATCTTAGTTTCACTCATTCATGAGGTTTTGATTTGATGATTACAAAAATGGTAAGGGTTTATGTTACAATCTTTGTTCTTTTTAGGATTATCTATATTAAATTTTCATTGAGGGGAATTATATGGATCTCATCCTATTAAACCCATATATTTTATGATAATATGGTCATTATTTTAATTTTCATTTATTAGTTCTATTTTTTTCAATTTGGTACATAAAATGATTGAGAAAGTGTTTTTAAAGAATAGTTGGCCTTATTTCCTATTTGGTTGATGATATTTTACTTCCATTTCCACACTCTTAAAAAAATATTTTATAAATGTTATTACATATAATTTAAATGATTCAAAAATTTAATCTTAACTACATTTGAATTTATTTCCAAAGGTTCAAAAATTAATCTTTCTCAAAGTTTTTTGGACAAGTCATTTTTAAATTTTTACAAAAGTGTAAATGGAATGTATTATTTTAACATATACTGCATGAATAGATTTTCCCACCATCATGAGTGTTCTTTTATTTAAATATTACTTTAACATTTTCCAGGGTTATTTTCAAAGAAAAATAATTTATCAATTTTAATGGGATTTTTTAGTCAAAATATTATCAAAGGAATATGATATTTCATCATGTATTCAAAGAAATATTTGAATGATATTTTAAAGGCACTTTTCATTTATTCCAACATACTTTCATGTTTCTTATGTTTCACTAGGGATAAGATCTAATGATATAATCCATGTTCTTTATATGGATATCTTATAGTTATATGATGATGAAATGTTTATAAAACGTGTTTCTTTTCCATGGCTTATGTTATTATGAAATAATAAATGCTTTATAATATTGTGGCACATATGTGTATGGTTTTAATTATACTTATAAAATATTTTTATGTATCTAGTATCAAACTACACTAAACCTTTATGGTTCTAAAGCATGTTTATCTGGTATATAATTTGAATATTCATTTAAATGATGTAATAAATATGTATTTTTGGAATGGGTTACTATAATGAAGGTACCTTATGGAGTTTTTTTTATACCATATGAAGTCCATTTTGAGATTATGAAAACTTCATAGGGTATATGAAATCATAGGTACATGATCTTTATAAGGTATATTCAACCTTAGGAGAAAAATGGATAACTCCTTATAGCAGTTTAAGAAAAGAATATAGATGTCAAGCATGGAATATAGCATGAGTGTTCATCTGTAGCATGTAGATGTTCAGAATGGAATGAAACAAGAGTGTGGAAATCATGACATTCATATGAAGCATGAATGTGTCGAACGTTGCATGTTCATGCAATGCGCAGTTAAAGAACAACTTTTCACATTCATGAGGATAAATAGTGCCCTACTACTCACATCCAACATCAGACTTTACCTCGATATGGTGATTATTCATTACCTGGGATGTGTTGTAGGAGGACATGCAAATATGTTGGAGCAGCCCCACTCTAGTAGTTTTTCGTAGTACCCAGTGTGGGGGATTTAAACCTATTCTAATGCCTCCAAACACTCTTTATGCTTATATTGACCTACGCTCATACCCTTTTTCATAGTCAGTAGGCTTTTATTGATCTTATACATTATCTCTATGATGGATGGATTATTTTGTGGTCTATCTAAGTGATAGCCTATTTTTTGGAGAGATAAAATAAATTGTATATTTTCAAAATAAAAAAAATTATTCTTAGATTTTATAAAATAGTTATAAATAATAATTATAAGCATTTGGAAAAAATATATAAGCCTAAATTTAAATATGAAAATTTCATTTTTTATCATGATAAATAAAGTGTTTATTTATTAATTAAATTCAATTATGAATTTAATTACATCATTTATAAATATCTTATAAGGAATGGAAAATATATTTTGGAATATATAAAAAAAATTATAAAAAAAATATTATAAATTAACTGACTATAAAATGTTTATATTTAATTGATAAAATGTTTATAAATAATTATTATAAATATTTCATTAATATTAATGAGTTAATATTGGGAATAAATTTTCCAAATTTATATGGTTTGTAAAATGTTTATAAAACATATTAAAACATATTTTACATTTTACCAAATTATATAGAATTCTTTTTAATATTTAAATAAAATGTTTATTTAGAAATCATAAGGGTAATTTTTAAAGAATTCATAAATTGAATAAATAAGGCCAAAATTTAAATTTGTTATATTTAAAATTGTTAATTTTTCTTAATTAATTAATTCTGATTTTTAGTTTTAAAATGGATCATATTTAAGATATTATTTAGGGCACATCAAAAGAGTTTTGAGGATATGTTTATCTAGTATTTAAATAATTTTTAAGTATGTGATATTTATATTAAACAAGTAGTTTACATAATAAAAGGTTATATTATAACTTATTTATAATTCATAATAATATCATATATTTAAAATAAAATTTCATATAATGAATAATATAAAAGAGTATATAATGAAAGTAGGTATAAAGAGTTGAAATCTAAGAATATGGAATATCTAAAATGTTTAGCTAAATTATAAAATGCTTATAGAAAGAAGTTATTTATGAATTGACCATAAATATTTTTATCTCATGTTTAAATTTATGAAATGTTAATTTATTTAAAATTTATTCCCTATTTTATTCATGTATATAAATAGTTTATGAAATTTGAATATTGTGTATGCAACATTTATGTGAAAATTTTCTTTTAGGAGATGGATCCTTTCATAACATTATAGGTATCACTTCATATGATTTAGTTATTATCTACTGTATCCTTAGTTTTATTTTGAATTTATAATATTTTGAATATTTATTTAATATAGTTTTTTAATATTAGTTGTTAGAGATATCATGAATTGAATTCTATCTTAAGTAAAGTCTCTTCTGGGAGAGGGACTTGGGGTTGGACTACCCACTATCCCAAAGGCTTGTTCCTTTTCAAAAAAGTGAGGATTTGGTTATCTATCACTCTAGACGTACTCATGTAGATATTTTCAATATCATATAACTCTATACCATTATATGAAATGGATCATGTCCCTTATGCATATGATGCATTTTAGTATGTATAAATATACTCGTCTTCTGTTTTTTGGGTGAATAAAAAAGACTTATTATAAGAACCTGGTTTTCATATCAGGTATGGATCCTTAAAATTATGGTTAAAACCTCGTTGAGGTTGTATTTTAGGCTTAGACAAAATAATTGTGCCTTAGGGACAATTTTTTTGTCTGTGGGAGGAAGGGAGCATAAGGCTAGAGGCCATCTTCAGGAAAAATACACGACATGAGTTGGTCGGGCTATGCTAAGTTTACACCATGTGTTGGTTTGTCCTAGAGGGGGAATACCAAATAATTACACAATGTGTAAAATATAAACTCTGTTTTAAAATCTTGAGTTTTTTTATGGGGAAGAACCCCTTTATTTTTTCCCACTCCTCCCCAATCTTTTCTCTTACACAACAGAGCCTCCACTATAGGAGCTCTTTCCATAGCCTAACCTAGGATTTGATCTCATTATTTAATCAAGTCTCTGATGGATTCATCATTCATCACATTGTAAGAACACCGGTAAGTTATTTGATACACTTCCTTATTATTCTGGTTTATCTTTCGGTATTTTGTGCTATTTTGGTGCGAGCTTTAATACTCTATTTTTAGTGTTTTTGTCTATGTTTTTTTTTCTTACGATCAGGGCCAAATAAGGGATTATACTAGATGAGTTATCTATAATAGGAATAAGGTAGGTGGTCTAGTAGTTTTTCCTCAATTATCGTTGCTTTACTTTATGTGATGTGATTCCACATGCTAGATTTTCTATGCATTACCTTAAAAATACTCATAACCCTGGTTTAATTTGTTAGCCTTTATAGAAATGACTTAGTGTCTCCTTATTCTTGTTGGTATATGTCCCCATATACTATTTACACCCCTTGAGGTGGGCCTGTGGATTTTCCCTTTGGTATTATAAATTCTATGTGACTAAGCCATCTTCTATATGGTTTTGGAATGACTTCTAAATGTAATGACTATAAGGAATTAAATGGAAAGTGATTGTTATGACCACGTAACGTGTTTAAATAGATATTACAGTTACACCCTTGTCAAAGTGGAATGTTAATAAATTATAAATCTTATTTGACTCATTATGGTTATGATACTCGAGCATGGAATCCCCTATAATTATGATACTCGAGCATATAATCCATATACTTATGATACTCGGGCATGGTATCCCTTATATTTATGATACTCAAGCATACCTGCCCTTATACTTGTGATACTGGGGAATGGAGTCCCTTATACCTGTGATCCTTGGAAATAGTGTCCCTTATACCTATGATACTCGGGCATGGTGTCCCTTATACCTATGATACTTGGGCATAGAATCCCTTATACTTGTGATACTAAGTAATGGAATCCATTATACTTATGATACTCAGGTATGGAATCCCTTATTACTTCTGATACTTGGTCATGGAATCCCTTATCACTTTATGAGACTCTAATGACTACACATGGATGCTTGAGTTACTCCTCGGTTCTTGGCTAGCACTATATATGTATACATATGGATATAAATGACACCATGTATGTAGTGAATATTTATACATACATTCATATACACTTATATGTATATTTTTTTTATATTTCTTTATATATTTTCCCAACATGGACCAAAGCGGGTAGTGTCATCCTATTTCCCTTTGGGAACAAAATCTAACACTTTATAATTTTTTTAATGCTTACAATTATTATATCTACACACTGCTCATATTATACACACTGTATGGAGACTTCTAGACCCGATTAGTGGTGTCCTGGTGAGTATATCTCACACCCTACTGGAATTCCATTTGGTACCTAGATAGACCTCATGGATGCAGGAAGGGATAAGGGAATGCTCTTGGTTTTTGATGCTTGATTTGATTATATCATGGGATTAGGGGAACACATGACCAAGCTATGCCTTGTAATTCTATCTAGATATATCATTTTGGTATTTTTGGTTATTCTAATATACTTTTATGTGTGAGTTCTTGTTTCCATGTTTTCCTGTTTCTTTTGTATAGAGACATGACATTACATCATTCTGTATATGGTGCTGGATATTTCTATCGATGACTGTTTATTTTATCAGGATGATTTACTTTATGTTTTTGGTTGGATTTATTCATATGATATTTATTCATTTATAACACTATTGTGCTACTTTGATTATAACATTATACTCTCCCCACTATACCACCATGGACCCTCACTACTATTCAGTAGCCTATAGAATATGGGGAGGCATGCTTGATTCCATGTGACCAACTGGAATAGGGAACCTCTTAGTGTCTTTCAATTCAGGACATCAAACTCATGGGTTGTGTAAATAGTTACACGTTAATGTGGTGTGAATACATTAATTTATTGGATGGAATAGGAATTCCAAAAAACTAAATAATTAGAAGCATGCATACAAAAAGGAATAAAAAATGTGAATATCATGATTGTATATAATGAAATAGTAATGAACTTAATATGCATATGATGTATATTAAGTTGGTGAGACTTTGAAATAAACCCATTAAAATACTAAGTGTGATATTCCTTCAAACAAGGAACCTTTCAATACCTTAATCATCTAACCATGTACATCATGCTAAAAATGGGTGCCTATGGATTGTATTGTGTATGGAAACAAATTAATTTGTGAATCTATATTTTTCTTCTAGGTAGGTAATTCTAAATTGTGTAACCCCTTGACTATATTTTGTTAGATTGTTATTATCACTTGAATTAGGTAATTATAGCTAAGATACCCTAATTAGATTAGGTTACTGGATGAATATATTTTAGTATATCCATATGATATATTTGGACAAAGAGTTATCCACTCAACTATCCAAGAATCATAATGGTTATGATTGGAATGTAAGCCAACCTAAATAGCTAAGTGGTGGGATAAATTCTAAATAAACCTAGAACATATTGAAATATGTATATTGTCTCACTAAATATATATAATATATGGGGTCATCATTTTTTTAGAGGGAGAACTTTCATTTAAATTCTTTAATGAAAGGATGTAAAAAACTGATACTCATCTAATAAAATATTCTATTATAGATAATAGCATAATCATTAATAACATTAACATTAAAATCAATCATTTAAGGATAATATTAATGTAAGAAACTCATGATATAGGAAATTTATAAAATATTTTAAAAGGAATGATATGTGGTAGATTAACACCTTTATGACTAACGAAAATATTGATGTTGTTCAAAAGGTGAATTGAGATGCTTATGCGGATAATAGAATGGTTTAATTATGTTTTCAAATGAATTAGATTCAATATGACAAAAGGAATTTTTTTATCCATTCATATATTCAATATGATTATATATGTTAATGACTTAATAATAAAAGATGTAATCTTAAGGTTGGTTATGGTTAAAAAATTATCATATTGTTATCTATGGGAATTTTCCTATAATATTAATGAATTCTAGAAAAGCTTACTTGATATTATCGAGTGTTGAATAGATTAACTAGGCATGTGATTTCTAAGATCTAGTATTATATTTAAAATACAAGTGAGTGAAAGTTCAAAATGAAAGGAAAAAAGTTCATTGAATAGTTCAAAAATGTTTCTTCTTATACCCAAGGTCATTGAAACCTATAGTTATTGAAAATTGAGAGTGATTATTCCTTGAAATATAATTATTTGATATACTTGAAAGAGTTTGAGATACTCTATAGAGTGTCTATGTCAGGTGTCAGTTTTATAGAAATTTATTCTTCGATTTTGAAGGATATATGATGCCAAATTTATACTTTACAAGTGTTGTAAATATACATGAGTTCAAAATAAGGAAGATGTGATAAAGATTTAAATTTTTATTCAAATTATAAAGAAAATGTTTTCTATATAAAGTATCTGAATTTAATGGAATATATCAAGCATGGATGGATCATAAAAGGATGTGAATCTTTCTATTATTTCTCTTATATTATAAGAGAATTTTTTCATCAAAAAATAGCTTTTATGGACAAAGAGAGGTGATTAATTGTATAAACATGGTTTATGATTCATTATTTTATATATCATTTTTTTAGAAGAAGATAAGGATAAAAAGTTTTTATCTAGGATAATGATTTTATCCATCTATTTGTTAAAATATGGGTGAAGGTATTCCTTTCACCCATCAGTGGTATATTTTAAAGAATAATATTCTTTTCAAGAAAATTATACAAACACCTAGAATGTTTTATATGATATGGAAACTATGTTTTATTTTTTAAATATTATCATTGAAATGAAATAAGAGTTATTTTATAACAAAAAGGAGTTTTTGTTTTTCAACATGACTTTTTGAAAGTTATATATTGTCTAAGAGAATAGTGAGAGTATGTTTGGACTTAAAGAATTCAAAGTTACAAAATAAAATATTATACCAGTATAAGATTAAATTTATTTTTCACTTAATATCTTGAATTGTTTTGGATATATAATGGTAATGAAAAAAAGGGTTTTATTCGTAATAGGTTCCAAGAAATATAATTATGTACATAGAAATATTTTTAAGTAGAAAACAAAATTTGACATTGTAACATATGATGTTTTAAAGTTTAGGAGTTTTAATATTTGAATTTTAGGAATGTGAATCCTAAGTCTCATCGTTATTAAAAAAAATTGAGTGAGTGTTTTATCAGATGATCACATGGAGAATGAATTGGCTTTATTAACCAAACCCATTACCTCAAAAATAGCATGAGGGTCATATAGATTCTTTTGTTTCTAGACACATGAGAGATAAGTTATAATGATTGTAAATGTATCATATAATTTTAATAATGGAAACCTCTATTTATTAATCATTCATGGGTGATGAAATTTACTTTACATAAATGGTGGAATGACAAAATTCTCTTGAAGTGTGATTTGGAGTTGTCTTAATCAATGATCATCATACAGTATTATGGGTTATGATGATATGTTAAGGTTAGCATGAATATAATCTTATACTCATTATGAAGGGTTGTATATGAGGTATGAATAATAGATTCATGAGGTAATAAGTAAAGACATATTACTTGGATTAAACTTCAAAATTATGTATCACATGGAATGTCATATAGTTATTGATATACTTGTGGGTGTATGTTTATTATCAATACTTCTTTCATGTGGATAGAAAGATAACTAGAATGAGAACCTTTATACTTTGATATCATTCTTATACAATTAAAAATATACCTAGCTAATAAAGGGATGGTTAGATATTTTATTGATCATATTGTTGGTTATCACACATCTAAGATGGTATTTTTTCACTTATATGATGAGTAAAGAAATTTTTCCCTAGATTGAATTAGGCTGAGGAAATTCATGTCCATTCTTATCTAATGTATACATGATGTGTTTAAATACTTATACAAGATACTTATGATGTGTTCATCAATTACGTGAATGAAATAAGATGTATTCATCGACATAGTTATTATTTTTTAAAGAATAAAGAAAATATCAGATATAATATACTATATTAGAATTTTTTATGTATAGTAGTCACTTAATTTCATAGATAAAAGGATTACTTAGATATTGATATTATGTATATGATACATGTTGTGATGGAGATGTTTTTATAGAAATATGAGTATGTTTGATGGAGATAAAACCATACCCATTAGTAGCATGAGTATCACTGATGCTTTGCTAGAGACCTCTATTTTCTTACATCTATAAAATAAGGATTTAGTATTTTTTATCAAATCTATTAAGTCTCATAGGATAACATGGTTAGGGAATTGGATAGGGATTAAATTTTGGACAAAGTGTTTATTCTAGAATAAATATAGCTTGATGAAACCATATCCAAATGTCTTTTGTATGGATATACAAAGAGTTGTAAAGTTATGAATATATTTTTATGGATTTTAGTATAGGTATGATATTATTGGATATGCACCCAAATAATATGAATATAATTCTTATTTCTTACGAACATGTTTTCTTATAATGTATCCTTAAGCTTGATCCTAATATTATGTTTCACCCGCGTAATGCAAGCCGAGTGAATGCACCCATCATCACCATCCCATGTGATTTCCTTTTGTTATTAATCTATTATGAATGGATTAAAATGTTTTCTTATGTTTATTTAACGAGTTAAATGGATACATAAATGGGACATAATTCATGGATGGAATTTAATGATATCAGATATGGATGAACATGTTCTTAATTCAAAAATATCCAGGAGTCTTATAAAATATATTTTATCCCTCATGTTTGCAGGTGTAGATAATGATGTTAAGGATCATTAGTTTCATGCAATGTTTTTTAATAACCTTTTCTTATATTAGTTCCATTCACTGCATATAGTAAAGACCCTAGCACCCCTATTGAGCATATGGGAGTCCTCAATTTGAAAAAAAAAATCCAAAAGCATATATTCTCTTCTCAAAGGTAGGAATCATAGTTCTAATGCTCATTTTTTCTTCATCAAGAACCCTCCTACATAGAAGGAAGATGGTGTCTAACACACTATTATTTCAGGTATGCTCTATTTTCTTGTGTTTTATGTTTTCATGCATGTTTGGTTCTATCAAGGAAATATCATGTTGTTTTTTGGGTTTTATTATGATACCTAGGACCGTAGTATTATCCCATGATACCCATCACTAAGGACTACAATAAACCTCCAGAAACATGGTGTTCCACCTTCACATGATAAAAAATGAAACATAGTGATACAAACTCCACCACAAAACACTTAATTTCTAATAACTAGAACTAAATCCTCAATGTATCATAAATTTTGGATATATTTGGATACACTACCAAATCCATGCTATTAAACTGATAGAGAACCTCCTCACACATCACTGATGGAACAAAAAATATCCCCTAGAACAACATCTAATGTCGATCATTCTCCAACCACCCCCTGGAAGCATTACCATGGAAGGTGCAATCCTATATCACCACTAACTTTTAGTATCCCTACTATGATTACTCTGCCTATTGTATCAAGGAGGATTTCACTGTAATATATCATAGGAAACCTTTACCACCATTATCCTCTATATTAATATGAATTTCTGCATCTATAGAATCTCAAACAATATTACCCTAGGAATTTATACTCAATTAATTAGAATCTAAATTATATTTCCATTGGGTATATGATATATCAAATTTTTCTCCTTGCAGGAACTCCATCTACCTCAAATGATGTAAATTTATATCCCATTATGATAAAATATACCTCACGATTTATGATATATGAAGACCAAAAAATGCTCACTAATGAGGTATTGTCACCACAACATCAGATAAAATACCATTTTTTCAACTTGATAACATGGATGGCATAGTTAAAATTGTAGGGACGTAACTACCTAGACCTATATGGCATCATTACCCTATTTTACATTAATATACAACCCAAAATGAGATAGGAAGTTTCACAAAAAACCCGTAAACATAACTCCCTCCTCTGGAAACCAAAGGATTATAGAACTAATTAACTTCTCCTTTAGGTAAATGAATGTCACATTAAATTTATCCGAATAATAAAATTTCTTTTCTTTCATGTTAAAATTTCTCAATGGGAATTAAATATGAGGGAAATTAGATATGTAACTCTAATAGTGGCATGAAAAACCAAGTAAACTACAGATCTCTATAACATTATTGGGTGTTTCCCAATAAACTATGATCTAAATAATCAAATGATTTCCAATACTCCCTAAAAATACATCACATGCCCAAGAAAACAAACCACATATATCTAAAACATAAATTTAGAAAGATTCTCATATAACTAATGGTGTTAAAGGACTTGTAAAACAACCCTAAGGTTCTCAGCATGTTCCTCCTTTGACTTCAACTATATAAGAATATTTTCAATAAAAAATACCATGAACTAATCTAGGAACTCATGGAACACCAAGTTTATGTGTCCCATGAAAATATAAAGGGAGTCTATGAAATTGAATGACATAACTATAAACTTAAAGTTCCCAAAACTGTATCTAAATGTAGTATTTGGTATATCTTCTTCCTTCACCATTATATGGTGATACCCAAACCATAAATAAATCTTCAAAAACTATCTAGATCCCTTCAAATGGTCAAACAAATCATTAAACCTTTGAAAGGGATAATGGTTTATGACCTTCACCTGATTCAACTTCTATTAGTCTATACACAACCTTTGAGAACCATCCACATTCATGGAGAATAACACTGGTGAATCCCATAGTGATATATTGGGTCAAATGAAACCTATATGCGTCAAGTATTCGATATGGTTCTTTAACTCCTACAACATGAAAGTTTCTATCTTGTGTGGGAATTAAAATTGGGGAGTCACCATCCTGAAACTCTATCCCATACTCAGTATCACGTTGAGTGGGTAGGGTTTTGATCACTTTGAGAAAAAAACATCTGGAAACTCCCCTAATGACTCTATGATACTATACAACATGTAATTTAACTAAAACCAAATACAAGACTACCATATGAGATTATAAGGACTCCATGATCCTACAACCCATTCAATAATCCCTCTCCCCAATGAACATCATACATTATCCCTCTTTATTATAGAACAAAACTCTCCTTTGGAATCAATTTATGACCATACAAATGGAATACGACCATTAAATTCCAATAATGAAATTTTATGGTTGTATTTATAGAAAAAATAAATCTCCTAGTGACTGATGCTTCGCCATCATTAACTCACGCCCCTGACACATATCAAGAAGACTCGACTGACCTCCCACTGGCAGATTCCAAACTAGGGAAACTGGGATCCACTCCACCTTGAGTACCAAGGTGCAGAATAAGGTGGGTGAAATGAGTAATTCTGATTCTCATGAATTGAATAAAGCTAGTTACAAGGTATAAAATAAGTAGATAGTCCCTCAAACGACCTATGGTCTATCTGGTGTTAGCATATCCATAACATGAAACTTTATACATATAAATCCTCAACCCCGCTACTAAAGGCCATCCCCACACCCACACTCGGAAATATGTAACTATGTGAGAGGGACATAATGAGTTTTTTTTACCAACTATATCTCCTCTTATCTTTTTGAATCTCGATTAATCCTTTTGTTGATAAAGATTTTCAGGAAACTACTATTGAGGATGGAACATATACTAACCACACACACATTGATCTTTCAGAATGGTCGAACATTAAAATCACTGAGGGACGTGAAGTCAATAAAAAATTATATATGAATAGATATCTCTATGAATTAATGAGAATCGTTATCTCTAGATAAGTGGGGGGATGAAAATATTTGAGGATAAATCCATGTCAGTCAAAACCTTGACTACCATAACATTTGAAATCCTCCACCAATAACCCTTTTCCTAGGGGAGATATGATGAATCCTATATTAATATGATATAGGATATGCATGAATCCTCTCAAATTAATTATTATTTTTCTAGACCATCAAGTACATAGGAAATGTAAATGGGGTGATTTCATATTGAATAATTGAGCATAGATTCTCTTCTAAATTCCATTCTCTAAAATCCTCATCAAGGAAAATATCATGGGTGTAGCAAATAAGGTTCTTAAATATAACATCAAGATCCCACATTCTTAGTAATTAATATTTAAGGGAGAGTAACTCCTACCTCTTCAATGTTATCATCATCGATTAAATAAACTTGACATGAAACAACCCTTTAAAATCATATCGTAGAACCTATGACGCCTTCTCCTCCCTTAGATACATAATTTATCACTAATTAGATTCTCCCTAAATCTATCTAACCACTAACACAACTCTATATTATTCCCTAGCAAGGAATATATTGAATGTGATCTCAAGATCCTCTAACTAGATCTCTGTATCCAAATCAGAGATGCTCTCCTCATACTTAGCCAATCCGTTATACTAGAAATTACACATTTTCTTCATTCAGGACTCATTCTTCTTGGATCAATCCTATAGCGGTCAAATGGATCATCCTATTTCACCTCACCAATCTGAACCACATTTGGATGATGAAAAAATAGCATCTCTACTACCTTAAGGAAAAACCCTTAAGCCAAGTTGCACAGAATTCATTTAAGATTCATTTGATTAAATTCATTGCAAATTACCTTATATAACCTTTATTTAAAAACAAGCACAAATAATCATTATGAATATGCCTCTCCTGTATCTCTACCCTAGAATTTTCATTACCTCACCTAGGGTGTTCATTAAGAATAAGGTCCTTGTGTCGGATCACAAGGTCCCCTAATCACATGTGTACTAGCCAAACTCCTTTTCTAAATCACACACTATGTTTGAATAATACCATTTTCCTATTGATCCCATGAAATATTCACTAGTTCTTAATTATAATCTCCTTCATAACTCTCATCTATAGCTTTGATATCACTATTTCATAGCCTTCCCCCACTTAGAACCCTTTCTGGGCCAACATTAAAGACAAGAGTGGACCTAAAGAACTACCCTAATGGTCTAAGGGTTAGAGACTATAATTGGTGGTATAAAACATTAAAATTGTAGGAATTACCCTAATAAATCCCAAAAACATACAAATGGAATCATAGGTCAATAAAATAACATAAATTAATCCAATATCCCATAATAATTATAATTCATAAAATTTCATATAAATACAAGTCTCCAAAATAAATATTTAAATAAGACTCATAGGAATCAACTCCAACCACATCCCTAAGCTCCAAGCTATTATAGTCATCCTCAGTCCCCAAACTCACCCTAGAAACCTAAAAAAATTATATATATAGGGGTGAGAATACATGTATACTTGTTAGGGTAATCCTCAAGAAATATAATGTAAATATGGGAGAATCATTATGATACTTCAATGAATAAACTGTTGAACCAACAAGAACCTATCAAGTTAACTATCACTTAGCCTCACAGAGGATCAATCACCCAATTCTTATATCCAAGTATATAAAATAAAATAAGAATATATCAAATAGGTACCCCACAACCACTTCTCCACTGGTTTGTCTTTCTCATTCCCTGATAGAAAATGTTTTATGTTCTCAATCCCTTTTTTATTCATGTTGTAGAGAACCATATATCATCTCACAACCATACCACCTTCCAAATATACATCATCCTCATCACAACCACATATCATAACCACATATTCATTATAAATGGATGGAGATATCACCATGGGATGTTTCCTCCATTCCCTAGGTGAAAATGAAGGGTGTTCAGGTCCCTACACTAACAGAGGGGAAGGGATGGCTGTAATCCTTCATGGAATCCCGACCTCACTCCTTCAACCCCATTTCGAATCTGTATTTCTTTCCTTCCCCAAATTTCTCTATACCCTAAATTCCCGGACCTTTTCAATGGATTCCTGCAGCTCTCACTTTCAATAATGGAGTTTACCAAGGCCTCAACATTTCTAAACATGAAACTGGTTGCTCAATTTAAGCATGGATTCCCATCGATCATTTTTTTTGATAGATTTATCTTTGAAGATTGGGGTTTACAATAGCGATAAACAGTCGGTCTTCTAGATAACATTCACATTATGATTCAGTTTTCTTCCAATTAGGATCTGATTTTGGTGTGGTCTAGTGCACCCCACATTTGAAATGGTATTTAATTCTTCTGGTTCAGATGGTCTTATGACTTCCATTTTCACCGGGATCCATCCACGATGGAAATTTGTGTAATATTTCCTAAACTCCCCCTTCCATTTCAAAACCCATCAATCCTTAGAATACTAAGAAACTTAGTGGGTCGGTACTTGTGTTTTTATAGTAAAACTAGGGTGTTTTGTCACCCTATTTCTCCAAGAAACCGTGTTAAAGTTGATGTTGCACAGAATCTAGTTGATTATGTATGGTTATTGTTAGGTCAACTAGGCTGAATACCCTGAGAGGGGGGTGAATTAGGGTATGATTAATTTAAAATTAAATCATGTTCTGATCTTGTTTCGCTGTTAAGAAAAACACACTTCTCTCTCTTTCCTATTGCACAATATAAACAGAAAGAAAAGCAAGCACATGATACAGCAATTTTACTTGGTTCACCACTAAGGGCTATGTCCAAGCAGCATACACCGACAGGTTTTCGGTCATACCAAATTCCAATATACTTTACTAGCTGTGGATTACAATGTTCGGGCATAGTCACTCTGCCCCAGGCTCACTGCCTTTATAAGTTTTTAGGGTCAGCTCACTGCTTTCCCAAGGGTCACTCCCTATTTCTCTCTCTCTGGATCACTGCCAGTGGAGAGGATCACCTTCTTCCTCTTCCTAAGATCACTGCTCTGGAAGGGAATCCACTCACAGTTTATAGACCTATAGTTCTCTTCATTTGCATGAATACATGCATCCTTAACTGTTGATGGATGTTCTGTTATAGTCCAACATTCATCCACTGATGAATACCACTTTGCCTCTTAACCACTGGGCAATTCAATTTGGAAACACCTTCTCAAAGCACCCTACTTCGCTAGGCTACCAATTTCGTGAAGCTCAAACAAGCCTTCCTGAATCTCTTGCCTTTTCACGAAGCACCCTCGTGAAGCTCTACCGTGAAGCACTACCGCGAAGCTCAAGTCGTTGCAGAGCAACTTCCCTCGCAAAGCTCACTGAGCCAATGTGGAGCTCGCAACTTTCGCGAAGCTACAATAGCTGTCGCGAAGGTCTTCTTTCGCGAAGCACATAGGCTACGCGAACTACCTTCATGAACCAAGAGAAAATGATTTTCTCTGAAAATTCTCTCTGCTTCTCTCGAGGGGGTCAACCTGTATTTATAGGTGATTCCACCGACCCTCGACCCTTCCGTGCAAAGTCAACGCCACATCATCTCAAATCGCGAAGCTCCGAAGTTTCTACCGGAATTTTGTCTAAATTGCGAAGTACCACGGAAATTTTCCGATCACGGATCTCGTCGTAATCGTGAAGCATCACCATCAACATTCCTTCACACCTTCGCCGAAAAGCTCCCTCTCAAAGCCCTTCACCGCCGCGATGCGCTTCAACTCTGCCGTTCACGAAGTGTTGACGTAATCGCGAAGCATCACCACCTCCATTTTTCTGGTCTTCGTGAAATCCAATCCACGCATCCCATCTTCGCGAAACTCATGCCTTTGTCATATAAAAATATGATCTTCATGGAAATCTTATTTTCGCGATGCTCACCAAACTCCAAATTTTGGACCCCAAAAATTTGTCAAACACTGGGAAACGGCGCCACCTTGTACTGCTCTTTTGTATTGCCTCCAGATCGTCCATTCCTTTGTCATCGTTCTTTGTCAGAATGGATTGTCAACAAATTCTTGAGAACTCGACAATTCTCCATGGAAACCTGCTTTGTCAACAAACACAATCAACCCAAAAATTACTGCAATGTTACCTTGAGGGATTTTTACCCAACAATCTCCCCCTCTGGGTTTGTTGAAAATTCTTCATAACTCTTCTCAGAAAGATTTTATGCACTTTGATACCTCACTGATTCTTCTTCTAGCCACTACCACCATTTGCCTCTTGTGATTCTGATAGCATTCAAGGATTCACTTAACACGTAATCTAAACCCACATGAGCAATGCTCGGCTTGAGAAACAAGAGTAGTATGAAAAGTTCATCAATGAATCACTTCATGTCAAACACCAATTTTCGATTCCAATCTGATACCAATTATTAAATTGATACCAATTGTTGAACCACACTGATCCCAATTGGTGATAGCTGGAAACCTTCTCTCACCATTCCAACACTATTGTTCTGCTTTTATCATGACCCTCAGCTGTCGTGATTTCTATGCTTTGATCGATCACTTATAGCATCGTTATATTTAAAAATATCCCCCTTTATCATATCTCCCCCTATCTGGCTACTCCACTGGTCAGCTTCTCCCCGTATCTGTCATGATTTCTCAAATAGTCACACTGTCTCCCCCTTGAACAATCACTATTTTCACCCCCTTTGTCAATGAACCCAAAGGTCACTCCTTTGTAGTCTGTAACATAGTAGAGAACACATATCAGCACATTAGGGAAAAACACATCATACCTCGGGGAGAGGGGGGTCCCACATCCACACTATTTCAAGTGCGGGGAATCAACTGAACTCCCATAGCCAATCGATGCCTTTCAAATTCTTCCTTGGGTAAGGCCTTTGTCAGAATGTCTGCAACCTGTAGCTCTGTAGGCACATACTCCAACTTCATGATTCTCTACTCAACCTTCTCCTTGATAAAATGATACTTTATCTCAATGTGCTTTGTCCTTGAGTGATGGACAGGATTTTTTCTGAGATTTATAGCACTTGAGTTATCACACTGGATTCCGATCAGAGACTTCACTACAACTCCCATATCTTCAAGCTGCTGCTTCATCCACAATAATTGTGTGCATGCTTGAGTGGCCGCAATATACTCACCTTCTTCAGTGCTCAATGAAATGCAATTTTTCTTCTTTCTAAGCCAAGAAATACAAAATCCACCAAGATAGAATGCACCACCTAACATTGATTTTCTATCATCTGCTGAACCGGCCCAGTCTGCATCAGTATATCCCAATAACTCTGTCTGAGATTTTTCAGTATATGTTAATCCAAAATCCATTGTGCCCTGGATATACCAAAGTATTCTTTTCGCTGAAAGCATGTGGATTTCCTTGGGATTACTCTGATATCTCGCTGCTTGGCATGTAGAAAAAACAATATCAGGCCTTGTTGCAGTTAAGTACAATAGACTTCCAATAATTTTCCTGTATTCTGTGATATAAACTGCCTTTTCATCCTCATATTTTGATAATTTCATCCGGGTAGCAACCAGAGTCTTCATCTCCTTGGACTTCTCCATTCCAAACCTTCTCAGAACCTCCTTGGCATATTTAGATTGAGAAATGAATGTTCCATTCCTTCCTTGTGTCACCTGTAGACCAAGGAAAAACATTATCTCTCCAATCATTGACATTTCAAACTCATTTTTCATGAATTCATAAAACTGTCTTCACTGAGCTTCATCTGATCCACCAAAAATTATGTCATCGACATACACTAGCACCATCATCCTTTGATTATTTTCATTGCTGAAATAGAGGTTTTAATCAACTCCTCCACGCTGGAAACCAAGATTCTTCAAGTACTGATCAAGCCTTGAGTACCATGCCCATGGTGCTTGTTTTAGCCCATACAATGCCTTCTTCAGCCTGCAAACTTTGTTCTCATCCTCATGAATGAGAAAACCATCTGGATGTTCAATATACACCTCCTCTTCCAGAACTCCATTTAAGAATGCAGATTTGAGATCCATCTGGAACACTTTGAACTTTCTTTGCACTGTAATGTCCAAAAATAGTCTGATCGTTTCTGGCCTTGCAACTGGTGCAAATGTCTCATCAACATCTATTCCCTCTATCTGGGAGTATCCCTTGCACACTAGTTGTGATTTGTTCTGAATCACTGTGCCATATTCATTCATCTTATTGTGATAAACGCATTTAGTTCTGATGACATTATTGTCTGCTGGCCTCGAAACAATCTCTCATGTCTGGTTCTTCTCAATCTGATCAAGCTCTTCGTTCATAGCCTGAACCTAGTTTTCATCTTCAACTGCATCGGAAAAACATTTTGTCTCCACCTGAGACAAAAATGATGTTTGCTATAATGATTTCATTCTTTGAGTCTGAACTGGAGCTTTCTGATCACCAATGATATTCTGCCTATCAATTTCAGCTCGACTCTTTGGATTCCTTGCAGACACAGACTTGACACTTTCTTGTTCATCATCAGTATCTTCTTCTAAGTCAGCCTCTGCCACTTCTGCTCCCCCTGGGTTTCTTAACTCATCATCACTTTCATCCAGGAACTGTTCACTAGTTCATTGAGTATTCTGTTCATTTTCAACTATAGTGACATCATTGCTCTCAACAATTTTTCTTAGCCTTTTGTTGAAACATTTATATGATTTGCTTTTCCCTAAGTAGCCAAGGAATATCCCCTCATCTCCTCGTGCCTAAAACTTCCTGTGATTTTCTTTATTGAGAATGAAACACTTACTTCTAAAGATTCGAAAGTATTTCAACGTTGGCTTCTTTCTATACCACAGTTCATACAGAGTCTTCCCTTGCTTTGGACACAACAGAGACTTGTTCGAAACATAGACCGATGTCAAAACTGCTTCCTTCCAAAATTTCTATGGTAGGTCTTTATCAATAAGCATCATTTTGTCCATGTTGTTGGTGATCCGATTTCTCCTTTCAACCACTACATTCTGTTGGGGAGTTCTTACTGATGAAACTTGATTCCTTATCCCATGTTTCTCGAGATAGTTTTCAACTTGACTGTTTGTGAATTTCGTACCGTTATCTATACAAAACTTCAAAATTTTCTGCCCAAGCATCCTTTCTGATTCCCTCCTGTACTGTTTTATGCAACTGAACACCTCTATATTATGGGTAATGAAAAATACCCAAGCCATTCTGATATAATCATCAATGAAAATAACATAGTACCTTTTCCCATTTATAGCTCGTGGTGAGATAGGTCCACATACATTAGCATGAACCAATTCGAGTACTCTAGTTGATTTCTGTTCCTTTGGACTGTATGTCTTTCTGATGATATTCCCTTGTTGGAAAGCAGCACACGTATGAGTTCAATCACATGATAGTTTGGGAAGGTCTCTATCAGCATCACACATTATGTGATCCTCTATATATGGTTGGAATAGATGACCAAGTCGCTTATTCCACAGCGGGTTTTCTTCCTCTCTGGATAAAAGGCATGTATCTTCTTCCCCACCTACAAGGTAGAGATTTCCCTTTGTCCTTTTTCCCTGTAGAACAACTGCTCCATCTTTTCCTTTCACAACACACATCTTCTTCGTAAATCGGATAGAGATCCCAGAGTCACATAGTTGACTGACACTAAGTAAGTTATGACTAAGATCCTCTACTACCAAGACATCATCACATCTCATTTCTTTGCCCCCAAACTTGGCTTTCCCTGAGCCAAAAATCTTCAAGCCTTCATCATTTCCAAATTTGACAACTCCTTCTTTGTCATATTTTATGCCCGTAACAAGATCCTTATTACCCGTCATGTGGGATGTGCAACTACTGTCAAGGATCCACACACCAGATCGATCTGATGCTTTATGGGAAATCTCTGCCACCACGGCCTTCTCATTTTTCTTCTTCTTGGTCCATACTTTTTCTTTCACACTCGGCATGGATTGAGACTTCTGTTCTTTCTCAGAGTATGATGGACCAGCCTCATCTTGCAAAGCCGCAAATCTATTCTGCATTTTTAACTCAACTGTCGGTTTATTGATCTGCTTCTTGTGAACATTATGACTCTGCATTTGCACATTTCTTTGAATGGTCGAAGTACAGTACCTAGCCATGTTCCCAAATCCTCTGCACCAAAAACAGTGTCCTTCAAAATATGTTCTGGAAAACCATTCTCTGTTTGGCTTCCACCACTGTTCTTGTTCCCTTTGATATCTCTTGGATATCGAACACACATAATGTGAATGTCCCATCTTCCCACAACAATAACACCTGATATATGGTGCATTCCTTCGTTACACTTCAGCACTCCAAGTTTCCCCTTGGGATCTCTGAATATTATGATTTTGCTTTGTGCCCAAATCAATCTTCAATCTCAAGACGGGTGCTTGCGGTCTGACTTTAATTGCCACAGATTTTTCTTTATGATCAAGTCCTGAATCAGCCTTAACAATTGATCTAAATTTCTGCTTCTTTCCTTCTGAACTACTGGGTGCCTCTTTCATCTTTTCAGTCTTCGGAATGATCTGTTTTCCTAAGAATGTATTGGGAATCAAAGGCTTTTCCTGGTCTTTAACTTTTCTCTATAGACTGACAACTTCTTCTTAAAGCTCTTCGATATGCTTGACGTGATATTTCAATTTTCTGTTCAAGCCATCGATCTCCGTTTTCTGTTCTTCAATCTTGATCTTATACTCACTAACTGATTTTGAGTTCTCTGGTGTTGATAACTTGAGTTTTTCAATTTCTTCCATCAACTTAGACTTCTCATCTTCCTACTACTGCATATAGATTTTAGCATCACGAACAAATTTATTGGCTCTCTTTGTTTTTGCTCTCCAAACATCTATCTCCTCAATAGATGCTTCCAATTCGGCTTCCATATCAACTCTTCCTTCAACTACTTCTTCCTCTTCTCCAACGTCAGTTTCTTCCTTTTCCTGAGAACTACTGACGACCGCTACCATATAATTTTGTCTATGATCTTTACAATTTTCAAACTCCTCAACCTCTTCATCCTTAGACTCATCTGAACTGTCTATTTCTTTTGAAAGAAGATTCTTCCTCTTGAAGAAATTTCTCTTGAACTGCTTCTTCCCTTTCACATAGGCTGAAGATTTCTTCTTTGGATTTTCAACTTCATCTTCATCATTTTCTTCTTGAACCTTTTTGGGGCATCTTGCAGCAAGATTACCAACCTTTCCACATCGAAAGAATGCTAGTGGAAGTTTCCCTTTAAACTTTCCTTTTCCTCTTTGCAGATTTGAAGAAAGGAATGACATCAGCTCATTTGTCTCTTCTTCCTCCTGAGAATCTTCAATAGTGAGATTTTTCATGGCCTTAAATTCCACCTCTTTAGATTTCCCCTTTGCCACAGCGTCGTTATCATCATTTCTCATTTCATACGCAACAAGAGTGTTGTGCAGGTTATCCAATTTCAGCTCTTTTGGATCTTTATCTTCCGAAAGAGAAACTTTCGGATTGAACTGAGGTGGATGTTTTCTCAAGATGCACTTTACAATTTTAATGTCTTCGATAATCTCACCAAGACCTCGCATGTCTTCTACCACAGCATTTACCCTGTCAAATAATGCATCAATAGACTCATTCAGTTTCATTCTTAGATCTTCATACTTGTTCCACAACACCTGCAGCTTTTCCTCTCTGACTTTTGTATCCTCTTCATAAATATTAAAAAGCTTTTCCCACATGGCATATGATGTTTTGCATGACATCACCTTTGTATATATGGGATTGGAAAGGGCTCCCCCTAAGGCATTGATTGCTTTGGCATTAGCATCCAACTCTTTATGATCGGCTTCTGATAATGCATCACTAGTAATATCAGCTGTGATACCATGCATAGCTGCTAAAAACACATCCATTCCCAAAGATCGGAAATAGTGTTGCATTCGATTCTTCCATATCTGAAAATTACATCCGTCGAAGATCAGAATCCCTCTATGATTAGTGACCTCCATTGAGAGAAGAACTACTGTCAACCTTTCCCTATGATACCAATTGTTAGGTCCACTAGGCTGAATACCCTGAGAGGGGGGTGAATTAGGGTATGACTAATTTAAAATTAAAGCCCATTATGATCTTGTTTCACTGTTAAGAAAAACACTCTTCTCTCCCTTTCCTATTACACAATATAAATAGAAAGTAAATCAAGCACATGACACATCAATTTTACTTGGTTCACCACTAAGGGCTATATCCAAGGAGCATACGCCGACAGGTTGTCGATCATACCAAATTCCACTATACTTCACTAGTTGTGGATTAAAATGTTCGGGCATAGTCACTTTGCCCCAGGCTCACTGCCTTTACAAGGTTTTAGGGTCAGCTCACTGCTTTCCCAAGGGTCACTCCCTATTTCTCTCTCTGGCTCACTGCTGGTGGAGAGGATCACCTTCTTCCTCTTCCTAAGATCACTGCTCTGGAAGGGAATCCACTCACAGTTTATAGACCTGTAGTTCTCTTCATTTGCATGAATACATGCATCATTAACTATTGATGGATGCTCTGTTATAGTCCAACATTCATCCACTGATGAATACCACTTTGCCTCTTAACCACTGGGAAATTCACTTTGGAAACACCTTCGCAAAGCACCCTACTTCGCTAGGCTACCAATTTCGCGAAGCTCAAACAAGACTTCACGAAGCTCTTGCCTTTTCACGAAGCACCCTCATGAAGCTCTATTGCGAAGCACTACCGCGAAGCTCAATTCATTGTAGAGAAACTTCCCTCGCGAATCTCACTGAGCCAACGCGGAGCTCGCAACTTTCGCGGAGCTACAATAGCCGCCACGAAGCTCTTCTTTCGCGAAGCACACAGGCTATGTGAACTACCTTCGCAAACCGAGAGCAAATGATTTTCTCTGAAAATTATCTCTGCTTCTCTCGAGGGGGTCGACCTATATTTATAGGCGATTCCACCGACCCTCTACCCTCCCACGTGAAGTCAATGCCACGTCATCTCAAATTGTGAAGCTCCAAAGTTTCCACCGGAATTTTGTCTAAATCGCGAAGCACCACGGAAATTTTCTGATCGCGGATCTCATCGTAATCGCGAAGCATCACCGTCAACATTCCTTCGCGCCTTCGCCGCAAAGCTCCCTCTCAAATCCCTTCACCGTCGTGATTCACTTCAACTCTGTCATTCGCGAAGCATTGACATAATCGTGAAGCATCACCACCTCCATTTTTCTGGTCTTCGCGAAATCCAATCCATGCATCCCATCTTCGCGAAACTCATGCCTTTTCCATATAAAAATATGATCTTCATAGAAATCCTATTTTCGTGATGCTCACCAAACTCCAAATTTTGGACCCCAAAAATTTGGCAAACACTGGGAAACGGCGCCACCTTGTACTAATCTTTTGTACCGCCTCCAGATCATCCATTCCTTTGTCATCGTTCTTTGTCAACATGGATTGTCAACAACTTCTCAGGAAATCGACAATTCTACATGGAAACCTTCTTTTTCAACAAACACATTCAACCCAAAAAGTACTGCAATGTTACCTTGAGGGATTTTTACCCAACAGTTATTGATTGGTGAAGAACTCTGATATAAGCAACCAGACTGTTTTGAGTATTGGGTCGATTACTGTTCCTCGTACATGTACCTTGGTCATTGGATGAAAATGTGTAGGCATGGGGTTTTTAAATGATTTTAAAAGTAAATCATGGAGGGGAGAGGAGAGAGCAACAATAGTTGAATTTATATACCTGATGCATGACAGTAGTATCTAAATGATGGCATCCACCAAGAACCACAACCATATTATTCTTTGGAGTAAGTTGGTCAGCTAGACTTGGGAGAGGTATTCTTAGTCTGTAAAGAGGTACATCAAAGAGATATGGACCCCAAGGTTTCATATGTGTTTAGTAGGTTGAAACATGATTTTTCCATTTCATATGTGCATGCCGATTTTGGTTCAGGGAGTTAGAGGGTTTCATTTTCTTTTCCCCTTACTCACTCAAGGAAACAACCGTCATTGAGGCTGTAGGATCTAGTAATGGAGTCATCATCACCAAGAAAACAGTTCAGACACTCACGGGGTCAGGGGGAACCGATGAGGTTACTTCAGGTTCCTACATAGAGGTTGTGCGGTCTAGCAGTGGATACTACCCTGAAGGGGTGAGTCAAGAAGTAGGTATGGATTCTTAAATGGTATGTAAGGGTCGGTTGAATCACTTATAGGGTCCTGATGGATGTAATAAGTTTAAAAATGGGTCCACCCCAAGGAAGACTTTGTCTAATTTAAAATTGTCTAATCATTTTGATGGGTTGGATGCTAAAGAGAAGGTCCTATATCAAAGTTAGCCTACTGAATCTTTGAAGGATAGACAAGCTCAGTCTAAATCTAAGTCAATTTATGAAGTGACTGGATACATTTTTGATGATTTTTCAGGGGACATCTCTATAGAGGACTTCATAGTCTGAGAAGGAAAGGGAGGGAGGGATGTAGGGACTTAGGTACCAAAATCCTTGATAATGGGAATACATTTAAAAGATGAAAATATTATTCTTTCTCCCTCAAACCAATGGATACAAGATATGAATTTAATTTGAGGGCTAAGGAAAAGGAAAATGGCGGTGTCTCCAATGTGAAAGAACCTAAATGTGGGGTATCTAAAGAAAATTTGGTTCCTAGTGGGGAGATGGGAGACCCCATCTTGATATAGGGCGACTCAATGGTGGAGGATCTTCCTATTAGTGAGACTTCTAATAGGTTGGATGATATGCATGGAGAAGTAGGGGACCCATTGGAGGATTCTAATTCAAAAAAGTCAGGTGTGGAGGGTGCTATGGACTTAGAGATGCTTGTTCGTTCAAAGGAATAAATGGTGCAAGAGTCCCTTTTGATTAATTTCATGCAAGAAGAATCTAACAGGATGATGGAGAGATGATTTTTTGTGAATACTAATAATGAGAAGAGTGTGTGGATTGATAATCAAGACCTAATAATAATAAGAGGATTAAATTATGGGAATATGAGTAGAGAAGAATACATCCAAAGTGTTTTGATAATAACAAATTTAATTTTCCTTTAATTCTTACTATGTTTGAACCTTGCAGTTTCTCACTTTTTCCTTCAAAGTGTTTTGATAATAAAAATTTTAATTTTTAGTAACATATCCATTATAGTAGGGTGTCCTAAACATGAAGAAAATCAACCTCATTCCCTCTTACTACCATATATGAATCCCACCATATAATATCATCTCATCTACCCTGTAGGGTTTTCCAATATATTTCAAACTCAATGTTAATCCATCACACCTTGAATGCTTATACCAACCTTAATCCATCAAAGCTCATGTTACACCTATAAGGTATAGTGGGTAAGAGGGATAATCCAACAATACTCTGCCTCCCCAACCTAGATGTTTGGGGGAACTCCTAGAACCCAAGACATTTGGGCATCGATAAGGTTATCTGACTCGGGTAGGGTTCATATGAAATCACTCGAAAATGAAAGTAAAAAACATCCACACTTGAGACTAACCTAGAAGGTTCACACCAAAGAAACACTACTACACTATTAAAATCAATACACTACTACCATCAAACACTATCATTGCTGCCAACTATTGTACCAAATTCCATCCCCACTTTCCACACTAAACAGATGCAATAACCATTCATTAAATCCCATTTAACCAAATCATTCAGTTTTTTCCATATTTATGTTTTCCCTTCATGTTACATTCATTTTTTTACTAAATTCCATATTTAATGAAAAATAATTCATAGGAATTACCCAAATTTCATTTTTTTCATTACCCATAAATTCCATTTATTAACATTTCATTCATAGACCACACCCATTATTATTTTCATCATTACAAACCATATTTCATTTCTATTAGGATACTATAAAGCATCCCCAAAACCATAAACCAACCACCACACAACCATACCATTACTTGAGCCAATATCCACACAAAAATTCCTCTTTCCACACAACCAATCACACCATTATTCCATATCAACAACCTCATCTATTCTTGCTAACTATAGAAAGGCAACTACATCACCCACTGCACATCCACATCAATGTCCCAAACCATCCAAAAAAATCCTCAACCAAGTCTACACAATCACAACATCATAAAAAGGTAATTCATCAAAAAAACACCCCATTCCAATAATAAAAACTTATATACTTTCCTTTTTAGAGAAAGATTCTATATTACATCATTCTATGTTTCACAAGCATCATTACTTCAATTTCAAACTCCACATAACCAGTTCATTACCGCTTTTCATAATTAACCTTTTATGAATGGTTGATTCTAATTATTAAATCACTACAACAACATATATGAATATATCAGTAGAAAAAGATTTTAAGAATATAAAAATGAAGTTTTCAACTACATAGGAAAATTCATATAATCAAGTAAACACAAGTAAATGACCACATTCACCTCTATTTCATTTTGTCTAGTTCAATATCTTCATTAAGTAGAATCCCATCATCCCCCTAAAGTAAAAAAAAATCATGAAACATACGTAATTTAAACATAAGTAAAGGATATTTCTTAAATATCCTACCTCAATCAAAGATTCACAACCGCTACACAAGATCAAGTTGAGGAAGAAATTATCACAAGGATAAAATCAAACAAAATAATATTAAACAACCTAAATTGCATATATTACCTGTCAAACCCATGATAAAACATTACCCAAACCAAAATATTTTTTTTTCCATAATAAGAAAATATAACCATAATATAGATACATATATTGAACCACTTTATTTGAATATTCATTACATATCATAATAAAAAAAACATCCTAAAACCTATAGGTTTAATGTCTTTAGAGACTAGATATATAACCAAATTATTTTACAAAATCTTCAACATAACACACATATATTTTTTACACATGAAACCCTTCAAAAAAATATCATACATAATACCCTTCTTTATAACCTGGGGATGCAAACATAAAAAGGGTGAGATCAAATGCTCTGTAAGAGTAAACATAAGAGATATCAACCAAATATCATGAGTGATCATAATATGAATATATCAATATGGGAGAATAGTCAAAGTGTATAAACAAAATATAAGATAATCTTATCTAACAAAACATAGATCATGAATCATGAGTCATGGAATAAGGATTCTATCATAATATAAGATATGAATCATTAGAGTGTGGGAACGTGAGTCAACAATCATGAGTCATAAAAACATAACATTGGCATAATAATGTGGTATAATAGTGTGTCACAAACATAATCATATAAAATCATTTAATTTTTTAATTCTCACTGCCAAGTTCATCATCAAATTGTGGAAATCATCCCTTAGGGGATTGGGTTCACACCCCAGTTCCTTTCATTTTATCTCATAAGATATAAATATTTAACCAATTCATTGGAGGGATATATAAATCTGATCCTACCCATCACATAATGAAAATCATACATATTTTTTCTACATAAACATTAGAAAAATTCATAATTATATGATAGTTTAATTAATCTATGTGAAATAAACATGTTTCATGAAAACTTATATAATACATAATCACACATAATCTTGAGTTAGAAGGTGGATGTTATCATTATATCATATACCTAGTGAATTATAAGAAATATTTTTTAGATACTCTATTTTTTCCTTGTAAGACTTAGGTGTATTTCTTGGTATATTCACAGAGCTAGGAATAGAGACGGCTTGCAATTCCGAGGCCCGATGTGCCTGAAATAAATTATACAAAATCATTAATTATATTTTATACTATGAATGCAAAGAAAATAGGATATCACTCAAATGGTAGATCATATTAGAAATATGAGTTTGTGGTTGAGTATGGAACATTACGTTTACCCTATGTGGTCCAAAACTTTCATCAGCGCAGGACCTCTATGAGAAAAGTCACCCAGGGGAAAATCTTAACTAACAAAATTAAAATTAATTATTTTTTCTTGAATTACGAATCAAATGAAATTTTATTGGAGACTCGGATTTGAAATCTTAGACTGCCATTGAGTTTAGAAAAGGTTGTTTTACCTAAGTGTGACATAAAATGAGATGGTATGGGAGTTTCAGATTCTACGACCCTTGGTGGGGGTTTCAATGTTTTTCTATAAATAAATACTTAAGTGTTTAAGATTAGGGTTATCCCCCTAATCCTCTCTCTCGCTCTCTCTCTACCCCCACCAATCTCTCTCTCATCCATTCTTCAATGAATACAGAATGAATCTTTAGCGGATTGAAGCGGGATCACAGTGGATGTGTCGTCAACGATGAGTGGTCGAATTGAGGTAGGATTTCTTCTAATTATTGATTTCCTATTCAAGTTTTTAATTAAAATCCTTTGTTTCCTATTTGTATCATCATTTTGATTATCACTGTCTGTGGCCACACTAAAACGGCTATCAAATCCTTGCTGAAAATATTTATGTTTATTGTGTTCTTCGCCTGTTTTTTAGGTTCTTAAACATTTATTTTTTGGACACGTCCAAACACCAATGGATCATCAAGAGGAGCTCATCGCTGTGAATATCCCATATCTAGGATTCCAAAATTGATCTTGGTTTAATTTTTGGGAGATCAGTGTGGTCGCGGTGGTCCATGGAAGGTACCACTTGAGAAAGGTCAGACGGCGGTGACTGGCGGTGGAAGTGCACGACGGTTGTGGAGGGAGGAACGGTGTAGCGGCCTCAAGGAATTGTAGTGTGATGGTTTATGAGGCAATAGGATGGTGGGGGTTTGGTGAGATAGTGAGTGAAATAGGTAGAGCTGGGGGTGCACTGGTGGATGGAGGCAAAACCAGGGGTGGACCAGGGTGCTGAGGCAAGGCGGCGGTGCACTGAGGAGGATAGTACGACTGGGTCCATTCGGAGGCATCGGCACAATAGAGCTGCCCTTCAGCAAGGCTATAGGAGAGGTGAGGTTGCAGCGTGCAACCCTAGCAGCAGCGACCCGCACAGTGTGGGTCGTCGCGGTGACGATGGAACACCAAGGGTCCCGAGGTGGATAAGGTGGGTTAGTTAATGGGCTACCCAGGCAGTAAGACGGGTTGGTGGTAGGTGGGTTGTGGGATGGAAAATTAGACTGGGTCTATCGGGGTGGGTCTGCCAAGGTATAGGGTTCCGACATGTTTGGGCCGGACTGACCTAAATTGGACCGAGACACATTTATACACCCATGTCTCCTAAATAGCACATCTGAATGACGTGTCGTCTAGGACCACGCATCTCTCTCATCGAGCTGAATATTTTTATACTGGTTTGGTAATTTTAAGTCTTGGTTTCATTGCTCGGTTGCATGAAACGTCTAACTTTAATAATAATAATAATATAATTATTATTATTCAAAAACCTTGTGTTAGGACTATCTTTCAAATGGAATGTCCGTTTGATGAACCTTCAATGGCGGCGTGACCCTAGTCCTTATGTAGACATTTAGAAACTACTTTCATGTTTTTAAACTAAATACAAGATGTGGGATCCATGAGGCCTAATTCATGCGTATTGCGGTGAAATGCAACTTTTTTACCGGTTATCCATTTTGGATGAATGAGTAGTACATTTTTCATTTTTTCAATGAGTATCACAATGATGAAATCCATATAATTAATTTTGGGTCTGAGGCATGGTCCCCACAAGATTCCTTTCAAGCGTGGTTCGGCGTTACACAACTTTTCAATCGGATTTCCGATTAGAGCGAGTAAATAGTCGATCTTGGTTTTTTTTTCAAAGTATCGCAATGGTGTGATCCATTTGGGTGTATGGAGCATTGTTTCATGATATTTTTAAATTTGGAAACATGAAAAGAATAGTGATGGAAGATCCTTCTACGGTGGTTGAAGAGAACCCACTTCTTAGGTCAACTTTGACTCTTGTGAGAGTGGAGAAGATGTATGAATAGATTCGGTCAGATGTTCTGGATCCGTTTGAGGATATGTATTAGTGAAATTATGTTTTATCTATTTGAATCAACGTTGATCATCATGCGTTCGATATCCTTTAGGATAGATGTGTTGTGTACTGTGATGGTACATTGGCATGCCTAGTGGTATTATATCACAGTTTAGTACCTGAGAATGGATAGGTAAAAGGTCGGGCGATGAAGTGGATCCACACGATGTGTGAGCCCCACATGCACCATGTACTACATTAAAAATCTTCTATATCTCAAATCTCTTTCTTTTGGACTCAGATTTTGGAATGAGAGTAGTCTATCCTGAGTTTTTTTCTACATAGAACGTGATCATGCCCTCTGTAGTGGATTACGAGTTACAATGCAAGATGTTCTGAGTGTGACACCTATTCGAGGTGGAATCTAATGATTACAGTGGTGTTATTCTGAGAGGTTCCATCTAGTAGGGATGGCTAGTGTTCCTCGGTTATTTTCAAAGAGGTACCATCCAGCAGGGATGGCCAGTGTTCCTCGGTGATTTTCCAAGATGTACCATCCAGCAGGGATGTCAGTAGTTCCTCAAATCTTTTTCAAGAGGTACCATCCAGCATTGATGGACAGAGTAGTTCCGATTTACCTCCATCTGGGCTGGGAAGTGTTCCCCAATGGTAGATTTGAGTTTACCTCCAGTTGGACAGGGAAGTGGTCCTCGATGGCAATTTCAGGCTTCACTCCAGTAGGGATGGGTAGTTGGTCCCATCGAAGACACTTTTTGAGAAATACCCTTTAGTTGGGTTGGGTAGTGGGTCCCCATAAACTTTTTGGTGGTGATACCCCCCTGATTTACTATGGAATAGATACCCAAGGACTAGAGTGGAATCCACCAACCGGGCTAGGCATGGGTCCTCGACTTCAATACACGATCTCCCGACTATGCAGCATGGTGATAAGATGTGATTTGATGCACCTTTGGACTCACGAGGAAGAGGGATGCTTTTATTAAAAAGACATGCCATTGTGATGCAACCCAAAACCATGAGGGTGAGACAGTACCACCCAAAGACGATAGTATCAATGTGCGGTGATTGAGTCCCTTTGACTTGCAGTTTAGATCAGACGTGTGGGATGCTGGGTATTGACGGTGGTTACTTATGGGATTGCTGGATACTCGCATTCTTTAGATAAAATGTGATATGGATATCCCATTACTCTCTCATTTGGGTTTCTTTGACTGAGCATATATATATCCTGTTTTGGTACCCACTCCTTGGGTTTTGGATACTCTTCTTCCAAGAGAGGCGAAGATGCATAGGGTATGCCACGTGCTTTCCTTGTGTAGCTTTTTATGGTTGGATAAGTCTACTATTCTACTATAGGTAGATAATACTCAATGATAATATCATATTATTGCTATTTCTAGATCCTTGTGTTTGGATGATCTTACTTCACTCTCTTGTTGGGTTGAGCTACACTCATTTTATTGTACCTTGTTCTATCTACTGCTCCCCTCTTCATTACATCTTTTTCTACTCCCTTGAGTCTTCAGGGCATCCTACTAAGTATTTTTATACTCACCCCTATTTGGGATTTTCCCACACTTTGTGTTCACTTGCAGACAACGGATAGGTTGATCTTGACATCAGAGGATCTTAGGGATATGGTGTGCTTGGACCATGTGTGGTGGTCAAAGCTTGGGATCTAGGTGTGGGGATCTCTATTTTGTTTTACTTTTCCACTTGTTTCCAGTTTGTGGAACTTTTCTTGTTGTTTTTTATTTTTTCCCTTTTCCATTTCATTTTACTTTTCTATAATGGTATTTTTTAGAGGTCAATGTGTATTTTTGGTTTATATATATAGCAGTGTGGTATATTTCCATTTTATTTTGCACTTTTTCTTTGAGTTGGTTGTGTGTGTGTGTGTATACACGTTCATAGTCAAAGGCCTCCCCAATAGTTTTTTGCCTTCGGCACTAGTCATCACCCCATGTCCTATGGAGGTGGGCTTGGGGTAGTCGCAGCTCGAGCCCCAGTGTGGATCTGGTTCTGATAAAGTGGTATTAGAGGTGGTTCGACCCTTCGGGCTATGTTTAGAAATTTCCCTAAAAAGGTCTTGGTTGGTTTTAGGTAAATAGTGTTGAAGTTTATCAAGAGTGTCTCTCAGTCCAGGGAGTCCAGTAATGGTACGGGTAGCTGATTTATCTATTCAGTAGGACCCTGATTACCTACATGTTGACTTGTCACCCTGATACACTTGTTGCAGGTAAAAATGTTACATGCATCATATAGGATTGAGTTTTGACATTCCTTCTTGAGTCAGCTCCACAATTTTGTTTTTGATATATATATATATATATATATATATATATATATATTTGTGTGTGTGTGTGTGATCATCTGATCGTGGTACTCCTTGATAACATTTAGGATGTATCCACGGTGAAATCCAGCCAAGATGCTAGCTTCGGTTCATGAAGAAGATCCTGTGAGAAACGAGGCCTTAGTTTAAGACCCATCATGTGATTCCATTCCTCTAGGTGGATAGGTTACATCACCTCCACCTGTTGAGTAGCATACATCCCCAAAAAAGTGATATGAGGACATTCACAGGCTGAGCACACTTCACAAGTTCCAGTGCCAGAGACCGCTAAGGTTCTGTGGTGAGCCAGACCCTTAAATAGTAGATGTTTGGTTAGAGTTGGTGGTCAACCTCTTCAGGCGTGTATAGACACCAGAAGATCAGATGGTGGATTTGGAAGCTAGACTTTTCCACGGATCAGCTGGATATTGGTGGATCTTGGTTACTCAGATACACGATGAGTTGGCACTCTCAGGGGATGACTTCCAGTAGCTGTTTCTTGAGGAATACTAACCCTCTTTCTTGCGCTCCATTTCGATTTCAGATATTATGGAGCTTTATTAGGGAGGTATAATGGTGACTAAGTATGCGACTAGGTTTACATACCTTGCACACTACACTCTAGACATGATCCATGACAGATACTTCCAAGCACAGAGGATTGAGCAGGGATTCCGCAAAGAGATATATGCTATCATAGTACCCTTCTACATCCCCAGCTATACCAGGGTGCTATATTAGGTACTGGTGATAGAGATATTTCTATTAGAGGGATGTTATACAATTGGTTGTGGAAGTGGGTGCTATAGAGCTGAGACTTATGTCACAGCTAGCAGGCATCATTCGATAAGATCTCGATGCATGGGGCCTTCCCATAATTAGTTTTAGGCACATTTTTGTATGGGTCCAAGGCAGCACAGAGCGCAGGGAATTATTGGGGAGTTATGGTGTTATGCTTGTGAGGGGAGAGGTCACATAGCACGAGACTGCCCAACCAGACATGCTGAGAATACCAGGTAGGCCGCAGGTAGACCGCCATGGAAGAGACGGCAATGTGATCAGGGATCTACCAGGTGGGGATAAGGAGGTCCCTAGGGAGGTGGTTCTGGTAGGGGAGCAGGAGGGTCTGGAAGTGGGGAATGACGTATGAGGTCTTTAGAACCCTTCCAGGCAGCCAACATCAGGCTCAGGAAGCTGTATGCTAGGGCCACGGATAGCTGCAAGTTTTGGATGTCTACGATTCTGCAGAGCATGAGATGATAAGAGGTTCACCCTTTGTATTTCCTACTTTTTGCAGTAGAACTTGTTTGTAACACCCCAATAATTTATTTTATAATTTTTTATATTCAGTTATAAAAAATAATAATTTAAAATTAAGTATTTTAATTAATAATACTAATAAATAATTATATTTCAAATTTATTCACTAAAAACAAATACTATTTTATAGTATTATTTTGTGTAAAATAATAATTTAATATGGATAAAAAATTTCATTTTTATCAAAAGATTATTTAATTAAATATTTTAATTTAATTAGAAAAATATATATATTATTATTTTGATAAATACTAAATTATGTTATGAATATATTCACTATTAATATAATAGCCCAAGATCTTATGGTATGTTTCTTCTTAAATAATTTCAATTCATTAGATATCATATATACATGAAACACTGAGTCTTTATGAAACAATGCTTTGTTACAACCTAGTCATTAAACTTAATTTTTCCACTTTTGTGTTTTGAATTTTGAAAAATGAACATACACAGTTGCGTTTAGTAAGATATTTATAATTTGATAGGATAAACTTAATTTTAAGTGAATAGTAACTTACCCTTATGAATAGTAACTTACCCTTATGAATAGTAACTTACCCTTGTGAATAGTAATGTTACCCCTATGAATAGTAATGTACCCTTATGAATATTAACTTACCCTTATGAATAGTAATGATACCCTTATAAATAGTAATGTACCCTTGTGAATAGTAATATGACCCTTAAGAATAGAAACCTCACCCATGTAAGTATAAATAATATTAAGGCACCTTATAAATGAGGCTGAATATTTTAAAAATTCATAATTAAGTGTGGTACTTTTGTGAGTAATAAATATTTAATTAAAATTTAGTAATTAATAAATTTATTTAAAATAAAATTTGTTTTCATAAAATGTTTTCCTAAATCAATATTTTTTCTTCTTAATATTTTAGGATAATTTTATGATACCTTATTTAATTTTTGAAAGTATTATAAAATCAGTTTAAATTTAAAATCTTTATTTTTCAAGTAAATAATGATTTTATTTAAAAAATTAAATTTCAAAAATTGATAAAATTATTTTGATAAAATTAAGTTCATTTTTTGATTCTATATTTAAAAAAATGGTTAATGTTAAGTTTTGGGATTTTTCTGAAATACTTGAATTTTTTGTGATTAGTAAAATACGGTAATTTGTGGTATAATACATTATAAGATAAATATACTATTCCTTGAATCATGGATGATGTAATAAACCATTAGTTCAAACTCACATGAACTTATTAATTTTTTTGGTCACTAAAATCAATACTATTTCTTGTCTTGAGAAAAATAATAAAATAATGAATAAAATATTGAGAAATCACTCCTCTCCCCCACTATAAAAACAACCCCTCACTCCCTCTTCTCATCACTCATATATTCCTTGAAGCATCTCAAATTTCTGACCAAATAACCTTTCCTAGTCACTCCCCACATCCAAGATCTCTTGGACTTTCCAAAATACTAAAAACCCTTTTCTTTAGGTGGTTCTCAAGGATGATTACTCAAGAGGTAAAATCTTCTTACTTTGTGCTTTTAATTTCTTTTTAAGTTCCTTATTTTATTATTATATCCTCAAATCCTCTATCCAATTGATCTTATAAACTCTATAATCATCTATATACTAGAATTATATCATGTTAATGTAATAAATATTATCAATATCTTTACTCTCTATCTTTTATTTTATAAATGAAATCAGCATTCGTGAGGTTCCAATTTACAACCCTCGTGGACGAAGAAGTTTTATTCCTAAATTTATTCTTCAAGGCTAGTCATGAAACAATTTTTATGGATTAAACATATTATAAAATATTTATTATATCTTATGTAATGATTCTGGAACCATCATTGATACATGATATTAAATAATAAAACAAAATTAGTTTGTTGTGATTGAAAAACCGCCAAAATAATCTAAATGATTTTCTCTAAATATATTATCTAATGATTCATCCTAATAATATATAACCAAATGATATATATAACCATTTAAACTTATTTATGTTCATTAATAACAAGTAATTTTAATTATGTAGAATTATATCCATTCCACATGAACTCCATTACTCATAGTCAAGCGAACCGATTATGAAGACCAAGAAATCGAACACTCTGGAACAACAGAATTCAATATTATAACTTATCAATAAGGGAATAAATGAAATTAATAAAATTATGATAAACTAAATACATTTATAATGGGTTCTTAATTAAGTTATTAATGATTCTAATTTCATATTCCATGACCTTAAGATCAATGGAAGAACACATTCAAACATAAGGCAAAGGTTTCCTCGTCTCACTTCCATTTTTGTAAGATATTTCTTATTCACTAATATTACTTGTGAATGTTGTATTTATACTTACCATTGATGTATCGTATAATGAATATATTTATTTTCATATTATTAAATATATTATTTTATTATTATTAATTTTGGGGTATATGATTCGACTGATTACAAAGTGGTAAGGGATTTCTGACCGAACCTCCATTTTCTTTTAGGTAACTCTTATTCTCTACTTTCCAAAATTAAATTTTGAAATATTCTTATTTACTCCTAATAAATTACATTTTAATTTTATATATATTTTTATAAATCATAATCATTATTTATTTTATGGGGAGTTATATGTTTTAAAAGGATCTTCCAAAAAAAAATTCCTGATAATCAAGCCTGATTCAAGGAAACTTTTCAAATTCTTAACTATTTTGAAGTTCACTATATAATCTGGTTTAATCCATAATTATCATTATAAAATATAAAATTTTAACATGAAAAAACTATCTTGGTTCATTTCTGGTTTTATGAAAGCAAACATGCCTTTATGCTTCAAAATCTCTTTAATACTTTCCTTAAACAGCACTAAAATGTTTTATTTCTAAAGCTTCTTTATAAACTTTTTCTTACCTGATTTCACTTCAGTGGGACAAAATTTATGCCTAAAATATAATTTCAGTTTCCATGCCTTTTATTTTCTGGTATATAAATTTTTACAATCTAATTTCATGAAAAATAAAAATGGTTTTCCAAAAGAACTCTTCTTTCCAAAGTAAAAAGGTTTTTCTCATCTCACTTTAAATTTTATGAGATATATGATTTTTTCACCACTTATTCCTTGAATGTGGTGTGTATATTACCTTTTCTTATATCATATCAAGAGTCTAATTATTCTCATGATATTATAAGGTAATATTATTTAAATTTTTCTAAGTCGGTATGGGACACTTTGGAATGTTTAAGGATTATTTCTTCAAGAATTTTTCAATAGTCTCATTTAAAAATATTTTCATCTATGTCAACATCCTTTTTTGAATCTTGTACTTCATTGAGATTTATCTCTTATAATGTCATCTAAAATATTTTTTTGAAGGTTTTATGATTATTTTGACTGTGGATGTGCTAATTTGATACCATTCATGGGTTATAGTTGAATTATTCACATTTCATATGCTAGTTTTTGAATACAAATGTTTATGATGTCTATGTGTCACCATTTTCATATGAGGAATGTACTGAACTTAGTAAGTGATGGGTGGGGCCTTCTAAATCCCCTTGATTCATTGCTAGGTATCATGATACAAACTAGAGTCTTCGAATGAGGCCTTGACAGTATGGTTATTTATGGTCTTGGCATGAGGCCATGACGGTATGCTTATGATGTCTAAAATTATGCATTCCCTTATTATAAAGATATTAATAGATAGTTCATGTGATTATTTGACCTAAGATTACATTTTATTATGGCATTATTTATTCATCTCTTATTCCTGCCATATTATGTTCAAGTCTATTTTTAAAGTTATTTATTTTTAGTTATTCACCATGCCTAATGGTTATGTTTATGATATCTTCCATTGTATTGCTTATCCTTACTAAGAATCTGAGCTCACCCCTTTCTTATGTTTTATTTTTCCCCAGGATGTGAAGATATATTTTATGAATGGCTTTCAGGGATAATCTAATAGTTTTAGATGTTCCCAATGGAATTTATATGTATTATTTCATTTCAAGTTGTAATTTTGAGCTTATGTATGTATCTAGTCTTCTAAAAATACTAAACTATTCGGTCCCTCAGGATATGACTTTCTTGTAATAAATTCCAATGTAATAAAATAATTCACCAGCTCTGGGGAACTGGGGTCAGGTTATTATAGTTGGTATCAAAGGAATTTTAGTAGAAAACTTGGAAACTATATTTAGAAAATGTAGATTAGGGAAAATCACTAAGATAGCCTTAGAGGATAAGAATACAATAGTATCCTAGAATTTTGGTAAGGAAGTGATTATGTGGATCTTACAAACAAATACATCCATGTCTGGATACTATAAGTGGACGTGGTTCTGGAATAGATGTACCTAGGATTACAACTCTGAAAAGGTGTTTTGGGCTTGACCTGAGGTAACCTATTACACAACAATGGGCCTTACTGTGCACCTGGTTTGACACTCCCAGGGTATATTCTTAGGATAATTCACATTTTCTTTACAATTCATTATGAAGGATGTATGATTCCAAAGTAACCAAAGTAAATGGTTATAGGATTTATGATGCATAAATTTATGTTATGTGTTATACCATGTTTAGAGTTATAGAGAGTTCATAATTTTATGAGATAATATAGTATATAAAATTGATTAGAAATGGAGCCTAGTGGATGGAATTATAACTACACCAATGCATGTGATTAAAATAGTAAGAAGGATAATAACTCCTATGGTATTAAGAAATCATTTCAAAGGAAGATGGTCTCCCAAGTATCCTCATCATATGAAGAAATAGTATCATGTGTTAACAATCTATGTAAATAATTCTCTACATCATATGGATTTTGAATGGAAGTAAAATAAGAAGAGGATGGTAGAGAAAAATATGGATAAAGAGAATAAGGGAAATAAGGGTTTTCCCACATGTGATAACTATAGAAAGAATCACCCAAGTAAATGATTGAAGGTAATGGGAGTTTGTTATATGTATGGAGAAAAGGGACACCAAGTTCTTGATTGCAAGTGTAAGAAAAAGAATTCCAATGTACAATGCTTCCACTGCAAGGAGATAGGACACTATACGAATTAATGTCCCAAGCGTCAAAGGAATATACCCCAAATGATGTTACTAGATAGTGATCAAGTTATGATATAGCTGCAGATGAAGTGGAATGATTAATATGTCTAGTAAAGAATCATTTCATTTGAATATTTTATCAGCAATGTACTAGTTATAAGAATTATGGAATATATGAGGATTATACAGCAGTGCTATTTGATTAAGAATTAGAGGTTGTATGATGAATGGTACCAAGAAAAAGTTACTCAATAGCAAGTTAAACTTTTGGAAAAATATATATTTTAGGTAATAAAAACCCTTAATATGTTCCTAATACTGATATATCAATTTTAGAATAAAGATATGATTTACTTTGATAATGTAAATTGGATAGTACTTACTATCTTGGATCTATATAATGGAATTTTAACAAAGTGGTAGAGTACACAACATTTTGGATTGAAGTAATATATCCAAATTTTTATTATAAGGAATCGTGAATGTATTCAATATGTTGTTATAGTCATTCAAGTTATTACCATTCTTCAAGAGAATACAAATAGAATTTACTCACACATTTTTATGTGATGATTAAGATCCAATTCATGTTGTTTAATAAGTTTATTATAGATATTCAGTGAGATTCTTTCTAAAATGTTGGATCATGGTATTTTTGTAAAATTTAATCATTTATTAAATTGTTGAATTTGATATTTGGAAAAAGTTTTAGTGATTATTTTACACTATGATACTACTCATTCAATGAAATGAAGTAGGAATAGTTAAAGTCACAACTAAAGGATAATATTGTGTTTATAGAAATGTATCAAATACTTATATTTCCTTGCATTATTATAGAGTGAGGGAATTTCTCGATTTTATGGAAAGTATTGTGAAACAAAAAAAAATGTTATGTTGGAACCTCCTTTATGATGAGGGTTTTCCATAACGGTATCTCCTACTATCAACTTTTTTCTTGCATTATTTTTCAAAGTGAAATTTCAAATTGTGAGGTCGCAATTTATTGAAGTAGGGGAGAATGTAACACCCCAATAATTTTTTTTAAAATTTTTACATTCAGTTATCAAAAATAATAATTAAAATTAAGTATTTTAATTAATAATACTTATAAATAATTATATTTAAAATTTATGTTCTAAAAAATACTATTTTACAGTATTATTCTGTGTAAAAGAATATTTTAATATGAAAAAAAAATTCATTTGTATGAAAATATTATTTAATTACATATTTTAAATGAATAAGAACAATATATATATATATAATTATTTTGATAAATACCGAATTATGTTAGGAAATATTCAATATTCATATTTTAACCCAAAATTTTATGGTATGTTTCTTCTTATATAATTTCAATTCATTAAATGGCATATATGCATGAAACACTAAGTCTTTAAGAAACAACACTTTTTTATAACCTACTCATAAAACTTAATTTTTCCACTTCTATGTTTTGAATTTCAAAAAACAGACATACAAGGTTGCGTTCAGTAAGATATTTAGAATCTTATTGGTTCAACTTAATTTTTAATGAATAGTAATGTACCCTTATGAATATTAACTTACACTTATGAATAATAATTTTACCCTTATGAATAGTAACACTACGGCAAAAAACGCATTTAGCGGCGGTTTGGTTTTACGTTTCGCGGTGGTTTAAACCGCCGCCAAATAGATTGGCGGCGGTTTTGAAAAACCGCCGCGAAATCGTGCGTCGGGAAACTATTCGCGGCGGTTTTTTTATTTTTTTTATTTTTTTTTATTTTTTTTATTTTTTTTAATTATTTTTTATTATTTTTTATTATTTTCTAATTATTTATTTATTTATTTATTTATTTATTTTCCGAAGACTTTACCACTCCAGCAAGATCGCCATGTGGTTAATAAACAGAATTTAATATACTTATATATATTAATTGAAAAAACAAATAATACATAACTAATAGATATAATAAATAATAATAATAATAAATAATAATAAATAATAATAAACAAATAATAATAAATAATAATAATATATAATATATAATATATAATATATAATATATAATATATAATATATAATATATAATAAATAATAAATAATAAATAATAAATAATAATAAATAATAATAAATAATAAATAATAATAATAAATAATAAATACGAAATAAAAAAATATTAAATAATAATTAACACATAATAAATAAAATATTATTATTAACAAATAATAAATAATAAATAATAAACAATAAATAATAAATAATAATAAACAAATAATAAATAATAATAAACAAATAATAATAAACAAATAATAAATAATAATAAACAAATAATAATAAACAAATAATAACAGCAAATAATAAATAATAAATAATAAATAATAAATAATAAATAATAAATAATAAATAATAAATAAATAATAATAAATAATAAATAATAATAAATAATAATAAATAATAATAAATAATAATAAATAATAAACAAAAATAATAATAAAAAAATAATAAATAATAAATACGAAATAAAAAAATATTTAATAATAAATATTAAATAATAAATAATAATAAAGAATAAATAATAAAAAATAAATAATAATAAATAATAAACAAAAATAAAAATAAACAAATAATAAATAATAATAAATAATAATAAATAATAAATACGAAATAAAAAAAATATTTAATAATAAATATTAAATAATAAATAACACGTAATAAATAAAATATTATTATTAATAAATGATAAATATTAAATAATCAATAATAAATAATAAATAATAAATAACAAATAATAAATAGTAAATAATAAATAATAAATAATAAATAATAATAAACAAATCATAAATCATAAATCATAAATCATAAATCTTAAATCATAAATGATAAATCATAAATAATAAATAATAAATAATAAATAATAAATAATAAATAATAAATAATAAATAAATAATAATAAATAATAAAGAATAATAAAGAATAAATAATAATAATAAATAATAATAAATAATAAATAAACAATAAATAATAATAAACAAATAATAAATAACAATAAATAATAATAAATAATAATAAATAATAATAAATAATAAATACGAAATAAAAAACATTTAATAATAAATATTAAATAACAAATAACACATAATAAATAAAATATTATTATTAATAAATAGTAAATAATAAATAATAAATAATAAATAATAATAAACAAATAATAAATAATAAGAAACAAATAATAAATAATAAATAATAAATAATAAATAATAAATAATACATAATACATAATAAATAATAAATATAAATAATAAATAATAAATAATAAATAATAAATAACAAATAACGAGTAACAAATATTAATAATAATAATAATATTTTATTATTATTAATAATAAATAATATATAATATATAATATATAATATATAATATATAATAAATAAATAATAAATAATAAATAAAAAAAATAAAAAAATAAATAAAAAATAACCAGTAACAAATAATAGATAATAAATAAATTAAAGTATATTATAAATAATAAATAATAATTAATAAATAATAAATAATAAATGAAACACATGAAAAAGTATGAAAAGACGTGATAAGGGATGAAAAATCATGAAAACGCATGAAAACAGATGGAGAAGCATGAAGAATGAGGCATTAGAAAGAATGAGAACGCATGAAAACTCATGAAAACTCTAGAAAACCCCTTAAGAATTCAACATAATCATCATAATAACCCACAAAAAACCATTGATAAAGATAACAAGTCATGGAAACCCAAATAAATAGTAATAAATGGAGCAACCGTTAAAACCCGTCAAAACGGTCATAAAGTGACAAAAACATTGAACTCACATTAACAGAGATAACTTATGATCCGAGAGTCTGTTCCAGATCCGCAACCAGTCAAATCAAAGATCCTAAAACGATCTTCGAGCTGATATGTGAAAGATACCGAAGGGACCGATGGATCGGATGTTACGACTGTTTAAAAAAAAGCTGATGGGGAACGGGTGCTAGAAACGAGGCATCGAAAAACATAACAAACCACATACCCACTAAAAATGCCATAACTTATGATCCAGGAGTCCATGTGGGTGTCGCGACCAGTCAAACCGAAGCTTATGGAACTACCTACGATCTGGAAGGCGGAGGATTCTGAACTGATAGCTGGATCGAAAGTTAGGTCTGGTTGAAGACAAGTTCAACGGGACACCGGTGACGGAAACGAGGTTTCAGAGGCCTTCAGAGGGGTTTTGGGGTCTAAAAACATGACAAAAGCTTGTTTGTGTTGATCAAGTACGTAGATCTTTTTGCTGGCTTCGATTTGATATGTGGTAGAGCCCAAACGGACACCCTGAGTGAAAGTTAGGGCCGTTTGAACTTGGAGAACTTTTTTCAACTATCTTACAACTCTCATATCTTCCGCACCTTAGACCGTATCATGGTTTTGATTATACATGCTTCTAGATCTCTTCATGAGCTTCTATTTGACTGGTCATGGCGCCCCAACGAATGCCCGGATCAAAAGTTATGGTCGTTTTAGTGATTTCGGGGTTTCTCATATTTTTTTATTTTTTTCTTTTCATTTCGCGGCGGTTTTACCCAAACCGCCGCTATTTCACACCGGTTTTTAAAAAAACCGCCACTAATCCTTGAAAAAATTAAAAAAAAAAATAAAAAAAAAAAAAAAAAAATTTTTACACATTTCGCGGCGGTTTTTTCACGGCGGTTTTTAAAATCGCCGCGAAATACCGGCCTGAAAGCTATTTTGCGGCAGTTTTTAAAATTGCCGCAAAAAACCGCCGCGAAACGCCAGTTTTCCTGTAGTGTAATGTTACCCTTGTGAATAATAACGTACCCCTTATGAATAGTAACTTACCCTTATGAATAGTAATGATACTATTATGAATAATAATGTACCCTTATTAATAGTAATATTACCCTTATGATTAGCAACCTCACCCATGTAAGTATCAATAATATTAAGGTGCCATATAATTGAGGATGAATATTTTAAAATTTAATAATTAAGTGTGGTATTTTTGTGAGTAAAAAATATTTAATTACAATTTTGTAATTAATAAATTTATCTAAAATAAAATTTGTTTTCATAAAATGTATTCCTAAAAAAATTCTTTTTGTCCTATGATTTTAGGATAATTTTATGAGACCTTAGTTAATTTTTGAAAGTATTATAAAATTAGTTTATGTTTAAAATATGTATTTTTCAAGTAAATAATTATTTTATTTAAAAAATTAAATTTCACATATTTATAAAATTATTTTGATAAAATTGAGTACATTTTTGGATTCTACACATCAAAAAATGGTTAGGGTGAATTTTAGGGATTTTTCAAAAATACTTGAATTTTTGGTGAATAGTAAAATATGGTAATTTGTGGTATAGTACATTATAAGATAAATACACTATTCCTTGCATCATGGATGATGTAAGCAGCCATTATTTGGAACTCACATGGACATATTGTTTTTTTCACTATAATCAATATTATTTCTTGTCTTGAGAAAAATAATAAAATAATGAATAAAATATTGAGAAATCATTCCTCTCATCCACTATAAAAATCACCCCTCACTACCTCTTCTCTTCACTCATCTAAGCCTTTAATATTCTCAAATTTATACCCAAATATCCATCCCTAGTCATTCCCCACATCCAGGAGATCTTGGTCTTTCCAAAAGACCAAAACCCCTTCCCATAAGGAGGTTCTCAAAGAGAAGTACTCAAGAGGTAAAATCCTCTTACTTTTTCCTTTTAATTTATTTTTAAGTTCCTTCTTTTATTATTATCTCCTCACCTCCTATATCCAAATTATATTGATAAATAAATTATCATCTATATACTATAATTATATAATGTTAATGTAATAACCATTATCAACCTCTTTACTCTCTCTCTCTCTCTTATTTTATAAACGAAATTATCATCTGTGAGGTGCCAATTTACAACCCTCGTGGAGGACGAAGTTTTGTTCTTCAATTTATTCTTCAAGTATGGTCATGAAACTATTTTTATGGTTGAAAAAAATTCTAAAATATTTTTTATATCTTATTTAATTACTTTTTAACCATCATTTATACATGATATTAAATAATAGAACAAAACTAGTTCGTTGTGATCAAAAAACCGCCGTAATAATTTAAACGATTAACACTAAATGTATTATCTAATGATTCATCCTCATAATATATAACCAAATGATATATATAATCATTTACACTTCTTTATTTTCATTAATAACATGTAATTCAAATTATGTATAATTATATCCATTCCACATGAAATTCATTACTCATAGTCATGCGAACCGATTATGAAGACCAAGAAAACGAACACTCTATAATGACAGAATTCAATATTATAACGTATTAATAAGGGAATAAATGAACTTAATAAAATTATGGTGAACTAAATAAATGTATAATGGGTTATTAATTAAGTTATTAATGATCCTAATTTCATATTCCAGGACCTTAAGGTCAATAGGGGAACACATTTGAATATAAGGTAAGGTTTTCCTCATCTCACTTCTATTTTTGTGAGATATTCCTTATTCACTACTATTACTTGTCTGTGTTGTATGTATACTTACCATTGATGTATCATATCATTAATATCTTTATTTTATGATGTTTAATATATTATTTTATAATTGTTAATTTTTGTGCATATGATTCAACTGATTACAATGTGGTAAGGAATCTCTACCTGAACCTCTATTTTATTTCGGGTTACACTTATTCTCTAATTTCCTCAATGAAATTATTAATTATTACTATGTAATCCTCATAAATTATGTTCAAATTTTATATATATTTCAACCAATCATAATCCTTATTCTTTTCTGGGGAGTTATATGTTTTAAAAGGATCTTTCAAAATTTCTTCTCGATAAACAAGCCCAATTCAAGGGAACTTTTCAAATTATTACACATTTTGAAGTGCACTATATAATATTTTTTAATCCATAATTGTCTTTATAAAATCAAAAAAATTAATATTAAAAAACTATATTGCTTCATTTCTGGTTTTATGAAAGAAAAAATGTCTTTCCTCTTTAAAATCTCTTTAATATTTTCCTTAAACCGCACTAAAATGTTTTATTTCTAGAGCTTATTTATAAACTTTTTTTACATGATTTCAATTCAGAGGGACAACATTTATGCCTAAAATATAATTTTATTGTAAATAACTTTTATTTTCTGGGATATACATGTTTACAATCTGATTTCATGAAAAATACAAACGATTTTTCAAAAGAACTCTTCTTTCCAAAGTAAAAAAAGGATTTTCTCGTCTCACTTTAACTTTTATGATATATATGATTTATTCATCAATTATTCCTTGCATGTTTTGAATGTACTTTATTTTGTTATTTTATATCAAGAGTTTCCTTATTCTCATGATGTTCTAAGGGATTATTATTAGAATGTTTCAAGGTCGTATGGGACACTTTTGAATGTTTAAGGATTATTTCCTCAAGAATTTTTCAATGGTATGATTTAAAAATATTTTCGTCTATGTAAAAATCCTTTGTTTAATCTTGTAATTCATAAATATTTATCTCTTATGATATTATCTATAATATTTTTTGAAGGTTTTATAATTATTTTGACTGTGTATGTGCTAATTGGATACCATTAATGGGTTATATTTTAAGTATTCAGATTTTATATGCTAGTTTTTTAATAAATATGTTTATGATGACTATGTATCACCATTTTCTTATGATAATTTTATTGGACATAGTAATTTATGAGTGGGGCTGATTAGAATCCCTCAACACATCAGTAGGTATTATGAGAAAAACTAGATCCTTGGAATGAGGCCTTGATAGTATGTTTATTTATGGTCTTGGAACAAGGCATTGACAGTATGGTTATGAGGTATGGAATTATGAATTCCCTCATTATGAAGCTAATAATTTATAGTTCATGTGGTTATTTGACTAGTATAATACCCATGATTATATTTTATTATGGAATTATTTTTTCAGCTCTTATTCCTACCATATTATGTTCATGTTCATTTTTAAATTCATGTATTTTTAGTTATTCACCATGCCTAATGTTTATGATTATGATATCTTCCACTACATTTCTTACCCTTACTAAGCATCTGAGCTCACCACTTTCTTATGTTTTATTATTCCCCATGATGCGAATAAGTATATTATGAATGACTTGAAGGGATAATATAATATTTTTAGATATTTCTAATGGAATTTATATGATGTATTCCATTTCAAGTTGTAATGTGAAACTTATGTATGTATCTAGTCTTCTAAAACTACAAAACTATCTGATCCCTTGGGATATAAATTTCTTATAATCATGAAAATTTAATAAAATAATGCACCCACTCTGGGAAAATGGGTCATGACATTGCATTTTTAGACACTATATAAAGTACTCCTTTCTCCCTACTATTTACCTGAGGTTTTACCGGGGTGACACAGGGCGTCGGTGAAACCCTGTGACGATTTTGTTCAACATAGATTTGAATGTACGAATAAGAGGGGTCCTTCCCCCAATGAGATGTGTTTTTGTGATGTGAGAAAAACCATGAGGGTGAGTTAGTGCCTCCCAAAGCGTATAGTATCAGGGTGTGGTGGAAGAGTCCCTCTAACTTGCGCATTCATGGCAGGGCTATGCAGTGGAGTGTCAAAGCATGTAATTTTTCTACTTGAACTCCTTTTGCTTGAGGTGAGACTTATGGGTGTAGAGGGGTGCCTGTTTTGGGGATTACTCTCTTTATAATGAAAGTGAAGACACATGGGGTATGCCACATTTTTTCTTGTGTCTATATTCTTATAGTTGGATGAGCTCACTCACCTACCCTGTTCATTGGTACCTTGCACGCTCAATGTCAACCTTGATACGAAAGTTATCAAGTACAGATCGAGGTGTTGGAGACCTCATGAACAGAACTATGTGACTCACTATCTGGTACTGGAAGCGGTATTCTTCACCCTGATAATGTGGAGATTCTACCTTTTGGGATAGAACTTTGTGGTTTTCACATGCCACTAATGTGTCAAGTACTTCTTCACCCAGAGAGACTTGAACCCGATGTGTTGATACTAGTTGAACTTCCTACAAGACTATGACTTCGATATAGTACTCTATGAAAGGGATATGTTGTACCTGATACCCTTATCAAGAAGTCCCAGTATCACCTAGTACGGTATGTTTAGGAGAAGTTAGATTCCCTACAGCTAACCCTTGTGAAGCAAGAGAGTAAAACTTTTCTTCAGTCGATGGTGTTGACTCCTTACCTTCCTGAGCATGTAATATAGTATCAATTGTGAGATATCAACTACGAAATCCTGTGTGACCAGATATCCTTGGGTGTTTCACCAGATGGATATTCCGAAGGAGGGAATCACAAGACCCTATTTCAGGGACAAACTTTGATTCCAGTCATGATGTGGGTTGTAGAGGTTCGGCTAGGAATGAAAACTATCCCTGAGTTTCGTCGGTCCATTTGAGATTGTGAAAAGAGATGAAAAGGTTTCCTAACACTTTTCTCTACCCCTAATATCTGTATTTGGAACAAAACATCTCCCACGTGTCACAACTGAGGAGATACATGCATGTTTCTACGCACACAATCAATGGGAGAAGACCTTTCGAGGAAGGACCATCCCCTTTGTTTGCGTGTTGTGATAGTTCAGAAACGTCTAGGAGTTTCCCTAGGAGTGGGAGAGATATGTGAGAGCTCATTATTCTAAGTTATTTCCCTATTTTTTATTTTCAAGGATGAAAATATTGAAGGAAGAAATAATTTAGATAGTTGGTTTTTTTCTTGTAAGACTTTGGAATATTTCTAAGAATATTTACAAAGCTAGGCGTTGAGACGGTGAGAAATTCTGAGTCTCGGTGTGCCCAGAATAAATTATGAAAAAATATTAAGTATATTTTATTCTTTGAATGAAAAGGAAATGGTATATCTCTCACATGGTAGCTCAGATTAGAAATATGAGGCCATGATTGATTCTGGAACGTGGTGTTTACCCTTGGCGGGGCATAACTTTCATCGACGTGGGACTTCTGTGAGAAAATTCACCCAGGAGAAAAATCATAAATAAAATAATCAAATTTAATTATTTTATCTCAAACTCATAATAAAATAACTTTTGATCAAAGACTTGGATTGGAAATCTAAGCTAGCCTTTCAGTTCGGAATGGGGTGTTTTACCTAAGTGCAACATAAAATGAGAGGGCATGGGAGTTTCGGATTCTACAACTTTTGGTTGGGGTTTCAATGTTTTTTTATAAGTAAACACTTAAGTGTTTAGGATAAGGGTTATCCACGTAATCATCTCTCTCTATCTCTCTCTCACTACCTACACCAATATCTCTCTCATCCATTCTTTGACGAATCAAGAACAAAGCTTCAGTAGATTGAAGCAACATCACAATGGATGCATCGTCAATGATGAGTAATAAAATTTAGGTAGGATTTATTCTAATTTTTGAGTTCCAATTCAAGTTTTTAATTTAATATCCTTAATTTCATATTTGTATCATCATTTTGATTATTTTCAATGATGGTCGCACTAACACGACCATCAAATCCTTGCTGAAAATATTTTTGTTCGTCGTGTTCTTCGCCCGTTCTTAGGTTTCATCAATGTCTATTTTTTGGAAACATAAAAACACCAATGGATCATCGATAAAAGGATGGAACTATGAAGATTCAATCCCGGGGATTCTCAAACCGATCTTGGGTTAATTTTTGGCTTGTCGGTGTGGTTGCGGTGGTTCGTGGAAGGGACCACCGGAGCAAGACCGGTTGGTGGAGAATAACGGAGGTGACACATGGTGGCCATGGAGGTCGGAATGGAAGAGTGGCTTGGTGGAATGCCAGTGCACTAGGTTCTGAGGTGGCAGGATGGAGAGGGCTCGGTGAGCCGATGAGAAAAACAGGAAGATCTGGGGTAGCATTGGTAGATGGAGGCAGAACCAAGGAGCAGATCGTGGTGCTGAGGCGAGGCGGCAGCATGCTGAGGAGGACGGTGCGGCTGGGGCCATCCAGCGACGTCGGCATAGCGGAGCCACCTTACAACCAGGCTTGAGGTGAGGTGGGGTTACAGTGTGTGACCCAAGTGGTAAAAACCCGCACAACGCAGGTCGTCACGGTGATGAGGGGACACCCAGGGTCCCGAGGTGGACAAGGGGGCCCGCTAGCAGGTCACCCATGCAGTGGGTTGGGCCAGCGATAGGTGGGGATTGGGCTGGAAAAGCAGACCAGGCTGGCTAATGTGGGTTGGCCCAGGTGGAGGGGTCCAACTAGTTTGGGTCGGATGGGCCCAAATTGGATCGAGACACCTTTATACGCCCATATATCTTAAACCACGTGTCTAAATGACATGTTGTCTATGACCACGCATCCCTCTCATTGGGCCGAATATTTTTATACTGGTTCTAAACTTTTTACTCTTGGTTTCATTTCTCAGTTTCATGAAATGCTGAACTTTAATAATAATAATATAATTATTATTATTTATAAACCTTATGTCAGGCCTATCTTCTAAATGGAATGTCTATTTGACACGTCATCAGTGGCAGCATGACCCTGGTCCTTGTGTATAATTTTATAAACCACTTTTGGTTTATTAAACTAAAGAAAAGGTGTGGGGCTTATAAATCATGATTCATGTGTATGGAGGTGAAATGAAACTTTGTCACTGGGTATCCATTCTAGATGAATGTGTAGTTCATTTAGCGTGTTTTTCTATGAGGATCACAATGGCATGATCTGTGTAATTAATTTTGAGACCAATTCATAGGCCCCAAAAGATTCCTTTCGAGAGTGGTGTGGAGTTACAAAACTTTTCCATCAAATTTACAATTAGAGTGAGTAAATAGTCGATCTTTCATGTTTTTCTGCAAGGATCGCAATAGTGTGATCTGTTTGGGTGTACAGATCCTTTTTTGTGATCTCATTAAACGTGTAAACTTGAAAGGAATATCAGTGGATGATCCTTTTTTAGTGTTTGAATATAACCCATGGATTAGTCCAACTTCAACTCTTGTGAGAGTGGATATGATGTATGAAGAGATTCGGTCAGATGTTCTGGAGTCGTTTGAGGATACATATCAGTGAAATTATGTTTCCTCCCTTCTAATAAACATTGTGTGTTGTGCACTTGATATCCTTTTGGATGGATGTGTTGTGTACTCTAGGAGTACATTGGCATGCCTAGGGGTACTTTATCATAGTTTAGTCCCTGAGAATGTCAAGGTACATGACTGGGCGATGAGGTGGGGACACATGACGTGTGGTACCCACACGCACCGTTTACTACTTTACGAATTTTATATCTCACGTATATCCTTCTTTTTAACTCATATTTTGGAATGTGAGTAGCCTATCCTAGGTGTTTTTCACATAGAATGTGATGGTTCCCTTTATAGTGGATTACAAGTTACGATGCGAGATGTTTCATGTGTCACACCTATTTGGGGTGGAACCCGATTATTGCAGCAATGTTCTTCTGAGAGGTACCATCCAGTAGGGATGTCCAAGGTTCCTCAGTGCTTTTCCAAGAGGTATCATCTAGAAGGGATGGAAAGTGTTCCTCGGTACTTTTCTGAGAGGTACCATCCAACAGGGGTGGCTAATGTTCCTCAAAGATTTTCTGAGAGGTACCATCCAGTAGGGATGGATAGAGCAGTTCCAGGTTTACCTCCAGTTGGGTTGGGAAGTGGTCCCCGATGGAAGATTTGGGTTTACCTCCATCTAGGCTGGGAAGTGGTCCCTGATGTAATTTTTGGGCTTCCCTTCAACAAGGATAGGTAGTGGGTCCCATTGATAACACTTGTCGAGAAGTACCCTCCAGCTGGGCTGGGCATTGGGTCCCCATTGACTTCCGGGTGGTGATCCACCCCTGACGTACTAGGGCACAGATACCCGATGGCTAAAATGGAACCATCCAATCGGGAGGGGCATGGTTCCTCAACTTCGAGACACGATCTATCGACTATGAGGCATAATGATGAGATGTGCTTTGATGTACCTTTGGACTCACGAGGAAGAGGTATGTTTTTCTTACCAAGATGTGACATTGTGACGTGACCCAAAATTGTGTTGGCGAGACAATTCTACCAAAATTAGATAGTATTAAGGTGTGGTGATTGAGTCCCTTTGACTTTCAGTTTCGAGTAGACGTGTGGGATGCTGGGCATCAATGGTGGTTACTTCTGGTACTATTATCTACTCACTTTATTTAGCTGAACTGTTAGATGGATATCCCCTTACTCTCTCATTTGGGTTGCTTTGACTAAGTATATATATATGTTATGTTTTGGTACCCGCTCCTTTGGTTTTGGCTACTCTCTTTCTAGGAGAGGTGAATACACGCGGGTTATGTCACGTGATTTTTGTGTCTAGCTTCTCACAGTTAGAAAAGTCTACTCTCCTATTATAGGTAGCGAATACATTATGATAAGTTCATATTTTCACCATTTATATCTCCTTATGTTTGGATGAGCATAATTCACTCTCTTTCAGGTTGAGCTAAACTCCTTTTACTGTACCTTATTCTATCTACTTATCCCCTATTTAGTACATCTTTTGATGCTCCCTTGAGCCTTCAGGGCATCCTACTAAGTATTTTTATACTCACCCCTGCTTGGAATTTTCCCTCACATGTTGTACCCTTGTAGACGACAGAAAGGTTGATTGTGACATCATAGAAGCTTAGGGATACTAGTTTCTTGGAATGCGTGTAGTGGTCATATCTTGGGATCCAAGAGTGGGGATCTCTCAATAGTTTTACTTTTCCACTTGTTTTTGGGTTGTGGAAGTTTTCTGGTTGGACATGTATTTTACCCCTTTTCCCTTTCAGTTTAAGTTTTATATACTTGTATTGTTTATAGGTCGATTCATATTTGTGATTTATATATATTAGTGTGGTATATTTCCATTTTCCTCTATACTTTTTCTTTTAGTTTGTTGTTTTCAGGTGTGTAGGTTCTTAGGCAAAGGCCTCCTTGGGATTGTTGTGCCTTTGGCACAAGTTGCCACCCCTGGCCTATGGAGGAAGTCTTGGGGTAGTTGAAGCTTGATCCCTGACATTGGTCAGGTTATTACACATTAAATTATGTTAACATAGATGAAAAATATTTTCATAAAATAATTATAAATTACATTAAAAATAAGAAATAAATACCCTATACATTTTTAATAACTTTTATTTCAAAGGAAGTATTTTATAAAACAATGTGAGTAGAATTTACTTCAGAAAAAAAATGAAAACATGAAAAAAAAAATCATAAAGAGAAAAAAAATATGGAAGGACAATAAATTAATTTGTAAGATATTAAAAATATATTTTTTCACACTTTTATAAATAAACTCAATGTAATCATAAAAAGAAATGTGTGAAAACCTTAAAAAGAGATTCATTTCTTTATTTTGTAAATAAATTCAAGGTAAAAAGAAAATGAAATTAATAAATCATATAATTATAGAGAAAGGAATTTATAAAAAAAATATAAACATATAATAGAAATATTCCCAACCAAAAAGAAGAGATAAGTTCAACTTCCCTTATAAGCATCTTTTGGGATTAATAGTCAACAAAAGGAAGTGAAATGGTAGGAATACAATTAAACCCTAAATATAACTATAGAGAAATAAAATAAAAGGGTTTTCAAATAGAAATAATATACAATTTCCCCAAATATGAATTTAAACATAGACAATATCGATTTCAAAGTGATATTGGAAAATAATCCATTATCTTGAACTTTTGGTTAGTCTAACACATTCTAACTCCCTATAAAATAAATTTAGGTTCATTATTCATATGACTAATAACCTTAATAATAGTTATTTTACTTAATAAAATACATTTTCAATTATTGTTTACCTATATATTAATATTTTACTATTAAAATTAATATTCTAGTGTAAACTATTCAATTTTCTATGCATAATTTAGTTTGGAAATTCTGGTCCTTGCTCATTGTTCAAGGGTTCATATCCTTTATAATGTTCATGAATATATAGTATATGTGTGTAATATAGTTCTCAAGTCCCATAGGAATTTCATGGAATTTATGGTGATGATTCGTGTGGAACACTTAAAAATATCATGTTTTGTAAACTTTGATTCAATAAAAAGAATTGATTTTATTAATGAATGTACTTATATATATATATATATATATATATATTACCATTCCATAATTATGAAAACATATTAAATTAAAAATTATTAAATTTTATTACCAGTATTTATGTTTTCTTATTCATTTTTGATGTAAATGTTATAAAATTGTTCATGTTGATGGTAAAATTGTCCAAAAAAATCATTACAATGATTCAATGACTAATAACATGTTGTTGTATAGTAATAATATCACTTTTAAAGAAGCTTAATGTTTTCAAAAACTAGTTATTAAAGTGATAAAATAGTGTAATTAAGAGGGGAATTAAGAAGATAAGGAATAATTATTTATGATAATATAACACTTAGATAACACTTAGAGGTTAGAATTTGAGGGAAGATAACACATAGAGGTTATGAAGACTTTAATATCCTCTTAGAGAGCCTCTTGGAATATTATATTTGTGACTTATTATTATGATTAGGGTTACTCAACATGTGATAGTATTGTTAGGGATATAATTTGGATATTTAATAAATAAAAAATTTTAAAGGTATGGGTTTAAGTGGGTAGAAGAGGGGTCCTTCTATAGGTAAAGATGAGTGGAATTTTCACAAATGCTCATTACTTAATTTATAAGGTCATCATTTTAAAAAATGAATGTGGAAATAAGAAAACAAATAATAGATAAGGTATAAGGTTACATCAATAATTTTCTCATGAATCCATTTAAATATAAGGATTTTTTTTATTTTAGGTCTTTACCCCTTATTTAAACCCTTTTACCTTATTTTAGTCTTTATCATTGTGACTAACTTTTACCTTGGTAACTTATTTTTATGCCTAAACATGAAATTAACCTTATAACTTAATTTGGATATTATAATTCCAAATGTTAAATCTATTTTATTTAATTTTATTTCTAGAAGTGATAAAAATTAATTTTAAAATAATACATGTATAACGTATAAAATAGTATTTATAAAAATATAGTTTTGAGACCAAAAATAGAATTATTCTTATTTCTTACCCAAATAATAATGATTATATGAATGGTATTTTATTTAATTATATATATAAACAATTCAATTCATTAAAATTGTTTTTGAATAGTGATCAATTTAATTACTAATAAAAAAATACCCAAAATAATGAAAATGAATTCTTTAAAAATTACCCCCTTTTAACATTAAATGAATTTAAGAATATCCTATTATTTATTGTATAACCACTATATTTTATCAAGTCATTGGTATTATAATATTTATTTGAACACATTAAATCATTCTTTAAAAATAACATATAACGAACAAAAATTCCTATTTTTATAACAAAATATTCAAATTAATTATTATCTTTATTTCATTCCAAAATTTTGAATTATATTATTTTTAATTTTTTACCAACATTTACATAACTTAAATGTACCTTTAGGACATAAGTATATATAATGACCATATATCCAATGGTTATATATCCAACGATTTTATATTCAATAGTCATATATCTGACGACCATATATATAATGTTCAAATTACATACCTATAAATAGTCTTACATACATCTCTAAAATAATTAATCCTAATCATTTACATCATTATAAAAATTTCTATTGTATTTATAATGTTTTTCTTCTTTCTATAATTATAATTTGTGGTGTGATCTTCAATAGAAACCTTGAGGATAAGGATTTCATGTTTGTGTTCTTTCTATTTACTTATGGTTTAATTCCTCTTATAATTTTATTAATGATGTTTCATATTTAATTATCATAATTTATTAATATTTTTCATATGTTATATTATTTTATATAAATAAAATATATTGTCATTTGTTTTATATCAATGTTGCATGTATTATAATCTATCAAACACACCAAATTTATTTAAAGAGAAACACATATTAAAATCATGGGGTGTTACATTTTTCACCCTTAAAATTTAATTACTATAATGAAAATAAATGAGGCTAATTATATCACATTAAATCCTTAGGTTCCCACATTTATTCCTCAAACTTATGATTCCTTTAGAGAAATTTAACAAGGTGGGCGGTCTTGTTTCATAGTACTTTACCTTTGTGATCAAAGATTTCTACTGGTAGTTCATCCTAAAAGAGATCATACTCTAACCTTACAACATCTGAGTTCAATACATGTGATGGATTAGGTATTTAATTCCTCAAAAGTGATACATATAATGTTTCATGCACTTTAGAGAGGTTTGGGGTAATTTTAAAATGATAAAATACCATCCTCATATGATAAATTATTTTGAAAGGGATAATATATATAGAGGTCAATTTTCTATTATTCCCAACCCTCATAACTCTATTTCATTATGATATTAAAATAAATGACTTATCTATGACTTTAACCTCCAAATACCACCAATGATTATCATCGTAGTTATCCTACCTACTTTCTGTAGTTTTAATGTAATGCTGAATGGTTTGAATATTCTCTAGAATTTATTAAGCAGGATCTGGTCCAAACAGCTTGATCTCTCTAACTTCATCCCAACATATTGTAGTTTTACACCTCATCCCATAAATATCCTCATATGGTGTCATCTAAATGATAGAATGGAAATTGTTTTTATTTGATAACTCTACTGAGAGAAGTTGTTGATACTAACCTCCTTTGAAATCCAAACAAGAACTCAGCATATCATTCAAAGTTTAAAAGGTCCTTTCCAATTGACCATCCATATGAGGATGATAAGTAGTGTTAAATATAAACTACATATTAAATATTTATTGAATAATTATCCATAAATTTGAGGTAAACCTTATATTTTGATCAGATTCAATGGAAAGTGGTACTTCATACATCCTTACCAATTCCTTTATATATATATATTGGAAAGTTGATTGAGCGATAAATATTCTCAAATACCAATGACATATAATCACTTCATAAAGAAGTAAACTACAACCCAAATAAAATTATGGCCTTTAAATGTCTTGGGAAGTCCTATAATAAAATCCATGTGGATGTTTTCTCATTTTCAATTATATATGGGTAATGGTTGCATCATCCACTTAGACTTTTTTCATTATTCCTTAACTTACTAGAACAAAAACTATTGAGATATATATTCTACAATATATCTATTCATTTTTTCCCATCAAATTTGATTCTTTATATCTCTATACAACTTTATACTTACAAAATTGATAAAAAATGAAAATCTATATGCATCATCCATTAACCCCTATTTAATTTTGGTATTTATGGAACATGTATTTATTTCATGAATCTTATAATTCCAACATTTTCAAGGTTAAAATATAAAATACCCATTACCTTATTTTTTTATAAATATCCTCCTTTGTGCCTCTTTGATCTTCACATGTATGGATGGTTGAGAAATCACTTGATAAATAAAGGATTTCTCCCCTTCCCTTATGATTTCAAGGTCCATCCTTTCAAAATTCATGATTATTGGGTCTCTTTAAAAAAATCATGTATAAGGTAGCATGATCCTTTTGATATATAGTATCGGTCACCTTGTTCTCCTTCCTAGGGTACTAATGTATTGAGAAATAAAATTCCTTAATCAACTCCAACCATCTCCTTTGGTTCACGTTCAACTCATTCAATGTGAATATATACTCTAAGATCATGTGATTAGTATATATATCACATTTTCCCCACAGAGACAATTCCTATATATAATTAATGAAAATATTACCATCGTAGAATCAAAATGATGTGTAGGGTAATCTTTCTCATGGACATTTAATAAACATGAGGAATATGATACAACCATGCCCTTTTTTATAAGGAAACATTATAATCACTTCATTGATGAATAATTATATATCAAAAACCCTTATCCATCATAGGATATTTTGAGTATAGGTACAATGACCAATATTATCTTAAAATCCTTAAAATTTTCTTCACATTCATTTATAAAAAATAATTTCACTCCCTTATGAGTTAACTTGTTTGGTGTATTTTATAGTTGTGAGAAATTTCACAAAAAACATTGTTAGTATCCATTCAATCCAAGAAAAATATAAATCTCAATTATATTGGCTAGTTGGGGTAATTCTTAATTTACCTCTATCATTGAAGGGTACATGGATATACTCTCATATTTTATTACATGGATCAAGGACCCTACTTTTTGTATCCATAATTGTAATGAACCAACTTGCTTCGACCTGACCAATCACTTGAGATAGCCTGTCACACGGCCCGAAGCACGTTCCCAGTCAATATAGGCTTGCGACAATCACAGAGAATAACCAAAAATATCTTGGGAACAATTTCTCCCATGTTAAATTTTCACAAACCATCCATGAAATAGGACATACACACTAATATCATCACATTGAACAATAAATATAAGAAGATACCATAATAATAAATATACATCATAAATAAAACATGCCACAACAGGACATATATATGTGTGTGTGTGTGTGTGTGGTATCTTAATTCAAGAGCTGAAACTCTAGAGAATGGAAACACTATCAAACATGTCCTATAAATACATCCCAAAAGATACAAAATACAAAAATGGCACTACATGGGCCAACTCTATGAGACCACATCTCCTCCATAAACCAACGGATAGCGGTAATCAAGAAGATCCACCCTGGTACATGGGGCCCGTTCCTTTACCTATGTCCAAAAAAATGAAATCTATATATTTCTAATGGAATATGTAGGTTGTGAGGAAAAAATTCTAGTAGGATACCACTATGAATATATTTAAGGATTTTACACATTCAAAACAATAAACCAATTTGAAAACTCATTTTCAAAACTAAACCACTTCGGAAAAAAATTTCTTTCATATGAGACTTTTTAAATCCATTTGGTTTTATATTAGAATTAAAAAAAAATTCCAAAAACATTTCTCAACATAGCTTAAATAAATAATAATGTCCAAATAGAATAACATGGTCAACATATCCAACATGGAATAATAAAGGTGAGAATATATATAATCATACAACCACAATAATGGGAATGTATATAAAAATTCATCACATCAACATGGAACTAAAAAAATGCACAAAGCATATAAACCAACATGGCATGAGTAATTGATCCTAGGGATAGAACTATAAGGGTATAATGTAAGTGATTCTAAACAAATTATGCTAGTTGAGTAAGAAAAAATGGAACCTCTTACGATCTTCCATAGGACCAACTCTAAGAGCTCTCACGGACTCTCAGAAAATGAATTGAAGCTCTCATGGTCTTCCTACCAAAGGCTCTCACAACACCTTAGAAACCAAATGGAATCTATCATAGTATTCCTCCCTAAAGGATCTCATGGTCCATCATACAAACCCTCATTGACACCTTATTTAACCCTTGTACAACTTCATGCCAACATAATCACAAATAAGTACCAATCATGAAAAAACCCATCTCATAATCCAATTTTACAAATCAGCATACCCATTTTATAAAACACCTTCACAAAATTTAAACTATTTATAAAACCATTTTATAAATCTAATTTAAAACACAAAACATCTTTGATATATTTTATCAAACATTTAGAGTGCACTCAAGATGCTCCCATTTGGAAAAACCCACTTTAAATGCCCAATTTCCAACTCAATACATGGATCACCTAAAAATGGTATAAACATCAATTATAAATCATTTTAATAGAAATTAAACAAACATAAACCAAAGGTGATTCATAATTTAACCTTAATCAATGGTAAATTTTCTTAAATAGAGACACCTACCTCAGAATCATTTTTAATCGTGTTGCCTCTAGTGATAACCACCTAGAATAGGTAGGAGAAGCCCTCACACACCTTAACCATATGAAAAAAAACAAATCAATCCTAAAAGCCATAGTTTCATCAAACCCCACCCTCTAGGGTTTGGCACTTCCAAGTAAAAGGAAGAACAAGCATGAAGAAGTGGGGAGGAAGACGAAACCAAGAATATTTGGACTTACCTCAAGGAAAATCACTAATAATCCAAGAGGAGACCACCACCAAGGGAGAGGAAAAGATTATAAAACAAGGAGGAGGGGTTTCTCGCAATGGGAGGAAAAAATAAGGGGAAAAGGAATTGAAAATCAACATGGGTAAATGCTAAAATGCCAAATTTTAAGTGAGATAGACTGGCTACACAATTAGGCAAACCATGTGCCAACCATGAGGGAGCTACTGTCTACCCAAAATCAGAGTCTCCTAGTTACTCCTGGGTGTTATATGGTTTGAAAAACTATGTTCAAACTAGAAAAAAATCCCACAATCCCAACTTGTAGCACCCTCACATAGTTAACCCTATGCCTCATATGGTTTGAAAAACTATGCTCAAACCATGTGGAAGCCCTCTCTCTCCCCATGAACGGTTAGCCTCATGGTTAGAAAAATTGAGTGCTAACCTTTCACCTTGGTCTGTCTTCCCCAAAAATGATGTTTTTGACCCTCAGTACTCAAAAACTCCAAAAAAACTAAATGGTAGATAAAAATAAAAATTAGATGTACCAGTGACCCGATGGGTGTCACAAACACCCCACCATTCTACTTTATTCCCCAAAAAAGTCCTCATGTCTCTTCATAAGAAAACATGTGAGGCCAATTCTACCCCCACCAAGACTTTTCACTATCATGTATCATCATTATTTCCACCATGATTCTAGATCTCACATACCAATAGGATCTATTTACCATATAGAACCTCATATTGATAATCAAAGATACAAACTGGTTGCTCCAAAATAGTGGTATCAGCCTCAAGCTCCAAATTTTACCACTCTAATAAATAATATGTGTTTGGATGGTATCTATTCAACTAGGAAATATGGAAGATATCATGGATCATGGTAAAATATAGGAAAAAATCCAATCAATAGGATACCTTCTCAAGATGCTGCACAACATGAAACGCCATGACATAACATAGAACAATCTTTCCCTACTCTTCCAAATGATGATGTCCCAGTTGAACGGATACCCAAAGAAACACCTGATCACCAAAATGAAACTCTAATACATGATCCCGTACTTTAGACTCTTGTAATCTCTCTTTTTTTTATTAATAATTATTTTCTTCTACCTTTAAAAAACCAATATAAAACTCTAATAGGTGATGATGATAGTCGACATATGACTTATAGAAACTCTGATTTTTCACTATCTATTTCTGAATTAGATGAACTATTTTTCTCATATCCTATATGAGACTTAGTCCAACTAATTAATTCTCACCCATCTCCACCCAACACAATAGGGATTGGTACGAACTTCCATATAACGCCTCAAATGGGGACATCTGAATCGAGTCATGATAGTTGTTTTTAAATAAAAACTTTGACAAAGGTAGTTCATTTCCCATAAACCTCTGAAATCAAGAAAACATGCTCGAAACATATCCTCAATGGTATAGATAATATGTTCATACTAACCATCCATCTGCGAGTGATACTCAGTGTTTAATCACAACTCAGTTCCCAATGACTCCTAGAGTTCCTTCCAAAACTAAGAAGTAAAACATGAATCACAGTTCAAAATTATTTTTGAGATCACTCTATGAAGATGACCACCTCTCGAACATACATGCATTTGAGGTCCTCTACCTTCATTGACTCCCTAATGGGAGTAAAGTGGGATAATTTCTTCAAACAATCAATAATAACCCATATAAAATATTTCCAAATTGATGTATGAGGCATACAAATCACGAAATCCATAGAGATCTTGTCTCAATTCCACACTGAAATGGGAAGGGGATGCAAAAACCCAGCTAGTACATGATGCTTAGCTTTGATCCTCTGATAGTTCAAGCATCTAGAAACAAAATATTCCCCCTCTCATCTCATCCTTGGACACCAATATGGGCCTCTCAAGGTATAGAACATATTGGTTTCTCTAGGGTAAATAAACCAACTAGAGTGATGTGCCTCCTACATCACCTCCTAACTCAATATCAAAGAAGAAACTAGCTACTTCTTTAAGATGAGAGAACCATCAAGAGACTAAGACCAATCAACTGAAGTCTACACACCATATAAATCACTATTAATCTATTGGAACTTGGGGTTAGATACCTTCTCACTCCAAACCCATTCAATGAAAGGAGGCATAGCCTATACACTATACAAGAACATCTTCTCTCCATTTTTCTAAATTCACAAACTCTTATCTGCAAAAAACTCATCAGAACCCACTCATTCACTAATTATAGAACTTCCTACACTGAAAACATCATGCTCAATGCATCAATGACTACATTCCCCTTCCTAGGTGTATAAGAAATATTGAAATCAAAATTATTAAGTATTATACCTAGCATATTTTTCTGAGGTTCAGGTCCCTCTGAGTGAATATATACTTTAGGCTCTTATGATCCAAATAAACTATAAAATTTTCCTCAAAGAGGTAATGTTTCCATGTCTTCAACATATGTATCACAGCTTCTAATTATAGGTTGTGGGTGGGATTGTTCCACTCATTTGGGAATATATGTGATGATCCATAGGCCACCACATGGTCATCATATATTGAAACACATCCCAATCCCACACTATAGGCATCACAATACACAACATAATCTCTTCCAGGATTGGGAAGAACCAAAAATGGTGTAGATGTAAAATAGGTATGATTTTTCTCCAAATAACTTAAAAACTAATCATCCCACTCAAAATTCACCCTTTTTCTAGTGAAGGTTGTCAAGGGAGAAGCTAGTCTGTATATGTTCTGAATAAAATGTCTATAATACTTGAACAAGCCTAGAAATATGTGGATCTTGAAAACATTCTTAGGCTACTTGTAACAGCCCAAGATTTTATAAAAAAACATTCTTTTTAATTTTATTAATGTCTTGTGTTGTACGCTACACCAAAAGGAGCTTGCACAACACGCATCCTTGTCTTGCCTTGCATTACACGCAATCGCGACCTTCCTCGATAGCGTGTGTAATACGCAATACCGAGTTTCACTAAACAACGATGTGCTATTAAAATATTATTAAAACTAGCCGTTATGAATAGTAATAACCACTTTTTAAAATTCTGTAAATCTTATTTTTCAAAATGAACTTCATTCTTGGATTCGGAGTATCGAATTTAGCCTAAGGTGAAATTTTGGTACTTTTCGGATAACTTTCATATTCTGATGAATAGTGAAAATTACTAAATTATAATTAAAAACAACTTTTTTAATTGAAATAATTAATAGTGATAAATCATTAATTTGAGTGGTTTTAAAGTATATTTAGAATATATTTTTACAATTTAATACAATGTTGGTCATTGGATGTAATTTCACATTTAAACTAGACATAAACAAGTGTCAATCTTTTGATAGATATTGTTTCTTAAAAACACGCTATTTGTTTTAACAGCGGGATTTAATTATAAAATTAATTAATGCAACTTTTATGTTATGAATTTGGTAAAATAGACTTCATTTTTGAATTCGGAATATGAAATATAGCTTGGGATGAAATTTTGGCATTGTTCTGAAAAACATCAATTTTTGATGAATAGTGAAACTACTAAGTGGTAGGTTAAAAACTGAATTTTGAATAAAACTTAATTTTACCGCTTCTGTGAATAGAATTTTGAAAATCCGAGAGACACGGTTAATATCAAGGACTAAAATGTGGTTCAATGAGATGAAAATAATTTTTTGGTGAATAGTAACTTTTTACTTTTTTTACCACGGTTAATAGTAAATAGGGTAACTAAGGGTAAATATGATATTAATATTACCCTAACACATGTCCTAATTCTATTGGACAAGTGTAATTCGACCAAAAACAAACTTAGGAATAAAATATGACCATTTAGGCCCACTTGGATTAGATTAGGACATTTATTATTAATTTATTTAAAGAAAGGTTAAAATAGTTAAAATCAAAGTTTAATAAGTAAATCATTTTTAATATGGGGTTATACATAAGATAAATTCGATTGTAAATATTCATTAGAAAGCTAAAAAGATTTCCTACATGATGGTATTTTATTTGTAATTGTTAGACATCAAATAATTTAATTTATTTATGACACAACGATGATGCAGTAATTATCTTATTAATGAAATATTGACATAATTGATGTTATAAACACCAAAATAAATGTAATTTGAGATTTTTTATGAATTACACTAATTTTATAGGTTACTATGATATGTTAATGTTGATTTAATCAACTTGGTTTGAACATTTAATTCTGTTATGACTTTCACAAAAATCATATATCAAATAGTGTCAAAATTGAAAAAAAATAGTTTTTAAATCAAATATTATATTATTAATTGTTATTTTATTCCTAAAAATCTAAGGTTCGACCAAATGACTTAGATAAGGATATATATATTAATAATAAACAATTTGGGGTTCGTTTGGCATGTTATAGTAAGTGTATTAACCATATAGTGAAAGAAAACAAAAAGACACGGTAAAAGTTAAATTATTTAACTTAGAGTTAAATCTAATTGATAAGGTTTAAAATAATATCCAAACATGTCTAAATTTGATTGGTTGATGAGATTACAACCCTATCTCATCTAATATTCGAATATGAGTCATTTTTGGAAGTTTTTAAGTGGGGTTAGAGTTATTATAAATTAATATTTTTAAGAATTCCTAAGGTGCCCCTCTCCTCCCTTATAAAAGGACACCTCCTCCCCCTCCTCCTCACACCAATTTGAGCACTCAAGCTCGGCCAACCCCTGCCAAAATCTCTTCTCCACTTCCCTAGAAACATCCTAGAGGTTCTGGTCTTCCTCAAAGACCAATTTTAGTGCCCTAAGAGGAGGTCTCAAAGAGGCACTTCAAAGAAGAGGTAATTACCGTTACCAATTCTTTCATCTTTATTTCTTCTTCCACTTCTTCTTCTTAGGTTGTTTCATTATGAAGTAATAACATCAGTATCACTCATATACTGATATGTTATTATAAGTATGAAACAACCCTATTTCACTATCTATCCATCCTACGGAAAAAGAAATCACCGCGCGTGCGTACGTACGGAATACCGTCTCCACGCCGTGGTGTAATCTATTTTCCACCACCACCTTACATGGATGGGTATAATGGTGTAAAGAATAACTATACATAGTTATTACAACATCATATTGATTCTGATATATTGTATAATTCACTCCAATTCAATTCAATACTTATAGAAATGATATCATCGCTCGTGCGTACGTACGGACTACCGTCTCCACGACGCGATGAGATTCATTCTCCATATTAACCATTTAAGAATGATTATAAAGTATATATAAGAAATAATAATGAAATATATGACATTATAAAGCTACTGGATATATGTATATATATACATATGTATGTCATCTACTTACTTCCATTTCAAGACAATAAGGAAAGGAAAACAACGTTCATGCGTACGTACGGACTACCGTCTCCATGAACGGTGTTTTTCATTTTATTTATCTACCTATTATATATATATATATATACTGAATATATATGATATATAAATCATATTTTATATTCTGGAAGTAAGTAAATCATGATATAAGTAATAATGATGTCAAGAACAACAAGTCAAAACACCTACGATAAATGAAACGATTTTACCCAAAACGCTTCTTTAACATGGAATTTACAAAAGAACGGGTAATATAATGTCATAAGTGAACCATATATGATATCATAATAATGAATATGATTCTGTAATAAGTCAATAACATGATTTAAATCATTATACAGGAGGTTCGGACACTTACAAAGCAAGTCGGACCTAAGGTAAGGGAAATATCACAATCTCATTTTTATCCGAGATTGTTTATTCGTAAGTATTTACTGGGGTGTATTTTATCATCCACATCCATGTTCCCTCAATATGAAATATTTTTTCCATCCACTTGCAATATTTTAAATCCAATTTTACCCTTAGGTGAGTTTTTAGTAAAGAATATGAAAGGAATCTTTTGTCGTTTTTCCGTACGAGGTACTTTTTGACTTTTCCGACAAAAGTACGAAGAATGTTTTTTTAACTTATACGGCATGAATGGATTTTTAAAACATTGTTTCCAAGAAGCTTCCTTTACAAGTTTTCAAGTTTATTTTTAATCAAATTCTTTTATATTAAAGTTTTATGACATGTTATGAAAGGGAAAATGTTTTTGAAGAAGAAAGGATATTTTCCTCAAGTATGGAGTTCAAGTGTTTTATCAAAATTATTTTCCATCTAAGATAATAAAGGGTTCTGTTTTTATCCCTATTATTAAATTGATTTGATCATGTTGTGATGGAATTATTTTTATGAATTCCTTTATCTTATATGAATTGATTTATGATGTCATGATGTTTCAAGAATCCCATTTTTGTTACATGTGTTATGAGAAGATGTATGTTTTATGATTTTGTGGCACACATAAGAAAGGATTCATTAAGAGATGGGTGGGACCTATATCTCCCTCCAATGCATTGGGTAAAGATTTTATATCTCATGAGATAGACATGGCTGAAATGGTAGGTTATACCGGTTCAGTGAAACAGGACTGAAACGAGGGTTACTCGATTCAGAAAGGGACTTTGTCCACTAAGATAGTCTTGGCAATGAGTCTTGACTAACAAGAAATGATTCTCTATGATTATGTGTGTATGCCACAAAGTTTCATGTTTTAAGTTATGATTATTGGGATTACATTTCACTTCTATGATTTATCCCATGTTATGATATTATGAGCTCTTTTGCAGGTTAAGATTTCCAAAAGCTATGTTCTTATGTATATGATGTGATTGATATTTCTTTTGTTTACCCTTACTGAGCATTTGAGCTCACCCTTTTATGTTTTCTTTTCCCCAGGATATAAAGAAAGGTTTTAGGTAAAAAAAAAGGAAGATCTTTATGGGAGATGTTGAAGATCTTTCCCCACGATTAGAAGATTTTATTCCGAGTTTCCAAAGACACTAAACTATTACGATCCTTGTGTGTGTGTTTTTGTTATGTACTAAGTATTCCGCAAAAGTAATGTAATGTCAATGTACGATAAGCTTCGGGTCTCTACAGTTGGTATCAGAGGAAAGGTTTAGTCAACCTTTGGAAACTAGGATGCGAAAACGTTAGTGAGATCCCTAGAGATATTTCTAAGGTATGTCTAGGGATGCCCCTAAGGATAAGTATACGTATAGGATATAGTTCTATAACTATGGTAACGATATTAGATTAAACCAAAGATGATAGATATTTAAGTTACTCCCCCTTTATTACGATTTTTGCATCTAACACTATTTTGTTTGGGTTGTAGAAAATGGCTGGAAACAAGATGATTCACAATAATGGAGGATATGATGGACAATGGAATGATATTCTTCATAATGAAATGAGATTTGGAAGTCCAAACATAATTATTATGCCGAATCAGCAATCTCATAATATGATCAATAAAGTAAAATTTGGTAAGTTTCCTGACTCGGCTAATAAGAGAAAGATGGAGTTTCATGATGATCATAGAGGAAAGAAAGTTCAATTTCCCCTATGTAATTTATGTGGGAAGAGGCATCAAGGAGAATGTTTCAAAGGAACTGGAAGATGCTTTGGGTGTGGAAAAGAAGGACACAAAGCCAGTAAGTGCAAAGGAAAAGGTTCAGTTAACACCAGGGATGAGGATAATGGTATTGCTACGACTTCAACAATGGTTAAATGTTTTAAATGTAAAATGTACGGGCATTATGCAAACCAATTCCCTAAGGGAAAGTCTCATGAAGATAATCAGTATGGTCGTATGGGAAGTATTTATGTTGATGATGATGAAGAGACTACAAATGATATGTGAGAGGAAAGAATTGTTGAAGCTCGGTCAATGGTTTAAGAATGTAGTGGAATGATTACATGTTTATCATGTGTAATGTTGTATAAGTAATCTCATGGTACTATGGAATAAAGAGACATGTAAGGATTGTTACATTGTTGTCTGATTAATGTTACCAGTAACCATGAAAGGTTATTCAGATACTTTTGGAAAGTAGAAAGGATAAGAAGATAATGAGATGTTTGATTGTATTCATGAGCTCATGATTGATATAAGGACTAAGTGATATCATGGTTTGAGTATATAGAATTTTGAGGATTTTGGTATGTGGAAAGTGTTAACTTTTAACTGCACTCATGTTTTCACTAAGGTATTCAAGAGAATACACGATTAAGGACTTTGAATGTTTGGAATGTGACCAACAAGACATATCTTATGATATGTGGGGATCAACGACAGTATTAAATCTCTGGTAATCGATGTCACTATATTATGAGAGTGGACTACAGTATTATGTATAAGCCTAAAGATTAGACTGGATTATGTTGGACATAAGTTAGTATTGTTTAAGGATAGAAGATTTTCGATATTATTGATGGGATGTTATAGTAACGTAGTTTTAGAAAAAAGGACAACCTGCAGGACGGGCGACAGCCCATCGCTTCGGACAAGGCTGTAGGAATCGAACCCACAACCGAAGTGCGACTGGCCTTTATCGCCTACCACTGACCTACAGGAAGTCCCTGTTTAGTAGAAACTAGTTTTATCATATTAAGCAGTATGATATATGAAGTATAAGTCCATTTTAGAAACCATGTGTGATTAATCTCACTATAGATCGACTTATGTATATAATTTTGCTAACATTTTGTTTGAAACAGATGGAATGACCCGTCATTCTATCACATGATCTGCTAACACTTCACGAATAACAAATTCAACTTCATTTATTTAAGAGATGAAGTAGAAATTGTTCAAGGCACGAACAAAAGTGAGATTGTACCAAAATAAAGTAAGTATTTATTCTAAGCAAATTTTCAACTTTAGGGGAAATGATCTTGAAAACCAAAAATTTTGTCCTAGTGATCTTATACCTGATGAATCAGATGGTACCTTATATCATCACAAATCTATGGATTTGTGATTACTGGATTTTCCATAGCCATGTTCTCTACCACTCTCCATCAGAACATGATGGTTAGATTTCTCTTCCATATCCATATTTTCACCTATGTGGAAACCCAATGATTAGTTTATTTGGGTAACCGTTACGTTTCATACATTTGTTTTTAAAGATTGGTTTTGATATTCCTTTTTTCGATGTGGGTTTCTATTAAAGAAACTTTCGAATAGTAAACCATTTATAACCCCGACGAATTTCGAGGGCGAAATTCATTTTAAGGGGGGTAGAATGTAACAGCCCAAGATTTTATAAAAAAACATTCTTTTTAATTTTATTAATGTCTTGTGTTGTACGCTACACCAAAAGGAGCTTGCACAACACGCATCCTTGTCTTGCCTTGCATTACACGCAATCGCGACCTTCCTCGATAGCGTGTGTAATACGCAATACCGAGTTTCACTAAACAACGATGTGCTATTAAAATATTATTAAAACTAGCCGTTATGAATAGTAATAACCACTTTTTAAAATTCTGTAAATCTTATTTTTCAAAATGAACTTCATTCTTGGATTCGGAGTATCGAATTTAGCCTAAGGTGAAATTTTGGTACTTTTCGGATAACTTTCATATTCTGATGAATAGTGAAAATTACTAAATTATAATTAAAAACAACTTTTTTAATCGAAATAATTAATAGTGATAAATCATTAATTTGAGTGGTTTTAAAGTATATTTAGAATATATTTTTACAATTTAATACAATGTTGGTCATTGGATGTAATTTCACATTTAAACTAGACATAAACAAGTGTCAATCTTTTGATAGATATTGTTTCTTAAAAACACGCTATTTGTTTTAACAGCGGGATTTAATTATAAAATTAATTAATGCAACTTTTATGTTATGAATTTGGTAAAATAGACTTCATTTTTGAATTCGGAATATGAAATATAGCTTGGGATGAAATTTTGGCATTGTTCTGAAAAACATCAATTTTTGATGAATAGTGAAACTACTAAGTGGTAGGTTAAAAACTGAATTTTGAATAAAACTTAATTTTACCGCTTCTGTGAATAGAATTTCGAAAATCCGAGAGACACGGTTAATATCAAGGACTAAAATGTGGTTCAATGAGATGAAAATAATTTTTTGGTGAATAGTAACTTTTTACTTTTTTTACCACGGTTAATAGTAAATAGGGTAACTAAGGGTAAATATGATATTAATATTACCCTAACACATGTCCTAATTCTATTGGACAAGTGTAATTCGACCAAAAACAAACTTAGGAATAAAATATGACCATTTAGGCCCACTTGGATTAGATTAGGACATTTATTATTAATTTATTTAAAGAAAGGTTAAAATAGTTAAAATCAAAGTTTAATAAGTAAATCATTTTTAATATGGGGTTATACATAAGATAAATTCGATTGTAAATATTCATTAGAAAGCTAAAAAGATTTCCTACATGATGGTATTTTATTTTTAATTGTTAGACATAAAATAATTTAATTTATTTATGACACAACGATGATGCAGTAATTATCTTATTAATGAAATATTGACATAATTGATGTTATAAACACCAAAATAAATGTAATTTGAGATTTTTTATGAATTACACTAATTTTATAGGTTACTATGATATATTAATGTTGATTTAATCAACTTGGTTCGAACATTTAATTCTGTTATGACTTTCACAAAAAACATATATCAAATAGTGTCAAAATTGACAAAAAATAGTTTTTAAATCAAATATTATATTATTAATTGTTATTTTATTCCTAAAAATCTAAGGTTCGACCAAATGACTTAGATAAGGATATATATATTAATAATAAACAATTTGGGGTTCGTTTGGCATGTTATAGTAAGTGTATTAACCATATAGTGAAAGAAAACAAAAAGACACGGTAAAAGTTAAATTATTTAACTTAGAGTTAAATCTAATTGATAAGGTTTAAAATAATATCCAAACATGTCTAAATTTGATTGGTTGATGAGATTACAACCCTATCTCATCTAATATTCGAATATGAGTCATTTTTGGAAGTTTTAAGTGGGGTTAGAGTTATTATAAATTAATATTTTTAAGAATTCCTAAGGTGCCCCTCTCCTCCCTTATAAAAGGACACCTCCTCCCCCTCCTCCTCACACCAATTTGAGCACTCAAGCTCGGCCAAACCCTGCCAAAATCTCTTCTCCACTTCCCTAGAAACATCCTAGAGGTTCTGGTCTTCCTCAAAGACCAATTTTAGTGCCCTAAGAGGAGGTCTCAAAGAGGCACTTCAAAGAAGAGGTAATTACCGTTACCAATTCTTTCATCTTTATTTCTTCTTCCACTTCTTCTTCTTAGGTTGTTTCATTATGAAGTAATAACATCAGTATCACTCATATACTGATATGTTATTATAAGTATGAAACAACCCTATTTCACTATCTATCCATCCTACGGAAAAAGAAATCACCGCGCGTGCGTACGTACGGAATACCGTCTCCACGCCGTGGTGTAATCTATTTTCCACCACCACCTTACATGGATGGGTATAATGGTGTAAAGAATAACTATACATAGTTATTAAAACATCATATTGATTCTGATATATTGTATAATTCACTCCAATTCAATTCAATACTTATAGAAATGATATCATCGCTCGTGCGTACGTACGGACTACCGTCTCCACGACGCGATGAGATTCATTCTCAATATTAACCATTTAAGAATGATTATAAAGTATATATAAGAAATAATAATGAAATATATGACATTATAAAGCTACTGGATATATGTATATATATACATATGTATGTCATCTACTTACTTCCATTTCAAGACAATAAGGAAAGGAAAACAACGTTCATGCGTACGTACGGACTACCGTCTCCATGAACGGTATTTTTCATTTTATTTATCTACCTATTATATATATATATATATATACTGAATATATATGATATATAAATCATATTTTATATTCTGGAAGTAAGTAAATCATGATATAAGTAATAATGATGTCAAGAACAACAAGTCAAAACACCTACGATAAATGAAACGATTTTACCCAAAACGCTTCTTTAACATGGAATTTACAAAAGAACGGGTAATATAATGTCATAAGTGAACCATATATGATATCATAATAATGAATATGATTCTGTAATAAGTCAATAACATGATTTAAATCATTATACAGGAGGTTCGGACACTTACAAAGCAAGTTGGACCTAAGGTAAGGGAAATATCACAATCTCATTTTTATCCGAGATTGTTTATTCGTAAGTATTTACTGGGGTGTATTTTATCATCCACATCCATGTTCCCTCAATATGAAATATTATTTCCATCCACTTGCAATATTTTAAATCCAATTTTACCCTTAGGTGAGTTTTTAGTAAAGAATATGAAAGGAATCTTTTGTCGTTTTTCCGTACGAGGTACTTTTTGACTTTTCCGACAAAAGTACGAAGAATGTTTTTTTAACTTATACGGCATGAATGGATTTTTAAAACATTGTTTCCAAGAAGCTTCCTTTACAAGTTTTCAAGTTTATTTTTAATCAAATTCTTTTATATTAAAGTTGTATGACATGTTATGAAAGGGAAAATGTTTTTGAAGAAGAAAGGATATTTTCCTCAAGTATGGAGTTCAAGTGTTTTATCAAAATTATTTTCCATCTAAGATAATAAAGGGTTCTGTTTTTATCCCTATTATTAAATTGATTTGATCATGTTGTGATGGAATTATTTTTATGAATTCCTTTATCTTATATGAATTGATTTATGATGTCATGATGTTTCAAGAATCCCATTTTTGTTACATGTGTTATGCGAAGATGTATGTTTTATGATTTTGTGGCACACATAAGAAAGGATTCATTAAGAGATGGGTGGGACCTATATCTCCCTCCAATGCATTGGGTAAAGATTTTATATCTCATGAGATAGACATGGCTGAAATGGTAGGTTATACCGGTTCAGTGAAACAGGACTGAAACGAGGGTTACTCGATTCAGAAAGGGACTTTGTCCACTAAGATAGTCTTGGCAATGAGTCTTGACTAACAAGAAATGATTCTCTATGATTATGTGTGTATGCCACAAAGTTTCATGTTTTAAGTTATGATTATTGGGATTACATTTCACTTCTATGATTTATCCCATGTTATGATATTATGAGCTCTTTTGCAGGTTAAGATTTCCAAAAGCTATGTTCTTATGTATATGATGTGATTGATATTTCTTTTGTTTACCCTTACTGAGCATTTGAGCTCACCCTTTTATGTTTTCTTTTCCACAGGATATAAAGAAAGGTTTTAGGTAAAAAAAAAGGAAGATCTTTATGGGAGATGTTGAAGATCTTTCCCCACGATTAGAAGATTTTATTCCGAGTTTCCAAAGACACTAAACTATTACGATCCTTGTGTGTGTGTTTTTGTTATGTACTAAGTATTCCGCAAAAGTAATGTAATTTCAATGTACGATAAGCTTCGGGTCTCTACACTACTCCCAAGAAATAACTATTTAAATGTTATCTAGATCCACTGAAATCCCTTCCTTGGAAATCATGTGGCCCAAAAATTTCAATTCCTAAATCCAAAACTAGTATTTAGACAACTTGGAATATAGATGGTGCTCTCTCAAAAAACCCAAAAAATCTCAAGATGGTCAGCATGGTCCTCCTTCATCTTGGAATAATCCAAGATGTCATTAACAAACATGACCACGAAGGAGTCCAAAATTTGTGGAAGATTTGGTTCATCAGTGACATGAATACTACAAGATCATTGGTAATCCCGAACGACATAACTAAATACTCAAATTGTCCATACTAGCTATGAAAGGGGGTATTTGGAACATCCTATTCTAAAACCCTCAATTGGTGGTACCCAGATCTCTGGTCAATTTTTAAAAACCATTGGGGCCCTTTGATCTAATCGAAGAGATCATCAATTCTGGGAAATGATTATTTATTCTTTAAAGTTTTCTGGTTAAGCTTATGGTAGTATATGTAAAGTTAGAGGCTTTCATCTTCCTTCTTCACAAATATCACTGGTGAAGCTCACAATGACATGCTAGTATGGATAAGTTTATTTCCCTCAAGTTCCTCTAGCGATACCTTCGACTCTTTTATTTCAACATGATATATCTAGTATGATGTAAAGGAAATAAAGCTCATCCTCGATAGCAAATCGATAGTAAACTTAACCTATCACTGGGGCGGAAATCCTAAAGAATCCTCAGGAAACATATTTGTGTACCTTTCCTTGACCACTGGAAATTCACCCACTAAAATATACTTAGAAACATCAAGGAACAATCTAGACAACTAGCATGAAATTAACCACATATCTGAAGTAACTCATCCTTCCCTCCTTGATTATGGATCCTAATCTCCCTTGAAGACATGAGTGATCCCATCAAGAGTAGGGAACTAGACCCTATGATGATAGAAATAGACTAGATCCATGAATTTGATCAGCCAATCTATACTGATAATCAGGTCAAATACATCCACTTCCAAAAACATAAAGTCCCAGATGAGTTCCATATTAGTAATTATGACACATCACTCTTGGAACTTGAATCCTTGCTCCTTCTTCTAACCCAATGGGGTTAGAACATCCATAACATATGGCATTAATTCATCTCACATACCCAAATCATCAATTATTTTTAGAAAAATGAATGAATGGTGTGTTTCAGTATAAAAAAAATAAAATCCATGGAAGATTCAATAAACATTGTACCTCACACGATGTCTAGACAAGAATTTGATCCATCTAGAATAGCCTATGTCGCATGGATATTCCTTGGATCAGACTTGCATTGTGACTTCTTTACTGGGTGAGAATCTCCCTTACCATGAGGGTGAGATCCTCTACCCTTGAAAGCCTCTAACTTCTCCTAGGATCCATTTGAGAGATTTTCTCCCACACCACTCTCCCATGAAGCCAGCTGATAAAAGTGATGAAGATGCCTCAAACGTTCACAATAGTGGAATATCCTTGGAGTCTTTGGGAAATCAATTCTGGTGTATACAACCTTCCTGCACTGATAATAAACAATGGGCTTACACCCCAAAGAATCTATAAGAGATAAACCTGATGACTGTTAGACACCCTTTCCATAGCCCCAATGAGACTCATCCCATTTTTTCTTCTACCCCAATGAATAACTCTGGTTATCACCCACTATTAGAACACCAAAAAGACTAGTATTTCCATTCAATTCATCCACTTCTATAGATTCTTTGTTAACCACCTCATAGTAATTCGGTAGATGGAGAAGAATAAGCATATAAATGATCTCTGAACTTAAGCTCCTATTGAAACATTGAGCCTTGAGGTAGTCATTCATGAGGAGATATGGGGAAGCATGAACTGACTCGGTAAATTCGGTGTCATACTCCATCACAGTATTATTATAAGGCCCCAGCCTTAAACCTTACTTAATCTTGAGTTATTACAAGATTACACATTGAGGATCTTTTCAGGTTTAGAGTTTTAGAGAATTAGATCATAAAACTTGCATTACATTCCATATATAAACAAAGTGGTTACATAAAGATAGTATTCTTTTTTCCTATCAATGGAAACATATTTAAAATAAAACATGGATTCATTCTTGACACTTCCTTGACACTATCATCATATCATGTACCTTTCCCTTGACCTGTGAAAAACATTTCAAAAAAACTTGGGATGAGCATAAAAAGCTCAGTATGGGTTATAAAAATATGGAAAGGAAACATAAGTTCATATATACATAAGAATGAAATCATACTTTACCCATAAAACATAAGCACTTTAACATACCTCATCAAATCATGAATAAATCATAGAAATCATAAGACATAAAGGTAACTTGAGGCATTCATAACATTCTTACGTAGGGAGTAACCCTCTTGGTTACGTTTGGAATACCCATCATAGTATATTCTCTAAATCTCTTCGGAGAAACCTTAAAGTTTCACTCCTTCGTGTTACCCAATGCATTGGAGAGCTATGTCGGGCTCACCCGCCCTTATTTTATCATGGAACCACCCGTCTTCATAATAATTCCCAAGAACCATAATATAATTGTATCACATAAACATGCATAAAGGAAACATAACATTTCCACATTTCAATCACAAGATATCAATAAAACACATTGATATAATAAAAACATTATGAAAACCATTTTCAATACCAAAATAAAATAAAAGTAAAACATGGTATTTATTTTTCTTTTAAAAAGAAGGTATGTCTTGTAGAGGAAGCCGAAACTCAAATAATGGTCACGGCGGCGGAGAAGACGTTGTCGCCGCATACGTACGACAAAAACATTCCTTTTTTTCGTTTAGTAAATCGCTTCATATAAAAAATATTCTTTTTGGATAAATGTAAAAGTCAAAGGGGTTTATACACCATATAAAATAAGGTTGTGTATAAAATAAAATATGCCTCAATGAAAGGAGATTGAGATGAAGTCCCATACCTCGGGTCCGAATTGACTCGGTCGTTCTTTAATCTCCTGAATAATAAACTTGAGTTAATTTATACTTGTTTAAGAACCTTTTTCAAGTTCATTATTCCTATTATATCACTTATTTCCATCTCATGAACACTATACAATTATTTAAGTTAATAACGGTCGTTTTAACGATCATTGGTACTTGAGTCAAAAATAAACCTTTATAATTACAAGTTGTTCATGTATCCATTATATCCAGAATTGTATTCATGATGTATATATCATATATATCATATATATCCAGTACATGCATGCATTTATAATATTACATAATCATTTAGAGGTAAGAAATGAAATGCACCGTTCATGGAGACGGTAAGTCGTACGTACGCATGAACGCTACTTTCATTTCTATTTCGTATTTTATAGAATGGAATCATAATGATATAAAGGTATATTATAATTCCAGTGTAATATAATATATAATATCATAACTTCATCCTTTATACGTCCCACATATGGTATTAACGAATCAAATCACTTTGAGGGGGCGGTAGTCCGCACTTCCTTAAATGAAGATATCGCGTTTACCCATAATGGAAACCATAAAGGTATGCCCAAAATGAAAAATACAGAAGCTTAAGGAAAACATAAACATATTATATATCATATATAAATATAGTTTCATCTTAATGGCCACCTTTTAAAGTGTTAAAATAATGTTGAACAATCATCGTTTCGAGAGGCATAAATTCACCACCCACAGAAACAGTATGTTCTTTAACCATTAGATGTAGGTGTGTGTAATTGTAGCTATAATAATTCTTATAAAAACATCCTAGTATATTGAAGATACTGGAGTTGTTACAAAAGAAATGAATAAAAATAGTTTAGGGGGTTGGAGAAGCAAAATAAAACAAAAGGACTCAAGTGAAGACATTACCTTAAAATCGGGTAACTCCCTTTGGTTTGAGCTGAAAGGCTTCCTTCGGAAGACTTATTCCCAAAGTGAGGCTTCAAGGAGTAAGAGAGGGAAGTGGAGAGACAAAATTGGCAGGTGTTGGCTGAGCCAAAGGCTTTGGAAGTGTGGGTAAGGAGGTAGAGGTGGGGGCCTTTTATAAGAGGAGAGGAGGGGCACTCTTGGAAAGTAAAGAAATGTTACTTTATTTTAAAATGATTTTCGGATTTAAAAGGTCCCACATTGATATAATTCGAGGGTAATGTGATAAGGGTTCTAAATCCACCCATAAAATAGGTTTTGGACATGTGTAGGTCATATATTTTACATTATCTTTTCATTTTATTTAAATCCTTTATTAATGAGGTATTCACTACATCATCATGATGTCATAAATAATTTAATTTATTTAATGTATAAAAATTATAAAAAAATATCATGATGTAGGAAATATTTTTATATTTCTAATGAATATTTATAGTCAAAAATCTGACTTGTATAACCCCATTTAAAAATTTTTTTTGTAAAACAACTCATGTTTGTGTCATTTTAATTTTAACATTAAATAAAAAGATATTAATGTCATTTTCCTACCAAAGTGGCTACATGGGGTCCCCAAGTTGACCCATGGCTTGTCGTGGTCGTCCATGACACATCCAATAAGGGTAGGACATGTTTCTAGGAATTTTCATTTTATTATAATATCATTTTTGCCTTAAATTGCACTAATTACCTCTAATCGTGATTAAAAACATAAAAGTTACTATTCAAAAAAATTATTTTAATCTCATTGAACCAAATTTTACTTCTTAATTACAACCATGTATGTCAGATTTTTGAAATTCAAAACACAGAGGTGGTAAAATTTCATTTAAACGAAAAATCAGTTTTTTAAGTACCACTTAGTGGTTTCACTATTTATCAAAAATTGAAGTTTTTTAGAAAAATACCAAAACTTCACCCCAAGATATATTTGATATTCTGAATTCAAAAATGTTTTCTATTTTAAAAAATTCAAAACATATAAGTTGCATTAATTAATTTAATAATTAATTCCCACTGTCAGAGCAAATAGCGTATTTTTATGAAACAATAAGTATCAAAATATTGACACTAGTTTAAGTCCAATTTCAATGTGAAATTAATTCCAATGACCACTATTGAATTAAATGGTAAAAATATATTCTAATTTAACTTTAAAACCAATTCAAAAGGTAATCTAATAATATAAATAAATTATATTAAAAAGCAGTTTTGATGTAAAATGCAGTATTTTTCACTATTCATTAAAAAATGAACATTGTTGGAAAAATACCAAAAATTCACACAAAGTAAATTTTGATGTCCCAATCATAAAGAATAAGTTTATTTTGACAAAAATAGCTTATAAAATTTTCAAAATATAGATTTAAAAATGGTTTTCCATTAAAAGGTAGTAAAACAATCTTTTAAAAATATTAGTGTATTCCATGCTTAAGATTGGATTTATTTTCATTTTAAGCCTCTAAAACACTATCTAATTCATTAATAGACATAGATAAAAATATCTATTATTCATTAATTACTTGGGATGTTACAATGATCCCCTAGATTCAACATCAAAAACTCACAAGCCTTCACCACCCACAAGGTCTCTAGGTATAATTGTTGATTAAATTCCACCTTGAAAGTGGTCCGTGTGAGATCCCCATGCCTCCTCAAATGTACCATCGACTCCCACCACTTTCTATCTGATCCTTCTAACACATACATATAAAATACCTCTTTAGAGGTATTAGGTGTATTTAGAAACTCAAAGATCCTATCAATATGGTCCAACCACTCCTTGGGATCATTGGTCCCTTATCACCATGGAACACTGGTGGATGTTTCCTTGTGAACTCCTGAGCATGATCCACTATTTGTACCTTCTCTTGACTACCCACTTGACCCAAGTATTAGATCGTATGAATCAAAAACTCCACTAGAGTTTCATCAATAAGAGGGTTTTCCTCTAGGGTATTCTCCACAGTGCCTTATCTATGCTTTTATGAGATTATTCTGGGATGAATTATCTACAAAACACAAAAAAAAAGATTTATCAGGAATAATTCAATCTCAAACCACACCCAAAACTCAAAACAACCCCCAGGTTTTTCCTAGGACTCAATACTATATGGGATACACATCAAAATTTCATTAAAACCCCCTTAATTGATCTCAAAACATAAACAAAATCTTAGATGACCCATGGAAACTTAAGGTTCGACACGAAGAAGAGTTGTCCAAACACTCCCTCATTCCTACCTATGGAGTCCCAATAGTTTTAAATTCAGTCTACTACTAACTCATAAACCAAACCTACTCTAATTCCACTTTGTAACAAACTGACTTGGGTCAACCTGACCCGTCACTTGATTTGGCCCATCACATGGCTCGAAGCCCATTTCTAATCACCACGGGATGACAACAAGCCTCAAGCATAACCAACAAACTATTTGGAATGGTTTCACCCAGAGTAAACTTGCATGAATCCTCCATGAAATGGGATGGCTATAATAATATCATCAGAGTATGCAACAAATACAAGTAGATACCACAATAATAAATAAAAATTATAAACAAAACATGTCATAACAGGACATATATATACATGGTCTATCAAGTCAAAAACCAAAAATCAAAAGAATGTAAATACTACCAAACATGGCCTATATATACATCCAAATAGATAAAAGATCCAAAAATATCTCAACATGGTCCAAATCCATGAGACCATGTCTACTCCATATACCAATGGAATGCAATAATCACTAATATCCACCTAGGTACATGGTTCCCTTTCCTTTACCTACATCATGAAAAATAAAATCTATATACACCCAAAAACATATGTATTGTGTGAGTCACAAAGCCTAGTAGGATACCTCCATGAATATATTTAAGTATTTTACCCATAAAAACCAATAAACTAGTTTGAAAACTCATTTTCAAAACTAAACCACTTCAAAAACATTTCACTTTAAAATAATCCTTTTTACATCCCTTTCATTTTCCATTTGAATTAAACCATATTTTCAAAAAAAAAATTAACACTACTCAAATAAATAAATAATTCCAAACAGCATAGCATGCATAATATATCCAACATGAAATAATAAAGGTGATCATATGCATCATCATACAACCATAATAATGGTAATGGGTATAACAAGATCATCACATCAACATGGAACTAAAAAATGAATAGATCATATAAACCAAACTTGAATGAGTAAGTTATCCTAGGGATCTGACCATACAGGTCTAATGTGAGTGATTCTAAACAAAGTATGCTAGTCTATTAAGAAAAATTGAATCTCTCGTGATATTACCTGAAACCAACTCCAAGCGATCTCACAGTCTCTTGGAAAATGAATGGAAGATCTCATGGTCTTACTACCAAAGGCTCTCATGGTCACTTGTAAACAAAATGGAAGATCTCATAATCTTACACCCCGAAGGCTCTCACGGTCCCTCAAACAGGCCCTCGCTTAAACCCCAATTAGCCCATGTTCCCCTACATGAGAATATAATCAAAAACAAGTGTCAATCATGAAAAAAATCTCACTATATAATTTCAAAAATCAATATTCCCATTTTATAAAACACCTTACAACAAGGTGATCCATTTCTAAAACCATTTTATAAATCCAATTTAAAACAAAAAAAACTCTTTGAATCATTTTATCAAACATCTGGAATGCACTCAAGCCAATCTCATTTGGAAAACCAACTTGAATTACCCAATTTATAACTCAAACATGGTATAAACATCAATTATAAATCTTTTTAATAGAAATTAAACAAAAATAAACTAAATAAAATCATAATTTAAAGGCAATCCATGGAAAACACCCTTTAATAGAGAAACCTACCACAGAATCGGTTCCAATATCATCACCTCTAACAATAACCACCTAGAATAAGTTGGAGAATACCTCACACACCTAAACCATATAAAAATAATTTGAATACCCCATTAAAACCCTAGGTTTGGCCAAACCCACCCTCTAAGGTCCCACACTTTCAAATAAAATGATGAATAAGCATGAATAAGGGGGAAGGAAGAATAATACAAGAAGATTTGTACTTACCTAGAGCTAAATCACAAAGAATCTAAGAGGGAAAAACCACCAAGGGAGAGGGAAGATTTATAAACCAAAGAGGAGGGGATGCACATGATGGTAAGAATAAATGAGGGAAAATTTCCTTAAAAATTGACAATGTAAAATGGTAAAATTCCAAATTTTAACTGAGCTAGATAGGCTTCATGGTTTGTCCATATGGTTAGGAAAATCATGTGACACTATGTGGGAGCTACTATCTCTCAAAAATCTGAGCTGCATGATACTCCTAGGTGAAGCACGGATTGAAAACCCATGCTAAAACTTTGTAAAACCCCTATGTCCCAACCTTCATCACCCTCTCACAGTTATCCCTCATCCTCACACGATTTGATAGACCATGATCAAACCATACAAAAACCCTCCATACCCCCTCACACAGTTAGTTTCATGGTTATACATATCATGTACTAATCATTCACCTTGGTCTATCTTCCCCAAAAATTATTTTTTCAACCCTTGACACTCAAAACCTCTAAAAACAACCCAAGTATTAAATAAAACTCAAAATTAGACATACTAGTGACATGGTGAGTGTTATGATAATTTACAAACATTTTCTCCTTTATCATGGTATTCAACACAATTCTAAAATGATCTTCATACTCTTACTTTATCATCTAATATATAAGATTATAATCTTTAAATACTACTAAAAATTGATCGATATAATCTCTAAAGACTTTATTCATTATATTTATAAAGATATTAGGGGGAATTTGTAAGTCTGAATGACATCACTATGAATTAATAGTGATCAAATCTTGTATAGAAGGTTGTCATGGACACATCATCCCTTTTCACCCATAATTAATAATATCCAGATTTAAGGTAAATCTTTGAGAAGTATTAATCTCCTTAAATTTGATCAAAAAAGTCATCAATACAATGTATAGGATAATTATTCTTAATTATGATCTTATTAAGTTCATGATAATAAATACAGAGACACATTGATCCATCTTTCTTCTTAACAAATAGGGTTGGTGCACCCATTGGTGAAGCACTTAGGTGTATAAAACCCTTATATAGATTCTATTATAGATTCTTTTTCAATTCCTACAACTCAACTGGGGACATTATATAAGGATTATTTAATATAGGCATAGCACTGAGTATGATTTCTATAGAAAACTCAACCTCAAAATATGGGGGAAGACTAAGAAACTATTCTTAAAATATATCAATATATTCCCAAAAAATATACATTTCTTAAATATTAGGGTTTTCCCTAACCATTTGAGCTATATCTCCCTCGTTTCTAGGTAACAAAACTAATATAAGGGAATTAATTTCTATAAAGAGTCCATAGTCAATCGTGCATCAATATCCAATCATGGGCTGATTTAGAATATGAAATTTGATTTCCCTATCTCAGTAATTGATATGGTTTCTATTCATGCCCAAAATCACACAAAATTTAACTAATGGATGAATAACAAGATTTATGGGAAAAACATTCCCACAAACTTCAATTAGAGAATAGTTGTATACTTGGGATGAAATCATCACACCATTGTAGATTTTCACTAATAATTCAATATTTAGCTATTAGGGTGGTGATTTAATGATCTTATAAAAAATTCCATATATGAAGGAGTGGGTCTACCCATAATCAAATAAAACATTTACAGTTATTGAGTAGAAGATGAGTGTACCATTAATAATATTTTTATTACACTTTTGAAATTATGATTGCATATTCTTTCCATTTCTCCCTTGGATTTGGATTTTATTGACATCGATTGTCATTATTAACCCTTGGATTGGTGCACTAGTTAGTGTAATGTTTATACTCCTTATAATTAAATCATTGGAGTGTGGGTAGTTTATTATTCAGAGCTTTCATTACATACACTTCATTAATATCCCTTCTACATTCATGATCTAGATGCCTATCCCCCCCCCACATTTAAACCATCTGCTTGTACCATTGAGGCAATTCCCCCTATACTTCTTAAAATATTTTTTAGATGTAGAAAGTTGAATATTATTCCCTGTATAGGTTTTATTATTATAAATTCAAAAAAACTCCAATTATCTCTTCTTTTCCAAAAAACTATGAGAATAATATGAGTCTTCAATTTTTAATTCCACCTTAAGAGCACATCGAACAATTTATTCATAGCTAACAAAGTCCCTTCTAGTCAATGTCATTCAAATACATGGTTATAAGCCACTAAAGAAAAAATTGAATTTACTTTCAAGGTCAATTATAATACCAAAATTGTGCCTTTCAAGTCTCATGAAGTTTACTTCATATGTATCAATAAATGCATCCCCCTTTTTCTTCTATTCCAATAATTTTCTCTTTGTTTTAATGTAAAGATTTCATGGAAAATATTTATTGAAAAATACCTTCTTACACTCCTCATATTACATGGAGTTAATTTATTTTACCTACCTCATATTCTTAATTAGAGTATATCATTGATCATCTTTGCCTTATAAATGATAAATTTCTAAAACAACTATTTCATTATTTGAGCATTGTAGAATGGAAAATATATTTCCTATTATATTGGTCTATTTTTCAAAAATTAGTGGATCAAAAGACCCACTAAATGAGGGTGGGATTTACCATATGAAAGACTAAATAGAGAGTTGTTATTTCCTTTTGGTGATTGAGATTTCAGTATGATTTGTGTTATTATTCAGAGATTGAGAGAGTTTGGTGAGAATAATCATGAGATTTTTTATTCCAATTCCCATATTGTTTGGTTTCCTGGTAGGATGATCATTTCACTTTCTATTACACTCATTGTTAAATAGATTCCTCTTGGTTTCATCCATTGAATAAAACCAAAATGTTAGTGTGAGTATCAAGTAATAATAATCATTGTAAGAAACCATATGATAAGGAAAATCAATCTTAATATGCCCTAAATTATGGCATGTTCATTTCAATGTATGACATATTAAGCTCATTTTGCATCACTTTTAGTTCAACATGGTTTATTTTAGGTTATATCATATTATTCTTCATAACATAATATCAAAAAAAACTAAACTTTTCTCTAATACTAGCTAATATTACCTAACCATAACATACATACATATTGAATCACTTCACATGAATATTCATTACATCTCATAATAAAACACACCCTAGAACCTATAAGTTTAGTGTTTAGGGAGACTAAATACATAACTAACTAATTTTTCAATATCTTAAATATCTATCACATATATGCTTCCCACATGGAACCCTTCTAGTAATATCATTCATAAAACCCTCCTTCATAACCTTGGGATGGAAGCATAATAAATGGTGAGGTCAAATTTTTAATAAGGTAAACATATGAGATATCAACTGAAGATCTTAATTGAGAATAATATGGTCATATGGATATGAAAAAATAATAAAAATTAATGTAAAAAACATAAGAGAATCATAACCAATAAAACATATATCATAAATTAAGATTCATCGCATAAGGCTTTTAGAATAACATAAGACATAAATCATAGTAGTGTAGAAATGTGATTCAATAATCATGAGTAATGAAAACATAACACTGGAATAAGAATATGGAATAAGAGTGTGGTACCAACATAATAATATTAAATCATTTCCTTTGTCAAGTATCACTTCCAATTCCATCATCATATTATAGATAACATCCCTTAGTGGATTGGTTTCACTCCTCATTCCCATTAAACTTTAGTGGATGAGGTTCACTCCACGGTTCCTTTCATGTCATATCATGAGATATAAATTTTTACCTAATGAATAGGAGAGATATTTAATTATTATCTGACCAATAAAAAAATTATCACCATACATATGTATAGAACATGAACATGAAAACATTCATAATTTCATTATAGCTTAATTAACATGTGGGAAAGAAAATGGTTTCATAAAAAAGTTCACAATACATGATCACAAGTCCTCTAGAGGAAGAAAAATGATAGTATCATTAAATAATATCCCTATTGAAGAATAATATACATTAAATTAATTATACATAGATTAATAACACTTTTATAAGATCATTATAAAATTGATTTGAAAAACAAGAATAAATACCCTTTACTTTTTTTAATAGCTTTTAATTTAGAGGAAATATTTTATAAAACAATGAGAATAGAAATTACTTCATAAAATCATTAAAAATTAGAAAATAATCTTCATAATTAAAAATAAATAATTTTTAAGGATAATACATTCATGCATAAGATATTAAAAAGATATTTATTTCACACTTTTATAAATAAATCCAAATTAGAAAATGACATGTGTGGAAAATGGTAAAAATAGATTCCATTCATCAATTTTTGTAAAAAAATTATATACAATGTAAAATGGACTTAAACTACCATATAAGTATAGAGAAATACATTTATAAAATAAAATAAAGAATATGAACATGGAGGATAAATACTCAAAGCCAAAAAGAAGATATAAGGTCTGCTTCACTTATAATAATCTTTTTCAGTTGAATTTTCAACCAAAGGAAGTGATATGTTAAGAAGAAAATTAAACCCCATATATAACTATAGTATAATAAATTAGATGTATTTTTATAGATAAATAACATATAATTCCCCAAAATATAAATTTAAACATAGATAATCTCGATTTCAAGGTGATGTTAGAAAAGAAACTCTTACCTCAAACTTCCACTTGGTCAGATGAATTCTAACTCCATATATAATAAATTTATGTTCATTATTCATATAAATAAGAACCTTAATAATATTTATTTTTCTTAATATCATTCATTTATAATTCTATATTACCCATATATTAAGTGTTTACTGTTAAAATTAATATTAAAATGTTAACTATTCTATTTTTCATCCATGCTTCGATTTAGCGGTTCTGATCCATACTCATTATCCATAGGTTAATAACCTTTATAATTTTTATGAATATTTATTATATTTATTTGATATAGTTCTATAGTATCATATTAATTTCATGGAACATATAGTGACAGTTCACATGAAATTATTAAAAATCTCTTTTTGTAAACTTCAATTCAATAAAAAAAATCATTTTATTGACAAATAAATTTGTATATATTACCATTAAAAAATTATAAAAACATATTAAATTAATAATTATTAGATTTTATTATCAATATTTATGTTTTGTTAATAATTCATGATGTAACATTATATCATCGTTCATGTTGGTGGTAAAATTGACCAAAACAAGAACACATTATAATGATTGAATGAGTAAGAACAAATTATTTTATATTAATAATATCACATTTACAGAAGATTTATGTTTTCAAAAACATGATACTAAAGTGATAAATTATATTCAAGAAGAGTTTGATGAAGAAGATAAATAAAAATGGTTGATTAGATAACACTAACGTTGAATACTTGAATCTCCTCTTATATAGCCTATTAGAAATGTGAGTTTTGAGAATTATTGTGATTAGGGGTTCTCAAATGTGAGAGTATTTTTAGGAACTAAATTTGGAAAAATATTCAATATAAATTTTAAGGAAATGTTTTGGTAGGAATGGGTAAAGAATGAGTCCTTTTATAAGTGAGTTTGAGTGTAATTTTCATAAATACTCATTACTTAATGTATAAGGTTTTCATTTTAAAAAAGTAAAGTTAACACATGTGAAAAAAATAATATATATGGGATAAGGGGAGGTTTTTCCTGCCCTCATTTATCCATTTAAATATAAGGTTTTGTGGTTTTCTTGGTTTTTACCCCTTATTTTAGTCTTTATTGTGGTTACTAACTTTTATCTTGGTAATTTATTTTTATTCCTAAAAATGAAATTGACCATATTTCCTAATTTGGATATATTTATTCCAAATATAAAATCCTTTTTATTTAATTCAATTTCTAAAAGTGATAAAAATTAATTTTAAAATAATAAATGTATAACTCATAAATTTTAAAAAAACATATTTTTTTAAGCTCAAAAATAGATTTACTCTTATTTCTTACCGAAATAATGATCATTAAAAGAATATTAATTTATACGACTATATATATATATAATACATTTCATTAAAATCATTCTTCATTGGTGGTCAATTTAATTACTAATTAAAAAATACCCAAAATAATGGAAAATAATTCTTTAAAAATTATCCCCTCTGACACTAAAAAAATTAATCACATCATATTATTTATCTTATAACCACTCAATTTTATAAATCCATCAGTATTTCTTTGAAAAAAACAAATTATTCTTTAAAATTAACATATAAAGAATAAAAATATCTATTTTATAATAAAATATTCTAATTAATCATTATTTCAGGCTTGCCTCAAAAACCTATAAGGCATTTACTGCTATAACGCATGCAGTACATTCAGCCTACGGGAAGTATTGTCCAGCTCGGCGGGAACTATCATCCACTCAAAAAGAAGTTCATCACTAAACAAAAATGATGAAGTATTTTCCCTATACTCATGAGGCAAATATTCCTCTCAATCATGGCCTGAAAGCATTGCCTCATCGCTCAATTGATCAGTATATAATGGCTCAAGCACTTTCATGGGAACGGCATGACCCTACCACTGAATGTGAGATTTCTATGGACTGTTAGAATCCTTTATTTCAAAAGATGAACTTAATATTATTAGGTCATATCTAGGTTCTCTTATATATGAATGACATGAAAATCACAACTAACAAATGCATGATGAATATACCCTCATGTATGTACCCTATAACAGGTACCTTAGAGTTCCAAGTTAGTCCACAGATTATCAGAGTCTTGCTGAATTGATACGTGGTCCACTATAAAATCACTAAGATCTTAATCAGAAAATCGAACTAAAACCCCCTTAACATTGTTTCCCCAAATTCTCAAAACAATCCTCATAAAACCATGTACACCATAACTTATCCCTTACTCAAGCACTCTTATACCACTTTGGCATAACACAACCCACTAATACCCTGTAATGACTCCAGTTTTTTGGGTTCAATCCATTGAATATTTCTATATATATCCTTTTATTTTTTCATGTAGAAAACATTGTGTTTGGGTGTCACAGGACCTTGGTATTAATATATTAAAAATATTAATATATATTAAAATAATATGTGCACATAATTTTTAAATTAATGGTTTTCATGTTGATTAGAACCTTTTATGGGAAATCCAATATCCTAATTTTTTCCGTAATTTGGGGTTTACCCTAGCTATGATATAAAGTTGGTTGGTGTCAGGTTTTTGGTTGAAGCTGATTGTGGGCGGGTGCATTAAATAAATTAAATGATTAATTTATTTAATTTATTTAATAACATAAAAATCTAATCCTATCTATAAATACATTATTATGAAAAATATTTTGGATTATTTGTATAACCCAAGGAGATTAGAGAGGATGAGTGAACATTCTCCATTGGCATTGGAAAAATGGAAATGTGGATCGACAACCACAATCAAGGATAATAGTGACGTAGATGAAAAATGTGGCGGGATCATCACCATTATAATTAACAGATGTGTTCTTTACCAATGATCGACCCATTCTTGAGGTAAGGAACATTATTTCTTTGATTCTGCCCTTTTTTTATCTAATGAGAATGGATTATTTATCTGCTTTTCTTTTCTGGTGATTTTTGTTCTTCACATGAGCTCAGGTAATTATTTTATTCATTACGTGCCTGATTTAACCCTGGTTACCACATTATGAATTCATTGGATGGGATCTCACTGACTATTCATTGTTTTCTTCATCGTTGGCCCATGGGATCATAGTTTGACATTACTTAGCAAGATTCGAGCACGATTGAACCCCCAGGTTTGTGGCAGATGCATGAACGGGACTGAGATCAGTGTTTTTCACTTGGATTATGATGTGATACGGGATGTGGGTGTTGTTGACATGGATCGGACACTAGATTGTGGGATTTAATCCTTGGGTGAGGTGACATGGTGGTATGATGCGATGGCAAAGAACCACACAAGTCTTGGGTGGCCGAAATCCATCCACCGATGACGGATCAAGTTCGGTCAACCCTATATCTATCACGACCCGCCCTCGGGGTCCGTTCCGTGACTACCCCAAGCCCGTCTTCCATAGGACAGGGGCTGGCGACTAGCACCAAGGAGTAAATCCTGGTAAAAAGGGAAGGCATTGCCTTTCTAAAGTAAACAAACACCACAGAGTAAGCAAGCGGAAAGTAAACACTAAGCAAAAGCAGAGTACAACTGAAAGTGCGGAAAAGTAAATGGGCCAATATACAAACCCAAACTGAAAGTAAGTATAACTCGAAAGGGAAAATAGCAACTGAAAAGTAAAAGCCGCTACACCGAGCTGTCCACTGGAAATCCCACCTGAAGGGTGGGTACAGATAGCTCCACTGCTCCACGGGTCCCGCCGTCCGCTCCGAGCACGTCCCGCCCAGTGGTCCACCTCCAGGTACCGTCCTGCTCTGCAAGCCTCAGCTAAGATCAACGTTGTCCGTCGTCTGCAACCAACACAACGTAGTGCGGGCAAAGCCCGTGCAGGGGTGAGTATAAGCTACTCAGTAGGGACCCCGAGACCCCTGAAGGTCTCTCAAATCCACAAAGGATCAACCACGAAGAAAGGTACAATCATGAAGTAACAACTGACACTGCTTAGGTATATGCCCATACATATACCTAAGTCATCAATTTCAAATACGCTCCAACCTCCGAGCCCAAGTACAACTCAGTCCACACAGGAAAGTAAACGTATTCCACACAGGAAAGAAAAACGTAATCCACACAGGATAGCACAACACAATCCACACAGGAAAGCAACAGGATTCAGCTCACACAGGTATACTTCTTCAAAGGACGATAAAGATGATCTCTGATCCATCTAAGTCGTCGGACCCACGAAGGATCGATAGGTAACTAACCCCCACAAAAGACCCACACAGGATCGGGCCCACATAGGACCTATAGGCGCTGGTTCACACAGGACCGCTGAGCGCAAAGACCCACACAGGATCAGACCCACACAGGATCGGGCCCACACAGGACCTGTAGCACTGATCCACGTAGGATCGCTGAGTGCTGAAGTCGTCGTCGTCGAATCCACACAGGATCTATGTACTGTCGTCGTCGCAGTCACAGTAGCAGTAGTAGCAGTAGTAGTCACAGTAACAGTCGCAGCCAGCACTAGGGTTCTCGCACACAGCAAGCTCGTTCGGAGGGTCCGCTCCACGAGCCGAGAGGCTGATACATCAACTGTCACAAAGTCCAGAGTTGATGTATCCAAAGGTTCCGTATCGTCAACAGGAACTCAACGCAACAGACGGCGCGTCGATCAGACGCCCGGTCTGCGAGTTATTGGCATTTTCGTCCCCGGGGCCCGGTTGGTTTTTAAGGCAAAACCAACCCGACCGTACTCCACCTGTGTCCAAACCTCGGGCGGAGTATGCTAAAAGATCCGTCTCACTAAGAGGAACTCAAAAAAGCTGACGGCACGTCAAACGGACGTCCGTAGCTCAAGATATGAGTGTTTCCGCTCCGAAGGCCCGGTTGGTTTCGTGTACGAACCAACCCAGCCGAACTCAAAGTATTCCGAAACTTTGAGTGCGATATACCGAATCGACAGTCTCGATCCAAGGATTTCAATTCCGTTGACGGTTCGTCGATCGGAGGTCCGTGGCTCAAGTTATGGCCAAAAGACCGAAAACGACACGAAAACGGGGGGTCCGGGTCCGGGCCGACCCGGTCCGACCCCCCCCCCCCCCCCCCTGGGTCGACCCGAACCGGGTCGACCTGACCCGGGTCCGACCCGGCCCGGGTCCGACCCGGCCCGGCCGGCCGGCCGGCGGCGCGGCGGCGCAGCGGCCTGGCGCCGCACGGATGCAGCGCGCGGGGGGCATGGCCCCCGCATCCTGCTGGCGGCGCGGCTTTTAGCCGCGCCATTTTGTGAACCGGCCCCCCTTCGAGGGGGCCTTCTTGAGGGAAACTGGGGGGCCGCATGCCCCCCTCAATGAAACCCCCCCCCCCAATTAAATGGGGGGGGGGATTTTGAGCGCTAGCCGGGGGAATTAAATTCCCCCGGCCTTTGACCATCCGGCCGGCCACCTGGCCGGCCGGTTTTTCTCCAACGGGACCGGAAAACGGGTCCCCTTTCCGGCTTCTGACGCCGGCGGCCCGGCCGCCGGTCTTCTCGTCCCGCCGCGGCCCGGAACCGGCCGCGGTGTTCGTCGTCCGGCGCGGTGCGACGGCACCGCGCCCCTCCGCCGCGCCTTTGATTCCCTTCGACGCGGCGTGACGGCGTCGCGTTCTTGATGATCCTTCCACGGCGCCGCGCAATATAAGAGTGCGAATAACCGCGTGGTGCGACGGCACCACGCCATCTTGTTTCATCCGTAATATAAATCAACAAGAACAAAGGAGGGGTTCGGCCGTGTTCATGCGGTCCGGCCCCCTCACGTTAAATGATAATACATATTTAAATATCCTCATGTTAGTCATGCTAGAACCACGAACAAGAATAAATAAATAAACAAATAACAACAACCCCTACCTTGGGTTCAAGTTCGAAGATCGTCAACGACCTGCGAAAGACAACGTCGCGGAGGTCGGGCGTCGCGGTAGTCGTTCGTCAGATCCGATGATGAAGAGGTACGTCCGAAGAGGTACGTCGTTGGCGAATCTTCATATGCCGACGAAGGAAGTCCGAGGAGGAAGCAGCGTTCCCTTTCGTTGACACGGAAGACGAAGAAGAGAGGAGCGGCGTTCTTCGTCGGAGCTTGAGCGTTCTTCGTCAAAGCTTGAGCGTTCTTCGTCAAAGTTTGAAGAAGAAGGAGAAGAACCCAAAAGCTCTCAAGATGTCTAAACAATTCTAACCAAATAAAATAAGATAGAGTCTTATTTTATTCACAAACTTAACAAATTGAATTTCAAAGGTTTGAAATTCAAATAAGATAACTCCAAAATCAAATAACAATTTGTCATGTCATTTAAAGAGGGGTTAAAGGGAGTTTGAGAGAATATGGAAGGTTTAGGTTCGTGTGGGTCCCACCAAAATTAATCCTCTCAAGGGAGGTTAAGTGGGTGTGGGTCCCACCCCTAACTTCCTTTGAGATAAGTTAACCAACAAAAGTAAAATAAAAAGTGTTCCACATTTTTTATTCAACTTTTTATAATTCTCCCAAAAACTAACTTTCGTCCCGGAATAAACGCAACTTCGGAAAAGGTCTCCTTAAGCGAATATCGGCGTTGCGAGTTCATCGGTGTCCTCGGATTTCAATTCTGAGCACCGGATCAAAAGTTAGAAATTCCCGCTCGTTCGTTCACTGAACGTACCCGAGCCAAACTTCGGAAATTGATTCCGGGCACTCCGAGCCTCGGAATCAGGTGCCGTCTGAAACCGCGCTCTTGTAAAATTCCAAAGAAAATTAAGAAAAAATTTCCATTGAATTTTACGGGTCTTTGCATTACTCCCACCTCAAGGCTTTACGTCCCCGTAAAGATACATCAAAAACTAGGGAAACAAATGAGGGTACTGAGCACGCATCTGATCCTCCCGCTCCCATGTGCTCTCCTGGAGGTTCCCGTGCTCCCATCTGATGCGCACAAGAGGAATCGATCGCCCACGCAGGACCCGCTCCTGTCGATCCTCTATCTCCACCGGGACCTCCGTAAAAGTCGCCCCATCGTCAACGTCAAGCTCCCCATGGTCAATGATGTGTGTCGGGTCGTGCACGTATCTCCTCAGCTGAGACACGTGGAAGACATCATGCACCCGGTGAAACTGAGGTGGTAGAGCCAGGAGATAAGCCACCTCACCAATCCTGCTGAGGACCTGGAAGGGTCCGATGAAGCGCGGAGATAACTTGCCGCCTCGGCCAAATCTCCGAATACCACGTCGAGGTGAGACCCGCAAAAGGACGTGGTCACCATCCTCGAACTCTAGTGGCCTCCGCCTCCTGTCAGCGTATGACTTCTGCTGGCTCTGAGCTGTCCTCATCCGCTCCTGGATGACCTGGACCTTCTCTGTCGTGGCCTGGACCATCTCTGGTCCCACAAGTGCTGACTCCCCAGGGTCTGTCCAGCACAAAGGAGATCTACAAGGTCGGCCGTACAATGCCTCGTACGGTGCCATCCCGATGGTGGAGTGGTAGCTGTTGTTGTACGCAAATTCCACCAAGGGTAGGTGGTCCTCCCAGCTACGACCAAAGTCGAGGACACATGCGCGGAGCATGTCCTCGAGAGTCTGAATGGTCCTCTCCGTCTGACCATCCGTCTGAGGGTGAAAGGCTGTGCTCAGACGTAGCTGTGTCCCGAACGCCTCCTGTAACCCCTTCCAAAGCCGGGAAGTAAAGAGAGCATCTCGATCGGAGATGATAGATGATGGAACACCGTGGAGCCGCACAATCTCCTGAACGTAGAGACGTCCCAAGCTCTCCACTGAGCCCTGCTCTCTGATGGGTAAGAAGTGTGCCGACTTGGTGATTCGGTCAAAAATCACCCAGATGGAGTCGTGACCTCTGGAAATGCGTGGAAGTCCAGTCACGAAGTCCATAGATATGTCGTACCACTTCCACTCCAGAACCTCCAAGGGTTGTACCAAGCCTGCTGGTACCTGATGCTCTGCCTTCACCTGCTGACAGGTGAGGCATCGAGAAACAAACTCTGCCACTACCTTCTTCATGCCCGGCTACTAGTGCTGTCGTCTGAGGTCCTGGTACATCTTCGCCACTCCAGGATGTACCGCCAAAGGAGAAGTGTGAAACTCTCTCAGTACTTCCTCTCGCAAAGCGACTGGTACCATGGTATGTCCTCTGAAAAGGATGTCGTGCTCTTCTCCAAGGTAGAAACCATCAGGTGCCTGTCCTGAGGATATCTGAGCACGCCGTGTCTCACAGTCAGCGTCCTCACGTTGTGCCTCTCTGACCCGCTGCAGTAGTGGAGGGGTGACTGTGAGAGACTGGAGGAAGACTGCTCCATCTCTATCCACGAAGGATATCTGTAAAGAGGCTAGCTGCTCCGTCGCCTCCTCAAGTAGTTGAATGCCCGTCCTCCTGCTGAGGGCATCGGCTACTACGTTCCCCTTCCCAGGAGTATAGACTATCTCAAAGTCATAGTCCTGGAGGAACTCGAGCCATCGCCGCTGTCTCAGGTTCAGGTCCTTCTGCGAGAAGATATACCTGAGACTCTGATGATCGGAAAAGACTGTAAAGCGCTCGCCCATCAGATAGTGTCGCCATGTCTTCAGAGCGAAGACCACTGCTGCTAACTCCAGGTCATGGGTAGCGTAGTTCTGCTCATGCGGCCTCAACTGACGTGATCCATAGGCGATCACTGCCCGCTCCTACATCAGAACACATCCGAGTCCGGTCCCTGATGCATCGTAGTAGACTACGTACCCTACTCCCTCCTCAGGAAACCTCAAGATAGGTGCGCTGGTCAATCTCTGTCTCAGCTCCTGGAAGCTCTGCTGACATCTGTCTGACCACACGAAGGGTTTCCCCTTCTTCGTCAAAGCTGTGAGTGGTGCCGCAACTCTAGAGAAGTCTGGTACGAATCTCTGATAGTATCCATCTAGTCCCAAGAAACTCCGAACCTCAGTCACGCTCCTGGGTGGCTCCCATGCTAACACAGCCTCGATCTTTGCAGGATCCACTGCAACTCCCGCCTCAGAGATAACGTGTCCCAAGATGTGGACCTCACGTATCCAGAACTTTCACTTCGAGAGCTTACCATAAATCTGGTGCTCTCGGAGTGTGTCTAGTACAACTCGCAAGTGATAGGCGTGCTCCTCCTCAGTCGTAGAGTAAATTAGAATGTCGTCGATGAAGACCACGACAAACCGATCGAGGTATGGCTGAAAGATCCTGTTCATGAGAGCCATGAACACTGCTGGAGCATTGGTTACACCGAAAGGCATAACCAAGAACTCATAGTGGCCATACCGACATCTGAAGGCCTTCTTCTGCACATCCTCATCTCTGACTATGAGCTGATGATAGCCTGACCTGAGGTCTATCTTCGAGAACCACCGTGCTCCCTTGAGCTGATCAAAGAGGTCATCAATCCTTGGTAGCGGATACTTGTTCCTCACTATCACCTGGTTCGGGCGACGATAGTCAACACAAAGTCGCAAGCTCCCGTCCGCCTTCTTGGCGAACAATATTGGGGAAGCCCAGGGTGAAACACTGGGTCGGATGAACCCCTTGCCCTGCAAGTCCTCCAACTGTACCCGTAGCTCTTGAAGCTTGGCCGGGGCCATCCAATATGCTGGAGTGGATATCGGGGCTGTCCCGGGGTACAAGTCAATATAAAAGTCTACCTCTCTGCGAGGAGGTAGCCCTGGAACGTCGTCGGGAAAAACGTTCGCAAACTGATCCACCACTGTAGGAAAACCAGGACTCTGCACGTCAATTGCTCCAAGGATGAGGCTAGCTAACTGATGAGTAATGGGTTGTCCTCTCCTCTGCGGAAGTCCATCCTGTACTGCTAAGGCTCCCTTCTCGCCGGTGAAGGTGAACCTACTCCCGTCGGTGCGTACACATCGCACCCTGCGCCTAAAACAGTCAATCTGTGCATGGACCGTAGATAGCCAATCCATGCCCAAGATGACGTCGTAAGGCCTCGACGCTGCTACAAGAAGATCCCAGCCGAACCTCTCGCCTCCTAGAGTAAGCTCACACTGCCGGCACCAGTGCGTAATCATCGAGTCTGCTCCCGTAGGAGTCTCTAGCCGTAAGGATCGAGCCAACGGCTCTGTCGGAATCTCCGAGCTCCGAACAAGGCCAGCGGCTATGAAAGAGTGACTCGCTCCTGTGTCTATAAGAACTGCAGAAAGGGTGGAATAGACACAGATAGTACCTCGAATCATCTCGGGTGCGCCGTGGTCGTAGGCCTCTGCTGCCTGGAGTTGTGCCTCTCTCTGCCCTCCAGCTCCCTGTGGTCGGGGTGGACCTCCTGGTGGTGGTGGTGGCAGAGGCTCAAAGCGTCGCCCACCACCTGCTACTCGTCCAGCTCCTCTGCCTCGTCCGCCTCCTCCCTGCGGACCGCCACGGTCGACCCTCTGCCTCTGCCTCGGTGGTCCCTCAACCGACTGCTGCTCCTCGGCATGGCGGGTCGGGCAGTCACGAGCCATGTGGCCCTACCCGCCGCACGAGTAGCATTGTCTGCCTCTCGAAAGACTGGCTCCGCGCTATGTGCTCCGCACTGCTGAGCCAGTGTCCTGAGGTCGTCTGCCCGAAGGTCTGGTATGCCTGTGTAAAGACCTGCAAATTTCAAGGAAATTTTTTTCTTAATTTTCTTTGGAATTTTACAAGAGCGCAGCTTCAGACGGCACCTGATTCCGAGGCCCGGTGTGCCCGTAATCAATTTCCGAAGTTTGGCTCGGGTACGTTCAGTGAACGGACGAGCGGGTTTTTCTATCTTTTGAACCGGTGCCCGGAATCGAATTCTGAGGGCACCGATGAAATCGCAGCGCTGGTATTTGCTTATAAACGCCTCTTCCGGAGTTGCGTTTTCTCAGACGTGGTTTTTAAATTTTGGGGCTTAAAGTCAGAAATAAAATAAAATTTGTGCGACAACTTTATTTTATTTCACTTAAGCTGCTTGGAAGCCACTTGAAGCCACTTAAAGGCGGCTTGATCTGAGTTGAACTGGATAGGATGCTATCCAGAAATATCCTACCCCCTTGGTAGGATATTTGTGAGGTGGGGCCCGCACGAGCCCCGCCGTTTCTTTCGCTAAGTAACGCACCCGCGAAAACCCGTCAAAGTAACTGAAAAGTCAACCGACGCGTTTTCTTTAATTCTTAACAGACCATTTAATTGGGCGGTTTATTTCGTGAATTAAATGGGCTGTTTCTCTCGTTGAATTAATTCAACGAACTGATGGGTCGTTACTTATGCTTTTGCGTTTGTTGGCATGTTTATAAAATAAGACCAACCGAAAAATCCTTTGAAAGGATTTGAGAGGATCCCTGATTCTCCACCCTCCCCGCGAAGAACGCGAAGAACATCGGCGGCCGGAATTCGACGACGCACACCGTGATCTGCGACGTCGACGAGCTCTACCCGCGACGTTCTTCGGCGACGCCTCTTCTTCCACGGCCGATCCTCGTTCGGCAATTAAGGTGAGAAACGAATCGTTTATTTCTCCCCTTTTTATAATTCAATATCAACGGATTTAAATTAATCCGTTTGATCTTGATCCGGAGATTGGCGACGCGACGCCGGATACCGCGACGACGTGACGATCTCCTTCTTCCGCGACGACCTCTCGTCCGACAACGACGACAAGGTAAGGGTTGTTGGAATTCTTTTATTCCCCGTGTTTATTCTTTTAAAGTAAAGAACATGATCACCGACAATTTTAATTTATTTAAAATTGTTGTTGATTATTATCTTTTTCCTCCCGTTGTTTATGACTAACGCGGAGGGTGCGGGTCTAACGAACAAGACCCGGCAACCCTCCGCCGATCTCTTTTGTTGTGCGGATATGGCAGACGACGACGAACCACGCGGAAGGGGCGATCTGTTGATTCCGCAGTGAAGATCGGCCCCCGGGAGGAGCAACGGCGCAGACGGGAGGCAAAACGGGCCACCGGAGCAACTCCGGCGGCCCATGGAAGGCGGCGGCGGCGCGGGTCGCCGGCAAGGCGGCGCCGGCGACCGGAGGCGGCGGCGCCCGGCGCGCCGCCGTGGAGAAGATCCGCCGCGGCTGAAGCCGCGGCGGCGGCCGCCGGTTCCGCGGCCGCGCGGAACCGGGGAGGGACGCGGAGGCCCGGCCGCGTCCGCGTGACAGGCGGCCCCCGCGGGGCCGCGTTTTCCTCCAAGCCGCGGGTCAAACCCGCGGCGGCGGCTCCTTCGGCCGCTCGGCCGAAGCCGAGCCGGCCGGTCCGGTCGGCCGAGCCGCGCCCAGGCCGGACCGGACCCGGCCTAGCCGGGTCGGGCCGGGTCAGGCCGACCCGGTTCGGCCGACCCAGGGGGGGTTCGGGCCGGGTCGCCCCGGGCCCAGAACCCCCGTTTTCGGGCCCTCCTCGGTCTTTTGCCCATATCTTGGGCCTGAGACCTCCGATTGACGAACCGTCAGCGGCTACGCGATCCTTGGATCGATACGATCGTTTCGGTATATTATACTCAAGGTTTCGGAAGACTTTGGGTTCGGCCGGGTTGGTTCGTACACGAAACCAACCGGGCCCTCGGAGCGGAAACGCTCATAACTTGAGCTACGGACGTCCGATCGACATACCGCCAGCTGTGGTAGTTTCCTCTAAGTGAGACGGAACTTTTGGCATACTCCGCCCGAGGATCGGACGCAGGCGGAGTACGGTCGGGTTGGTTTTTCCCTAAAAACCAACCGGGCCCCTGGGACGAAAATGCCAATAACTCTCAGACCAGGCGTCCGATTGACGCGCCGTCTGTTGCGTTGAGATCCTGTTGTCGATACGGAACTTTTGGATACATCAACTTCGGAGTAAGTGTCAGTTGATGTATCAGCCTCTCGGCTCGTGGAGCGGACCCTCCTAAACGAGCTCGCTATGTGCGGGAACCCTAGCGCTGGTTGTGACTTCGACGACAGAGCAGAGATCCTCCGTGGACTGCGACGACGGCAGAGCAGAGATCCTCAGTGGACTGCGACGACGGCAGAGCAGAGATCCTCAGTGGACTGCGACGACGGCAGAGCAGAGATCCTCAGTGGACTGCGACGACGGCAGAGCAGATATCCTTCGTGGACTGCGGCGACGACTGTGCAGAGATCCTCAGTGGACTGCGTCGACTACTGCACTCAGCGATCCTACGTGGATCAGTGCTACAGGTTCTGTGTGAGCCCGATCCTATGTGGGTCCTTACTACCGGTTCTGTGTGAGCCACTGCCTACAGGTTCTGTGTGAGCCCGATCCTACGTGGGTCTTTTGTGGGGGTTAGTACCTATCGATCCTTCGTGGGTCCGACGACTTAGATGGATCAGTGATCATCTTTGACGTCATCTGAAAAAGTATACCTGGTTGAGCTGAATCTTATGTTACTCTCCTTGTGGATTGTGTTGAACTATCCTATGTGGATTTACTGTTTACTCTCCTTGTGGATTTGAGTCTTGCTTTCCTTTGTGGATTGAGTTGTTCTTGAGCTCGTGAGCAGATCTAGAATTGGGGACTTAGGTATATGTATGGGCATATACCTAAGTCGAGTCAGATGTTACTTCGTGATTGCATCTTTCTTTTGTGCTATATCCTTTGTGGATTTCGGGAGACCTTCGGGGGTCTCGGGGTCCTTACTGAGTAGCTTATACTCACCCCTGCACGGGCTATGCCCGCACCTTGTTGTGTTGGATGCAGACGACGGACAGCGCTGATCGCGGTTGGGGCGTGGAGCAGGACGGTACCTGGAGGTGGACCACTGGGCGGGACGTGCTCGGAGCGGACGTGGGACCCGAGGAGCCTGGAGGCTATCTGTACCCACCCTTCAGGTGGGATTGCCAGTGGACGACACGAGGCTGCCGTCTTTTCTTCAGTTGCTGTACTTTACTTTTCAGTTGTACTTTCAGTTGGGCTTGTATTCCGGCCCCTTTACTTTTCTGCACTTTGTAGTTACTTCTGCTTGCTGACTCTGTGGTGGTTGTTACTTATAAAGGCAATGCCTTCCCTGTTTACCGGGAATTTACGCCTTGGTGCTAGTCGCCAGCCCCTGGCCTATGGAAGGCGGGCTTGGGGTAGTCACGGCACGGGCCCCGAGGACGGGTCGTGACAAATTGGTATCAGAGGTGGTCGGTTCTACCGCAAACTCTGATCGTCTTTTCTTTCTATATGAAGCAATAGTGTTTAGTGTATTGAGTGTGGTTATCAGTTCAGGGAGCCCAGTGTTGGTGCGGCGGCCGACGTATCCGTACACCAGGACCCTGACTCCTGATTTCCGACTTAATGCATGAAAACATTGATTGCGTATGTGTTTCAAGTCTTCTTTGTGATTACTTGTGTCAGCTCACCGGGTATACTGATCTGCTTCATGAAAGTCTCAAGTTTTCCTTGTGATTACTTGTGCCAGCTCACCAGGTATACTGTTCTGACTGTGGTGCTCTTGTTCTCCTTTTCAGGATGGCCCCGCGACGACAGCCAGCTAGGGTTCCGAGTGTAGGGCGCGACGGCAGCCCACCGAGCGACGAGGCCTCGGTGCAGGGCCCTTTGCCAGCAGTGGCACCGGCGGTAGCCTTACCCGCCGAGCCACCGATGCTTCCAGTACCAGACGCTGACGATGCACGTCGCCTCAGGGCACTGCATGAGTTTCAGAGCCAGCGACCACCCAGGTTTCGCGGTGAGGCGGACCCCCAGGCCGCCGAGGACTGGCTAGAGGCGGTGGTACGAATCTTTAGGCTAGTGAGGACACCAGCGGATCTCATGGTGATTCTCGCGGCGAGCCTCCTGCAGGCAGCGGCAGGACGATGGTGGAGCTTGATGCTCCAGGTTCACGATGAGGCATCCTTGCTCTGGACGGACTTCGAGAGCCTCTTCCGCTCTGAGTTCGTCCCGGCCACCCTCCGAGCGGTGCGCATCCAGGAGCTTCTCCAGCTGCGCCAGGGCAGCATGACGGTCGCTCAGTACGCGGCGAGGTTCACTGACCTATCTCGCTACTCGACCGACATGGTACGGGACCCCTTCTTCCGGGCCCGGACCTTCGAGCAGGGCTTGCGACAGGAGATTCGGGCGTCGTTGATCTCCCTCAGCATTCCGACCCAGGCGGGAGTGCTGGAGCGAGCCCTCCTGATCGAGAGCTTCCTGGCAGATCCTTCTTCAGCGGCGAGACCTAGCGCAGGGCGGCAGGTAGCTGAGTCTTCGGCAGCAGGTAGCCGACGGATGACTCTGGGGTCCAGGCAGACCAGACCCCCACGCAGACGGCCTCAGGACACCGGCTCAGCAGTGCGAGGCACACAGCGGAGTTCCAGCCTTCCGAGAGGCAGGCTGTGCTACTCTTGCGGCGGGCAGGGTCACATGGCTCGTGATTGCCCGACTCGCCGACCAGAGGAGCAGCAGACGGTGGAGGGGCCACCCAGGCAGAGGCAGAGGGTCGACTGTGGCGGTCCGCAGGGAGGAGGCAGACGAGGCAGAGGAGCTGGCCGAGCAGCGGGTGGTGGGCGACGCTTCCAGGCTCTACCCCCACCACCACCAGGAGGGCCACCTCGACCACAGGGAGCTGGCGGGCAGGGACAGGCCCAGCTCCAGGCAGTGGAGGCCTACGACCCCGACATGCCAGAGATGATTCGAGGTACGATCTGTGTCTATTCCACCCTTGCTGCAGTACTTATAGACACAGGAGCGAGTCACTCTTTCATAGCCTCTGCCCTTGTTCGGAGCTCGGAGATTCCGACGGAGCCATTGGCTCGATCCTTACGGCTAGAGACTCCTACGGGAGCAGACTCGATGATTACGCACTGGTGCCGGTAGTGTGAGCTTACTCTAGGAGGCGAGAGCTTCGGCTGGGATCTCCTTGTAGCGGCGTCGAGGCCTTACGACGTCATCTTGGGCATGGATTGGCTATCCACGGTTCATGCCCAGATCGACTGTTTTAGGTGCAAGGTGCGATGTGTTCGCACCGACGGGAGCAGGTTTACCTTCACCGGCGAGAAGGGAACCTTTGCAGCACAGGATGGACTTCCGCGGAGGAGAGTGAAACCCATCTCTCATCAGTTGGCTAGCTTCATCCTAGGAGCAGTGGACGTGCGGAGTCCAGCTTTTCCTGCAGTGGTGGACCAGTACGTGGACGTCTTTCCCGACGACGTTCCAGGGCTACCTCCTCGTAGAGAGGTAGACTTTTACATCGACTTGTACCCCGGGACAGCCCCGATATCTACTCCAGCATATCGGATGGCCCCCGCCGAGCTTCGGGAGCTGCGGGTACAGTTGGAGGACTTGCAGAGCAAGGGGTTTATCCGACCCAGTGTTTCACCCTGGGCTTCCCCGATTTTGTTCGCCAAGAAGGTGGACGGGAGCTTGAGACTGTGTGTCGACTATCGTCGCCTGAACCAGGTGACAGTGAGGAACAAGTATCCGCTGCCACGGATTGATGACCTCTTCGATCAGCTCAAGGGAGCGCGGTGGTTCTCGAAGATAGACCTCCGGTCAGGCTATCATCAGCTCAGAGTTCGAGACGAGGACGTGAAGAAGACGGCCTTCAGGTGTCGGTATGGCCATTATGAGTTCTTGGTTATGCCGTTCGGCGTAACCAATGCTCCAGCAGTGTTCATGAGCCTCATGAACAGGATCTTCCAGCCATACCTCGACCGATTTGTCGTGGTCTTCATTGACGACATTTTGGTATACTCGACGACTGAGGAGGAGCATGCCTACCACCTGCGAGTTGTGCTAGACACGCTCCGAGAGCACCAGCTTTATGGCAAGCTCTCAAAGTGCCAGTTCTAGTTACGTGAGGTCCACTTCTTGGGGCACGTCATCTCTGAGGCGGGAGTTGTAGTGGATCCCGCGAAGATCGAGGCAGTACTAGCTTGGGAGCCACCCAGGAGCGTGACAGAGGTGCGGAGCTTCTTGGGCCTAGCCGGATACTATCGGAGATTCGTGCCAGACTTCTCCAGATTTGCGGAACCACTCTCAGCGTTGACGAAGAAGGGGAAACCCTTCGTGTGGTCAGACAGATGTCAGCAGAGCTTCCAGGAGCTGAGACAGAGATTGACCAGCGCACCTATCTTGAGGTTGCCTGAGGAGGGAGTTGGATACGTAGTTTACTGCGATGCATCAGGGACTGGACTCGGGTGCGTCCTGATGCAGGAGCGGGCCGTGATCGCCTACGGATCACGTCAGTTGAGGCCGCATGAGCAGAACTACGCCACTCATGACCTGGAGTTAGCAGCAGTGGTCTTCGCTCTGAAGACTTGGTGGCACTATCTGATGGGCGAGCGCTTCACAGTCTTTTCTGACCACCAGAGTCTCAGGTATATCTTCTCTCAGAAGGACCTGAACCTGAGACAGCGGAGATGGCTTGAGTTCCTCCAGGACTATGACTTTGAGATAGTCTATACTCCTGGGAAGGGGAACGTGGTAGCTGATGCCCTCAGCAGGAGGACGGGCATTCAGCTACTTGAGGAGGCGACGGAGCAGCTAGCCTCCTTACAGATATCCTTTGTGGATAGAGACGGAGCAGCCTTTCTTCAGTCTCTCACAGTCTCTCCTCCACTTCTACAGCGGGTCAGAGAGGCTCAGCGTGAGGACGCTGACTGTGAGACCCGGCGTGCACTGATATCCTGAGGTCAGGCGCCTGATGGTTTCTCCCTTGGAGCAGAGAACGACATCCTTTACAGAGGACGTACCTTCGTACCAGTCGCTTTACGAGAGGAGGTGCTGAGAGAGTTTCACACTTCTCCCTTGGCGGTACATCCCGGAGTGGCGAAGATGTACCAGGATCTCATGCGACAACACTGGTGGCCGGGCATGAAGAAAGCTGTGGCAGAGTTCGTTTCACGATGCCTCACCTGCCAGCAGGTGAAGGCAGAGCATCAGGTACCAGCAGGCTTGGTACAGCCCTTGGAGGTCCCGGAGTGGAAGTGGGATGGCATATCTATGGACTTCGTGACTGGACTTCCACGCACTTCCAGAGGTCACGACTCCATTTGGGTGATTGTCGACCGACTCACCAAGTCAACACACTTCTTACCCATCAGAGAGCAGGGCTCAGTGGAGAGCTTGGGACGTCTTTACGTCCAGGAGATCGTACGGCTTCACGGTGTGCCATCGTCTATCGTCTCCGATCGAGATTCTCGTTTCACTTCCCGGCTTTGGAAGGGGTTGCAGGAGGCGTTCGGGACGCGGCTCCATCTGAGCACAGCCTTCCACCCTCAGATGGATGGTCAGACGGAGAGGACCATACAGACACTCGAGGACATGCTTCGTGCATGTGTTCTCGACTTTGGTCACAGCTGGGAGGACCACCTACCCTTGGTGGAGTTCGCGTACAACAACAGCTACCACTCCACCATCGGGATGGCACCATACGAGGCGTTGTACGGTAGACCCTGCAGATCACCGTTGTGCTGGACAGACCCTAGGGAGTCAGCACTCGTGGGACCAGAGATGGTCCGAGCCACGACAGAGAAGGTCCAGATCATCCAGGAGAGGATGAGGACAGCTCAGAGCCGGCAGAAGTCATATGCTGACAGGAGGCGGAGGCCACTGGAGTTCGAGGATGGCGACCATGTCTTTTTGCGTGTCTCACCTCGACGTGGTTTACGGAGATTTGGCCGAGGCGGCAAGTTGTCTCCACGCTTCATCGGGCCTTTCCAGGTCCTCAGCAGGATAGGAGAGGTGGCTTATCGCCTGGCTCTACCACCTCAGTTGCACCGGGTGCACGACGTCTTCCACGTGTCACAGCTGAGGAGATACGTGCACGACCCGACGCACATCATCGACTTTGGGGAGCTGGACGTGGACGATGGGGCGACTTTTGCGGAGGTCCCAGTGGAGATCGAGGATCGACAGGAGCGGGTCCTATGTGGGCGGTCGATTCCTCTTGTGCGCGTCAGATGGCAGCACGGGAACCTCCAGGAGAGCACTTGGGAGCGGGAGGCTCAGATGCGTGCTCAGTACCCCCATTTGTTCCCCTAGTTTTTGATGTATCTTTACGGGGACGTAAAGCCCTGAGGTGGGAGTAATGTAAAGACCCGCAAATTTCAAGGAAATTTTTTTCTTAATTTTCTTTGGAATTTTACAAGAGCGCAGCTTCAGACGGCACCTGATTCCGAGGCCCGGTGTGCCCGGAATCAATTTCCGAAGTTTGGCTCGGGTACGTTCAGTGAACGGACGAGCGGGTTTTTCTATCTTTTGAACCGGTGCCCGGAATCGAATTCTGAGGGCACCGATGAAATCGCAGCGCCGGTATTTGCTTAGAAACGCCTCTTCCGGAGTTGCGTTTGCTCAGACGTGGTTTTTAAATTTTGGGGCTTAAAGTCAGAAATAAAATAAAATTTGTGCGACAACTTTATTTTATTTCACTTAAGCTGCTTGGAAGCCACTTGAAGCCACTTAAAGGCGGATTGATCTGAGTTGAACTGGATAGGATGCTATCCAGAAATATCCTACCCCCTTGGTAGGATATTTGTGAGGTGGGGCCCACACGAGCCCCGCCGTTTCTTTCGCTAAGTAACGCACCCGCGAAAACCCGTCAAAGTAACTGAAAAGTCAACCGACGCGTTTTCTTTAATTCTTAACAGACCATTTAATTGGGCGGTTTATTTCGTAAATTAAATGGGCTGTTTCGCTCGTTGAATTAATTCAACGAACTGATGGGTCGTTACTTATGCTTTTGCGTTTGTTGGCATGTTTATAAAATAAGACCAACCTAAAAATCCTTTGAAAGGATTTGAGAGGATCCCTGATTCTCCACCCTCCCCGCGAAGAACGCGAAGAACGCGAAGAACGTCGGCGACTGGAATTCGACGACGCACACCGTGATCTGCGACGTCGACGAGCTCTACCCGCGACGTTCTTCGGCGACGCCTCTTCTTCCGCGGCCGATCCTCGTTCGGCAATTAAGGTGAGAAACGAATCGTTTATTTCTCCCCTTTTTATAATTCAATATCAACGGATTTAAATTAATCCATTTGATCTTGATCCGGAGATTGGCGACGCGACGCCGGATACCGCGACGACATGACGATCTCCTTCTTCCGCGACGACCTCTCGTCCGACGACGACGACAAGGTAAGGGTTATTGGAATTCTTTTATTCCCCGTGTTTATTCTTTTAAAGTAAAGAACATGATCACCGACAATTTTAATTTATTTAAAATTGTTGTTGATTATTATCTTTTTCCTCCCGTTGTTTATGACTAACGCGGAGGGTGCGGGTCTAACGAACAAGACCCGGCAACCCTCCGCCGATCTCTTTTGTTGTGCGGATATGGCGGACGACGACGAACCGCGCGGCAGGGGCGATCTGTTGATTCCGCAGTGAAGATCGGCCCCCGGGAGGAGCAACGGCGCAGACGGGAGGCAAAACGGGCCACCGGAGCAACTCCGGCGGCCCGCGGAAGGCGGCGGCGGCGCGGGTCGCCGGCAAGGCGGCGCCGGCGACCGGAGGCGGCGGCGCCCGGCGCGCCGCCGTGGAGAAGATCCGCCGCGGCTGAAGCCGCGGCGGAGGCGGCCGGTTCCGCGGCCGCGCGGAACCGGGGAGGGACGCGGCGGCCCGGCCGCGTCCGCGTGACAGGCGGCCCCCGCGGGGCCGCGTTTTCCTCCAAGCCGCGGGTCAAACCCGCGGCGGCGACTCCTTCGGCCGCTCGGCCGAAGCCGAGCCGGCCGGTCCGGTCGGCCGGGCCGCGCCCAGGCCGGACCGGACCCGGCCTAGCCGGGTCGGGCCGAGTCAGGCCGACCTGGTTCGGGCCGACCCGGTTCGGCCGACCCAGGGGGGGTTCGGGCCGGGTCGCCCCGGGCCCAGAACCCCCGTTTTCGGGCCCTCCTCGGTCTTTTGCCCATATCTTGGGCCTGAGACCTCTGATTGACGAACCGTCAGCGGCTACGCGATCCTTGGATCGATACGATCGTTTCGCTATATTATACTCAAGGTTTCGGAAGACTTTGGGTTCGGCCGGGTTGGTTCGTACACGAAACCAACCGGGCCCTCGGAGCGGAAACGCTCATAACTTGAGCTACGGACGTCCGATCGACGTACCGTCAGCTGTGGTAGTTTCCTCTAAGTGAGACGGAACTTTTGGCATACTCCGCCCGAGGATCGGACGCAGGCGGAGTACGGTCGGGTTGGTTTTTCCCTAAAAACCAACCGGGCCCCTGGGACGAAAATGCCAATAACTCTCACACCAGGCGTCCGATTGACGCGCCGTCTGTTGCGTTGAGATCCTGTTGTCGATACGGAACTTTTGGATACATCAACTTCGGACTAAGTGTCAGTTGATGTATCAGCCTCTCGGCTCGTGGAGCGGACCCTCCTAAACGAGCTCGCTATGTGCGGGAACCCTAGCGCTGGCTGTGACTTCGACGGCAGAGCAGAGATCCTCAGTGGACTGCGACGACGGCAGAGCAGAGATCCTCAGTGGACTGCGACGACGGCAGAGCAGAGATCCTTCGTGGACTGCGGCGACGACTGTGCAGAGATCCTCAGTGGACTGCGTCGACTACTGCACTCAGCGATCCTACGTGGATCAGTGCTAGAGGTTCTGTGTGAGCCCTATCCTATGTGGGTCCTTACTACCGGTTCTGTGTGAGCCACTGCCTACAGGTTCTGTGTGAGCCCGATCCTACGTGGGTCTTTTGCGGGGGTTAGTACCTATCGATCCTTCGTGGGTCCGACGACTTAGATGGATCAGTGATCATCTTTGACGTCATCTGAAAAAGTATACCTGGTTGAGCTGAATCTTATGTTACTCTCCTTGTAGATTGTTTTGAACTATCCTATGTGGATTTACTGTTTACTCTCCTTGTGGATTTGAGTCTTGCTTTCCTTTGTGGATTGAGTTGTTCTTGAGCTCGTGAGCAGAGCTAGAATTGGGGACTTAGGTATATGTATGGGCATATACCTAAGTCGAGTCAGATGTTACTTCGTGATTGCATCTTTCTTTTGTGCTATATCCTTTGTGGATTTCGGGAGACCTTCGGGGGTCTCGGGGTCCTTACTGAGTAGCTTATACTCACCCCTGCACGGGCTATGCCCGCACCTTGTTGTGTTGGATGCAGACGACGGACAGCGCTGATCGCGGTTGGGGCGTGGAGCAGGACGGTACCTGGAGGTGGACCACTGGGCGGGACGTGCTCGAAGCGGACGTGGGACCCGAGGAGCCTGGAGGCTATCTGTACCCACCCTTCAGGTGGGATTGCCAGTGGACGACACGAGGCCGCCGTCTTTTCTTCAGTTGTTGTACTTTACTTTTCAGTTGTACTTTCAGTTGGGCTTGTATTCCGGCCCCTTTACTTTTCTGCACTTTGTAGTTACTTCTGCTTGCTGACTCTGTGGTGGTTGTTACTTATAAAGGCAATGCCTTCCCTGTTTACCGGGAATTTACGCCTTGGTGCTAGTCGCCAGCCCCTGGCCTATGGAAGGCGAGCTTGGGGTAGTCACGGCACGGGCCCCGAGGACGGGTCGTGACAGCCTGGACCCCTGAGTCATCCGTCGACTGCCTGCTGCAGATGACTCTGCCACGTGCCGCCCTGCGGTGGGTTGCTGTGCTGGTGTAGACTCAGCAAGGAAGCTCTCGATCAGAAGGGCCCGCTCCAGTACTCCTGTCTGAGTCGGTATGCTGAGGGAGATCAGCGATGCCCTGATCTCATGTCTCAAACCCTGATCGAAGGTCCGGGCCCGGAAGAATGGGTCCCGTACCATGTCAGTCGAGTAGCGCGAGAGATCGGTAAATCTCGCCGAGTACTGAGCGACCGTCATGCTGCCCTGCCGCAGCTGAAGAAGCTCCTGGATACGCACCGCACGAAGGGTGGTTGGGACGAACTCCGAGCGGAAGAGGCTCTCAAAGTCCATCCAAAGTAGAGATGTCTCATCGTGCACCTGGAGCATCAAGCTCCACCATCGTCCTGCTGCTGCATGTAGTAGGCTCGCAGTGAGGATCACCATGAGGTCTGCTGGTGTCCTCACTACCCTAAACACACGTACCACTGCCTCCAGCCAGTCCTCGGCTTCCTGGGGATCCATCTCCCCACGAAACCTGGGTGGTCGCTGGCGCTGAAACTCATGCAGTGCGCTGAGGCGACGTGCATCGTCAGCGGCTGGCGCTAGAAGCATCGGGGGCTCGGCGGGTAGTGCTACCGCTGGTGCCACTGCTGACAAAGGGCCCTACACCGAGGCCTCGTCGCTCGGTGGGCTGTCGTCACACTCGACTCTCGGAACCCTAGATGGCTGCCGTCGTGGGGCCATCCTGAAAAGGAAACAGGTGCGCCACGGTCAGAACAGTTTACCTAGTGATCTGATATAAGTAATCACAAAGAAAACTTGAAACACACACGTAATCAATGTTTTCGTGCATTAAGTCGGAAATCAGAAGTCAGGGTCCTGGTGTACGGATACGTCGGCCGCCGCACCAACACTGGACTCCCTGGACTGATAACCACACTCAATACGCTAAACATTATTGCTTCACATAGAAAAGATCAGAGTTCACGGTAGAACCGAATTCCTCTAATACCAATTTGTCACGACCCGCCCTCGGGGTCCGTGCCGTGACTACCCCAAGCCCGCCTTCCATAGGCCAGGGGCTGGCGACTAGCACCAAGGCATAAATCCCGGTAAAAAGGGAAGGCATTGCCTTTGTAAAGTAAACAAACACCACAGAGTAAGCAAGAGGAAAGTAAACACTAAGCAAAAGCAGAGTACAACTGAAAGTGCGGAAAAGTAAATGGGCCAGTATACAAACCCAAACTGAAAGTAAAGTACAACTCGAAAGGGAAAACAGAAACTGAAAAGATAAAAGCCGCTACACCGAGCTGTCCACTAGAAATCCCACCTGAAGGGTGGGTACAGATAGCTCCACTGCTCCACGGGTCCCGCCGTCCACTTCGAGCACGTCCCACCCAGTGGTCCACCTCCAGGTACCGCCCTGCTCTGTAAGCCTCAGCTAAGATCAACGTTGTCCGTCGTCTGCAACCAATACAATGTAGTGCGGGCAAAGCCCGTGCAGGGGTGAGTATAAGCTACTCAGTAGGGATCCCGAGACCCCTGAAGGTCTCTCAAATCCACAAAGGATAAACCACGAAGAAAGGTACAATCATGAAGTAACAACCGACACTGCTTAGGTATATGCCCATACATATACCTAAGTCATCAATTTCAAATACGCTCCAACCTCCGAGCCCAAGTACAACTCAGTCCACATAGGAAAGTAAACGTATTCCACACAGGAAAGCAAAACGTAATCCACACAGGATAGCACAACACAATCCACACAGGAAAGCAACAGGATTCAGCTCACACAGGTATACTTCTTCAAAGGATGATAAAGATGATCTCTGATCCATCTAAGTCGTCGGACCCACGAAGGATCGATAGGTAACTAACCCCCGCAAAAGACCCACACAGGATCGGGCCCACATAGGACCTGTAGGCGCTGGTTCACACAGGACCGCTGAGCGCAAAGACCCACACAGGATCGGACCCACACAGGATCGGGCCCACACAGGACCTGTAGCACTGATCCACGTAGGATCGCTGAGTGCTGAAGTCGTCGTCGTCGAATCCACACAGGATCTCTGTACTGTCGTCGTCGCAGTCACAGTAGCAGTAGTAGCAGTAGTAGTCACAGTAACAGTCGCAGCCAGCACTAGGGTTCCCGCACACAGCAAGCTCGTTCGGAGGGTCCGCTCCACAAGCCGAGAGGCTGATACATCAACTGTCACAAAGTCCAGAGTTGATGTATCCAAAAGTTCCGTATCGTCAACAGGAACTCAACGCAACAGACGGCGCGTCGATCGGACGCCCGGTCTGAGAGTTATTGGCATTTTCGTCCCCGGGGCCCGGTTGGTTTTTAAGGCAAAACCAACCCGACCATACTCCACCTACGTCCAAACCTCGGTCGGAGTATGCCAAAAGATCCGTCTCACTAAGAGGAACTCAAAAAAGCTGACGGCACGTCAAACGGACGTTCGTAGCTCAAGATATGAGCGTTTCCGCTCCGAAGGCCCGGTTGGTTTCGTGTACGAACCAACCCGGCCGAACTCAAAGTATTCTGAAACTTTGAGTGCGATATACCGAATCGACCGTCTCGATCCAAGGATCGCAATTCCTCTGACGGTTCGTCGATCGGAGGTCCGTGGATCAAGTTATGGCCAAAAGACCGAAAACGACACGAAAACGGGGGGTCCGGGTCCGGGCCGACCCGGCCCGACCCCCCCCCCCCCCCCTGGGTCGACCCGAACCGGGTCGACCCGACCCGGGTCCGACCCGCCCGGTCGGCCCGCCGGCGGCGCGGCGGCCTGGCGCCGCACGGATGCAGCGCGCGGGGGGCATGGCCCCCGCATCCTGCTGGCGGCGCGGCTTTTAGCCGCGCCATTTTGTGAACCGGCCCCCTTCGAGGGGGCCTGCTTGAGGGAAACCGGGGGGCCGCCTGCCCCCCTCAATGAGACCCCCCCCCCAATTAAATGGGGGGGGCTTTTGAGCGCTGGCCGGGGGAATTAAATTCCCCCGGCCTTTGACCATCCGGCCGGCCGGTTTTTCTCCAACGGGACCGGCAAACCGGTCCCCTTTCCGGCTTCCGACGCCGGCGGCCCGGCCGCCGGTCTTCTCGTCCCGCCGCGGCCCGGAACCGGCCGCGGTGTTCGTCGTCCGGCGCGGTGCGACGACACCGCGCCCCTCCACCGCGCCTTTGATTCCCTTCGACGCGGCGCGACGGCGTCGCGTTCTTGATGATCCTTCCATGGCGTGGCGCGACGGCACCGCGCAATATAAGCTTGCGAATAACCGCGTGGTGCGACGGCACCACGCCATCTTGTTTCATCCGTAATATAAATCAACAAGAACAAAGGAGGGGTTCGGCCGTGTTCATACGGTCCGGCCCCCTCACGTTAAATAATAATACATATTTAAATATCCTCACGTTAGTCATGCTAGAACCACGAACAAGAATAAATAAATAAACAAATAACAACAACCCCTACCTTGGGTTCAAGTTCGAAGATCGTCAACGACCTGCGGAAGACAACGTCGCGGAGGTCGGGCGCCGCGGTAGTCGTTCGTCATATCCGATGACGAAGAGGTATGTCCGAAGAGGTACGTCATTGGCGAATCTTCGTATGCCGATGAAGGAAGTCTGAGGAGGAAGTGGCGTTCCCTTTCGTTGACACGGAAGACGAAGAAGAGAGGAGCGGCGTTCTTCGTCGGAGCTTGAGCATTCTTCGTCAAAGCATGAGCGTTCTTCGTCAAAGTTTGAAGAAGAAGGAGAAGAACCCAAAAGCTCTCAAGATGTCTAAACAATTCTAACCAAATAAAATAAGATAGAGTCTTATTTTATTCACAATCTTAACAAATTGAATTTCAAAGGTTTGAAATTCAAATAAGATAACTCCAAAATTAAATAACAATTTGTCATGTCATTTAAAGAGGGGTTAAAGGGAGTTTGAGAGAAGATGGAAGGTTTAGGTTCGTGTGGGTCCCACCACACTTAATCCTCTCAAGGGAGGTTAAGTGGGTGTGGGTCCCACCCCTAACTTCCTTTGTGAGAAGTTAACCAACAAAAGTAAAATAAAAAGTGTTCCACATTTTTTATTCAACTTTTTATAATTCTCCCAAAAACTAACTTTCTTCCCGCAATAAACGAAACTTCGGAAAAGGTCTCCTTAAGCGAATATCGGCGTTGCGAGTTCATCGGTGTCCTCGGATTTCAATTCCGAGAACCGGATCAAAAGTTAGAAATTCCCGCTCGTTCGTTCACTGAACGTACCCGAGCCAAACTTCGGAAATTGATTCTGGGCACTCTGGGCCTCGGAATCAGGTGTCGTCTGAAACCGCGCTCTTGTAAAATTCCAAAGAAAATTAAGAAAAAATTTCCCTTGAATTTTACGGGTCTTTACAATATCCAATTTCATCGACATGATTTATTATGAAAAGAGTGGAAATGATGACATGGCTGATATGCATGAAGGGAACTTCATATTTTAAAAAAATCCTAATATACATGGCTTGTATTCCAGGAACACATGTTGTATAGTCCTTTGGTTATGGTGGTTAAGGTTTTGGGGGGGAGTTAAATATCACACGTCGTGTATGACCCCATACACGTTGTGTGATATGATACTAGCTTCTCAACGTATACCCTAGGAGTAAACGAGCACAGATAGGCCAAGTACATGAGAACGACCATACCAGAGTACACAGGCATGACCATGTACTCATACATGACCAGGATACCTGGACATGGCTAGTGTATATGGGTATGGGTAGAAGTACACGGGCACGAGCTGGAAGACACAAGAATACCCTTAGGGAGGCAATACACATAGTGTAGTCTTACATGGAAAGCCAAGCCATGTGTAGGAGAGGTCACACTAAGGCGTCTAGGCAATGTCACACACTGTGTAACCTTATATACACTCCATGTACTTTCCCCAAGAACTTACACCTTATGTATCTTCTTATTTGGGACTCAGATTTGGGCCTACGAGTAACATATACTATGTGTTCTTTCAAATAATAAATGATGGTGACTTTTTTTATCATTATAGATGTGACATGAGGTGTTATGAGCATGATGCTTCCTTCAATGATGCTTGGCCAACGATAACGATCATGTTTTATCATCAGAGAGACATTGGGGTTGCAAACCCCTCTCACACTGGGGTGCAGGTCCCTCATAATATTTATATAGGTAGATTCATAACCCCTATACTATAGTTAATGGGTCTTCTATCTACATATTGGTACCCCTATCTTCAATTTCTAGTAGGGAGCGAGTCCTCCACTAGAGATTGTACCCTCTCAGCTATGGAGTGCAATGGCGAGGTGTGAACCCTCCACACTGATTATTTTGTGGTTGTGCATGGTGATGGGAATCAAATATGGAACTTTGAAGTTGTAAGAATACTCTTCATTATTATCTAGGTTGTGGAGATGGATATCCCCTTTCTCTCGCTTGGGTTTCTTTATAAGTGTATCTATTGGATTTATCTTTACCCTCTTTCTTTATGAGTTGAGCTGACAATTTTATCTTTCCTTTTCTCACATTTTTTGTTTTTGGGGAATCCTATTGGGTATGTATATACTCACCCCTACATGGTCTTCACCCACATGTGTTATGTATTATTTATATGATAGATAGATCAGTGGTGACCTTTGTGGATCAGGATTCATAGGATCATAGCTATACCAAGCAGAACTGATAGTGTTCTGTAGTCATCCTTATAGATTGTGATTTGAGCTCTCTTAAGTCACCCTGTATCAAGTTATTGTTAGGTTTGGACCTCTTTTATGATTGGGTGTGTATTTTTTCACCCTGTTACTTTTGTTTTACACTATTGTACATTGATGCTTTCCAAGAGGTTGTTGCATTCATGTTTTACACTTTAAATGTTCAATATTTCTTTATATCTCTACATTGTTATATGGATCTAGTACTTAGGATAAGGCCTCCCATTTCAATGTATCTTACTCAATACTTGTTGTGATCCCAAAGCCTATTGGAGGTGGGATTGTGGTGTCTCACTCATCTTATCACCAACTAGGTAGGTCCTGGTGGGTCGGGTCATGACAAACTGGTATCAGAGGTGGTCTTTACCCTATGTTAGTGTTTAGAGTTTGAAATTGATGTGAGGATTGGTTTGGGAACTTAGGATAATAGTGTTAGAGTGTCTCAAGTGTGGCTTTCAGGCCAAGGAACCCAGTATTAGTGTGGAGGTTGACATATCCATTCACCAAGACTCTGAATACTTACTTATGGACTCGGTATATCAAGACATTAGTTGAAGATAAACCATTGGTACATGCATCATATAGGATTGGGTATTTTTAATTTTATGTCATTTATTTATCTCCCCATATATTCTCATCTAACTGTGGTGCATCTTCATAACCTTAAGGATTCCTCCACAATGACATCCAGCATGGATGGTGATACAGAATCATGAAAAAGATTAGTTGAGTGATGAGGCCTTAGTTTAGGGTCCTAATCATTATGTGTTTCCCCTAGAGTTACAAGTGAAGTATCAACCTCATGTGGGATGACCTATAGATTTATCAGGTCAGGACGACGCTACGCAAAGGATTAGTGAATTATGTGAGCTATGGTGACAAAGACCGTTGAGTTTTCATCGAGAGAAAAACCCTCAGGCATTAGAGTATTGTATTGAATCAATGATCTAAGTTTTTAGGATTGTTTAGACCTCAAACAATCATATGGTTTCACTTTCATCCATTCTTATTCATTGAGAAGTAAGACATTGGTGGAGTCTAATCACGTAAACTCATGATAAGAGAACAATCTCATGGTTATAATTACAGTATTTTTTCTTCAATGAGTATTACTCTTCATGCTTGTGTTTTGTGAGGATTCATGATCTTCTCGAGATGCGGCATGGTGATATTTCCATTACTAAGTACTCCATGAGGATTACCGACCACATATGTTACTCTCTCAATATGGTGAGGAATGGTTTCTTTCAAGCATGGAAGTTCCAGAAGGGTCATCATAGATATATCAGTTCTAGCATAGTCTTTTTATGAATTCCTACTTATAGTGGAGTTTTGGAGAAGGGTCTGGTGATAGAGAGCTTCCTAGAATATGGATGTCAGGCAGCTGGAGATGGTAGTGGACATCAGGGGATTGATACTTCTATAGTAGCTAGTAGATGACAGTCATTAGGGTCTTGGCACAGATTACATCATCATGCCTGGACTCAGACATAGAGATCTACGAAAAAGGGTTTGCACAGAGGATCCATTTAGTTAGGATAGAAGAGATATTATTCTTATGATGGGTGAGGTCACATGGATCATGATTACCTAACATGATGTGTTGAGGAAATTAAGAATCCAGTGGATGGACCGCAACAAAAAAGGTAGTGTTTTGATCAGGGATCTCCCAAGCGTGGTCAAGGTGGCCCGTAGGGAGGCGATGCGGACATAGGAGTAGGTGGAGATCCAAAGGTAGGAGATTCGGGTGGAGGAAGACACTATGAGATACTCCCACCACCACCACCAAGTGTCCTACGCTAGGCTCATAGGGATAGCGATCGGGGACACAGGTAATTGTAGGATATAGAGGGATATGAGCAGGCTGATCATGAGACAATTAAAGGTATGATATGTGTCATTTCTACTCTTTCTCTAGTACTTGTAGAAATAGGCACGAGTCAATCCTTTATCTCTATGTCCCTTGTTTTATCATTAGATATTCCCTTTAATAATTTATCCCAAAATATATGGATATAGGTTTCTACTAAGAGTGATTCTTTTATATCACACATTTTATGATAATGAGAATTATCGCTTGGTGGATCAGAGTTTGTCTAGGGACCTCTTGATCATCGCTATGAAGCTGTATGAAGTCATCTTGAGTATGGATTGGTTTTCCACGATTCATTCCAAGATATAATGTAATTATGAGAGAGTGATATTCCTTTTTACATATGATATGATGTTATTCTTTGTGTGTGAGAGATATCTTATGGTTGAGCAGTTGGGTCTTACAAGCAGAAAGCTGCAGCCCATCACCCATCAGCTGGAGAGCTTATCCCTTGGCACAACTAGTTCTTCAAGAATCTGTCTTCCAGTAGTAGTCTAGAATTTCATGGACATATTTCCTAAATATTTCTTGGGGTTACCTCTAAATAGATATATTTACTTCTCCATCAACTTTCACTCCGGGACACAACCAATGTCTTTTGCGGAATATCAGATGACTCCTATCATGACCTGGGGGCTGAGGGTGTAGTTAGAAGACCTTAAAGAGAAAGTTTTTATCACACCCAGTGTGCCCCATGGGAATCCCCATTTTTTATGAAAAATCTAGATGAGAGTTTGATACTTTGTGTTGACTATCATCACCTAAACAAGGTAATGATAAATAACAAGTACAACTTACCAAGGATTCATGACCTATTCGACCAGTTGAAATGTGCGATTTAGTTCTCAAAGATCGATATCATGTCCAAATTCCATTATTTGAGGGTTTTCAAGGATAATATTCAAAAAACAAAATTTCAATATTGTTATGAACATTATGATTTCTTGTTGATGTCATTAGATGTGACTAATACCCCCGTTGTGTTTATGGATCTTATGAACTAGATCTTCTAGCCATACTTAGACCAATTCATAATTATCTTCATCGATGACATTCTCATATACTTTTCATCTAAGGAGGATCAAGAAAAGCATTGAGGTTAGTCCTAGACTTACTCCAGGAGAACCAACTTTATGGTAAACTATCAAAGTTCCATTTTTGGATCCGTGAGGTTTACATTCAAGGGAATGTCATATCAAAGCATGGTTTAGCTATAGATCTGATGAATATTGATGTAGTTCTTTCTTGGGATCCACCTAGGAGTGTTTTGGAGGTACGGAGTTTCCCTGATTTAATTGGGTACTATTGGAAGTTCATGATATAATTTTTCAGGATAGAAACCACTTTGACTGTTGCGATGCAAAAAGAGAATCCATTTACCTAGACTGGACAATGATAAAGAGCCTTCAAGGAGTAGAGGCAGAGGTTAAACAGTTCTCCTATGTTGATGTTTTCAGAGGAGGGTGTTGAGTACATTGTGTTTTGTGATTCCTCTGGATCTGGGCTCAATTTTGTGTTGAGGTAGAGGAAAACAATGATCACTTATGATTCAAGGAAGTTGAGACCCCACGAGTATAACTACACGACCCATGACCTAAAGTTGGAAATAGTAGTCTTCACTTTGAATATTTGGAGACAATATCTTCTAGGTGATCATTTTTTTATTTACTCAGACCATTAGATTATCAGTTACATATTATCTTAGAGAGATCTCAACATGAAATAGAGGCATTTGATGGACTTCATATCGGAATATGAATTTGAGATAATCTATACTATAGGTAAGGACAATTTGGTGGTGGATGTTTTTAGTAGGAAGTCTCATTCTCTATTGAAATAGGAGGCATCTGAGTGGTTGGATTCATTGCGGATGACCCTAGTATATGAGAGGGTGTAGTTTATCTTTAGTTGATGGAGGTTAGTTCTTCTCTTATTCAGTGTATGAGAGAGGCTTAGTTGGGAGACATTGACTCTGAGGTTATACATGACCAGATATCCTCAGGAGATGTGTCATATAGATATTATAAATGAGGGAGCATGAAATACTTTCCCAGGGACTGAAGGTGGTTCTAGTCATGTTGCATGAGGAGTTGTTGAGGGAGTTTCATACTTCCCCCTTGGTTGTACATCCTGGTGCGGCGATGATGTACAAGGGCCTCTTGCAGCAGTTTTGGTGGGTTGGAATAAGGTGGATCATTTCTGAGTTTGTATCTTGGTGGTTCACATGTCAGTAGGTAAAGGATAAACATTAGGTTCCAGCATGTTTGACACAACCTCTTGAGATCCTGAAATTGAAGCAGGGTGAAATGTAAATGGATTTTGTGATGGGGTTTCCATAGACAATAAGAGGTTATGATGATATCAGTGTTATTTTTGATTGACTCACCAAGTCAGCACACTTTCTTACAATCGGGGATAAGAGTTTGTTGGATTGGTGTAGCATGATTTTTTTGGATGACTTTTAGCCAAATTTTTAGGGCTCATACTACACATCAGGATACATCTCCGCGGGTCGATCTCCATGGTGAGATTGTTGGGGGATGTAGGGGAAAACACACCCCTGCTCTGGGGATCTGAGGGAAAAAGGCCCCCAATCCATTTTTTGGGGGGAACTATAACAACTTTGAACGACTATAGCAGAACTGACCGGGTGACACCAACAAGGCATTGTAGCAGTATGAACTTTGGAATGACTACTTTAGCAGCTCAAACTTTGTAGACAGTGGTATTATAGCTCTATGGACTTCCTATCATCGACCACTATATCAACTTGGACTTGGGTGGCCACAGCACTATAGTAATGTAGACTTCTAGTTGTTGTTCACTATAACAGTGTGGACTTTCGATGAGGTTGGTGGCACAACACTTCATCTTATTTATTATCCCGTTTTAGGATAGGGTTTTATGTTCTTGAAACACTAAGATACTCCCCATAATTTTTTTTCTTGATTTAGTGATATTTTGGACTCTCTATGGATGTAGGGATCGTTTCCCAAACCACATAGATATATATGTTCTAATACCTTTTTCTTCTCATTCTTATTGTTTTTTTCCTTTTACTCTTATTTGAATCATTTATCTCTTCATTTCACATGGTGTTTTCTACAACAAAGTTTGTTTGATAGTTTGAGATAGTTTTATATGTAGAAAATCATATGGATTCATGGGGTACCCATGACGATCATCTCTGTTGGTGATGCTCGATTCACATCACGGTTGTAGAGAGGCTTGCAAGAGGCTTTTGGGACCTAGTTAGGGATGAGTATAGCATTTCAACATTTGATATATGGACATACCAAGTGGACTATCTAGGTTTTGGAGGATATGATGAGATCATATGTGTTAGACATTGTCTGGAGCTGGTAGGATCACTTTTCATTGCTATAGTTTTCTTATAATAATAGAAATCACTCTAATATTGGCATAAAACCTTTTGATTCCACATACAGGAGACCTTGTAGGATACTCTTATGTTGTACTCATATTGGTGATACATCTCTAGTAGAGCTAGAGATAGTGTAGGCAATGATAGAGAAGGTTCATGTGATCTGCGAGCATATAAGGACAGCCCAGAGCCGGCATAAATCTTATGTAGATCGACATTGTAGGCCTTTATTGTTCGATCAGGGGAACCATGTTTTCCTAAGAGTATCCCCATGATGAGAATTATGAATATTTTTTTGGAGAAGTAAGTTAACCTCTATATTCATTAGGCTTTTTGAGATCCTACGGAGGGTTGTCGGTGTTGCTTATTGTCTAGCCTTTCCCCCCACAATTAGATAGAGTGCATAACATCTTCCATGTGTCATAACTAAGAAGATACATGCACAACCATATGCACGTTATTGATTAGGGAGAGTTGGACATCATGAATGGAGACACATTTGCAGAGTGCTTGATGGCAATTGAGTTTAAAGACCCAAAAATTTATCAATGGAAACTTCCTTCTTATAATTATTCCAAATAGTATAAATCACATAAATTAACATAGAGAACACAATAAAAACTTTTTAAATGAAGAATGGATGAAATAATCAGTATTTATAGAAATTAAGAAACTTTTACCAATAGAATAGTAACTTGACCTTTGGAATAGTAATGTGATCGTTGGGAATAGTAATTCAGCCAATAAAATAGTTACCTCATCTATAAAAGTATAAATAAAATTTACACATATTATGAATGAAAATATTATATAATTATATTATAGTATAAGTAAATAAATATTTTAAAAACTATTAATTAAGTGTTGGTATTTTTATAAAACATAAATGTTTATTTATAATTTAATAATTAATACAATTATTTAAAAGAAAATATATTTTCATAAAATATATTCATAAATTAATATTTTTTTTATCTTATTATTATAATATAATTTTATAAGACCTTAATTAATTATTAAAAGTGGTATAAAAATAGTTATGTTTTTAAAATCAGTATTTTCCAAGTAAATAATAGTTTTAATTACAATTTTAATTTCTCATATTTAGAAAATTAATTTCATAAAATGAAGTTAATTTTTAAATTCTAAACATTAAAAATGGTTAGGGTGAATTTTTTGAATTTTTCTAAAATTCTTGAATTTTTTGTGAATAGTAAAATAAGATCATTTATGATAAAAGCTAAATGCATGAATTATTTAGTCATATATGATGTAATAAAAAATCTACAACTCTTCATTATTTTAATATTATAGATACTCTAGACTTTTACACATAAAATTGCATGATTTTAAGCATAATTAAACTTTAAAATTCAAGCCAAGGATCATAAAGTCTAGTGTCTTGGAAGACTAGGTATATAAAACTAAAAACATGAAACCTAATAAAACATTTATTAATTTAATCTTCATAAAGAGCTCATAACTTCCATTGTGATTATACATATTCATAGGATAATATGGGGATAACATGAACAAAGGGATGATCTAAAAAGACTAGTAAGGGAATAAAAATAAGAATAAAGCTTTAGCACATGGGTTAGGACGTAATGATATAAAATTGCATGGAACATGATTGAACATATGGAATCATAACATATAAAACATGGAATCATATAAAAATAGAGTCATAGTAATGTGTTATAAATATAAAACATGACTTTAGCACCATTCAAGGGTCATTTCACATAGAGGGGCACAGGTCAAGGTTAACCACCAAGGCCATTGTACATGGTATCATGACTCAAGGCTAACCGCCAAGACCGTTGCACATAACGTCTCATGAGACTAAACTTTACCCAATTCATTGGAGTTCTATCTGAGCACACCTATCATAACATTCTCATGAACATTCTTTTTATATATATAATCATACATAATCAATCATACTTAAACATAAGGGTTACCCATAATAAGAATTGGATATCATAATCATGTCATAAAACATAACAAATGGGAGTATCATAAATATTTCCATGAATGAAATTAATTAGATCATGAATGTAAAATAATAGAGTAGAATATTAATATATCATGAAACTTTATGTCAACTTTAAGTAATAACATGTAAAAAAGAGTACTTAAGAAATTTTAGAATTAAAACATTTTAATACGGTTAAAGGAAAATATCAACGGTCATTTAAAACATAAAAGGGGATAACATTTTATATAAAACCATAAGTGAACTAAGAATTTTTTCATAATAAAAAGATTTATTTTATAAAAATAATTTTGTCTTAAAAACAAACTATATAGTGTACTTGAAAATGGTAAGAATTCAAGAAGTTCCCTTAAAATGGGTTTGCTTATTAGGAAGTTTTGAGAAGGGAACCACTTAAAAACATATATATCCCCAAAATATAATGATGAAAATATATTTATACATGATTTTTTAACATATAAATATCATTTATAATATTTATATAAAAATAAAATATAACTTCATTTGGGTAAAAAGATAGATAGAGCAATCTGATGGAATAATGGAGGTTCGGGTAGAATCTCTTACCTTAAGTTTGAAGGTGTTCTTAAATTGATCTAAATGTCAAGTATTGTCACATACATGACTTATTTTGAAGGTAAATTTCATTTATTTTCCTTTCATTCTTTGTTTTGGATGGTTTCCAAAGGTTTTATGGAGAAATAGATGAGTTTTCATGAATTGGGCCAAACCGTGAGCCCAATTCCAGATTTAAAAATAAATTTTGTTTCCTTTATAACTTTTTCATTTTTTAATATTTTTCCCTCATTCCAATTCCTAAATGGTCTCCTATGACCTATTAATACCAAAATATAAATTTGGAGCCTTTATAAATCCATAATCATGGTGGATATGAGTTTTTATTTTAGACATTGGGCCTGCCCGAAGGCCCATTTCCTGCATTAAAAATAATTTTTAATTTTTTTTATATCTCCTTCAATATTTGCGTTTTTTCGGTGATTCTACCTCCCTCTCGACCCTATGAAACCCAGGAGCGTTCCCATTGCCTTTCCCCCATCTTTGGAGCTCTTTTAAATCGCTAATTAGGGCTGATCTTCATAGGGTGTCTCAAATCGGCCAGAATTGAATAGGTAACTTCATCCCTTCTTAACTCTCTTAATTCTTACTCTTTTCCCTCCATTCAAGTTCCAAAATTACCTCCTAAATATTGTTCTAAAAATCCATGAATTTTCGATGTTTTCAATTTCAGAAAGTATTGGTTTTGGAGTGATTAATTCAGGATACATCAAGTAGGTGAGTCTATTTCTTTCCTCTTTCAAATTGCTTAGGGTTTCTTCCCTTATTCTTGAATTATAAAAATTCCAGAAGTTAGGGTTAGTTCCTAGGTTATAAATTACTGTATTTTGGGTGAAATATTTAGTTTTTAGGTTTATTTTAACTTCCTTGAGGTGCGGAGGTCGTGCGGTTGATGTTTCACCCCCAATATTTGAGGGTTTCGACACATTCGGTAGGTGATTCCGTGGGTAACCATTTAATGATGAGTTAGTTTGCTTGATTAAATAATTTTACATGTTCCTTATGTTCTGTGAATTATGAGAAAACCATTTTTGGTAGAAATATTAAAGAATTTGTTTTTAAAGTTACATTTTTTCTTGAAGTGTGTATTTTTCAAATGTATTTCATGTGTTATCTCTTGCGGTAGTTTTGTAAAATGTGGAAGTGATTTATTAGTTGTTGAAAGTGGCTGACAATTATGGTTGGGTAATGATATAGTTCCATTTGGTCATAAAAATGGGGTGTATTTGAATGGTTTTATGTGTATAACCTTGTTATACTCCTTGAAAGTGTTTTATGGATTTGTGTGTTCTCATGGGTATCTTTTGTGATATTATTCAATGTGATTATATATCATTTGAAAGTGGATTATTAAATGTTGATTGGGCTGCCAATTCTATTTTGGTAGGGACTTGGTGTTATTTTGGCTTAAAAAGAGGTTTTTGAAATGGGTTTTATGTGCAAAGTTTGGGTATACTCTTTATAATTGTTTTATGAAAGTTTTGAATGGTTTATTGGGTTGTGTAATAGGTGAAACTATATTAGCAAACTGTTTTGGTAGGAGTATATTTTTAAAAGGTACATTTAATTTGTGAAAAAGGCTGTTATGTTATATGTATCATCTTGGAAATATTTTATTAAATTTTTTGAAGGAGATATTGAGGAGTGAAAGTGATGTGAAAGTGATGTGGAGTGTTTTGTGTGAGTGTGATGTGAAAAATTGAATTTTTGAATATGAAAGAAGTGTTATTTTTCATGTGTGTGGGCTCTTATATGAGTTGAAATATCTTATAATTTTTTTGTAAAATTGTTTAATGGTTTTGTGGAAGTGTTGAAGAAATGTGAAATGTGTTGTGGGCTATTTTGGTGTGATTCGGATTTGAAAATCATTTTGAATGAAAAATGGATTTTTGTGACTTGTGTGGTATACATATGGGCTGTTTGGTGAATTTGTGATGTGGAAATTATATTTTCATGTTCAATGTATATTTCTTGACTTGTTGAACTTGTTTGAGCACAAGGGGAAAACCTGGGTATCTAGGTGGTGGATGTGTACTAGTATGCTAGTGAATCTGTGGGGTTTGGCCTCAGTTTCACTTAGCAAGATTTACGCTTACAACTCTAACTAAACTATGATGATGATGATTGGGGACCACTAGGTTATGGGTATGTTCCCTACTAGTGTCTCGTGCACGAGAATGGATATTTGTGTTGGTTACTCTCACCGAGATACGAGGTACCTGGGACCCACAGCTAGCTAGTGCCTAGGGGTTATTTCCTATTGCTTGTGCTCATTAGTTACTTTATACTTACCATCGGCATACGGTACATTTGGATGGAAAATTCAGTAGCTTTGTTGTTTATTTTAAAAGTTTTAACCCGTTAAAATAGCCCACTTGAAAACTGTTTTTATTCAAAGTCGCATCTTTTAGAAATTGTAACTAGCTTTTCATGTTTTTGAAAACTTGCATGCTTTTCGTCTTTAAATGTTTATCACATGGAATCTCTTAGTGGTGGTATCCTACTGGGAATTGGCTCACACCCTACTTACACCCTTGGGTGTAAGTAGACTTGGTTATTTTTGTTGTCGCAGGTTGGGTACAGTTTTTTTGTTCCAGTGGTTCGGGTTTATAGCAGGTCCTTGGTGGTGAAGTCTTGTAGAGGTGGCTTGAGGGCGGTGCCCCTTGCCATGAGGGTTCTTGGGCTGTCCTTATTTGGTTTTGTACCTTTGGTATAGTATTTTTGAGTTGTTTTAAGCTATGTAATTCTGTTCTGAATTTTTGTAAAAGATTGTTTTGTTTGAAAAATCCAGATTCGTTTTATTGGATTCTTTTGTTGTTTTAAGATTATAAACTCGGGTAAATCATTCCCAATTTTCATTTTATGATACCCAGGCACTTGTGCCAGCCCGTGGGGATCGGTAACGCCCTTCGGGTCTTGCCATGGACCGGGTCGGGTGCCGATTTTGAAGGCGACCAGATTCGGTTCGTGACAAGTATAACCAAATTACATTAATTAATTAATATTTAAATAATTTTTTCTACATTTAATTGATTTATTATAACCTTATTAAGTTCATTCATGTCCTTTTTTATGGGTTGAGAGGTTTAATTTCATTGTTTGGGTGCGTTTGTTTCCTTGGTTTTCAAGATCGGTTTACTTATATACATGTAAGGATAAACATGTAAAATGAGAATGGTTGTCCATAATGGAAGTTTTATGTTATTAGTTAACATCAATAATATTACATGGTTATAAAATTAATTTGGTTATTTGGTGTGAAGATGAATCATTATATATAACTTTAATGATAACAGTTTCGGTTAATTGGCAGTTTTTGATCACATTGAACAAATTTTTCTTTATAAATATCATGTGTACAAAAAGATTTTAGAACCTTACATAAGTTATAATACATATAGTATAGTCTGTTTCAACTATCAAAATGGTTTCATGACCATAATTGAAGATGGAAATAGAAATTGAAAACTTGTCGTCCTTGATTGTGATAAATTAACACATCTCGGATTGTGTTTTCATTTCTAGTATAAAAGGAAGGGGAAGGGGAGATGATGATGAATTATTCCATTATAATAACAAAATTATATTAAATTTAAGGTACTAGAGTTATCATAACATTTGGATGAAATTATGTGAGGAAATAAAAAAGAAAATAAAGGAATTTGAAAGAAAATAAAAGAAGCAAAAAGAGGAATTTACCACTTGATTTTATCTTTCTCGAGAGACTATTTAGGGAAGAGGATTTGGTATTTTGAAGATAAAAATGGCTAATGGATGTATGGTGATATTGGGAGGATATTTTATAATAATTTATACAAGTCAAAAGGATTTATTGGAGTGAAGAGAAGAGGGGTGAGGGTGGTTTTTACAATGGAGGAGAGGAGGGGATTCCCATTATTTTAATCATTAGTTTAATATTATTTCTCAAGACTATGAATAGTATTGAATCTTGTGAAAACAAATTGTAAATAGATCATGTTAGTTATAAACAAGGGTTATTACATAATCCATGATGTTATGAATAGTGTATTTAACTCATAATGTATATATACGGTAAATTACCGTATTTTACTATTCATCAAAAATTCAAGTATTTCAGAAAAATACCAAAAATTCACCCTAACTATTTTTAAATGTGTAAAATCCAAAAATAAACTCCATTTTATAAAAATAATTTTCTAAATATGAGAAATTTAATTTTTAATTAAAATCAAAATTTACTTGAAAAATAAAAAATTTAAAATTAAAATTGCTTTTCTAACACTTTAAAAAATTAATTAAGGCCTCATAAAATTATCTTATAATAATAATACATCAAAATAATAATTTGTGAATAAATTTAAAGGAAATAAATTTTAATTTAATTTATTAAATTAATCATAAAATTCTAATTAAATAAACATGACTTACAAAAATACCAACACTTAATCAATAATTTTTAAAATATTTATTTACTTATACTATGACATAATTATATCATATTAAAACTTATAAGATGGATAAATTTTATTTATGCTATCATTGGTGAGGTTACTATTACATTGACCGATTTACTATTCATAAGGGTCACATTCCAATTCCAAAGGTCAAGATACTATTCCTTAGGTATGTGTTTCTTAACTTCAAGAGATGCCTTTTATTTCACTCGTTCTTTATTTATAAGGTTTGTATTGTGTTATATAATTAATATTATGTGATTATACTATAATACATAATTATAATATGGCAATTCCATTGATAAAACATTGGTTCGTTACATTCTTCCTTATGAAATTTCACCCTCAAAATTTCATTTTACATACTAATCCATAAACAGGTGTGGGTACTTTTATTTCATTTCTTCCTCTAGTTCTCATGTTTCCTATTCATACTTATGGTTCCACCATAGTACTTTGATCAGGTGAGTAGTCTTGTTGCATATAACTTTATCTCTATGATCCAAGATCTTCACTGGATTCTCCTCTTAAGAAAGATCATTATCCAACTATATCACCTCTAAATATAGTACATGTGAAGGATATAGTATGTACTTCCTTAAGAGGGATACATGGAGGAAATCGTGTACCTTATACATGGTAGGTGGAAGTGCTAGTCGACAGGCCACAGCTCTGAAATGATCAAGAATCTCAAAGGGGCCAATGTACCTAGTACTTAGATTTCATTTCTTCTCAAACCTCATAACCTACTTCCATGGAGATATTCAGAGGAATAGGGTGTCTCCAACTTTGAACTCAAGGTCTCATCTATGATTGTCTACATAACTATTTTTTTGACTTTGGGCTGCTTTGATGTGATACTGGATGGTTTTCACCTTCTCCGCCATTTCTTCAGTCATTTCAGGTCCTAGCAGCTTGAGCTCACTGACTTCATCCCAACACACCATTGTTCTACACCTTTTCCCATAAAGGGATTTATATGGTTCCATCTGGATGCTGGAGTGGAAACTATTATTGTAAGAGAACTCAACCATAGGAAGATGTTGATCCCATCCTCTTTTGGAGTCCATAGAACATTCTCTCAATATGTCTTCCAGTGTTTGAATAGTTCACTCAGATTGGTCATCAGTTTGAGGATGATAGGTTATGCTAAAGTTCAACCCAGTTCTTAGATCATGCTGGAGAATTTTTTAGAACTTTGAGGTGAATCTTGGATATATATCAGATACAATAGATAGTGGTACTCCATGTAGCCTTACCACCTATTTGATATATATCTATGAAATTTTATCCAATGAGAATACCTCCTGAATTTCGATAAAGTGATTTTTCTTTGTAGGATGATCCACAATGACCCGTATGGCATTGTTTCCTCTGGATGTACTTGGAATTCCAATGACAAAGTCCATGGTGATTTTATTGCACTTCCATGTTGGTATGGACAATGGTTTCATCATACCCTTATACCTTTTCCTTTTAGCCTTCACTTGCTTACATACCAGACACCTTTATGTATATTCAATGATATCCTTTTTCATATTGTTCCACCAATAGTTCTCTTGGAGATCTCGATAAATCTTTATGATCCCTCTGAGAAGGTTGATCTATGTGAGTCATTCAAAAGATACTTCTTTATCTCTTCATCAGATGGTACACATAATCATGATCCAAATCTTACAACTCTTGAGGATTTCCCATTTCTGACAGCTTCCACCCTTTTTTGAATTTCCACATCATTTCTTTGTGCATCCTTTATTTTCTCCACGAGGGATAGTTGATCAATAAAGGATTTATTATGTTCCTACCTTAATGATTCTCATTTCCATCCTTCTCAAGTCTAATAAAATTGGATCCTTCTCAATTCTCATCAATGATAAAGATGCAGGATCCTTTCTACTTAAAGCATATACTACCTTGTTTTCCTTACCAGGATGGTAGTGGATTGAGAATTCATAATATTTGATGATCTATAACCATATTTTCTGGTTCATATTAAAGTCCTTCTATGTGAATATATATTTGAGACTCTTGTGATCAGTATATATCTCACACTTCTCCTCATAGAGATAATGTCTCCATATTTTCAAAGCAAATATCACAGTTGCCAACTCCATATCATGTATGGGATAGTTTTGCTCATGTATTTTCTATTTACTTGAGGCATAGGCTTTCACTTTATCATTTTTCATCAATACACAGCCTAAGACCTTTTATGAATCATCTCTGTACACCACAAAGAGTTATCCACTTGTCAGGAGTGTGAGTACTGGTACAATGATAAGCCTATTTTTGAGCTCTAAAAAGCTTTCCTCACATTCTTAAGTCCAAAAAAACTTTACTCCCTTCCATTTCAGTTTGGTTATTGGGTTTTAAAATCCTGATAAGTTCTTCAAAAAAATTCGTTAATACCCAGCTAGACCAAGGAAACTATGGATCTCTGTTATAGATGTTGGCATGGGCCACTCTTCAATTGTATTTGTCTTGTAAGGGTCTACAAATATCCATTTGATGGTGATAACATGCCTCAAGAATGAAAATTTCTACATCGAAAACTCACATTTATTATACTTTGCATATATTTTCTCTCCTCGCAAAGTCTTTAGCACAGTATTCAAATGCTCCTCATGTTCCTCCTTTCCCTTGGAGTATATCAGAATATCATTGATAAAGACTACCACAAATTTATCATGGTAATATCTAAATACACTATTCATTAGATCCATGAAAATTGCTGGAGAATTAGTGAGTCCAAAGGGCATCAATATGAAATCATAGTGTCCATAACTTGTTCAAAGGGTAGTCTTGAGAATATATTCCTTCCTCACCTTTAATTGGTGATATCCCGACTAAAGGTCCACCTTAGAGAAATAACTGGCCCCAAAAAGCTGATCGAACAAGTCATCTATCTGTGGCAGGGGATACTTGTTCTTTATCGTGATTTTATTGAGCTCATGATAATCAATGCAGAGACTCGTTTATCCATCCTTCTTCCTGATAAATAGTACTATTGCACCTCATGGTAAAGCACTCGGGCATATAAAACCTTCTCTGGATTCTCCTATAACTGCTTCTTCATATCTTCCATCTCTACGATGTCCATTCTATAAGGTTTCTTTGATATAGTTAGAGATAAAGAATAAGTTAAATTGATAAAGCTACCTCTTGATTAGGAGGAAGACCAGGAAACTCTTTGGGGAACACATTAGTGTAGTCCCTTACAATGATCATGTCTTCGAGCATGATTCTCTCCTTTATCTCAATCATTTGAGCTAGAAATGATTTCTCATAAAGCAATAACATCCACATTTGAGATAATGATTCTAAAAGAGATTTATCTTTTTTTTACACTTTTAAATAATTGAAGGATGCTTTGGGATGTGAATAGTGATCTCCCTTTCCATATAAAGATAGCCAATCCATGCCCAAGATAATATCAAACTCCACTAAAGGAAGTATGACGAGATTTTTTGGGAGGTTCAGTCCAAAAATGTTAATTAGAGAGAAGTTATATACTTTGGATGCAATAATTTCCTCATTTTTTGTTCTCATAGATAAATCAATCTCAAAATTTTGAGGTGGTATTTAAATAGTTCTACTAAAAATGCATGATATGAAAGAATGCATAGCACCATAATCAAATAGTATGTTTTTTATTATTGAATGAATAACTGGAATATATATCCCCACATTGTTTTTTGGATCCACCTAAGAAGTAGTGATATCATAATCCCTTCCTTGTTTCCTTCATGGTTTTTATTGATTTCCTCCAACAACCCTTGGCTTAGGGAAATTGTTTTCATAACTCTCATGTTCCTTGCAGTTGCAACACTACACTACATGATGAGTGTTGATCTGAATCTTCCTTTTTTCTTCTAAATTATTTTAATTCTTCATATCCCTCTGGAAATTATTAGCTAGATTTACCATTCTTCCACATTTGAAGCAATTCCTAGTTCCCTTTAGACAATTCCCAGGGTGCTTCTTCCCACAATTTTGACACGTGGGATGTCTGATCTTCTTTCCATCATGGGATTTGTTTATTGAACCGCACATATTAGACTCTATTTTACACTTTTTTTACAGGTACCATGAGACCATTGAGAGTCTCTGATCTCTATTTCATCCTTGAGGGCACAACGGACAATCTCCTCCTAACTATAAAAGTCTCTAATCACTGACACTTTTCATAGAATCAACTTTAGTCTTCTAGAGAAGTGATCCACCTTACTTTCAGTGTTCATGAAAAATCTGGAGACGTATCTTGCAGGCCTTGTAAAGTTTGATTCATATGCCCTGATGGACTCATCTTCTTTCCACTTAAGTTTGAGGAACTCTCTTTCCATCTCGAGATGGAGGTTTCAGGGTTAATATTTATTGAAAAACATTTTCTTGAATTCCTCCCAATCTGTGGAATCAATTTTTTCCTAATACTTTGTATTCTTGATCATTTTCCACCACTGATTAGATTCCCCATAAAAATTATAGATCGTCAGTATGAATTTCTCTTATTCTGATCACTAGAGTATAGAGAATATCTTTTCAATAGAGTTGATCCACTATTTTGTGAGGAGGGGATCAGAAGATCCACTAAACATGGGAGGCCTTTTCTGCATGAAGGATTCTACAGAAACTTGCTCTTTCCTTGGATGAGTAGGTAATTCCACATGATTCAAGTTATTATTCATAGCTTGAGCCAGCTAAGCAAGTACTTTCATAAATTTTTGAGTACTAATCCCCATCATATTAGGCATAACATTAGGGAAATTGTCACATTGTCTATCGCATTGATTTTTGGCACGTGTTCTTATATTTTCTGCCATTAACTAAAAAATAATGTATAATTAGAGGGATTGAATACTTATCTATTAAGAATAAATAGTAAACTTTAAACATAAAAGAATAAACTCTTAAAGAAAAAGTATATCCTAACTTTTGATTCCCTAGGTTTCAATCTAGGTTACCCATGATCTGTTTCCTCGCATTTATTTTTATGGGCTTATTTTTTTCCCTTAATAATGATTCATACTAATATTATGAATTTACAAAATCATATCCCCTATGAGTGTCAAACGAGGAGTGCAGTAAGTCTAGTTGTCGTGCACCAGTTCTCATTCGAGTCTAGATCAAATTGGTGTTTTTGATTTTTACCCCTAGATACATCTATTCCAGATCCACATCCACTTGTTCGTATCCAGATAGGGATATATTTTCTTGATAAACCACTTACTCTATACTTATCAAGATTTAGGGATTTTTTCTTATACTTAGTCTCATCCCAAAGGTTCTTACTAAAGTACTCTATTCCTAATCTACAAAAATAACTAGATCGTGCTCTGATACCAACTATAGTGACCCTACACTTTTACACATAACATTACATGATTTTAAGCATAATTAAACTTTAAAATACAAGCCCAAGATTGTAAAGTCTATTATCTTAGAAAACTAGGTACATAAAACTGAAAACATGAAACTAAATGAAACATTTATTTATTTAATCTTTATAAAGAGATCATAACTTCCATTTTGCTCATAAATATTCATAGGTTAGCTGAGGATAACATGAATAAATGTATGATCTAAAAATCTAATTAAGGTAATAAACATAAGAATAAAGCTTTAGCACTTGGGTTAGGACATAATGATATAAAAAGGAATGAAACATGATTGAACATGTGGAATCATAACATATAAAACATGGGATCATATAAACATGGAGTCATAGTAATGTGTTAGAAACATAAAACATGACTTTAGCACCAGTCAATTCTCATTGCACATAGAAAATCACAGGTCAAGGTTAACCACCAAGACCATTGTATATGGTAGCATGAGTCAAGGCTAACCGCCAAGACCATTGCACATAACGTCTCATGAGACACAACTTTTCCCGATGAATTGGAGCACTATCTAGGTGAACCCATCATAACATGTTCATAAATATTCTTTCCACATATATAATCATACATAATCAATCATACTTAAGTATAAGGGCTACCCATAGTAATAATTGGGTATCATAATAATGTCATAAAGCATAAAAAATGGGAGTATCATAAAAATGTACATGAAGGAAAAGAATTAGATCATGCATGGACAATAATAGGGTAGAATAGGCATGTATCCTGAAAATTTATTTCAAATTGAAGTAATAACATGTAAAAATAGTACTTAAGAAACTTTAGAATTAAAACATTTTATTGCGGTTAAAGGAAAATATCAAAGTTCATTTAAAACATAAAAGGGCATAATCTTTTATATAAAACCATAATTGAATCAAGAAGTTTTTCATAATAAAAATATTTATTTTATAAAAATAATGGTGGCTTAAAAATAGATTATATAGTGTACTTTAAAATGGTAAGAATTTGGGAAGTTCCCTTAAAATGGGTTTGCGTATCGGGAAGTATTGAGGATGGAACCACTTAAAAACATGTATGTCCCTGAAAGAGAATGATGAAAGGATATTTATACATGAGTTTGTAACATAGACATAGAATTTATAATATGTATATAAAAAGAAAATATAACTTCATTTGGGTAAAAATATAGATAGAGCAACCCGAAGGAATAATGGAGGTTCGGGTAGAATCCCTTACCTTAAATATGAAAGTGCTTTACCCTGGATCATAATTTCCTATATAACCAAATTAAATTCATTAATTAATATTTAAATAACCTCTTTTACATGTAATTGATTTATTATAACCTTATTAAGTTCATTTGTGACCTTTTTGATGTGTTAATAGGTTTAATTTTGTTGTTTAGGAGCGTTTGTTTCCTTGGTTTTCAAGATCGGTTTACTTATATACATGTAAGGATAAACATGTAAGATGAGAATGGTTGTACAGAACTGAAGTTTTATGTTATTATTTAACATCTAGTAGATTAAATGTTTAAAAAATTCATTTGGTTATTTGTAGTGAAGATGAATTGTTATATAAAACTTTAATGATAATCATTTTAGTTAATTGGTAGTTTTTGATCACATCAAACACATTTTTCTTTATAAATATCATGTGTAAAAAAATATTTCAAAACCTTAAATAAGTTATAATACATATATTATAGTCTTTTTAAACCATAAAAATGGTTTTATGACCATAATTGAAGACGGTAATAGAAATTGAAAACATGTTGTCCTTGAATGTACTAAATTAACACATCTCGGATGGTGTTTTCATTTCTAGTATAAAGGGAGGGGAAAGGGGGGATAATGATGAATTATTCCATTATCATAAAAACATTCCATTACATATAAGGTATTTTATTTTTCATAACATTTGTATTAAAGGAGGTGGGGAGAGAAAAACAATAAAGGAACTTAAAAGAAAAAAAAATAAGTGAAACGAGGAATTTACCTATTTAATTTATCTTTTTTGAGAGCCTCTTTAGGGAAGAGGATTTGGTATTTTGAAGATAAAAAGGGATACTGGATATGGGGTATCTTGGGAGGATATTTTATCAGAATTTATACAAGGTATAAGGCTTTATATGAGTGAAGAGAAGAGGGGGTGAGTGTGGTTTTTATACTGAAGGAGAGGAGGGGTTTCCCATTACTTTAATCATTAGTTTAATATTTTTTCTCAATACCATGAATAATCTTAATTATTATGACCAAAAATATTAAATAGATCATGTGAGTTTTAACCAAGGGTGATTACATCATCCATGATGTTAGGAATAGTGTATTTAACTCATAATGTATATATATGGTAAATTGTCGTATTTTTACTATTCATCAAAAATTCAAGTATTTCATAAAAATATAAAAAATTCACCCTAACCATTTTTCGACATGTAGAATATAAAAATGGACTAAATTTTATGAAAATAATTTTCTAAATATGAGAAATTTAATTTTTAATTCAAATCATAATTTACTTGAAAAATAAAAATTTTAAAATTAAAACTGCTTTTCCAACATTTTGAAAAATTAATTAAGGTCTCATAAAATTATATTATAATCATAATACATAAAAATTATAATTTATGAATACGTTTAATGAAAATAAATTTTCTTTTAATTTATTAAATTAATCATAAAATTGTAATTAAATGCACATGACTTACAAAAATACCAACACTTAATCAATAATTTTTAAAATATTTATTTACTTATAATATGACATAATTATATCATATTGACACTTATAATATGGATAAATTTTATTTATAATCTTATTAGTGAGGTTAATATTACATTATCTGGTTTACTATTCACAAGGGTCACATTACAATTCTAAAGTTCAAGTTAATATTCCTTAGGTATATGTTCCTTAACTTCAAGAGATACCTTTTATTTCACTCATTATTTATTTATAAGTTTTGTATTGTGTTCTATAAGTAATCTTATGTGATTATACTATAAGAAATAATTATAAAAAGTGAATTACATTGATAAAACATTGGGTCATTACAAATAAATTTAGTGATAAGACTCAAATTATTCATAGTCTTGATCCAAAATAATAAACTAATAAATAAAATAATGAGAAAACACCTCTCTCCTCTCCTATAAATACCACCCCTCTCCACCTATTCTCCCCACACCTTATAAGCATTGATCCTTGTCCAAATTCTACCCAAATCACTTCTCAAGACTCTTCTTCACATCCAGGAGGTTCTGGTCTCAAAAAAATCAAATATAGGTGCTTTAAGGAGGTTCTCAGATAGGATAATTTAAGAGGTAAAACTCTCTTTTGGTCCCTTTTAATTTATTTTAATTTCTTTTTATTTTCTTATCCTCTCCTCGCCTTCTCTATCCAAATGTGCATGATAACTCCAGTATATTTTATATACAGTAATTTTTTCATTTTAATGGAATATCCATCATTAAACTATTCCCTCTCTCTCTTTTATTCTAAAAATGAAATCATCAGTTGTGATGTGTCAATTTACCGACATCGTGGATGATGAGCTTTAATTTTCCTTTAACACCTTCAAGGTTTTTCATAAAACTTATATACTGGTTGGTACATATTGTAAAATTTATTTTATAACCCCTTTTATGTTATGGAACTAATGTATATACAAAATATTAAATAATAAAACAAAATGAGTTTGTTCTCATTGAAAACCGCTAAAATTAATCTAAATAATTATCATTAACATGTTATATAATGATTCATCATCATATATAAAAAATATATAATACCAATTAAAATTATTTATGTTCATTAATAACATATAATTTCAATTTATTAAATTATACACTTTCTACATGAACTTCCATACTCATATTCAAGTGCACCAATCATGAAAACCAAGAAAACAAACACTCCTAGATAATGAAATTAAACTCTATAACTCATTGAAAATCCCATAAATGAACTTAATAGAACTATAATGAATCAAATTCATGTATAAAAGGTGATTTATTTTTTAATTAATGAATTTAATTTTATTGTCCAAGATATTAAAAGTGAATAAATCATTCAGATATAAGGTAAGGGGATTCTCAAACCCAACTCCATTTCTTTGAGTTTTCCCTCTTTAACACCAATTTAAGTATGTGTATGATAATTAAATATAATTTATTTGTTATTTCCTTTACTTTTATGGGATATACATTTCTTCTACTTATGTTTATGGCAACCACAATTTTTCCAAAATAACTCTTCTTTCTAAAAACATGACTTTTATTTATATTAATATTGTTTCTTCCTCACTCAAGATTGATGATTCTTATACCATGTATATTATTCCCTATTTTTTTGGGATCCCAAAATTTTATTCATGAGTGTGTACTTTATGAAATGGAACTCTTTACTTTCCATGGATCATTTTATGTCCAAAATTGATATATGTTCTTTGTGGAATTCATGATTATGTAAATGTTATGATGTTATGGATGCGCCCAGAATTATATAGTGCAAGTAAATGTTATGATGTGATGGGTGCATCCAAAATTATATATTTCTCCAATATATTTGGTAATTTGATGTATCTCATGATAAAAAATGAAATATGCATGAACATGATGCTAGATTTTTTCATAACTATGTGTGGTATTTGACTACTAAGACATGATGTTTTCATTTTTATGCATTTCCACATTCTATGACTTTATCTAATGTTTTATATCATGATTATGATTCTATTATCACACATGTTATACTGATTCATGTTCTTATCTATCCTCTTACTATACTTTTATCTCACCCATTTCATTGATGTATATCCTTATGTGATTACTTGTAATAATAATAATTTGAAGTACAATAAGAATATACATAAGAAAAAATTAAATAAATGTTTATGTTTTATTTTTTCAATGTTATGTATGGTCCTAATTTCCCCAAGACACTAATCCTTTGGATTCTTGTTGTGTAATGATTTTATGTTGTTTATCTTTAAAATGATGTAACAATCATGTAAGAATAAATAGGGTCACTGTATTGAGGAACAACATGAGAAGATCCTATTTGTACAGACCATTCCTTTGATTTGAGTGATTTGGCAGCATGATAGAATGCAGGAAAGCTCCTAAGATCCTGAGAACCAAATGAGGGCTCAGTACCCCCATATTTTTGTATAACTTTTTCTTTTCAAGGAGAAAATCTTTGGAGAGGGGAGAATTTAATGAATCCAATTTTGTGTGTTTAGTTCATTGAATATTTATATATATATAATTGGATATTTCCTCAGAGAAAGTGTTGTGTTTGGGTATCGTAGGATCTTGAAATTAATATATTAAAAATATTATTATATATTAAAATCATGCATGATAATATTTTAATAATTAATGGTTTCCCCATTGATAGAACCCTTGAATGATAAATCTAGTATCACGACTATTTCCGAAACAATGGGTTTACACGTGGCACAACATAAAGTTGTTTGGAATTGGGTTTCCATTTGAGGATGATTGTTGGTGGGTGCGTTAAATAAATTAAATAATTTATTTATTTAATTTATTTAATTTATTTAATAACCTAAAAACCTAATCTGCTCTATAAATATGTTATTATAGAAAATATATAGGGTTAGTCACATAACTATGGGAGATTAAAGTGGGGAGGGAGCATTCTTTGTTGGTGTTGGAAAACCAGGAATGTGGATTGACGACCACAGTCGAGGAGAATCATGAGAAGGATGATGAACATGGTGGGATCATCGCCTTCATTACTAGTGAATGCATTCATCACCAATAATCAGTCTTTTCTTGAGGTAGGGTATGTTATTTCTTAGATTCTGAACTTGTTTTATCTGACAAGCATGGATTATCTATCTGCCTTTCTTTTCTGAAGATTACCATTCTTCGAATGAGCCCGGGTAATTATTTTATGCATTACGCTCCTAATTTCACCTCAGTTTTAGCATTATGAAATTGTTGGATAGGACGAAGCCAACCAACGATGATCCTTAATTTTTTATTTTATTTTCAAACATTATTCATCATGTTCTTCCCTGTTGGCCCACAGGGACACAGTTTGACATTTCCGAGCCGGATTCGAGTGTGATTGAACCCCCAGATTTGTGGAGGATGTGTGAATGAGTTAGATATCAGAATTTTGTGCTTAGATCATGATGTGATGTAGGATTCAGGTGTTAAAGAAATTGATCAGAGGAAATATCATGTGATTTTTTCCATGGGTGAGGTGACACGGTGGCGCGATGCGACGAAAATGAACCGCACAAGGCTCGGGTGGTATGAATCCAGCCACTAACGATAGATCAAGTGTGGTAAATCCTAAATCCAAGTTCATTGGTGTGATTTATAGTGTAAGTGGAGGTTGTAGTGGAGTGGGTGAGACATGTGAATAGAACTCTGAATTCTGGAAAATCCCAATATACACATCATGTAGTCTAGGAACAAACAAGGTATAGTCTCCTAATTGTGGCGGTTAGGGTTTTAGGTGGAGTTAAATATCACATTGTGTATGACCCCGTAGATTCCATGTGACCCGATACTGGTGGAACAATGTGTACCCCATGAGTACACAGGCATATACATAGCCAAGTACACATGCACTGCTAGATTACACAGGCACGACCATGTACTCAGACACAGCTAAGATACCCAGACATGACCAGTGTACACGGGCACGACCACTGTATACAGGCACAGGACGAAGTACACAGGCAGGGGATGGAAGAAACGGGCATACCCCGAGGTAGGAAAGACACGTCATGTACCACATACACACTTTTTTTAGTCCCACATGGCCATACAAGACATATGTAGGAGAAGAAACGCTCAGGTGTCCAAGTGAGGTCACACACCATGTGACCCTATATACACGTGTACTTTCCTCAAGAATTTCTACTTTGTGTATCTCCTTCACAACTTGAATTTGGGATCATGAGTAGCCTGTCCTGAGTGTTTCTCTATGTAGTACATGATGTTGATCTTTATTTTTTCATTATAGATACCAAATTAGGTGTTATGAGTTTTATATTTCCTTCAAAAACACTTCGCATATGGTAGTGATTGGGTTTGATCATCATATAGATGTCAGGGTTGTAAATCCCCTATTGCACCTGAGTGAAGGTCCCCCATACTCTTTAAAAAGGTATATTTGGCACCCCCCCCCCATAATATAGGGTGTGATTCTTCTATCTACAGAGTGCCACCTCTTGTATTTGAGCTCCGATGGGAAGCATGTCCTCCACTAGAGACTGAACCCCCTATGGTGTGGAGCACAGTGGAAATGTGTGGAACCTCTACATGGATTCTTGTGTGGTTTCACATGATGTTGATCATTAGAGATGGACCTTTAGAGTTGCATGCATACTCTTCGTTATTAGCTAACTATGGAGATAGATATCTCTTTTATCTCTCGCTTGAATTTTTTATGAGCATATATGTTGGGTTTCTCTCTACCCTATTACATTATGGGTTGAGTTGATTTTTGTATACTTATTTTTCTCTCCTTTTTGGTTTTTTGGATGTCCTATTGGGTATGTATATACTCACCTCTATATAGGATTTTCCTACGCTTGTTATTTCTAATGGAGATGATAGACAGATCTATGATGACCTTGGTGGAGCAGGATTTAGAAGAGCATAGTTGTACCTAGAAAAACTAGCTATGTTTGGTGGTCGACCTAGGAGATTGTGAGACAATCTCTTTTCAATATCCCTCTTTACAATTATTTCCATTTTGGGACCTCATTTCGGGTTGGATGTGTATTTTTCCCCTTATTAATTTTGTTTTACACTTCTTTGCTTTTATTATTTCCTAGAGGTTGTTGTGTGCATGGTTTACACTATTGATGTTCAATATTTCATTATATCACTACATTATTGCATAGAGATGGTTGTGTGTGTCTATACTGGTACTTAGGATAAAGCCTCCCATTTTAGTTTAGCCTACTTGGTGCTTGTTGTCAGCCCCTAGCATATTAGAGGTGGGATTTGGGTGTCTCACTCGGCTTACCACCAGCCATGTGGGCCCAGGTGGGTCGGGTCATGACAGACCCATTCTGGGTCGATGATAAGTCAATTGTACCACCTTAATTCTACCTCTAATAATTTAGGGACTAACGAATAGAACCAAGAAGGCATAACATACATGGGAATTCTTATCCTATAACAACCTACAATATACATATATCTCTAATATATAATATAACTGATAAGACCAGTAATATAAAAAAACAACTGAACTGAATAACAATGCATTCATGTGTTATCCAATAATAGGAAAAATGCCATAAAGTCTAATACCATGGGAAGAAAATATATAAAACAAATTCCCCAAGCATGACAGACATAAGGCCGAGGAAGGAACCTCCTCGTTGCAAGGAATCATAAAATTATCTCTAACTGTAGTCATCACCACCATAAATGATTATTGAGACTGTAAATGGTACATATATAAACCCAAATCTAATTCAATTTCAGAACCATTTAAGTAAGTTTGGTGAAATATCGTCACACGTGAACCCGAACCTAGAACTAAACCCATTTAGGCACTCATTGTCATGTCTTTATTTGGAACTATTAAAATTATTAATAATTAATAACATTATATAAATTGAAATTTTGGTCAACTCAAACCCATAGAGTCATGCATTTTAAATTATAGGTGTGTAATTTAGGTCGCCGCATTATTTTCTAATTTTATATATTTAATAACTAATAAGTTTATATATTTGTATATATTTGCAGATTAATATGATTCTACCTAAACCTATACTCGATACTAGTGTATCTGGTTCTGGATTTGGTATTTTAAGATACAAAGGATTTGGGTCCAAGTCTGATGCCCCCAATAAATTAAAGGGATCAGGTCCAAAACAAGTAGATTCAAACCTGTTTGGACCCATTTATAGCCCTATCAATTGTATTCCATGTTTCATCAGCACTACCAACTCCACCAGCTACACACCCACCAAGGTCACCTTCAAATATTTCATCATCTACACAGACACAACATGTGTGGCCATAAGGCCCATGTAAAGGTGAGTATAAATATTCTCAGTATGATGCCCCAAAAACAAAAAAAAAAGCAAAGATTAAATAACAATTCATATTGAAATCCAAGAATAAGGGAAACTGGAAGAAACCCATATATTCTCTAAGGTCAAGACAACCAAGGATGATATAATAATCACAGCCTTTACAACTCAACTCTATGAATATTCATTTTTTGAAATCAACTAGAGACACTTAGAGTATCAAAAGACCCATAAAGCCTAAAGTCGATATCCTGGCTACAAATCGTTTCTTGAAGGCAACCAAGCATGCCTGATATGTTAAAAGTCCAAAAATATTTTCATAACTACCCAGACCTCATAAATTTTATGATACCCATGTGCAACCTAGTGGGGGACCTCACCTTTCTAGTGAAGGGTTGTCAATCAAGGGAGTATTGACCCTTGTGGAGGACCTGCACCTTATTGAGGGAAAATGTCAATCGAGGGAGTATTGACTCTAAAGGATAAAGAAAATTTACCCCCATAACACAATATAGGGAGTAGTGGCTTATACAGATGGAGTATTATCGCCTCATAAGGTGGGGGAGTATCGATTCCAACTATAGTATGGGGACCCACACCTTGTTGGGACCATGGGAGAACCAACCCCATGCCCAAATTTTCTGATGTGGAGGAGTTGTTCACTAAACCAACAGGGAGTTTCAACTCTATGTTGCATGTTGGGGACACATTCCCTGTTATCATAATATCATCATGGGATTTCTGGCCCCATATCTGCTATGAATTTCTCATCCAAACCATATCATCGTCTCTACGGGGATAAGATCCTTGGATTTCTCAAGAAAACTCTAAAATGGTCTCTAATGAATAATATAATTGTACCATCATTATCTATTCAAAAATTAACACGTAATAAACTATTTATTTGTCTTATTTTGAAACTCGAGTGAGAATAAATAGAAAACAACAAAAAACACGTAGTACATGGTGTGTGAACCTCAAGAAGTAGTAGGACATGTATTTTATACATTATATCATGTTTATTAAACCTACATGGTGTTTCCAAATAGAGTACACAATGTGTGAGGCTCACGAGTTACTCATTCATGTATCACCAGTTACCCAAGTCATGTGGTCTTAAACTAATGTCCACACAGTGTGTGGAGCGCATGGGGCACCCTAAGTGTGTAATTAGGCCCATGTAGTGTCATGTAGAGACCCTATTTTTACTTTTTAAGACTTTAAAATATATCAAAAAATTATTTCAGATCCATTCACTAAGACGGCATGTGATTTTGATACCTGGTGTTCCCATAATTAATTTTATAAAAATATTAAATATATTGTATATCATGCGTGCAAGGTTTTTCATGAATAATGGGATATATATTAAATGGATTCTCCAAAAAGAAATTTGAGAATAAAGTTGAATTTGGATCATGATTTTTACCCTATATGCGACCTAAAGTTGGTCATAGTAGAATGTTCGGATAAAATGGTCGTTGGTGGGTATGTTTGGTGGATTAATTAATTAATTCATTCATTCATTCATTAAATGACCTAAACCGGATTCCTTTATAAATATGTTATTATGGTGAATCACTAGGGTTAGCTTCATGACCCTAGAATCATTGAGAGGTGGTTCTATCACCCATCATTGGTGAATTGATATTGGATGATGATGAGCTTCCAGATCTAGGTGAATCAAGATATAGCAAATGCAAGAGATCTTTCTCCATCATTGGAAGTTGTGTTCTTCACCAATGAATGATCCAATATCATAGTAGGACTCAAAATTTTTGGATTCCACCCTTATTATTAAAATATTGAGCATGATCAAAATTTTATTCTATGATCTGTGTTTAAATTGAGCCTTTACATGAGCCCCTATAACAAATTTTAATTTTTTATTAAATTTATCCTTGTTGTGTCATGTTTCTAACCCAAGATATCTCCAATCTATATTTGTTGGCTGAGAATGTTTGGCTAACAATTTTTTCACCTTCATTTTTGTTTTTTCCCTTATTGTTCTTTGCATTCTTCACTGTAGTCCTATGGGGTCACGGTTCGACTTTTTCGAGTATATTTGAGCACGATCAAACCCCAAAATTCAAGAAGAATTCACTTAAAATGAAGAGATTGATGACTTGGAAATGGATTATGATTATTTTCAAGATATGGGTGATTATTCTTGTGGATCTAGGATTTAGGACCGATCAGCAGTTATGGGAGGCACATGGGGCATGCGACGGACCACCATGGATCAACGAATAATGATTTTTGACCACGAGAGGGACGAAATCGATGAACGGAGGATTTCCCCTTTGATTTTGAGTGAATATTATGAGAGATTTTCCATGACATAGGCGGATTAAGAATGCATGGAGTAAATCTAACTTTATGCTAAAATCCTGACTACACGACATGTACTGGGATGAACGCACATCGTGTACTAACCCAGCTGCAACAGCTAGGGTTTATAGGTGAGTTAAGTATGACATGTCATGTGGGAAACCCACATGTCATGTGAATCAGTTTCGGCCATCTAGAATGTACTTTGAGAGTACATGGACACAAACATAGCCAGGCACACACCGTGTATGGGCACATGGCCAGTGTACAAGGACAGGCCCAAGAGAACACGACTCGGCCTTGGGTGGTCGAGAAACATCGTGTAGTATCCTTACATGTTGTGTGGTACTACACGGTTAGAAATATGTGTACTGGAAAGGACACAACTAGGCAGTGGAGCGAGGTCACATGCCATGTGAACCCCTTACACATCGTGTACCTCCTTTTGAGGAAACTTCCATCTCTCGTATCTCCTTCATTTGAACTCGAATTTTGGCCCTTGAGTATCCTATCCTGGGTATTTTTCTATGTATAACATGATAGTGTATTAATAGTGTTTTTTGAGATTTGATTCAAGATGTTTCGATCATGATGCTTCTTTAGGCGGAACTCGATGACAGAAGTGATCAAATAAGATCATCATAGTAGCACCCTCCTATGGAGTTGGATAATGGTTCCTGTATCCACAGTGTGGCACCCTCCTATGGAGTCAGGGCATGGGTCATCTATCTACCATATGAGTGGAACCCTCTTATGGAGTCAGGGCATGGGCCCTCTATCTACTGGGTGGAACCCTCCTGCAGAGTTAGGGCATGGGTCCTCTATCTACTATGTGGAACCTTTCTAAAAAGTCAGGGCATGGTTCCTCTATCAATTGAGTGGAACCCTCCTATAGATTCAGGACATGGGTCCTTTATCTACCATATGAGTGGCACCCTCATGCGAATTCAGGCCATGAGTCCTCTATTTACCATCTGAATGGCACCCTCCAATGGAGTCAGGGCATGAATCCTCTATCAACCATCTAAGAAGCACCCTTCAATTGGATCAGGTCATGGGTCCTCTACCTACAAAGTGTCACCCTCATGTTGTACTAAGGTATGGGACCTCTACTTAGATATTGTTTCCCATAGACTGTGTGTCACAATGGATAGGTGTAGCTCAACATGGATACTTCTTAGAACAAACACGTGAGATGTTGGGTGTCATTGATGAACCTATTAGAATTCTTGAAAGACTCTTTTCATAGGATAGGCTTTGATATGAATATACTCTTTCTATAGAATCTATATTTCTTTTATGATCATATATCCTTATTGATTTGTTTTAGTTTTATAGGTTATGGATGTAGCGAAATTGTGTGATGGGTTATGCCAAACTTTTCTTTTTATCATGATCGATGATAAATCATAGATCTACATGAAAATAAATGTCCTGATCAAAAAAATTGAATCTAATAAAACAGTAAATGTTTAAAATTTTAGAACCATAGAGAGGGTCATCATATATTATTTATAATTAATTTAATCAATTAAAGAATTTCCTTGGATGAATTCTTTCTCCGTTGATGGATCTGACAACAAATATATGTTGTATGCTCTTTGCATTGTAGGAATCAAAGCATATTCCCTCTAGTGGTGATCCACACATTTTCCAAAAATCTCTAAATGTCATTGTATGAATCTATGGGTTTTAGCACAATAAGTCTTATTGCTTGGGTCATTTGCCTTTGATCACCACAAGAATCACTTCTAAAATGTTCTATCTGGTCTCTCTAGACTCAAGAGTGGATGGTGGATGAAAATTTATCTTCATTCTTGGGATTTTTCTTAGAGAGGGAGCTCTCTGGGGAATAAGAGGATTCTCTCTAGCTATCATTGGGAACAACACAAATGAATTGCTTCTCTTGTAAAAATTATATAATTAGGTTTAAATATCACTAGGGTTTAGAAATAAATATTTGCACTAGTCTCCTTTAATATTCATTTCTTCCCTTATGAAACCACGTGTCCAAAATAATAGTAATATTATTATTTCCTTGACATGTTCTTAACTTGCGAATTAAATTAAATATTATTTAATCAAATAATATTCAATATATATTATTTCTCACCAAACCTAAAAACTTGATTCATCATTCCCTAAAAATATTTATCAGGCCTTGAATAATGATTATTTATTTGATAAAAAAAATATCACTTCATTATTCTCTAATAAATAAATAAATATTATATTCACTAAAAAAATTATTAAATAGTCTGCTCACATTAGATTCTATCGAATAACTGGTGATGGAATATATACGATCAAGCAAACATGAATAATTATTAAACCATGTGTGGGAATAATATTTACTCAACTTGTTAAATAATAAATAATAATATATTTTTAAATGAGATTATCGATACACTTAGTGTGTGGCCCTCTAAGCCTCTTTCTCAGTGGCATTAGGTGAATCATCCCAAAGTCCAAGGTTGGAGTCTAGCAACAAGCTAAGGAACCCATCGAGAATCAATTTAATGTTGCAATGACATAATACTTTATATGGGAATAATATTTACTCAACTTGTTAAATAATAAATAATAATATATTTTTAAATGAGATTATCGATACACTCAGTGTGTGGCCCTCTAAGCCTCTTTCTCAGTGGCATTAGGTGAATCATCCCAAAGTCCAAGGTTGGAGTCTAGCAACAAGATAAGGAACCCATCGAGAATCAAGTTAATGTTGCAATGAAATAATACTTTATATGGACACTTACTATGTAATATAATCCCTTTATCATGATATCTCTAATCAATTAGGTTTCATGTTGGTGTCATCAACCTATGTGCTTGGTGTCTCTTTATTTGAATTTTGATAAATCAAAATTGCCCATAGAACACCATGTTCTTGGATTTATTTAGTTGATATCATTTCTATCAAAGGAACCGATATATCAACTTCCATTTAAGAATATAATAGAATAATCTTTTCTTATATTATTCTTTAATGCAATATTATTTGTGATACACCCAACATATCCTACCTCTCCGCGAACATATTTCATCACGGTTCTCATCAATACATCAAAGTACATTACTTATAATATTCATAAATAATAATCTTAAATTCTAAGGGTCAATAAACACATTCATGGATAGGAACATCCAATGACACATATAAATGTGGATTTCCTACAGGTGTGTTTCATTCTCACAATATCCTACACTGGATATTACTAAGAGCATACACCATGAGAAGGTGTATCAAAGTACTATGAGTATCCACCCCAGATAGCATGTATCATTTGTTTCCCTTAAATTATATCATCTATCTATATAAAATATATTTAATAATAGTGTCATAACACTTATGGGTTCTCATCATAGCAAAGAACTATTGTGACCTTTTAGCACAACAACTACTCTTAGGAAATTATCACATACTATGTTAGACATAAGAACAATAATGATGTGATAAAGAGTTTATTAACATTCAAAACTATGAATATAAGTTATAATAATGTACACAGAAGTTGGTTCTAGGGCACTGACTCTAACATAGTCTCAATTTCACTAGATCCAACTGCTAACAAATTTCATTTTGGTATCTCTCATAAGATACTCATGCTTCTGATAAGATAGTCATTTAGTCAATTGTTCTTCCACATTCTATTCTGTGGATACTCTACTTTCTGAAACTTCACCCCTCTAATAATAATACCTCAAGAGGTGATACTTTTGAAGTATATTCTTTGTTCGTTGATGTGACCATGGCTCTTTTGCAAGATCCACCATTGTAGTATTATCACAATACAATGTGATAGAGTCTTTACTACTAAGTACCACATCAAGCTCCTGGACAAAGTTTCATATCCAAACGGTATCCTTGGCTACATCAGAAGACTCTATATACTTAGACTCCTCTATAGAATCAGCAAAAAATGGCTGATTTGAACTCTTCCAACTCATAGTTCCTTTGTTGAGATAGAAAAAATATCTTGGCTACAACTTCAGATCATTTTGATCTTTTTGAAAACTAGTATCAGTGTAACCCTTGATGACCATCTCCTTGTCTCCTCCATACACCAATAACATATCTTTAGTTATTCTCAAATACTTGAGGATATCTTTAACAGTAGACCAATTTTATTCTCTTGGATATACTTTATATCTTTCTACCATTCTCAATGCGTAAAAAACAATAATTCTATTACATAACATGGCATACATGATTGATCCTATCACTGAAGCATATGGGGTATTACTCATTCTATTTTTCTCTTATTGTGTCTCAGGACACATTTTCTTATAAATATGTAAATCATGTGACACTATATCCAATCCCCTATTGTATTTTTCAATACTAAATCTCTTTAGTATCTGGTAAATATATGTACTTTGACTTAGTCCAAGAAACCTATTGGATCTATCACGAATGATCTTGATCCCTAGGATATAGGGTGTTTCACTGAATTCCTTAATAGAGAAACATTTTTTTAATCATTCCTTATAATACTGTAAGAATGGTATGTCATTTCCAATAATTAATATTCCATCAAAAAATACTACTAGGATAATAACTTCATTTCCACTAAACCTCTTTTAAACACATGGCTCACATTCATTATTAATGAAACAAAATTAATTTATAGCTTCATCGAATCAAATGTTTCATGAACTAGATGCTTGCTTCAGTCCACAAATGGATCTATACAACTTGAAAATCCTTTTGGAATCACATGGAGTCACAAACCCTTCTAGTTGTGTCATAAATACATCTTCCTAAAGGTTCCCATTAAGGAATTAATTTTTTAAATCCATCTTCCAAATCTCATACTCATGGTAAGATTCTATAGAAAGTATAATTCTAATGGACTTAAACATGGAAACTGGTGAAAAGGTTTCATTGTATTGAATTCCTTGATTTTTTTTAAACCCTTTAGCCACTAGCTTTACTTTATAGGTAGTTACTTTACCTTCTATGTCTAGTTTTTTCTTGAATACTCATTTTCACCCTACAGGCTTTACATTAATTTGTGCATCGATCTGAACCCAAACTTGGTTCTGATACATGGAATCTATTTCAAAATTCATGGTTTCTTTCCATCTTGTAGCTTCTAAGCTCTCTACTTCCTCTTTGTATGAGATAGGTTCATCATTGTCAACCAATAATGAGTCACCATCTTTAGTGACTAGAAAACCATATATCTCTGGTTCTCTTACCTCTATTGTGCTTTTACGTAGTACTTGTGTTTCAGGAACTACTTCTTCCATGGAGACTTGTGGAACCTGTTCCTATACTATCTCTTGAGTATCTTGAGCATCAACTTCATCGAATTCAATATTTCTCCCACAATGTGCTCCCTCTCAAGAAATACAATTTTTCTAGCGATAATCACTTTCTTATCTAAGGGGTTGTATAGGTAGTATCCCTATAAAGATACACTTTACTTGGGATACCCTATAAAGATACACTTTGTACTTAGGGGTGCTCATTTTTTGCTTGATAAGGCCTTAATAAACACCTCTCAACTCCATACATGTTTATGCAACAAAACTGGTTTCTTTCCACTCCATAATTCAAACGGAATTCCATTTTCTACTTTATTTGGTACTCAGTTTAATGTATATGCTGCAATTTGTAATGAATATCCCCAAAAGGATAATAGAAGCTCTGCATGACTAATTATAAAACATACCATGTCTACCAAGGTACAATTCCTCCTTTTAATAACACTATTCCACTATGGTGTGTAAGGTAGAGTGAGTTGAGATATAATCTCAAACTCCTGTATAAAGTTGATAAACTCTTGGTAGATATATTCACCAACTTGATTATATTGAAGCTTCGTTATCTTCATTCCAAATTTATTCTCTACCTTATTCATGAATTACTTGAATTTCTCAAAGCACTTGAACTTATACCTCATCAAGTAGACATAACAATATCTACTCAAGTCATTAGTAAAAGTTATGAAGTAAGAATACTTGCCTCTAGATTCTACTAGAAATGGTCCACACACATCAGTGTGTACCAATCCTAAAATCTTTGTAGCCCTTTCATGTTTTCCACTAAATGGAGGTTTGGTAATTTTTTATTATAAACAATAATGACATCTTTCATGTGGTTATTAGCTTAAATGAGTCTAAATAACCATCTTGATAGAGCTTTGTCAAACACTTCTCTTTTACATGAACAAGAAGTATATGTCTTATTTGGGTGTTATATAAGTCATGTGAACATGACTTGTTATCAATTTTCAATACTTGGGTATTAAAATTTAATACATAAAGACCATTATTTTAATGTATCATACCATAAAATATGTTTCCTTTATAAAAGAAACAAATTTTATTTCCAAACTTGAAAATAAACCCATATGCATCTAGTCATGATACAAAGATTATGTTTTTGGTAACTGTTGGTACATAATAACAATATTTTAAAATCAAAATAATTCTCATTGGCAATGAAAGGCGGTAGTCACCAATGGATAGTTTAGTCAGCCTTGCACCATTAATAGCTCTTAAATCCACATCTCCTCTAGAAATATTTCAAAATATACTAGGTTTCTACATTTGGATATATATGTGAGAACCAAAAGTTGTATCTAACACCCAATATATAGATATTGAAAGATTACACTCAATAAAAAATGAACCTTTAGAATCCCCTTGCTTCTAGGTTCAGTTCCTCTTTTAGTGGTCTAGATTGCCACATGCAAAACATAATTCCTCATTTTCCTTTCCCTGCCTTTATATTTTATTGTTCTTGGAAGGAAAGTGCTCGGGAGATTTATACTTTTTGTGATTCTTGGGCCCCTTCACCTTGTTATTCCTTTTCTTATTCACTATAAGAATCATGGGTTTATCATGCCCCATGTCCTTATCCACTTGTTTAATCAAAGTAATAATTTCTAAAAGACTTTTCTCTTTATTGATCATATTATAATTAATAATAAAACTAGATAAGGTATTGGAAAGTGGTGAAATTATGAGATCTATATGCAACTCATCTGGGATTTTAATACCTAAGATGTCTAATCATTCAACGTAGTCAATAATCTTGACTACATGAGTCTCAACTAGCACAAAATCTCCAAGAATAGTTGTAAACAAATAATTAGAGATATTGTATCTCTCTTATCTCACCTTCTCTTAATTGAGATCCCAATGGTTAGACATCGTGTTATATGAATTCATGTCCTCATGTTGCTTAAAAATAAAAATTTTCATGGATGATAGCATTAAACATTGAAAATATGTAGAATCATTCAAATATTTATCATAGAGTGATAACTCTTAATCACTTTCCTCATTACCAAGCACATCAGGAATAGGTTCTTCCAGCATATATAATTTCGTTTCATGGTTCAAGATTACCCACAAGCACCTTTTCCATTCTTGGAAATTTATGTCAGTGATAAGGTTATCCTTATTAAGTATGGATTATAGTGATATGTTTGATATCATTTTTATTGTTGTTTCTACAAGTAATATTAGTAGAGATTTAGTAATTTATCTGATAAAATCTAGACAAATAAAAAATATTAATCTCCCGCTATTTTATCGAAACTCAATATCCATCACCATTGTCTTTAGAATATCCAGTTTCTTAGACATTCTAGTGGAAAGGATCCATATTCCCCTTCTCATTACCCAAAATTTGGTCGGTCATGAAACTTGAATGGTTTTAGGTAGGAATTTCAAATGTTAACTAAATTAACTCACAATTCCTTGATCTATTGAGTGGACTCCCCAATCTTGAAATCCTTAAATTTTATTTCTTCAACCCTTACCTCTTAGTCACACCAACTCTTGGTTTGGAAGTCAACCCTTCATGTGAACTAAGTTAAGTTAGCTCAAAACTTCATGTTATAATTCCTCGATAATTGAAAGAACCCCAACTTTAATTGGTCATACACTTTGAACTATGGTTCGATTTTAACTTAAGTAGTGGAAGGATATACCAACATAATAAATAATTGGAGGATTTAATGTTTTATGTGTAAATTTACTATTATTATCTTTATCACGTGATTGTTAATATTAAGTGAATTTACATAAGTGATTAACCATGTCTTGGATAATATTTATGCATAATCTAGTTTATTTTAGTTCTATCTTGAATGCTTGTTAATTCATTAATTCATGTGGTCACGAAAAAACATCCATAATGAAGTAACCATGAAACTTGAACGAAATAAAATAATAAATCGATATGATCATGAGTTTTTACTAATGGTTAGTTTATCTAGAATTTTATAAACTAACCATTGACCTAGGGAAAAATACCTTGAACCAATTAAGGTTCATGTTATAGCTTTCCACATTTCCACATATGTAACCCTCTTGGATTGGTTTCGCCTCAACTCCAAACTTGAACCACCTCCACTAGCTTAGGATTTCCATCCATTACATATATTTTTACTCATGTAGGTGAATGGAAAAGGTTTTACATAAAAGCAATCGTGGCCATGAAATCCCTTACATAATAAGAGATAAGGCGCATAGACCAATAATTTAATTTAATAATAAATTAAATGAAACAAATCACATACAAAGGTCTATTATATGATCATGATCATACTCATGCATGCAATGAATTAAACATTTAATAAAACTAGCATTAAATTCTTAATTATTCTTATTTATGATAAATCACACTCGAATCAATTAATTATCTTATTTAATTAATCAATGCTTTTATCTTAATTATCATCATAATTTCCTTGATATTATCATCCATCATAATTTTAAACAAATTAATAAATTTATTTAAAATTAATTGTATACATAAATATATCTTGGAGGAAACATGGTGAATACCCATATGAATATACCCAACATATATTATACTCGTATACTATTTAATCTTGTGAAATATGGAATACATGACTTATCACATACTTTCATGACATATACTATCAACTTAATTATTACACAAATTACATGATTTTCGGTCATGTGTTATGCTTCAATACACATATAGTAATAATCGTAATACGAATCATACATGATATGTAGATATGAACATTATGTAGAAATTAATTAAACATTTATATATATATATATATATTAAAACTCGTCACATGGAATTTCCTATCAACTTAATGACCACACACAAGCACATGTCGATAAGGTTTACACGGTATAATAAATTAATTTTAATTCAGTGTAATTTTGTATAAGTACATGGTGTGTACAAGCGAGCTACATGGTGTGTACATCTCTCACCATTTATCTTAGGTACACACCTAGGGACTCAATGTGTAAATTGTGCCTTAGAAAGTTTGGAGTACACAACATGTACAAAGGGCTACACTTCATGTGGTCTCTGAGTTACATGGTCAACAATCAGGTAGATTGTGGATAGAAATACACGGATTTTCTGTGACTTAAAGGACTACATTTCATGTACATAGGCTACACGTTGTGTACTCCTGCTGACCATGCACCAGATTGGACTGGTCAACATGCGGTGTAATAAGTTAAATGCACTGTGTATATTCAATGCAGATGGTTTGAATTAATTCTGAATTAATTCTCAGTACATTGAACACTAGTACATGGAATGTAACTCTGGTTACATGGCATGTAATCTTGTGTTATCTGTCCAGAATCCTAGACCCCTCTGGATGAGTTCTTAAATTTCATTTTGTTCATAAAACTAATCAATTTGATTATATCTATGAGAAATGAAAGAGTAAAAATCATATATCACAATTTGAATTAAAATAATGATTAAACATAAATTGAAAAATAATGATAAATACATAAATCAATCAATGATCCTTGAATAATTATAAATAGTTATGTGATCATTCTGACACCACTTGTAAGTTCTGGGCGCAGTGAATTCCTGCAATGGGTCATGACCAACTTTACTTTTTGTCATGATCGATGATGAATCTGAGATTTACATGATGATAAACACTGAGATCAATGGAATTGAATAAAATAAAACAGATAATGGATAAAATGTCGAAACTCGGGATATGGTCATAACATATTATTTTTATTTAATTTAATCAATTCAAAGTTTGGTTCTCACTTTTCCACAAAGTGATGGTCTGGCATGTTTTTGTGGTGTTTTTTTTTTGACGGTTTTGGTCCTGGATAGGGTTCTTTGTCTAACCCGTTAATGGTTCCTTGTGATGTTATGTTGGTTCTCACTTAGCCTTAAAGTGATTGGAATGGTGGGTTCTCACTTAACCAAAAAGTGTTTCAAAAATAAAAAATAATTAATTTCTAGCTAATCAATTAAATAATTACCTTGTGTGAATTATTTCTTTATTTATGGATCTGGAAACAGATCTACATTGTATAGTTGTTGCGTTATAGGAATCACGAGTATATTTTCTCTAGCGGTGATCCACACTTGTTCCAAAAATCTCTGAACATCATCATAGGGATCTTAGAGTTCTAGCATATAATATATTATTGCTTGTGTCATTCACCTTTGATCAGCACAAAAATCACTTCCAAATCATTCTTTTTTATCTCTCTAGACTCGAGAGTGGATGGTGGAGGAAGATCGCTCTCCATTCTTGAGATCATTCTTAGAGAGAGATCTCTCTAGGGATTGAGAGGATTCTCTAAGTTTTTCTTTGTGCATAAAAAATGAATTGTATCTCATATAAAAATAATATAATTGGGTTTAAATAACTCTAGGGTTTAGAAATAAATATTTTCACAAGTTATCTTTTATATTTATTTAATCTCTTGCAGAACCCCATGTCTAAAATAACCGAACCTATAAAAACTCGGTCCCTCATTACTCCACAATATTTATTGGTTATTGAATAATGACTATTTATTTAATAAATAAATATCACTATATTATTCACCAATAAATAAATAAATATTATATTCACTAAATATCAAATAAATATTTATTAAGTGTTCTGATCGCATTATATTCTCTCGAATAACTGGTTACAAAATATATGTGATCAAGAAAAAATAAATAATTATTAAACAAAATGCGAGAATAATATTTATTCAACTTGTTAAATAATAAATAATAATATATTATTTAACTGGGATTCTGGATACACTTAGTGTGTGAACCTCTAGTCCTCTTTCTTAGTGGCATTAGACGAAGCATCCTAAAGTCCAAGGTTAGCATCTAGCAACATGCCAAGTCACCCTTAGATAAATAATTTAATATTGCAATGACATAATACCTCATACAGACACTTACTGTGTAATATAATCTCTTTATCAGGATATATCTAATTAATCAGGTTGCATGTTGGCACCATCAACATATGTGCTTGATGTCTCTTTCTTTGACTTTCTAGAAATTGAACTTTCCTATAGAACACCAGGACCATGTATTTATTTAGGCTATATCATTTCCATAAAATTTCCTAAGATATAAATTTCTATTTAGATAACATAAGGTACAAATCCTTTCTCTCATTATTTATTAATACAATATTACTCATGACGCACCCAACATATCCTACCTCGCCACAAATATATATCATCATAGTTTTTGTCAATACATAAAATTATGTGACTTATAATATTCATCAATAATAATCTTAAAGTCTAAGGACCAATACACATGTTTGTATATAATAAAATCCAATGACACATATAAATGTGGATTTCCTATTAGCGGGTCTCATTCTCATAATATCCTACACTGGATATTACCAAGGGTGTACACCATGAGAAGGTGCCTCAAAGTATTATGAGTATCCACCTCTAATATCATGTATCATTTGTGTCCCTAAAATGATATCATCTAGATATATAACATATATTTAATAATAGTGTCATCCCACTTCTAAGTTCTCATCATAGTGAGGAACTACTATGACCTTTTAACGTGATAGCTACTCTTGGGACATTATCACATACTATGTTACATAGAAGAACAATCATGATGTGATAAGGAGTTTATTAATATTCAAAACTATAAATATGGGTTATCATAAAGTATATAGAAGTTAGTTCTAGGGAACCAACTCCAACACGTTTCTCTCTTGATATGGGTTGATCTGTTTACTTCTATCATGTCTCCTAATTATTCTCATTTAGTTTTCGGGGAATCCTACTGGGTATGTATATACTCACCCCTACATTAAATTTTCTCATATGTTTCATGTCTTAAGTTGATGACAGAGAGGTTTATGAGTGATTTACTATGAGCATAGGGATACTCTGGTGCATTTGACCACATACGATGGATGGGGTTTTTAGATCTAGAGTCGATCTCTCTCAGTGTTTACTTTTCCAGTTATTGTCAAGTTGGGAATCTTTCTGGTTGGTCATATATTTTTTCCCTTTAATTTTTTTTATGATGTTTTCCACTCTTGTATTCCCTAGAGGTTTTTATATGCATGGTTGTTACTCTAGATGTTATAATATTTATATTTATTTCTCTACATTTATGCATGGATATGGTTGGGTGTGTGCATATAGGTACATTAGGAAAAGTCCTCCCATTTTAGTTATGTATTTCAATATTGGTCTCCAGCCCCTAGCTTATGGAGATGGGCTTGGGTTAGTTGTGGCTCGAACCCCATTGGGTCGGGTTGTGATAGATTGGTATCATAGGTGGTTCAACCTTGAGACAATGTTTGGAGTTATGTCCCCTTATGAGGTTTGGTTGGGAACATGGGGGAACAATTTCAAAGTGTATCAAGTGAGGATTTCAAACCAGAGAACTCGGTGTTAGTGTGGTGGCTGACATATCCATTCACCATGACTCTGACTACCTACTTGTCGACTTGGCATAATGAGACATTGGTTGCAAGAAAATTTGGTACATGAATCATATATGGTTTATAATTTTGACTATCCTTCTTGATTTAGATCCCCATATATATATATGTGCCCATTTAATCATGGTACATCTTGATTAAATTTTTAGGATTCCTCCCTGAAGATAGCTAACCGGGTTACCGATTCAGGATCATGATGATGATCCAATGAGTGATGAGGGATTATTTCAGGGGCCATCACATAAGATCTTTCCTCTAGGTAGGCAGGTAGCGACACCCCCACCGATCATGAAGTATATTATACCAACAGATCAGAATGAGGATGAGTTCAAACTTGGCGCACTCTACGAGTTCCAGTGCCAAAGGCTGATGAGGTTCTATGGTGAGGCAAATCTCTAGGCAGCAGAACATTGACTAGAGTCAGTGATTTGAGTTTTCAGGCTTATATGGACACTGAATTATTAGGTGGTTATGCTGGAATCCATCCTTTTCCGTATAGTATCTAGGCATTTGTACAATCTAGTCACGCAGATGCAGGATGAGTCGACACTCTCATAGACCAACTTCTAGTAGCTGTTTTGTGAGGATTATCACCCTTCATTCTTGCGTTCAGTTTGAATTCAGGAGCTTATGGAGCTACAAAAAGGTGGGATGATATTTTTTTAGTATTTAGTGAGGTTCCCTAACCTTACGTGGTACTCCCTCAACATGATTCGGGATGGGTACTTCGCAGAAGTTTGAGCAGGGTCTTTTCATAGAAATATATTCTAGTGTGGTACCCCTTTGCATTCCCACGTATGTTATAGTGTTAGAGTGGGAATTGGTAATGAAGATATTCCTATTAGAGGGATTCCATGTAGTTGGATCTAATAGTGTTCATTATAGGGTTGATTCATCTATCATAGCTAGAAGGCGCCAGTCGATAGGATCTCTGTGTAGGGGATCTTCTCAGGACCATACATGAACACATGGTCTTGTGGAACAGGGACTGCACAAGGGACCATGAAAACTCAGAGAGGGTTGGTTCTATTCATGTGATGGGTAAGTTCACATGGAACATGATTTCCTGAACCGACATATAGAGGAGGGAATAATTATGGTGGATAGAACACCACAGTAGAGACAACATCGTGATCATGGTTCTCCCAGATGTTGTTAGGGAAGCCCCCATGGAGGCGGAGTTTTCATAAGATAAGGTGGGGATTCGGGAGGAGGAGTTTTGGGTAGTGAATGATGCTACGAGCTCCTTACACAACCACCACTAGGTGTCCCATGCTAGCCTCAAAGCGATGGCGGTCGGGATCATGGGAACCTGCAGGCTATGGATGTGTATGACCTAACAGCTCACAAGATTATTAGAGGTATGATATGTGTTTATTCTACTCTTGCTTCAATACTGGTAAACATGGGTGTGAGTCATTCCTTCATCTATTACTCCTTGTGAGAGAACTGGGCCTCCCAGTCGATACTTTATCCCAGCATCTTTGCCTTAAGGTTCCTATAAGGAATGCTTCTTCGATATCATTCATCTGTCAGAAGTGTGAGTTATATCTTAGTGGAGAGAGCTTCTCGTGGGACCTCTTAGTAATCATGATGAATCCATATTACATCATCTTGTATATGGACTAGTTTTCCAGGGTCTTATCCCATATTAACTATCACCTCAGATGAGTTAGATGAATTTGGACTAATGGGATGAGATTCTTTTTTGTGGGTGAGGGATATCTCATGGCGGATTAGGTGGGTCTTGTGAATAGGAAGTTGTAACTCATCACCCATCAGTTGGTGAGTTTATCCCTTGGCATAGTGGGATATTTAGACATTTTTATTCCTTTAGTCATGAAGGATTATATGAACATATTCCCTGAAGATGTTTTGGGACTACCTCTAAGATGGGAAATGGATTTTTACATTGACTTACACCCCGGGACCACTCTGATATCTTCTACGACATATTATATGGCCCCTAATAAAATTCAAGAGCTGTGTTTATAGTTGGAGGACCTTCGAGATAAGGGTTTAATTAAACCAAGTGTGTCCCCCTAGGTAGCTCTAGTTTTGTTCATGAAAAGGTGGATGAGAACTTGTGGATTTGTGTGGATTATCTTTACATAAACTAGACCATAATAAATAAAAAGTACAAATTTTTTAGGATTAACGACCTCTTTGATTAGTTGTGAGATTAGAGATGGTTCTCGAAGATCGATCTTAGGTCCATCTACCACCAATTGAGATTTCACTAGGATGATATTTAGAAACTAGCATTCCTATGTCACTATGAACACTATGAATTCCTGTTGATTCCCTTTAGTGTGAAAAATTATCCCACTGTATTTAAGGCTTTGATGAATCAGATCTTCTAGCCATAATTGGACAGATTGGTTGTTTTCTTCATTAACGACATACTCATATATTCTGTGTTAGAGGATGAGCATGCAGATCACTTTAGGATGGTCATATACTTACTTCGGGAGCATCATCTTTATGGGAATCTATTGAAGTTCCAATTCTGGATCCAAGAGGTTCACTTTATAGGTCAGTCCATTTCTTAGCATGGATTAGTTGTGGACTGGATGAAGATTGATGTAGTGACTGCTTGGGAGTCAACCAAAATTCTGTTAGAGGTGATAAGTTTTTTTAGTTTTTTAGGGTACTACAGAAGGTTTGTGGAAGACTTATCTAAGATTAAAACCATTTTGAATGCCCTGGAATAGAAAGGGAAGTAATTTACCTAGACTGAGTGGTTCCATAGAACCTTTAAGGAGTTGAGGTTGAGGCTAAATAATTTCCCTATTCTGAGACTACCAAAGGAGGGTATGGAGTATGTAGTATATTGTGATTCCTCTGGACCTAGGCTCAATTGTGTGTTGATGCAGAGGAAGAGAATGATCGCATGTGGGTTGAGGTAGTTGAGACCCCACAAGCAGAACTACGCAAATCACAACTTATATTTGGAAGTGATAGTCTTCATTCTAAGTATGTGTAGGTGCTATCTTTTGAGAGAGAATTTTGTTTTTTACTCAAACCATAAGAGTCTCAGGTATGTATTAACATAGAGAGACATGAACATGAGATAGAGGTTCTGGTTGGAGTTCCTATAGGACTATGACTTTAAGATATTCTATACTCTTAGGAAGGGTAATGTAATAGCAAATTCTCTTAGTGGAAAGTCCTAGGCTCATTTGGTAGAGGAGGCATTTGACCAGTTAGCTTCCGTGCAGCTGACCCTAGTTGAGGAAGAGGGTGAAAATTTTCTTTAGTTAGTGGTGTTGACTCCTCTACTTCTCCAGTGTGTGAGGGAGGCTCAATTGGGATACATTGACTGAGAGGTCCTATGTGACCAGATATCCTTAAGAGATTCACCAAATGGATTTTCTAAAGGAGGGAATCACATCATCCTTTTCTAAGGAAGGATTGTGGTCCCAGTCATGATGTGGGAGGAGGCGATGAGAGAGTTTCACATATCTCTTTTGGTTATACATCTTGGTGTAGGGAAAATGTATAGAGACCTTCAGTGGCGGTTTTGGTGGGATGACATGAGGTGAAGTGTGGCTGAGTTCATCTCTCAGTGCCTCACATGTCAACAGATAAAGGTTGAGCACCATGTTTCAATAGGTTTGTTTGAGTATTTTGAGATCCCAGAGTCGAAATGGGATGTCATATCTATGGAAATTGTGACAAGGCTTCCACTAATAGTGATATTCCATAATTCCATTTGGGTAATAGTTGACCAACTTATCAAGTAAGCGCACTTTCTTGCAATCAGGGAGTAGAGTTTGTTAGAGAGTTTAGGGTAGAAATATGTGTGGTAGATCATCCTCCTTCATGGGGTTCCTTAAAAAATTATCTATGACTGTGATGTGTGGTTCACTTCATGGTTTTTGAGAGACCTGCAAGAGGAATTTTGGGCCCAGATAAGGATGAGTACATCCTTTCACCCCCAAACAGATGGTCAAAATGAGTTCATTTTCCAAGTGTTGAAGGATATAATGAGGGCTTATGTGTTAAAATTTGGTCGAAGCTAAGAGGATAACTTACCTATGGTGGAGTTTTCTTATAATAATTGGTACCACTCTACTGTCTCATGAAAACTATAGAGACCTTGTATGGGAGACCATACAGGTCACCCTTATGTTGGACTAAGATCGGAGAAGCATCACTTTTTTGGGTTGTAGATGGTGTAAGCGATGATGGAGAAGGTTCAAGTTATCCATGAGTTTATGAGGACATCTCAAGTCATGTGGAAATATTATGCAGATCAATGTTGTAGGCCCTTGTAGTTTGATCCGGGAGACCACATTTTCTTGAGATTCTCCCCACGATGAGGATTATAGAGATTCAGCCAGGGAGACAAGATATCCCCAAGGTTCATTAGGTCATTCAAGATATTACAGAGGGTTGGCGAGGTTACTCACCATATCACTTTACCCCTGTAGTTGTAGAGGGTGCATGAAGTCTTCCATGTGTCACAACTCAGCAGATACGTACATGATCCTACACATGTTATTGACTAGGGTGAGCTGGATATTGAGGAAGGAGCCACCTTCGTGGAGCACCCGATGGAGATTGAGGATCGGTAGGATATGATCATATGTGGATGGATCATTCATTTGGTTTGTGTTTTGTGCTAGCATGGGACCATGCATGAGAGCTCTAGTGAGCGGGAGATCTAGATGTGGGCTTAGTATCCCCATATTTTTTCTTAGTTTTTGATTTTTGATGAAAAAAATCTTAAAGGATGAAATAATGTAGAGACCATATTTTTTTCATTTTAATACTTTGAAATATATCAAGGACTATATTTGGAGTTAGATATAAAGACGGTGCATGATTCTGAGGTCTGGTGTGCCCGGAGTTAATTTTAAAAAAATATTAAATATATTTTATATCACGCGCGCACATTTTTCAGGAAAAATGGGATATCTACTAAATGAAGTATCAAAAAGGAAATATGAGACCATAGTTGAATCTGAAGCATGAGTTTTACCCTAGGATATACTTAAAATTGTTTTAAATGGGACATTTAGATAAACCAACCATTGGAGGGTACGTTTAGTGGATTAATTAATTAATTAATTTAATTAATTCATTAAATAACATAAACTATTTTCCTCTATAAATATGATGTTATGATGAATTTCCAAGGTTAGGTACATAACCCTAGGATCGCTGATAGAAGGTTCTACCACCCATCGTCAGTGAATTGAGATCAGATGATGACGGGCTTCTGAATCCATGTGAATCAAGGCATAATGAACAAAATAGATCTTCCCCCATCGTTGGAAGTTGCGTTCTTCACCAATGAATGATACAATATATAAGTAGGGATTCATTTGTCGATTTTTCCCTTATAATTAAAATATTGAGCATGATCATAATTTTATTCCTTGATATGCGTTTAAATTGAGCCTTTGCATGAGCTCATGTATTGGATTTCAATTTTTTACTCAATTTATCCTCATTGTGTCATGTTTCTCAGTCTAGATATCCCCATTATATATTTTTTGGTCAATAATGTTTGGCCAATGATTACTTCACCTTCATTTTTCCCCACCGTTCTTCATCGTAGGCTTATAGGGCCATGATTCAACTTTTTCAGGAAAGTTCAAGTGTGATCGAACCCCCATATTTGTGATGGATTCACATGTGATGAATAGATTGGTGATTTAGGGATAGATCAGGATGCTTTGCGGGATATGGGTAATTATTCTCATAGATCTGGGATCCAAGACTTATCGATAGTGATGGGAGGCATGTGGGGCATACGACAGACAATCATGTATCAACGGATACCGATTTTCAGC